>CM055874.1:42409882-43139882 GCA_029582165.1 Portulaca oleracea
GACAGTGGCATGTGGTTGAGATGTTATAATGAGCCCAATCAGCTTTGAGTTTTCCACATAAGCCCCACTCCCCCTTCTCTCTCCCCTGCTTCATCATCTCGATTTCTTTTCTCTCTCTAAAAATCCTAGATCTCCCTCTACTTCTCAATCTTCTTCTTCGAAATCCCACTCACAGAACACCACAGGCGACCTCCCAACCACCACCATGCTAACCGTCGCCCACCGGCGTCGCACCAACCACCACATGTTCGCGCGCACCATCTCCCATAACTTCCTACACCAGCGCCACCAGACCCTATTTATACAAGCAAAGAAAACATGGCCTTATATGTAGCAGCACCACCACCTGTTTCGATTTGCAGAGCAACAACTACACCACCACTAGTCTGATTTGTAAAGTAATCTGATTTCCTTGCCTTATTGGAATGAGCGGCTGAGAATGCACTACCCAGGCCATGATGGATCTAAATAATTGTTGATGCCCTTTATTAATGCTGCTGGGCCCCCACCACTCTCAAAAGGAGGATGCATGCTCCATATTTTTTACTTTCATTTCTTCTTAGCTTTGCTGTAAAGTTCATTTCTTCATTCTTATTCTCTTCCTAATCATGTAGCTAATGCCCACTCTTTAATCATCGCTTCTCTTTATCGTATGCCCCTTCATTTCTTCATTCTTCCTCCGACAAAATGTCCAGATTTAGATTCCGGAGGAGCAGGCTCGTCTTCTCACTATCGTATGTCCAAATTCCGGCAAAAGCTCCGCCATTCTTCCTCCGATTTCTAAACTGCAGGAGGAACCAGAGTAGGCATTCTTCCTCCGATTCCGGTTGCTTCAAGCTTGTTTCCAGCGATGATTTCGCTGGAATCGCTCTTTTCACTCTCAACTTGGTTTGCTTTCTCTCTCTCTCTCTCTCTCTCTCTCTCTCTCTCTCTCCTCTCTGTGTTGTGCTTCTGTGGTAGGGTTTGGTGCTTTCAAAAGTTGAAGTTTTGATTGTTAGAATGTGTAGGTGTGGACATTTTTCCTCGCCGTTGGGCTTTCGAACGTCCACGGGATTGGGGGTGTGATTTGGTGATGTGTGATGGGGTTTGAACCTTTGAAAAATGCTTTAAGGGTTTAATCACACATTTCAGGAATAATAATTTGTAAAGTCACTTTCCCTTTACTTTACGCATTTCATGAGTCATTGAACTAAACTTTTAAGAGTGAACATTCGCTTGTTCCAAACTCTTCTAAATTTAACCCAACTTGCTCATTAAAATGTTAGGCTTTGAAGAAAATGATTTATGTAAATATTATTTAGAAATATATAAAGAAAACCTTAAAGTTGCAACGGTACATATTGTAAAACCATTTACCATAGTTTATGCAATCTCCGATGTGCTTTGGTTCAAGATGGGAGTCGCCACCCGACTTTTTAAGGGAAAAGCCAAGACAAAACCAAAAAGAAAATAAGAAAGACTCCGCCTGCGAAACCCAAGAATGGATCCGGGGGTAAGGCTACAAACTCGAAATGTAGGAACCTAAAGAGTTCGCCTCTCATAAAAGGAAAGACTCTACTAAAAGTTTTAAGTGTCCTTTTGATAAAGTTTGGAAGAGAGATAAATAAAGACTTTATAGAATTATTTCATTGAATCATACGAGATGAAACATAAGAAAGAAAATGTACAAATACAACACTTATTTACAGGAAAGAGAACACTTTAAAGTTTACATTGTAACGTTTGAAGAAGAGGCCTTGCCTAGCCTTTG
Source organism: Portulaca oleracea (assembly GCA_029582165.1). Taxonomy (NCBI): domain Eukaryota; kingdom Viridiplantae; phylum Streptophyta; class Magnoliopsida; order Caryophyllales; family Portulacaceae; genus Portulaca; species Portulaca oleracea. The sequence continues at coordinate 42,411,633 of CM055874.1, forward strand.
TAGTTGCTTGAGATGCTCTTTTTAGTACCCTTAGATGACTCCTCTCAAGATGCTAAAATGAATGGAAAAGAGGTGGAAAAAGAGATGGATGAAAGGGGAATAAAAAGGACTCTTTTGTGGTGTTTTGGAGGCTTATGATAGACTTTTTGTGGTGCTTTTTTGATGGAGTTTATGTAAGAATGAGGATAGGTGGAATAGGGGATTGAGATTAGAGGTTTAAGGTAGGATAGGATAGAAGATTATGGAGATAAGAAAGTGGTGGAAAGATGATAGAAAAGGATGGTAGAATGATGATACTAGAATAGAGAGATTAGAGAGATTAGAATAAGATAATTGAGAGATGGAGGATGAGAGTGTAAGAGGAAGAAATGAGTGAATGATGGTGTGATGGAGTGTATGTTTAGCTTTGAGAGAAGCATGGTATTTATAGGGGAAAGTAGGAGTAGGAGATACATGTATGCATGCATATACATTCATCCCTCGGTTCTTGGAAGTCAACAGCACAAAAAACTAGGGTGACACGGGGGTGTATGAAAGTGGTCGGCAACACGTGGTGAATGAATCACATGTGGCCACCTTCAAGGCCGGTCGGCCGTCCACTGAGGGAGGATGAATCTCCCTCCATCCATGCATCATTGGACGGTGAGGGTGTGAACATATCTGCCTCGAGAACTAATAGTTCACACTTGGACGGTAATTGTATTTTTTGGTGGCCTATATGAAGTGTTTTTGTGATGTTTTTTTGAGGTTTTGAACCTCTGACCTTTGCATGGGACTTTGCATGTGGCTTGTCGTTTTTATGTAAAAATGTGCATATGATCATGCATGCAACTTTAGGCAAGCTTGCATGTGTAAGGTGCACGTACTTTAGGTTTTATTTTCCGGCTTCTTCTTCTTCTTTTTCTTAATTTTCTTTTTCTTGTTATATAGGTATGTTATATATTTCGGGTGTCAAAACCCGGTGTCTACAGTAGGTGGAGATGAAATTCAAGGACAAGTGGTTGGCGTGTGTTTCGCTTAGAAAAGCTGGCGGAGGGAAGGAAGAAGGTCAAGGCGGAGTTATAGGAGGCGTTGGAAGGGCTGGAGAAGCATAAGGACGAGACGATCATAGTGTTGGATTCGCAGATTGCAGTGCCTAGTGAAGAGATTGTCAAGAAGGTTCTTCTTGTTCCTTAGATGGATGAATGAATTGGGGTGGAATTCTTGTTTTCTGGGTGGTTGTTGTGTAGTAATTCTGTATATTTTGATACAATTTCTCAATCATCTTTTTTGGTATGTGGAAATTTGGATTTCTTATATAAATGAATGAATGAATGAATGAATATAATTCTTGTTGATTTTGTTTGATTTGAACCAGAAGAAGAAGATGGAGAAGTAGAGGGAGATATGAGATTTTTAGAGAGAGAAAAGAAATGGGGATGATGAAGAGGAAGAGAGAGGGGGCTTATGTGGAAAAGTCAAAGTTGATTGGGCTCATTATAACATCTTAACCACATGCCACCGCTGTCACGTCATCCTGCCGCAATGTTAAGTTCAACTTAATTCGGTGGCGTACTATTAGAATCCAAGGGTACAAGAGTTCAGATTATTTAGAACCAAATCTAAAGTTCAGATTATTTAATCTACTATGGCCTAAAGTTCAGATTATTTAAATCTAATTTCCCTATATATATATATATATATATATATATATATATATATATATGTATATATATATATATATATATATATATATATATATATATATATATATATATATATATATATATATATATATATATATATATGAAAAAGTGATAAAGGACTTTATTCCAAAACCAGACACAATTAGCCCAAAGAATTATAGCCTATGAGCAGACTATATCTATGCCATTTACATATATAGGAAACCTACTAACTATGTACAAAGTTCTATCACGCGACAAATACAAATAACTATTGAAATCTCCTGAGGGTCGGGCCTTTTGTTCTTGAAGATCACTTGGTTTCGATCTGCCAAGATGTTATATGAATAGCTTCTTATAACGTCAAACTGGAGAGCCTTTTCCAACTTGCTATCTTATGAGTCATGACTTTACTAGACCAATGCTCTAAGTTAGATGATATAACACCCTGGATATGTTGTTAAGTGTCGCTTAAAAGGATTAAAATGACTACTCATATCACCAAAGTGCACCTTCTTTTATGGTAGCTCATCCATGGGGAACTCCTTAGTTAAGCGTGCTTGGTTGGGAGTAGTTTCAGGATGGTTGACATCCTGGGAAGTGTTCCCAGGCAGCGTGTGAGTGAGGACGAAACACGTTGGAAAGACTCGTAGCGATTTGTGGGGCCAGTCAGCGAACCTTGAAACAGTTATCGGTAATGTCTGTGACCTGGGAGGGGCCGAGGCGTTACAAATGGTATCAGAGCTTACCCACGACCATGAGCTGCGCCAGTAGATGGGAGATCCATAGGCAGTCACCTAGCGGGGCAAAGATTCTAGATTGGATTGTGGCACAACGAGGACGTTGTGCGCTTAAGTGGGGATGACTGTAATACGCCGAATATGTGGTTAAGTGTGGCTTAAAAGGATTGAAATGACTACTTCATATCACCAAGGTGCACCTTCTTTTATGGTAGCTCATCCATTGGGGACTCCTCAGTTAAGCGTGCTTGGTTAGGAGTAGTTTCTGGATGGGTGACCTCCTGGGAAGTGTTCCCAGGAAATGTATGAGCGAGGACGAAGCACGTTGGAAAGACTCATGGTGATTTGTAGGGCCAGTCTGCGATCTTTGAAACAGTTATCAGTAATGTCTGTGACCCGGGAGGGGCCGGGGCGTTACATATGCGGATATGTGGTTAACTATGGCTTAAAAGGATTGAAATTACTACTTATATCACCAACGTGCACCTTCTTTTATGGTAGATCATCCGTTAGGAACTTCTCAATTAAGTGTGCTTGACTGGAAGTAGTCTCAGGATGGGTGACCTTCTAGGAAGTTTTCCCAAGCAGCGTGTGAGCGAGGATGAAGCACGTTGGAAAGGCTCGTAGTGATTTGTGTGGCCAGTCAGCAATCCTTGAAGCAGTTATAGGTAATGTCTGCGGCCCGGGTTATTAGGCATGGTATGATTCAGGTGAGGGTCAGGCTGTACAGGTTTGACCCTAGCATTCCCCATCAACCAGCCAAAGCTACGGGAGATTGTGTAACCTTTGTGCAAGGCAATGATTGGCTTGATTTTCTCCTTTATGACAGACAATTTCTTTAAATACCAACATGTGTCTCCACGTGGGCTGAACTCCCACCAATCCTTTTCCGGATGTATCGATCATGAAGCCATTTTATCCAAAGGGATTGTTTATGTGCAGCTATGGCCATCACCTGCTTAGCAACCATATCAACATTCAACATATAGAGGTTCTTTAGATTGAGACTCCTTTGCTTTGGGGAGACAGATGATGTCCCAAGAGATGGGTGGGGCCTTGCTATATTGATCATCCCCACTCTATAGGAAATTCCTACAAATGTTCGTGACCTATCGGATGACTTCCTTAGGGAGAATAAGGACAACTGCTCGAAAGGAGTATAAACCTATGAGGATGCTGTTAATAAGGATAACTCTACCAGCGTATAAGATGCTTGTTGCTTTCCAAGTACTGATGAGAGCAGTCATCTTCTCAACTATGGAATAGTGTTTGGAAGGTGGAGAATTAAAGAGTCCCTTGTTACTGTCAATGGCGTGAAAGCAAGGACTATGTTTTCCACTATTCGATATAAGGAGCGTTTGGTTCCCAAACTTTCCTGGGAAAGTTAGTGAAATTTTCCAAGTGGAGGGGATACATTTTTTTTTTACCAAGTCTGACTACTTGACCAAATTTAACCAAATGACCAAATGTAAAAATTGAGCCTCTTGATGTAAGCCATTAACATTTATGAAATATGATGAATCAAAATTTCAACCTAAATTCTATCACAACCCAATTTTGAGTGCCGAAATCCGAACTCGATCCGAATTTTGATTATAACACGATCGAATATTAAATTCGGTCAAAAAATCATGTATAAAACTGGATTTTCCCAAATCGATCATATGGGTCAGTCAAAATTTTGTCACCCCTAGTTTATTCAATTAACAATAGTACATGTGAATGATACATATCTAAATAAGCACAGAAAATACGAAAATGAACAACATTAAATCTATTGAGGGAAGACAAGACAATAAATAGGCATGAAAAGAGTAGCCAGTGGATAGAAAAAATAAAGTCGGGACTCAACCAAAACCAACATCATTATATTACTCCCAACATCATTATATTACTCCAAGATGCATGCAAAGTTTCATTAAATGTTTCTTAGTCGCAAGATTTTACCTTACAAAAGCATATAAAACACTAGGTATTGGTTTAAATCCCCCCTTCCCCCTAGTTTTTCTACAGCGGCCTCCCTTCCATAGTTTTTCTACAGCAACCTCTGCTCCAAATCTGCGCAGTATAGGTTAAAAAAGGATGCAAAGTTTCACACAGAGTCATTCAAAGGTTGGTGTGTCCAAAGAATGAGTAAAAGACGCCCTTGTATAGGAAGAATAACATGGCTTTGGGGGTATTGGGATCGATTCAAGGGACCCGTTTAACAATTCTACTACTTGGCTCATGGATGGCCTGCTTGTCGGATGCATCTGTATACACCATAAGCTTACCAATATCAACTTTCTCTGCAAACACTTATCTTCGTCACCAATAATGTCATCCACCACAACTTCTTCTTCTTCGATCTGAAAACAATTATATATCCACTGGGGGAAGTACAACCCACTACTTTGGCCAGCATTGGTGCAAGTATTTGTTCTTCCACAGACCAAATCTAACAGCATCATCCCATAGCTATAGACATCTGACTTATGGGAAACACTTCCAAAATTTCTACAGAAAACCTCTGGAGCAATGTAGCCAATAGTACCTCTTGCATCAAACATTGATATGCTACTTTCTTGTGGAGGACATAGTCTAGCCAGGCCAAAGTCTGAAATCTTCGAGCAAAATTACTCATCTAAGAGAATGTTATGAGGCTTGATGTCGAAGTGGAGTATTCTTTGATTGCAGCCTCGGTGTAAATAGTCTAGTCCTTTAGCAATGCCTTGTGCAATGTCAAAGAGTATTTTCCCAGACAAAGAGGAATTTCTAGAACCATGCAACATGAATTTCTCAAGGGAGCCATTGGGCATGAACTCGTAAATAAGAGCCCTTTTGTTCCCCTCAAAGCAAAACCCCAAAAGTGTGACAATGTTGACATGGTTAGTTCTTCCAATGCTAGCTACCTCATTGATGAAATCTTCCCCATTTCCTTTCATTTTCTTGAACAACTTCACAGCTACAAGGCGCCCATTACTTAGCACGCCTTTGTAGACGGTACCAAACCCGCCTTCCCCAAGTTGGGTTTTGAAAGAGCTTGTGATTTTTCTTATGCTTGAATATGTGTACCTTTTTGGAGCTAGAGATCCACATATTTTTAGGATATCCTCAGCGTCTTGATTCTTTATTGTTCTTCCTTTGCATATAATTGGAACTTGCATTGATCTCCTTTTCTTGATAATCAGTACTAAGATAATTAGCATGACTATTCCACCTGTTAAACAAGCTGCAAAGGAAGTAAGTTAAGTTAGGAGGCAAGGTCAAGTACAACAATAACAAATTAGTAGAAGATTTTTGAGCAATAATAATTGAAAAGGTTATTGAGCATAGGCTTGTTATTTCTTTCCTTATCCATAATACTTTCGAGCATTGAACGATTGATTTGTTCTTCGAATTTGGGTGATATATCTGCTCCTATTATATTGATATGCGTATGAGAGATACTTTTTTTTTTGTCCACAATGGGACAATATTGGTGGATTTCACTCAACTTAATTGCTATGAACAGAAGAAAATTTGGCCAAAACTAGCAAAATTACAAAAATTCCATAGCAATGAGTTGTAACAACGTCAAGTGCTTCTGACTTATATGCTTACAAAAACCTAGAAATGATTTTAGAGCTACAACAACAACACAATGAGTGCCAATAACTGTTAATTGTATCTAATATATATGCTTAAAAGTAACCAATGTGTTGACAATATATTGCAACATTATCAAGTAGTGAATTAGAATATATGCTTAGAAAAGAAACCAACAATACCTCCAGAAATTATTGCATGTAGGGTATTTACTCCTGCAAAGAAATTTACCAAATATTAGAAACATTTATGATACATCTATCCCAGTTTAATGTAAACATAAGGACTTCTAATCAGTGGAAGATCTAAGCTTTTAAATTAAAGGTGTCCAATATATTAGTACACTTGTTTAGTTAACATACAATTGATAATTGTTATTCCAAATTACTAAAATTTTAATTGTTTTAGTTAAGGGTGTCGGTGGACACCCCCAGCTCATGAAGGGCTCCGCCCCAACTTTCGAATAGGGCTATTGAAAGTTGACAAATATCTGATTTATTTCAAAGCTGAATAAGGACATTATTCCGATCCGATTAATTATTTGGATAGGGAACGTTATTCAATTATGGAATAGTCTTTGGAAGGTGGAGAATTAAAGAGTCCCCTTCTTACTGTCAATGGTGTGAAAGCAGGGACTATGTTTTTCATAATTTGATATACTAACTTGTTTGTTCATGTTCTTGTAAGACTCACCAATTTGTCACAAGTTAGGAAGTGGTTGAACGTAAGGAGGTGTTCGATTGAGATTAGGAAGATTGATAGATTTCTCAATGGTAGTAAATAGGGGGAGGTTTATAAGGAGGTGCACCTATCCTAGTAGTAAAGTACTGATAAGTTTGACTAGGTCAACAAAAGGAAAAATTAAAATTTTCCCATTTTGGAATTTGTTGATGAGTATGGTGGAGCTATAGAAGGATGATTGATCTCAGTGGTTGCATGAGAAGGGTGGATATGTGAGACCTTGACAACTCTCATGGTTTGTTGATGCCAAGTTTGATGCACTAGAGAATTATATTATGGTGTTCGGTGGCTAGCAAGGGAAAAATGAATGTAAGATTGATTTCACATTGGCCTCCAAGTGATAAACTGTTGGGTATGTATTGCGGGATCCAATGTAGTTGAAGCTCAGGTTTGTTAATCTCTCGATCATCAGAAACAGGGCTATAACCAAAGGAAGTGTAGTAGTTTTGTTTTGTGTCAAAAAAGGGTCAACGCGGGTAATATTAATGTGATACTTATCGTGTTGGTAAAGTAAAGGTGGTCAACATAAGCTGTGTTGGAAATAGCAAAAACCGGATGGAAAAAACTGGGTATAGCGAGACAATCGTAGGCTTTCCTATTTTCTTGGACTTTTGTATCAATCGTATAAAGTCTTCGGAATAACACTCTGACTAGGAAACTATAAGAATTTAGGTTTACACTTCCTAGAACATATTCTAACATTGGTGCAGTTCAACATTAGAGACATGATGTTTGAATGAGTGTGAATTAAATTAAAAATTAAGAACCAAAGCATCCTATTTATAGGTGTTTGAAGAGATACTTAGAATAGGATAGACACTCTTGGAAGGATTAATAACTATCAAGGGATATGTCTCTTCATAGAGGATAATATGATAATGATGATAACATCATTATCCACTTATTGACATATGAAGAAGCCAAGCAAAGATAGAAACCAGGCAAATAAGAAACAAGGCATCGTTTAGGCTGGACATGGCCCTTGTCAGGGCTAGACTTGGAAAGCTTTACTCTTAGGATATGACACAATCTGTATTACATTTGACACAGCCCGTGTAAGTAAGCTTTTCCTAAACTTCGCTCTCTGGAGCATTTCACGGATCGTGTTCAACTTTATTTGATCTGTGTCACCCTTGATTGGGTCATTGGACTGCAAAGGCCCAACAAACCAAAATTTATGCCCAATCATGCATTTACTTATGAGTGAGTTTTGATTCACCTTTCACTTATTTTGCAATTTTCATAAGCAATAAGCAATATTAAAAAAAAACAAATCGTGTAGACATTCGAAGAAAACAAAACCTGACAAATATTTAGGCCCTGTTTGGCAACTCGCTGGTAGCTGTTAGTTGTTAGCTGGTAGCTTGTAGCTGTTAGCTGATAGCTTTTTGGATTAACTGTTTGACTTTAGCTGTTGGGTTAGCTGATTGTAGGAAAAGCGTTTGGTAAAGTAGCTTTTTGTGAAAAACTACCTCAAAAAGCTTCATCAACTAGCTTTTTGAAAACTAGCTTTTTGGGTCCAAAAAGCTAATATAAAAAGCTACTTACCAAACACTTCAAGTAGTTTTTTAACCTTGGTAAAAAAGGTAAAAGCTATCCAAAAAGCTAAAAGTTACCCAAAAAGCTGGTAGCCAAACACCCCCTTACTCATATCTAAATGTACTCATAAGCAATTTTTTAACGATATAATAGTCTAAAACATTATTAACTTGGATGAATGTTTTCCTAGAGGACGTTATAGCTTGAATCTATTACTTAAAATAAACATGCATCAAGCTGAGTAGACTCACTATTCTTATTGCCTGCATTTGCTTTCGGTGACAATGGAGGGCCTAGGTTTCCTTAGAAACAAGACTTAAATAATAAGTTCTGCATTCATACTTATACCACCTCTATTTGGACTTACCGCAAAACATCAGAAAATGTTGGATGTAAACGAAGCATAGTAATTAATAATAGTTATGGTAGAAAATAAATTCAACTATGGTAGAATTTTCATTAATAATAACACAGAATAAATTATAATAAGTGTCAAGAGGCCATTTGTGATAAGTATGGTTGGGCAATACAACGGGTCAAGTTGGGTCACAGCCGACTCATTGCCGATGACGTTATGTAGGATCGGTGAGGCTAATGTCACCCAATTGAAATTGTGGGCTAGGTCGGGATTTTCTAGCAAAAATAAGGTCGGTCCTTGGGCCAACTCGTTTTGACCCTAATTGAAGTACTTGTAAAAAAAATAGTTATATTGATTATTGATTAATGTGGGGCATTAATAATAATAAGCCGACTCAGTATGGCCCATTCGCCGACCCTTTAACGATCTGACCATTAATCAAATTTTTTATGACCCTACCCTCTTTACCTTATGAAAACTCGGCTTAGTGCACTTCCCTAATCATTCGATATTTTTCGCCCTCGTGAAAGCTATTTTTCTGGTGCACAAGGTCTGATTGTGCCCTTGTATAATTTAATGAACGCTTCTTAATTATGTGTAATCACAATGAAGAGGTCTTTTATGGATAACTTTCGGGATCCATGAATAGAAATAAATAATTCAATAGTCTCTTAATTTTTTTCTTTTACGAACATTTTTACTAATTTTTTTTTTTTTTTTGCATGTAGTAATCTTTCACTTTGTAATTTTTTTTTTGAAAACATCCAACCACAACTTCATCACATAGTGGCAGAAGAAACGGATGCCGCATCCGAAGCCACCATTGCAGTGACCTCAGATGGACCACTTTACAATTTCAATTATATATTAATTAATATTTTTCTTTATATATACATATTTTATTCGTAATATTGCATCAGGCTTGGAACATTCATTTTAAGTAATTATATTTAAATAATTTTCCCAATAATTAACTAGTGTATTTTTGCAACGTTAGTTTTATGTCAATCATCCAAAATTTTAATTATAAAAAGATGGAGTAGTTTGTTTAATCTTGACTACGTCCTAACTATTTGGGAAAAAAAGTACTTACAGTGGTTGCCAATTGTGACAATCATTATTAGTAGAATGAATCATAATCGCATATATATTAAGTTTAATCTTGACCATTCCTTTTTTCACATTTAACACAAAATTATAAAACATATTTTCTTAATTATAATTTGCTTACAAAATTTAAAAACTAAATAATTTTCAAAATATGTTTGTTTATTAGGATAAAGTTTAGAGTTTTTTATGGCAAAAAACTTAGAGTTAAGATATCTGTTTTTTATTTTTTTATACTTAAATTTGTATTTAAGAAAATATATTTTATAACTTTGTATTAAGTAAAAAATTGAACAGTCAAGATAAAATTTGATATATATACAGATGGAATTTATTTTAATTGTGGTGGTTATTATCAGGGGTGGAGCCAAATTATTTCTTTGGGGTGGGTCATAATATGACAATTTTTATAGCAAATATTTGGCATACAAATAACAAGATAAAAGGGAAATATTAACTTATCAGTGTGGTATCAAAAAAAAAAACAAATTACTATTAATAATAAATATTATGAGACTAGTTCGTATAATTGACATTATTCTTAAGGGAACATTTATTCATTTATTGATAGATAATATAATGTTTATTATTAAATTTCATTGCTTTATAAAATCGATGAGAAAATATAAATACTTTTTTAAGACTAATTAAAACTTAAAGGAAACATTGTTATCGAATACTTATATAAAGTATAGAGAAACATATACATGATAAAAATAAAAGTATTGAATGAATAAGAATAACATAAATAATTTGACAAAAAATATAGAAACAAAAAAAGGCACATAGAGAAGGGCATGAAAAAATGACATGCTTATGAAGGGATTTAAACACGCAACCAAAGGGACAAGTGACAAGCTAATCTTTCAAACAAGCCATCGCGATTGAGATACATATATTTTAGTCTTTAAATGCACAACATTTAATACAAATCAGGAACCATATACTCGGCCACAGTGCACCCCAACCCCCCCTTAAGCCTGCCCTTAGTTATTATCATTAACAACCATCATAATTTTTTCCTTTTTGAAGAATCGGTCTAGTAAAAGGAGCATCTGGACTTGGTAAACCACAATAGGAAGATAGTAATTCCTATGTTCTTTTGAAATTCCTATTTTAGAATGTTTAACGTTCTCTCTCTCTCTCTCCCAATTCGTGAGCAGCAACATAATACAATGAGCTTAAGATGTGGTTCTTTGGTCATGTTAGATTCAGGGTAGGTTAGGAGAGGAGAGGAACGGAAAGGAAAGGAAATAATAGGATAGCATGGAAATGTTAAGTTAATTGTTGAGTGGAAATATTTTATTAATAAAATTTAAATATTTTGAAAAAAAATAAATGAAAAAAATTATAGGTGTTAAAAAAAGTTGATTGATTTGGTATTAAAATAATATTATTTGAATTTATTTTTTATTTAAAAAGTTATTTTTGATTTGAGTGTTTTAAAGACTTGTGTTAGGTTAGGTTAGGTAATGATAAATTAAGTTAAGTTTAGCTAGGTTAGGTTGGTTAAGTTTAATTCAACTAAAGAACAGGGTCTAAAGAACACTCAACATGTTTCCTTAGATGAGCCGATAAATACTACCTCCGTCCGTCCCAAATTATTTGTCTTTCTAGCTAATTTTACAAGATCAAGGCACATAGGTGATGAGGTGAAAAGTGTGTGAGTTATCCAAACAGTCCCTTAAAATTTTTGTATCGAAAAATTAAAAATTATTGGAATTCTAAATAGATTCATTTAGTAAGGGTAAAATAGAAATGACATTTATTTGAATTGTAAAAGTGACAAATAAAAACGAACAGAAAAATTAGTTATTTTGACAAACAAATTGGGATAGTATTATATATTTACCGGATTTTTTGGAATGGTTACTGGATTCCCAACCCTTGCAATAGCACACAAATCCTGAGCCCACCAAAAATGAACATGCCCCTCCGGATTTCTGGCATGGTAAGCAGTGATTGACAAACATCTTAGCGTATGTGACCTCAAATCCCTGCTTCAACACACTCTCCAGTGTTACGTTTCCTTGCTCAAGATGGTTTTTCCCAATAACTAGAACCTTAATAGACTGATTACATATCCTGTTTAATTCATCTTCACTTTCCTGGTTGTTCCAATAGTAGTTACCTATGTCATAATCCTCTGCTTCAGGTAAACATGAGAAGTTCTTGACTCTGACAAGAGCTTCCACCTTACTTGGGTTGCAGGCATATGATAAGGTGATGATGTTAACTCCTGGGCTATACTCAATCAAGTCTTCACCCAAAGCATCAGTTAGATTGCTGGAAGGTTTTAAACAATCTTCAGGAGGGTTGTCAGGAAGGAAATCTTGGAGCAGAATTGTCATGCTAGAGCTGTTGATGCCCAGCACACTATACGATGAGGAACTCTGGTTTCCATGAATGTGGAGGGTGGGGTGATCCCAACTGCCTTGGTGCGGACACTCAAGCTCGAATGCTGGATGTCCGCAATACTGAGGCCTTAAGTGATCACCCCAAAATGGATATCTAACATCGGAAATATTTCCACAAGATACCAAGGAAGAGCATTCCCTGTGACGGTTTTCAATACCATTTGAAGTTGACAAAGTAAGGAAGACAGCCAAGATGGATGTGATGATAGAGGAGAAGTGAAGGTGCACAAGGTACAAAAGGGTGGATATCATTTCTTGATATCTCATCCTACAGTTTTGGAATAGCTGACAACAGAGGGGGCTTCTAATTTCTAATCTAATATTGGTTCCGGTGTCAAAATTTATTATTATTTATTTGGATTTGATTTTCTAGTGTTTGTGATTCGCTAGTAATTTAAACCAAGAAGATCGACCCACTTTGACTGATCAACGGAGACTGCTACTAGTCTCTGGGAAGACTTGAGGAAAGGGACTGAGGAGAAAAGCAGCACAATGTGGGGGTATGCTCATTCTTCTGTGCCAACAAGTACACCAATTCTTAAACTTAAAATTCACGTTTGTTATCTTTCTAACTACTGTCTCCGTTCCATTATAATTGTCGTCTTTCAAAATTGTACAGTCAAACTTTAAAATTTTCAATCATAAATTTTTCAATATATATATAATGGCTTGTTATATAAAATTGTTGCTATTAAATTCGTAATGAAAAATACTATTGCATACACTTACCAATAAGAAATCATTAACTACTTTCCAAATTTCTACATACCCACCAAAGGAACAGAGCCATAGAACTTCAAATAAAAGTTCATCATGTGCAGTAAACTCACTGTTCTTATTTCCTGCATTTGGTTTTGGTGGCAATGCCGGGGGGTGTTCTGGCCCTCCTGAGAAAACAATTTGTGGGTATCAAATAATAAGTTTTACATTCATATTTATTCCTAAGCTTTCTAGATTTGTTGCAAAATATCAAAAATTTAGGATGTAAACCAAGCAGTCGACATCATAACAATAACAATGACGATATTATAATGAATGTTAACAGATCATGTGTACGATACAACGGACAGTTCTTACTTATGTGCGGTCAGAATGAAAAGGTCTTTTGTGATTAATTTTCGGGCTCAATAAATCAGTAGTTCAAAACCAATCTCCTAACTATTTGAAAGAATCAGTCTGAAACAATAAGAAGCCTTGTTTCCATGGATTGAGTGATAGATATAAATAGTTACCTGGTTTTCTGCAGTCAGAATGGGATGTCGAACGCTTGCAGAAGCACGTAAATCCTGAAACCGATGAAAATCCACATGCTCCCCCAGATGTGATACAAGGGAGACAGTGTTTGACAAACATGTTAGTGTAGTTCACCTCAAACCCCAACTCCAGGAGACTTTGGAGCGTTACATTTCCTCGGTTAAGATTGGCTTTGTGAAGAACTGGAACCTGAATGGAGGAAGAACAAATCCTTTTTAATTCACCTTTTGTGTCATGGTTCTTCCAGTAGTAAGTTGTGTCAGAATAGTCCTCATCGTGTGAACAAGAGAAGCTCTTAACTGAACCAAGAACCTGGATCTTATTGGGGTCGCAATCATATGATAAGCTAATGTTGTCAACCCGTGAGCTGTACTGAATCAGGTCAGCAGGGATGGCGTCGGTTAGCTTGCTCCGAGGGAATAAGCATTGATCACCACTTATAGAATCGAAACCTTGGAGGGTAATTGTCATGGTAGAGTTGTTTATGCCCAGTACTGGATAAGAGGAATTCAGGTTTCCACGAATGTAAAGGACAGAAAGATTAGTATAAGGAGTGGAAGGAGGACAATCAAGCTTGAACGCTGGATGTCCACAATATGGTGGCCTGAAGTTGTATCCCCAAAATGGATATCCAATGTTGTGATTATTTCCACAAGACACCAAAGAGGAGCATTCCTTGTAATAATCATCCCCGCTACACTTTGATGTTGGGAAGATAAACAAGACAAGGAAGATGGAAATTGTGATAGCTTGCACAAGGAACAAATGGGTGGATAACATTTTTTGGTGTATCATCCTAGGAGTTTCAAAAAAGCTGAAAAGAGACGGATGTTCTTCCTGATACAACACAGCTTTTGGTCTGGTGTCGCAATTTATTATTACTTTTTTGGATTTTCTTTTCTAGATTGGTGATTTTGTAGCAACTTAAACCAATAAGATTTCAGACGGTATAAAACTGGCAAGTCCTGCAACTTGACTCACTTTAATGGATCAATGGAGATGAGGAGATTGCTACTTACTAGTCTTTGGGAAGACTTGATGAAAAGGACTGAGGAGAAAAGCTAGGCACAGGAGGGGCTCATTCTTCTGCATCAACTATTAATATGAAGTGTAAGACCCATTGATCTTAAACTTGAAATTCACGTTTATTATCTTCCTTTTTACTAACTTGGAAGTAGGGTGGTTTTGGGAATTAAAAATGGTAAAAAGTAACAGACTTAATTATGTCTCTTAGCAATCTACATCCAAGGGCATATTTAGGGGTTATTGTGAAGTATATGAATGGCCCAATGTTTGAAAATGGCCATGTTTGAAAATGATAAACATCTTGACGTAAGATTGTTCTTAACCATCTTGCATTTCTTCTAAATTATTAATAAAGTTAAATATAAGTGTACTTAAATCATTCTAAATGTATATTTCATTATTTTCAGGGTTACTATAACTTATAAACAAATTAAAAATAATTATTTATTCATATTTATTTCATAAATATAAAACTATGTATAAAATATGTATTTTTTACAATAATCAATAAAATTAAGCTATTATTATATTTTTTGACCTAGCTAATAAGTATTATATTATTATAATTGATAAATATATATAATTATTAAAGAAAATATTAATAAAAGTTACAAAAAAATGAAATATGAACAATTCAAGATAGTTTAGAATCATCTTGAGTCAAGATGGTTATCATGGTAAGTAACATTTTTATCCAAGTAATCTTTAAAGTGATGAAATATGAACTTTAAAGTGATGTGTTGCAAATTATAATAAAACAAAAGTGGCAGAGAACAAGTAATATTGAGGATATTATTATAATATTTTAAGAATAAAATGAAAAATAAAATAAAATAAAATATTTACAGAGAAAACATGATTTTTAAACAAAATTTTTATTTTTTATCGAATAGTTTAAACTTAAATAATTTTATATTTTAATTTAAATAAATGAAAGTTAGTGTCATTTTTTTCTATTTTGATTTTTTTAGAAAGTTAAGTAACATTTTTATCCAAATAATCTTTTAACCGATTGACGACTTACTATAACAAGTTTTAGTGGCACTTTTAACTATTTTAGAAATTTGAGCGGCATAATAATAATTTTTTAAATAGTGACATTTTTTTATTAAAATAATAAGTTGGGTGACATTTTATTTAAGCAGACGACTAGCTTATAGTGCTTGAATTAGGATGATTTCCAAGGAACGAAAAAGACGTAGATCGGCCAAAGAGTTGGAAGCCTACTTCCTAGCTTGTTGCTAGGTGAGAGTGTTAGGGCAGAAGAGAGTTTTAGCTTTCAAGTACCCGAAAATGACAACCTTGCCAACGTTGCTGTTAAGGATCATAGGCGAGGAGATAGAAGATGACTTTTAATTAATTATACACCGATCCATTTAACAGCATCCGACCAAACTCATACTCACCCCTCTGCCCTCTCTCTCTCAACAGTTCTTATACTGTAGTCGCGCGGGACTACAGCTTTCCTTATTACTCTCGCGGCCTAGGCCCAAACAAACGCGGCCCAATTCGATACAAACAAAGCACGCGCACATTAGCTATTTACTGTTACAAGCGGCTACTCATCAAATGATGGGCTTTAGTCTAGTGGTTAATGCATGTAGGAATGTTACCAGTAGTTTCTTGTTTGATTCTTCACAGCCACATTATATTTTGGTTTATTAATATAATTACTCTTTAATTTGGGTTATAATCTTATATTTTTTTCCTCTAATACTCATCAACTATTTTATACTATTTATTCTTCATTGTAGTACTTTCTAATTTTTTATCTATTTTATTTTTGAATAATCATTATACATTTTTTCCTAATACACATCAACTATTATAGTCAATGTCTAATAATACAATATTTGGTGTGCAAACATATTATATTTAGTGTGCAATAGGTCAATATTTGATTTGCAAATGTATTATAGTTTGTGTGTAATATATAGTACGATATGCAGTGTGCAAATGTACATACTAACAGATACACTTTTAGTACTTTTGCACACTGGAACACTAAACCTTTGCACACTAACACACTATTAATTCCTTTTGCACATTTGCACACTAATACTGATATTAATTAATTTACACACTAACAAATATCCCTTTACACATTAACATATACCCTATTATACACTACTATATCTTTGGCACATTTTGTACACGCTGATATTTATTGATTTACACGCTAACACATACACCTTACTTATATACATTTTTATAAACAATTATAGGAATAAAAAAGATTGGAGAGCTATTAACAAAAATAATAAAAAAAATAAATGGCATTTGTAGTTATTATATTTTAAGAATAAATATACTATATAAGAAAAAAAACCCCTTATCCTATGATAATGTAAAAGGGAAAAAAAATCTAAAAATAAAGATAAAGGGAGTATATGAAAAAAAGAGAAATAATTTTCGTTAAAAGATTATAAAGTTATGAAAAAAAGAAAAATAAAGATAAAGGGAGAAGTATTTTCTAAAAGGAAGAAATCAAATGGGTAAAAAATTAATATAAAGGTAAAAAGAAAATATAAAATGAGCGAAAAGAGATGCGGTGCCTCGAACCCCCGACCAATATGTAAGCAGCAGACACCCATGACCAAGGCGCTACGCATTCTAACTCGGCGTTTCCTTGAACCAAATACTATTTAACTTTGTAAGATCATTTCCGCCGAAAAAAAAGAAAAAGCCTGACAGACTGCTGAGGTATAGCGGGAGTATGGCTGAGTTACCTAATAAATTTCGCTCTCTGAATCTCCGTACTCCGACTCTCTCGTTGCCGGCCGCACGTTTCCACTGTCAGCGGCGGAATTGCTCACTGGCACTGCGCACGACCCAGCAAAGGCAGCGACTCCCTACTTCTTCGGTCGATCCCCAGTGACTGCCGCCTGTCAACCATTGCCGTTGCCGTTGGTACTTGCTTCGCCGACCGAAAGCTCCACTGCTCCAGCCTCAACGTCCAGCGACTGAACGCTCCGCAACGCCCGCGACCGGCGAACGAAAAATCCCAGTTGTGAGTTTTCTAACTTTCATTCTCTTATTTTCACTTTTAGGGTTTATAGTTCACTATTTCAATTTTAAGTTTTCATTCCAATTTGGTAAATTACTGATATTTATAATTTGTGATTTGTAGTTTGTAATTGTGATTTGTGAATTATTCAACATTTTCTGATTTGGTAAACTACTGTTAATAATTAGGGTAATTACTGGTAGTTCCTGTCTTCACTTTGCTATCAACTTAAGGGAATGGTCTTTTTGGGTCTCCTTCAATTTCATCAAAATTTGGGAATTTAAGTGGGTTTAAGAAGAGTCCAAATGAGAGTAGCTTGCTTTTTGGTGCTGTTTGAAAATTTGTTATGTGTGTACTGTATAAATATAATAACTAAATTGTGTGTTTGGTTGAGGTTGGAGAAATGTTTCTATTCTTCTCCTTCCAATCTAATGTACTCTATATTGTCAAAATATCCATCGACTCTCTTTCCAATCTAGTGTATTTTTCGTCAAAATATTTGGAAAAACAAAAATTGTATGGAATCGGAACAATTTGCCACTTTCTCAAACTCTTATCTAATGTATTTTTGGTTGTATGTTTGAAATATTTGACGATTTGTCTATTTTTTTTTTCCAAATATATGAAATGGACTACTATTGTCAAATGGACACTCCTAATTTCAAAGTCTAGATCCGTCACTGGCTGTTCTGACTCCAGGCCAAGAACACTTTGGTTCTGTGCCCACTAAGACAGCTAAGCAGATCCGTTACTGCCTTTTGTTTTCCCTTTTTTTTTTGTGTGGGGGGGGGGGTTGATTTCAGAAAAACCTCAATATTACCAACCATATGGACCGAGAAGCATGAAGTTGTTACCTACATAGCTCCTTTAGCTGTAATATTGTACATTCTTTTGCTACACAAGGATAGCATATTGCTGACATATTGAATATGACCTAATGAACATGGAGTACAGCTTCGTTTGGTTGCCTATGAACATATCTCTGCCCCATTTAATTCGCTCTCTCAATTTATCCGCAATCTAGTGATTTTGGGCTTGACAAATTGTGTGGCACGGATTCTTGTAGCACTAACTGTCTGACTTTTGTTACTTGACTATTTCATGAGAAATGTGTGTATTTTTCAAATCACATTCCAGTAGTGTTTGGATTTTGTGTCTGGATCTAAGGGACCTTCCTAGCATCTTTAATATTTTACTTTTCATTTTACAGACTTGATGTACATCTAGTGGAACTGTTCTTTGCAATAATGCCATCTCTCGGTAATGTGCAATTTCCCCATACTCCTCTATCCGCAATGAAAATTAAGTTGTTTTCTGACAGAAAGTGCGGTCTGTTTCAGCTGTCTATTTGGTATCTCAGTATGCTCGCCGTGAAACATCGGTCTCCCTCCTCCAATCTTACTCTCATGGTCGCCACCTTTTCAGCTATCCGGCCACCCTTTACTCCTTCCAATGTCAGGGACAATTACGATGTCTAGGAGGAATTTCCCACAGACTCCAAGCCTTCCTTAGTCATGGTAGCTCTCTGCCATTGTCTGATATTCCTCATTCGCATCTTAATCGTCATCTTTATCGTTCTCACCGAGAAGTTTCACTTGCTTTGCCGTCTTCCCTTTCACTGTCTCCTCTACAACAAAAATTTCTAGCTTCCTACTTCTGGGATTGCAGCCCCCTCGTACTACAACACGGGCTTTCTGTTTCTCATCCGCCCACTCGTCTGATTGCCAGATCAATTCCATCTTATGCTGATTCTGATGTCTCTAGTCATGGGTCTTCCAGTTTGCTAGTGCCTACCAAACTTAAGTCTGCCTATCTGCCTTATAAGTTGTTTTGGCAATTGCCCAGATTCCATCTTGTTAAAAAGGTGATGACTTTCAGGTGCAGCGTTCAGTTCAGGTCATTTTCAAGCTGTGATTCTGAGGGGGAGAGAGATGATGGTAATGGTTTTGATCCTGAACATATTGAAGAGGAGGATCTAGAAAGTAACGTTCCACACAAATCTAGCGCTGATCCACGGGAAGTTATCAGGATGGCTAAGATTATTGAAGAATTGTTCGCCTTAGACCGCAATATGGAGTCTGTTCTTGATGAGTGCGGCATCAAGTTGTCCCATGATTTGGTTGTTGATGTATTGCGACGTTTTAAACATGCCAGGAAGCCTGCCTTCCGTTTCTTTTGCTGGGCTGGACAAAAGCCCGGATTTTCTCATGATTCCAGGACTTATAATACAATGTTGGTGATATTGGGGAAGACGAGGCAATACGAGACAATGGGGTCTTTGCTTGAAGAAATGGGAGACAGAGGACTCCTAACCATGGACAGCTTTACAATTGTGATCAAAGCATTTGCATCTGGCAAAGAGAGGAAAAAAGCCATTGGGGTGTTTAACTTGATGAAGAAATATGGGTTTAAAATAGGGGTTGAAACAGTTAATTGCCTGCTTGATGCCCTTGCAAAGGAGAAGCTAGCCAAAGAAGCGCAAGCTTTGTATGAAAAGCTGAAACCTAGGTTCACTCCGAATATGAAGACTTACACCATTTTGCTTAGTGGTTGGTGCAGAGTGAAAAACCTTATGGAGGCTGGAAGGTTATGGAATGAGATGATTGATCAAGGCTTCAAACCTGATATTATCACCCATAATATAATGATTGATGGGCTTTTGAGAGTTCAAAAGCGATCTGATGCAATCAAGCTGTTTGAGATCATGAAGGCAAAGGGACCAGCTCCGAATGTACGGAGCTATACTATGCTGATAAGGGACTTCTGCAAGCATAATAAGATGAAAGAAGCTCTCTCATACTTTGATGAGATGTTAGCTTCAGGTTGTGAACCTGATCCTGGAGTGTATACTTGTTTGATCACAGGATTTGGGAATGTAAAAAAGATGGATAAGGTATTCAGTTTGCTTAAGGAAATGGAGGAAAAAGGGCATTCTCCTGATTCCCGGTTGTATAACGCTCTGATCAAACTGATGACCAATACGCGAATGCTAGACGATGCAGTTTGCTTTTATAAGAAGATGATAAGGAGTGGGCTTCAGCCCACAATCCATACGTATAACATGATGATGAAGTCCTACTTCTTTGGGGGAAACAGCGAGATGGGATGTGCTACTTGGGATGAGATGCTCCAAAGAGGTTGCTGCCCTGATGAGAATTCCTACACTGTCCTCATTGGAGGGCTAATAAGACACGGGAGATCAGAAGAGGCATGTAAATATATAGAGGAAATGATTAATAAAGGCATGAGAATCCCGCAACTTGACTTCAGCAAGTTAGTTGCTGACATTTCTAGGGCTGGGCGGCCCAACATATTGCTCGAGCTAGCTAGAAAGACGAGACTGTCTGGGAAGTCTGAAGTGTCTGAAGTCTTAGCCAGGTGGGCTGAGACCACCCAGAAAAGAATACCAAGAAGAAGTATGGTTGAAAGTGATGGATAGAATGTCGGCTTTTTTCTTCAACTACCGAGAAGGCTTCAACTTTTCTAGAGTGAGAACTATGTAAGGCTAATAGAACTTCACTCTGGTTTTCTATTGTATTGGTTTAGCGTGATCTTGTTCTATATATTTTTATGGATGTGATGCAAATTATTTCAACAACAAACTCCTAGGAAAAACATGTTCAACCGTACTCTAGGGATCGGATGTGGGCTGGCTTCCCCTCATGAACTGAAGCACATGAAGAGGCTGACTGCTGCTCAGAATCTCTCTTTAATGATCCTTGTGCTCTATGCTAATTATCCCTTTAATGATCCTTGTGCTCGTAATCTCACTTGTACTGCACAATGTGAAGGACCTGTCTTGAGTTCTGTTTAATTAGGGTCTCCATTTTGCAGATTTAAAGTCTGGCTGTCTGCTTTAAGAGCTCAAACTCTTCTCATTTTGTTTGCGCATTTCCTGGACAGCAAACAACATTTGCTCATTCTGGCTGGCGTTTCATAGCTTTTCCATGCTACTGATGACTTCTCCATCCTACGGAAGACTAGCTCAGGTTATAGCTCCTTTCGTAGGGTGTTGCATTTTATATCGTTTCAGGTTTCATGAATTATCAATTGAGATCTTGACAGATTTTGACAGGCATACTACAACCAGTTCCCCATTCTGTCGTCTGTGGGATAAACAACTCCCAGGGTCGTAGATTTTCCAATCATAGACATGGTTCCCCATGATGAGGTATAATGCCCTGTGATAGAGCCTGAAAGCTCAAAGGATGTTATTGTTGAGACTTTTTTTGGATCTTTTGGCCTGCTAGTTACAATCATTGATGCTTCCTGAACTTACAAGGTGTATGTTACCTGAACTGTAATATGGCCTATGTTACTGTGGTAGACCAAACATAACATAGTGACCACCACCACTCCCCCCACCCCCCTCTCTCCAACAATAAACAAACAAAAAAGAGGGCCCAACTCATGCATCAATGTCATAATCATAAGGGATATGTTGTCTAGTAACATTGCTACAGAACTTTGCTGTATGTTATAAGGTAATTACTTGATTAGTAATCAGCTCAACCACTTTCAGGGGTGCTTTGTTAATTTGTCTTTGTGTTTTGCTCTCTTTATTTTGGGTTTTTAAAGTGAATTATTATGAGGAATTTTCCTACTACATGACGCTTGTATCTAATGTATGTTGTGAAGCAGACTTTTCAAGATTTTCCAGGGAGGATCTAGTCATAATGCCTCTTAGCCTGGGTACTGGGTCCATGATTGATATGGTTGATGGAGGCAAAGTTCATCAGTGCCTTGGGGCTTGTATCAAGGATTGCACCTAAACATTAATGCTGATGCAGATATCCCTGACAGACAGTTTAGGGCACCCAAGAGGAAGAAATCTCAGACAAGCTGAAATCAAGGACAGGAACTTTGTACAAAAGGGAAGAAATCTCTTGCAAGCCTGCATCAACTAAATGTAAATGATAAGGTTCTTTCTGAGTACATAGATCATGGTAATGTCGCCTAGCACATTTGGGCTATATGAACACTCTGACAGTGAAATGTTTCTTGTAAAGTTGCATTGTTTTATCTTACTGTGTACATGTTTGGTGCTTGCAGTTTGAACCTTCATTTATGTCAATTGTTTCACTAATCCATGCCAACTGTACATTGTAATAATTTGCTCTATCATGAAGCTTTCAAAAGGCTCTTAATTAGCTGCTAGTTTCCTGTGAATCAATCATAATCCAAACACCATTTTCTGTGCTCCTAGTTATACTCAAGACAGCCTCCTGGATTGAATTAAGTTGAATTGAAGACGTATAGGCTTCTGAGACTTATTATTAGATGTTACATTCTGTCAACCCAGTCTCGTGGCTGTTGCCACTTACAGTTTAAAGACAGTATGAAACTTGTGCATAATCTATTGCATCCTGAAGTTCTGTTGAACAAATATTTCCATGGGCAAGCAAACTATCTCCTCAAAATTTCTTTTTAATAATGACTAAAAATTAACAAGTCCTTAGGATAATCATCTTGGGCTCTTCCCATTGGATTAAAAGGGGTAACAAGACACTGAAGACTCTATTTTACAGAGATGGTATATATAATTCCTCTCTAATTTTTCCGATTGGATAAGGGTGATATGGTACCACAATCTAAGTCAATCTTAAACCTTTGGAGGTATTTGTTAATTTTGTAAATATGATAAGTTTAAATTCTAGATGTTTAGCAAATTAGGTGAAGTATAAATTAATTTTTTTTTGACACTTATTATTAGACTCGTAATTACATACTTCAAATTTTATGAGCATCATTCTTTGTGGCTTGTGCCTCCATCAGGAAACAAAATTAAATAAATCGGTAAGTTATATTATTCTTTTATCATGGGTTGTGAAGTGGAACAAAAGTTGATTTCTTATTTCCCATTAAAACAAAATTATTTTCCTATTCTCTTGTGATTCTATAAAAGTCATTCAGTGATAAATTATTTGTATATTCATATTCAAAGAATTTAAAATATGACTTGTCATAATAAATTATTAAAAGTAACTCTGAAAAAGGTTTACCCTATGAAACCTTTATGCAAAATAGTCTAATCCAAGGGTTTTTCTTTCTCATGTATCCTGGAATCTCATCCAATTTTCAACCATCTCTGCCGGCACTAGGTTAGGCGCCACCGTACGACCGTCGTCACGCGACGACGCCTACCCATCTCCCTGCTCACATAGTTATTAAAATCCCGATCCTGATTTACAATTCTGCAATTTTATGGTTCAAAATCGTCAATACGATTCTACAATTTACACACGATCCACAATCCTACATGGGCTAAATTCCGATCCTAACTTCCTCATAGTTTTGAGTTAGGATCCCGATTTTAATAACCCTCCTCATCGTCCAGTGGGCAGCGGTAGGGGATCTTAGAGGAGGAAGCAAATCAGTTAGATCGATCCAATAACAAAAGGAAAGGAATAAGGGACACTCAACCAAAAAAACCTAATGAGTTACACGAACTTGTAGGAATCAAGGATATCATGATGGATCTTGATTCCCATGGCAATATGCGAAGAAGTGGGGAAGGGACATCTGTCCAACTCTCCCCGTCGTTTTGGCAACCAGAGGGAAGCGAATAAGAAACAAGTAGGTCATTTTTCCAATGAGTTGAAATCAATGAAAGTTTATTTAAGATGTTAAGTATAGATCAGTTTGTCGTAGTCTGAGATAAAATTGCCACTAAACTTTCTCATAAAGTTAAATCTGCCACTATTATTTTTAAAGTGTTAAAAATGTCATTAAACTGTCCAAAATACTCAAAACTGCCACTGTCACTTGCAACAGCCGGTATCTACCCGGTATCCCACCGATCAGAATCATCACCATCATCATCAATTTCATCTTTATCTCCTCCTTCACCTCCTTCATATTCTTCACCTCCCCTTCAATCCATTCACTTCAGCCTCCAGAAGCCTCCTTCTCCAGAATCTGGTCCATCGCCAATGTCTTCAAATGTGGGCACAGCCAAGGATCCACCCACTTCCATAACCCACACCCACCTTCCTTCTCCAGAAGAAGATGAAAAAGCAGATGAAGAAGAAGAAGGAAGGCCGGTGTGGGTTATGAAAAAGTAGTGAAATCCAGCTGGGATCGCTTTACATTGAAGAATGAAGAGTAAAGATAGAGAATGAGAAAATCACCTGCTCAACCATCTTATGCTTGATGATGGTGCTTCGATCAAGAACTTCCATGGCAACACTCACCAGTTTCTGTGTTTTGGGCAAATTTGACCTTTGCATAAGTCCCTTCTCCAATTGTCCTCCCTATCTCATACTTGCCCACTTTCCTCAACACCATCTTCCTCTCTCTCTCTCTCTAAAAGGAAAGCTCAATTCCTCAACTGGGCATACTCAATTCATTCCCAAGAACATATTCTGAGCAAATGGGAGTAGAATAATCGAACGAACATAAAAATCAAATCTTTAACCAATTCCCATATATTCTAAGCAAAACCCACATAACAAAATGGTGGAGTAAAGCAGAAGATATTTGATTCGTACCTAATAAAAGCACACAAACAAAAGAAAAAGAAGGGAAAAGGGTGAAATAAAGAAATGGAGACATTGGCAAATGGACCAGATTCTGGAGAAGGAGGCTTCTGGAGGCTGAAGTGAATGGATTGAAGGGGAGGTGAAGAATATGAAGGAGGCGGAGGAGGAGATGAAAATGAAATTGATGATGATGGTGATGATTCTGATCGGTGGGATACCGGGTAGATACCGGCTGTTGCAAGTGACAGTGGCAGTTTTGAGTATTTTGGACAGTTTAATGGCATTTTTAACACTTTGAAAATAATAGTGGCAGATTTGACTTTATGAGAAAGTTTAGTGGCAATTTTATCCCAGCACTTCAGTTTGTCGTATTCAAATTACCCCAAGAGTTAGATTATTTAATTCCAATAGTCTTTTATTAAAGCACAACTAAAACTCATATTATAGGTTATTGTTACTAGCTAATATGAGATTAATAGCTGATATGAGATTAATAGAATAAAACTTAAAATATTATAGTCATTTTGTGCAGTGAACTATTGTTTTATAGTCAATTTTGTGCATCAGGTTACAGTACACTTTTATAGTGAGACCCTTCCCGAGATCTCATTTACAGAGATACTTTGTGTATCTCGCAGCGCTTTTATAGTCAATTTTGTATTAATGAAAATTCTTCATCAATTTATATAATATCGTATTTTACTAAATCGAAGACACAAGGAAAGTAGTATGTATCATTATCGTTGTTGCACTTTTTTGAACAAGTCATAACCATTGTTATATAAGAAAATATTTTATCAATAATTTCAAAGTGAAATTATTACGAGACTATTATATATTACACAGGATTCAATGATAGATAAATAAGTATTGAAACTCTTACACACAAATCTAAGGATAGTACTATTGTCTAACATAATATATTTTATTGAGAAAATTACACTCCTATATTCTTATAATTGGTATTTTTTATTACACAACTAATGATATTACTTTGCATATCGAAACATTATATATATATATATATATATATATATATATATATATATATATATATATATATATATATATATATATATATACACATACTCACACATATACATATGCATATGCATAGGCCTATGTCTATATATAGGTATATGTATCTGTATAGGTATATGTATGTCTATATATATATATATATATATATATATATATATATATATATATATATATATATATATATTAAAAAGTTAATGATCAATAATTTTAGAATCTGACTAACACTAAAATAATGTGAGAACTAAACTTTATTCTTTTCTGCGGTGGATAAAGTGCGGAAATGGTATGATATAGTAAATTGTGGAAATTATGGTATGTTGCGGTACTGTGTGATAGGTTGTGGTAAAATTTGTGATAAGAATAATTGGTGTGGTTGGTGAGGAGAGAGAAAAGTGAAAAGTAGTGCAAGTTATGATATAACACCGAGTGTACCTTGCTAGGAGTGTACGGCATGATAATTTTCCAACTTGGATATTTTCCCAACTTGGATGCATATCTTCCTTTACGCAATACAGTTTTTCCCACCTTGGATGCAGAATGATCATGATATGAGTGTATCATGATAATTTCCCAACTTGAATGTATATTTTCCCTTACGCAATGCAGTTTTTCCCACCTTAGATGCATATTTTCCCTTACACAATGTACAGATGGTGATAAATTTTCTATCAAGTAATGCATGTTTTCCAGTCTTAGGTGCAGTATTCAAGCACTGCAATGTATATTTATTGCAACATGATATATTTTCTCTTACACAATGCACAGCTGGATGCAGAATTATCATGATATGAATGTATCATGATAATTTCCCAACTTGAATATTTTCCCAACTTGGATGCATATTTTCTCTTACGTAATGTAGTTTTTCCCACCTTGGATGTAGAGTTATCATGATATGGGTGTATCATGATAATTTCACAACTTGGATATTTTCCCAACTTGGATGCATATTTTCCCTTACGCAATGCAGTTTTTCCCACCTTAGATGCAGAATTATCATGATATGAGTGTATCATGATAATTTTCCAACTTGGATGTATATTTTTCCTTACGCAATACAGTTTTTCCCACCTTTGAATGCATATTTTTACCGAGTGTACCGTGCTATGTACACTCGATCCTTCTGTATAATCTCTGGAAAAGTAGAGGGCACGAGGAGGGAGAAAATTATGATTTTGTGGTAAAGTGTGTTATGCTATGATAAGATGCAGGAGTTTTTTACCGATAAAACTAATTAAAACTTTAAAACAAAATTCAAATTTAGTTGTTTGAATCGAAAGTTTATGATATGATAGGCTAGAGTAAAAAAAAAACTCCAATATGAATTTTGAACTCCAAATATTTTATTTATAATATATATCGCCACTTATGTCGATATATGTTAGGTAGAAATATATCACATGGTAAAAGGGTCCTCAATTGTCAATAAATTGTTGGTTTCATAGTGGTTTATTAAGGATAAAATCAGTAAAATTATTACTGAAAATATAAAATAGTAAATAATTAATGACAAAAATAATAGGTAAATCAACAAACCATAAGAGAAAATGCAGAGAGTAATACTCTATACTCCCTCCGTTTCATATTAATTGTCGTTTTTGAAAATCGTGCAGTCAAATTTTAAAAAGTTTTACTATAAATTTCTCAATATGTACAATGAGTTGTTATAAAATTACCAGTATTAGATTCGTAACGAAAAATATTATATAAAAGTATAATATTATAAGTGTTAATAATATACTCCCTCCATTCTTTTTTATCTGTCATTTACGGTTTTCAGTATCAATCTTTGATCAATAATTTTTAATATCAAACTTTTATTTTAAAAAAATTAATATTATACTTTTTTTAATAGTATTTTTCATGATGAATCTAATAATATCAATTTTGTATGATAAATCATTATATAAATTAATATATTAACGGTCAAAGTTTTTAACTCAATTTCCTAAATGACAAATAAATAAAAATGGATAAAATATTAGATAGGAAATATTAGAGATCATAAAAATTAAAGAGTAATATTAGAGATCATAAAAATTAAAATTACGATAATAGTTAATATGAAACGGAGGGGTAGAAACTTATCAATGCATCTCCTATCTTGAATGGGTTTTTGAATGGGGAGTTGCTCAAGGCGAATCAAAGCCACTCCTATGCTGTAATGATTAACGTTTTTATGAAAAATGATTTATCTCTTACCAAATAAGGGAAAATTTGACATAGAAAACCATTATCCTTAGAGAACCAATTCTCATGAAAATCATTTTTCTTCCAACCAGGGACACCCGAGTACATTAAATCTTAACGGTGGAAACTTATTTATTGGAATCCAGTTTGACGATCATAGTTACAACGTGCTCTTGGAAGAAATCAAAGAGGCTTATATAAAAGTCAAGAGAGATAGAGTTGGTAAAGTTTCATGTAAATCAGGCAAGGGTCCTATAAATTCTGATCTTGGACATTCGATCAACAAACAAAGATTAAAGAAACCTCATTTTCTATTGCTCAAGCATTGACGTTGCTGTAGGGCTCCATCAGTGAGTCTTAAAATCATCCATAGTCCAACAAAACAACCCATTCTTTCTTTGTTTTCCATTACATAATTTAAAATACTTGTGTCAAGAAATATGAAAATTGATTTGATCAATAACACAAATGAAGTCACCCTTTGCTTTAAGCATAACATTTTCCCCTAAGATGAATGCAAAACGGATACAATACGCTCTGCAGGAAAATATACTGGATTTTCCAATAAAGGGATGAGTTAGCAATGTTGAGAAGCACACAAAGGGAATGCCTCTCATACTATGAGCCCTCGACTGGGAGGTGCACCTTTGTGCAGCATACACAAGGGACATGGAAAAAAAAAAAAAACACAGCCCTATCTAAGCAAAATTAACAAGGGCAGATTTGGCCGATCAAGTCTTGGCATAGTTTTCCACATGCATGCTCACCGGAATGATGGTGGGTCATCTCGAAAAATCACCTAAAGTTAGTTTTCCCAAAATATATGGTACCTCTAAAAGCGTTTCAAAATAAAGGGAAAGAATTAATAATTTCCTCACAATACGAGGCACCTCTTTGTGTTTTGCAAAGAGTATCACATAAGAATTACAGTCAAGCTAAGCTATTTTCAAATAAAAAATACATATCTATATTATAGTTTGAAATATCAAGTGTTTTACCCTTGGGCCTTGACCAAACATGATGGGTTTGACACCAGGAGATAGGATCCATGGAACAAATGTCCCCTCATCAAACAATCTTGCAACTTAATGAAAGAAAAGGGGAATTACTCTTCCACTTGAGAAGAGGGAATTGTGAAGATCAGAGACCATTCATTCACTTTGAAGGATAGTGAATTGAGAAATAGCAAGTTTTTACTTGCTACAAAGCTCACACTAGACTACCTCACCAATGAAGAATCCTTCAATTACTACAACTCTTTGCTCCAAAGTATACAAAAGCCTCGTATGGACGAACAAAAAGGCATCTTGTCACACTAAAAAGGATAGCCGACTGGGGAAAATTTTCCTATTTACTTGTTGACATCCTGACGGGACCCTCTGTTGTCAATGCCCTGGTCCTGTTGCTGGCCGCCATGACTGTCATCTGACCTAATTTTAGGGCCTGCCTTCCTCAAGTTTTGATCCCTCTTTTCATCGGTTGGTTTCTTTACTTCCACAGCAATCTCCTTCATGGTCTTCTCAAGGGCCTCTAGTCTCTCCTTGACCTTCAGTAGCTCAGGATCAGACCCCTCTACTTTCACCTCTTCAGCAGGCTTTTCCCCCTCTTCTGCTTTCTTTTCTTCCTCTGCTTTCTTTTTTTCCTCATGTTCCTGATGTAAATTCCCACAAATAGCCACGGTCAATCTAGTCATTCTCTACTCCACATAAAAATTACATCTACAGAGGAATAGCACCACTATATGAAACCACATGTGAAAATGGACATGCAAAAGCATGAACTCCCTATTTCTGCAAACACTTGAAAACCAAACATGTTCGTGCAGTAGAGTTCTCACTTCAAGCAGCTTCCTCTACTACTACTGAAAATAGTCATTTCGAGCACAGTGTACACCATTACACGGTTTGTCAAATAGTCTCCAAGTCAAGGCCAGAACATAATTGTTCATAGAACAAGATCACCAAATTCACATAAGGCAAAAAGGATGGACAGCATTCAAAATCAAGCACCTGAATTCAGTATTCAGGATCTGGAATATGCTGTAGTCAGTCCTAGACAAATATGAAAATTTCCTCTAAAATTGAATGTAAGCATTTCAGCACACATGTAATCATCATCAACACCCCCAATATCATCTCCACCAAAATCTTCTTATTCTCTTTGCTTCTTTTGTGTGTGGGTTGGGTTGGGGGGGGGGGGGGGGTTTGTACATAATGAACAAGCCAAAACAAATCAAATCAATCATCTAGAAACATCATAAGAAAATTACAAATTAGGTGGATATAAACAATGTCATACCAAACTAGAATGAAGAAGAAAACAATCAACCATTACGTCCCTACTAGATGGATAGAAATATTTGGAGATTTGGATGACGTTTATATTGAATCTAATTAGAAGTGAGTCTCTATTTCACTTCAGATCTGGAGACTACCGAAGCAAGACCACATTTATTGAACAAGTCCATAAAACAAGTATCATGGATTCAAGGGAGAAAGCAACATGTGAAAAATGTAGAAGACCATCAGAAAGTGCCCGTAATTTGTTAGAGAAACCAAAGCATCGATATTTCTCAAAAAGAAAATTTCACTAAGTATCACATGATGTCAAAATGAGATGGGGAAACCATCAACCCTCCAAGATCACCAAGGGAAAATAAACTATAGGTCTCGCACCGGATAAATAATAAAGGTCAACTTTGACCAAATTCAAACAGTAAATAATGCTTACATCCACTTTCCATCATAATATTTTGATATCAGCGACCACACATGAAATAAAACTGCATCGAACACAGAAAAGTGTTTCGGATAGGTGACTTGCTCACTTGCCAGTAAGTGAACAAGGTTCCTAGGGAAGCATCCACAGAAGACCCTTTATTGTATTTCCTGTGAATAGAATACAGTGTGGGCCAGCTCTTAGATTGTGGCCCCAGGACCAAAAAGTATTGTGGTCCGGGCTTGGGGCTTTTTGTGTTATGTTTGGGTATTTTTATGGGTTGAGACTTTTCAGCAGGGCTTTCTGCCTTTAGGGCCAACCTAGACCATGAAACTTCATGGTCCAAGGTCTGTAATCCAATTTCTACCCTTTGATATCCTGGTAGGCTAGATCCCAGCCAGCAAGACATTCATGAAACCCTCAATTTAATTAGATTCACAACAGCTGTCTCTTTGAACTTAAATCATAGCCAAGATAACCAGGTGGTGAAGCACCAGCAGTACAACTCCATGCATTAGAAGAAGCTCAAAGTTCATTATATTACTAAAGGAAAACCCCACCCTTGGAAAGATAAATCTTAACATTGGAACAGCTTTAAACCATTAAACAATGTAATGAACACTAAGAATTTGATCCCACCATAAAACTTTGATGGGATCATTGGCAATAGCACCTCAATAATGAACTCACATACTGCCTCCTTGGAAAGATGACTCTCAAGTTGGAACAGCTTCAAACCATTAAAAAAAAATGCAATGAACAACAAGAATTTGGTCCCCCATTTTGTCACAAAATTTGATAGAATCATTCGCAAATAACACCACAATAATGGGCCTACATACATCCTGTCCAAACCTTAGATCAAACCGACAGGAGCTTGGAGACTAAAATAATAAACTTTTGCCACAAACTTTCAGATCAGGCAGAGAAAGGCAAAGATAAAAAGGCATATGATGCCATTCATTAGTACAATATTGAGGAAGCGCTCATGATACATGTTCCCTAAAAGATGACCAAATGCATTATAGCCTTTGCTAGGAACATGACTCATTGGTTTCTAATGGTGATACATGTGAGCTGCAAGCGAAGAGGGGGAATTAGACAAGGTGACTCCCTCTCCAGTCTCCCCCTTTGCTTTTTGTAATGGCCATGGAATCACCTTTATAGACAATTGACAGTGATGCCTGCAGCTCAACTGTATAGTTTGCACCGAAGCTGTAGATCTACAGGACTAACTAAATTTTTTATAACCTCACTCTAGTTAGCAAGGCAGACTCACAATCCATTCAAGCTATCAACCATGTTCTACATGATTCCTCTCAAGTTTCAACACTTATCAGCTAGGAGAAATCACATTCAAATATTATTGTTGGGGAAGTCAGAGAACCCATGAAGCAGAGATTGAAAAGATTAGTGGGTTCATAGTTGGAACATTCCCTTTCAAGTACCTGGGTAACTGGGTTACACATTATTGAATCCAAGTTGAGCAAAGAAAACTGGCATGCTAATTGACAACTTAACAGCAAAGATAAAAATCTGGACGAGTAGGAACATATCATGTGCAGGGAAACTAGAATCAGTCTTGATCGGAGTAATTAGTTTCTGGTCCAATGCATTTACTCTTTCCCAACAGCTGATTAGAGAAATTGAAGCCATATTCTGAAACTTCCTGTGGACTGGTGTTTAAAACTATAGGAAAGCTCCATCAGCAGCCTGGGATAAAGTATCCAAACCTAAACGAAATGGAGACACATTGCCATATGCAATAAAGCCTTCATTTTCTATATCTGGGATATTGCCAAAAAGGAGGATAGCTTATGGGTTTTACTCAAACAAAATGGAATCATATTTGGGATGAATCCGTAAATGCAACCATAGGCTCTTTCAACACCAAAAGAGGCCAACTCATCAGCTAGGAAAGGATATTACAGATGGTGTTATTAATAGACTCTCACATTTAGCACCATACACCGCAATTTCATGGACGGGAAATGTCTTTTAAAAGACAGTACAGCTTGATATAATAGACCTCAATTAGAGGGATGATATGTTGGTAATGAAACGTCAAACTGATTTTAAACCCCCATCCCCTAAAAAAGGGAAGCAAAAAAAGAGGAACTAGGGGTCTCCATGTCAAAATCCAACAGTTACAATCAGATTGTGCCAGAGGTTATTTAATGACAAAAGAATTAAATTGAAGAATAGGATGATAAAAGGGAGAAAGAAAGATGATAGGCCGACATCAGAGCCCTAGAATTTTGTCCTTCCTTGAAGGTTTACTCTTTTTGACATATGAGGCCTCACTGTCTACAGCAAATGCCTTTTGGACTCGCTGCTTTCAACTTAAATTGAAAGACAAGATGCATGGCGAAATAAAGTAATTCAGCTATACCAAGTTACAGAAAATTCATTACCGCTTCCATCTTTCTCATTTCATGGCGAGCATACTGAGCTACCAAATATACAGCTGAAACAGACCATAGTTTCTGTCAGAAAACAACTTAATATTCATTGCAGGTAGAGGAGTATGAGGAAATTGTACATTACCGAGTGATGGCATTAGCGCAAAGAACAGTTGCACCAGATGGAAATCAAGTCTGAAAATTGAAAAGTGAAATGATAAAGATGGTCGAACAGGTCCATTATAACTGGACATGAAATCCAAACACTGATGGAATAGTGGAATGTTGTTTTAAAAAGATGCACATTTCTCATGAAATAGTCAAGTAATAAACAAGAGTCAGACTGTTAAGTGCTGCAAGAATCCCTGCCACACAATTTGTTGAGCTCAAAGTCACTAGATTGCAGATAAACAAGTGAGCAAATTAAATGGGCAGAGATAAGTTCATAAATCATAGATGACCAGGTAAAGCTGTACTCCATGTTCATAAAGGTTATATTCAATATGCCAGCAACATGGTATCCTTGTCTAGCAAAAAAATGTATAATATTACAAATAAACCAGCCACATGGGTAACAACTTCAAGCTTCTCGGTGCATATGGTAATGAAGTATCTCTGAAATCAACACCCATCCATCCCCAGAAACCCCCCCCCCCCCCAACCCCCCGAAAAAGGGGGAAAATAAAAGGCAGTAGGCACGGTGTCGAAATTTACCTGGGTACACAACCAAAGAGCACTTTGTCATGATAATGACGCAGGCCGGGAGACAGAGCCGCAAGAAATCAACACCCACCCATCCCCAAACACCCCCGCCCCACCCACCCCCTGAAAAAGAAGGCAGAAAATAAAAGGCAGTAGGCATGAGTCTACTAAGTGGGCGCACAACCAAAGAGCACTTTATCATGATAATGACGGATGGTGGGAGGAACGACATTAGATCATCATAGAGTGCAACTAACAGTTAACATTATTTTCTCCTGGGAATGCCATATAGTGTACTCCCAAGCCAAATCAAGAAAACAAATTCTTAGGGATTCAAAAAGACGGCCAATATTTTGAACTTGGGAGCAAGAAATAGCAGTGATTGTAACATTACAAGAAGTGGGAATTTTTGGGCATCATTGTAGCAATGCCGGAAAAGGTTCAAACTTAAACAGCATACAAACAAGAATCATTCCCTTATTAAAGCTACAGTCAACTGAAGCAAGCAAAACTGGTCCATGAGATGCCAAGCACACTTAAAAGGCAATGACTGATCAACTGAAAATGAGTATAGAAAACCCAAGCGAATGCAACAAAATAATCAACCACATAAAAATAGCCCACCAAGTGCTTGCCAAAATGCCTAACTGAACAGAATAAAAACAGCCATTTCAGAATACTCGCACTAAACATAAAAAGCAATAAAAAAATAGAAATTGGGGAATGCAAAATAGAATACCCAAATTTCTTCTCCTTAGGAGGGTCAGAGAAGAGGATCTTAGCCGCCTTGACAAAGTCAAGCTTGTCAAGGTCACGGTATGCCTCAAGGTCTCTTACTGCATTCCGTCTAGCGCCATTGTTGCCACTACCGCTCCTCCCATCGCTTGTACTACCGGGCTGCTTGTTGAGAGAGGTGCTGGGATTATGATTACAGAATCGTCTTTTCTGTAAATAGGAAAAACGCCTTGAGAAATGGACCCAAATGCCTCTCCCTCCAAACATTTCTCTGCACTCTTTAAATGTGGCAGTGTGCTCACATTGTGACAAATCAACAAGGTAGAGTTCCAAAGAAAAATGGATGCTTTCGACGCTGGCCCAATGAGTTGCTCGCCTATTTCCGACCCACTAGTTGCGTACCTCCAGTTAGAAAGAAGGCAATTCTCCTAGCACATGTCTGCAGAACCATAACATCAACATGGTCAGTCCAGAATGGCAATCGGCCGAATCGGGTCCAGTTGGGCCCAGACCCGAACTAGTCTACCCTTTTAGGATCCAGACCCAGTGAGTCTGAAAATATTAGATCCAGATCTAGGCCAAGACTCATCGGGTCCACAAGTCTTTAGTGCCCTAGTGGGTTCTTCATGGGTCTCAATCAAGCTGGTTTATACACAAACAAATACACATAGGCTATCTTGAAACTCAATAATCGACAAAAGCCATCCAAAAAACAAAAAATACAAGCTTGTGTATACAAGGGGTCCATAAAGCCACATGATAAGCAGTACAGATGTCCTGTAGAAGTCACACATAGGCCATCTCAAACCTCTCAAACAATACAAAAAGCAGGGACAATCTATCTATCCAGTCAAGTATGTTGAAGAACTCCCCATAACATAACCCTAGTAGCCAAGACTGAATCATTGACCCTAATCAGAAGATGAGAAAGACTACGGCAACATCTTTGTCTTTATGATTTTACAGGAAAGCCAGACGACACCATATGTTCATCAATTTCCATAGCTGTGGTCCACTAGCCAGTTCGCATAATGGTGACCGATCCGATAAAAACGCAACCCTAGCAACAGATCCCGCTATACATAACATTGAATCAAATCAAACTAGACGCAAACCCTAGCAGGATCAGCATAATCAAACAAAATAAAACAAAGAATCTAATTCTTGAGAAAACACACGGATAGATGAAAGATGAACAAAAGAAAGTCCAGGTGAATTAGCATTATTGCAGAGCTAAAAGTCCAATTCAATGAGTTATTAATCACTTGGAAGATTACAGAGCTAAAAATGCAATAAAATGAGTGTCATGACTCTCAATTCTTTCTAATAGGATTGGAAGCTAGCATTGCGTTTACAATGCAGCATTATGAAATAGTTACCGTTTTACACACATTTGAAAAAGAAAATCATATGTGACACCAAATATTTCAATAGGAAGCTATTACAGTTGACCCCACTCTAAAAAAACAAAAACCGAAGACAAAGACAAAGACAAACTTGGTTAATCTATGTAATGAAACCATTCGAGCAACCTAATAAAGTAATCAAAACCATTCAAACTAATCAATCGATAATTAAACAAT
The DNA here is from genome assembly GCA_029582165.1 of Portulaca oleracea. Taxonomy (NCBI): domain Eukaryota; kingdom Viridiplantae; phylum Streptophyta; class Magnoliopsida; order Caryophyllales; family Portulacaceae; genus Portulaca; species Portulaca oleracea. Next base: position 42,447,905 of record CM055874.1, read on the forward strand.
CCACATTACACCATTTATCAATTTCATCAAAGTAATCAAACGATTCAGAAAACCTCATTTCAATAGGCTTAATCAAATGACTCAAATCAAAATCAACATAATCAAAAATCACAATTCACATAAAAATCATCCTCGATAATACACAATCAGAATTGGACATAAATAAATCATAAAATCCAAGGCATATAAAAACCAAATTAGTAGATTAATCAACTTGGAGAAACAAAACCCTTCAAGCCTTCAACTCTGAAGCAATCACAGATTCACAGAGACAGAGAGTAATCAAAAAATCAAACTAAACCCGAAATGTGTAAAGTTTAAACCCTAAAATTAAATAGAAATAATTGAAATAGACGCTTACAGTGACAAACAGTGCGGTTGTGCCTGCAACCGGCAAGGGTGAGCAAGTGGGCTTCGGCCTTCGGTGTGACATACAGACACAGAGAGGAGGGTTGAAGTGACTCAGAATTAGCGTCAATCAAGTATTAACCGCCGTTTCTTTTCTTTTTCTTCAGGGAAATTACCTTTTTGATTAATGAGGTATTTGGTTTTAAAATTAGTTGTTTAGCTTTAAAATTAAAAAAAAAAACTCTTTTTAAAATCATTTAGATTAACATTTAACTGTTTGACATTAAAATTGTATTATTAACTTTATATTTTCATCAAAGATTTTACTAATATTTTCTTAGGGTTTCTAATAATTCTTTTATCATATCAAACGAAATTAATATTTTTTACTTATTTGAATTAGTCTATTTAATGATTTATTATCAATAAATGATACTAAGTTGTCCATTATACATTCACTTTACTTTTCCAAAAATAAATATAATTTTGATGGAAAACACTAATAATTAATTTAGTATTTTCATTAAATTGACAAATTGACCTCTTTTTTCAACAAAATTACATCACATGTTATACAAAAATGATTTCAATAATATTTTTTAAGGTTTTTAATTTTCCGAAAATTATATCAAATTAAATTAATATATTTTACTTACTTGGATAAGAGTCATTTTCAGTGGTACCTAATGATTTATTAACAACAAATGACAATAAAAGTTGTCTGTTACATTCACCTTATTTTTACCAAAATTAATAAATGTGAATTTGGTAAAAAAAAAACTAATGATTTATTTAATATTTTCATAAGGTTAACTAATTATTCATGTTATTAGGTCTAGTCATATTATGAATAGTTTTTATGTAATAGATTTTAATAATTATTAAAAAAATAGAGATCAGTATTGAATAACAATATAATGACCAAGGAATATTAAATATCATAAATTTATACTAAAGAAAATTAATCTTTGAACTATAAACTAGTAGGATAGCCCGTGCAAGGCACGGGCAGGCAATGCTGACCGAAATGATAGAAATGGGTTGCAGGCACGAGCAATGGTTTATAGTCAACAATGCATGACAGAAATGAGTTGTAGCTAGGCACTCAAGCTACTTTACCATACTATTCTTCTAGCAACTTAATTGCCAATCCTCTCCTGTTGATCCTTCCTGTTCTACATGAGGCACAACCATGGAAGTACTGAAAAATAAGAAGTTACATAAATCATGGAAACGAAACACATGCAGTAATCAACAATGATCATATATCAAGCTTAACATTATTCCTAGTGATTTGTCATGTTTTAGTAAGTGATTTGTCATGGTTTAGTAGGATACTACAATATCTTGGTTGTACACCTCACTGACCGATAGGAAGCCCTGGATGCTCAAAGCAACCTACAGGAAGCAAGTAACTAGAAACAACCATAATGCTCAAAGCAAATTAACAACCTTAATCTTGAGAGCATCAATCTAATTCATGCTTGAAGGTAATCTAATTCACAGCAAATAGGAGACCCTCATGAGCTAATTTTTGTCCTAAACAAAAGCTAAATTCAATGACTGGACAATGCCATTCATGCTTTGCCTTCCTAAATGATTGGACATCAACTTTATCTATGTGAAATAAGATTAACTATCAAGAAGGAATTAGTCTGTTTAGAAACAAAAATAGAAGTGTGAAGGTAATCTAACCATTAATCAGTGATCAAATCATTAATTGCTAATCTAAATTAGCAAATATAACAAAAAGCTATGCAATTTGTGGATGTCTTTTATCATTTACACAATTTTCTGTGTGTATACATCTTCCAATTAGCCTAGCTTGTCTCCAAAGCTGCCCCACAATAATCTAACTTTCGACATGTTACTGGATATAGTATGATGTTCCCAAAATATAAGCAGAAAAACACACTGAAATGAAGTGAAATAATTAACTTAGCACAAATCACAATTCCAGACTAAAAGTTTCTCAAAAATTATTCTTTTAGCTACGCAAAACTCCAAGTTTCCACACAAGAACTCAAAACTATAGTCACCAAAACAATTCACTCAACAATATGATGAATCTCAATACTTTTAGACAGCTAATCGAATTAACTCTATCACTGATACACATTCGTTGCTACATTGTTAAATCACAATTTTGATAAATATGATCGGCTAGTCATTTTTCCTTCTGTTCGTGTTTTAAATTATATTTCAATCTGCTGGTACAAAGTATTTTTCCAGGATGCTTAAAAAATGAAGTCCTAAGTGGTGTGCGTTACTTTCATTTTTACCGATACAACTAAAGATGAAACGGTAAGGATAAACGTAAACCACAGAAATTAATAGCTGTTAAACAGACAAGATGATTTCCATGCACTCTAAGTTTCTCCTAATGTTGATTGATCTATTATATGCTAACTCTGACTTTGGTAGCCAATGAGTGCCTCTTTGCAGTGACTTGTGAAACATACCCACCTTCCCTAAATCTCTAATGAGCACCTCTTTGCAGTGACTTGTGAAACATACCCACTCCCCTAAATTCCAACACAAAAAGGGGTATATAATAGTACTCTATTAGCCTTAATTAAAGCAAGGTCAGTTAAGGACTGAGATTGGTGGTTAGCATATGTGCATATTACTGTCTATCTAAATCCTACAAGTTCTATGAAAGTTAGGAGTCATGTCCTCATCTAACTTGCAATTGGGTGGAACCAACTTTCTAATTTTCCATGGGTTCTCCTTTCATAATATTAGAATCCAAATTGTAACCATCTCATAACAGAAGCACATGAGACCTCTACTTAAATAATTTGCAGCAAATAGTTGTGTTTCTCAAAGGCAATAATGGCAAAGAACCTTGATTTGGACTACATGAATTAAGGCATCACTCCTCTACTAGCTTATATCTAGTTGAAAACAAATAATCCAAGGTCAACCATGCCTCAGTGGCATTTGAATATCTAAGAGAAGTAAAACAAAACTTAGAATGCCACGCACGATGGGTCAGTTCTGTGTACTGAAAAAGTCATGGCAGAAAACACAAACGTAAGAATTAAAGCCAAAGAGTGCAAGTTGGTATGTTGAACTCAATTTCATCTCAAATCTAGCCTCTCTACATAGCTGTTCTAAAGCTACTTTTACTTGTAATTACATGATCTGAAAACCCATCATATGCGCTATTTGCATTTGGCTGTGCTCACTGGTGTTTCTCAATGTGTTATGTGGACATGGACAGATTCATATTTCATTTTAGCCAACCACAACATTTATGTTGGGAAAGGTAAAATTTGAGACCATCCATATGTACCCATTTTGAAGATTTGTCAAGCAGGAAAGTAAATCCATTCCCCCCTGATCAGTTTAAGTATAGTGGCCAAAAAGGAACATCAAACCAGAAGGTTCAGAATGCATACCATACAAATAGATCACTTTTAGCAAAGACTATTAACCTCATTTGTTTCCAATTAACTTGACTTATAGACAAATATAACTTCCTTCACTTATTCCCAATATGTTGCAAATTTGAAATTATAAAAAGCGTAAGGAGTGTTTTCAGAGCAATCGAAAAAGAAACTGCATTGAGAGATTTACAACACCCAAATGCAAACTCAATTTGGAAAAAAAAAATAATAAAAAACCCTTCAGATAGATATAAAAACGTAGAGAAAGTATTATATGTCAAACTCAGCCACCGCTTCCTTGATTCGTTGATTATAATCCACTGAATCACATTGAGAGATTTAAACACAGTAAAACAATAAAAATCATAAAATTTAGCACCAAGCAATTAAAAAAGAAAATAATACACCTATTTTGGTTCATGTCGATTTAGCAAATAAGAGAAGAATAGACTAAAATTAGTAAATCAGACATAATAAATTTGTAGAACAACATAAATTAGACTCGAAATTAGGTTTACCTCAAAAATAAATATTGGTCTGATTTTGGGGAGAAATTGTCCAGTCAGGTTGTAGTAGATATGGACATGAAGTTTCAATTGAAATGAGCAAAGAGAGGACATCCAAAGGGGACGAGATTCCAGATTTTCGAAGAACAGAGAAGTGGAACAGAGGTGCATGTGTGCAACGGTGAGTACCAACTCTGTAGTCTGTAACTCTGCATCAGACTGGCAGAAGGACAAAGATCCATTCATGAGAAAAGAAGAGAGTATGTAGAAACAATACCATAAGACACCTGTACTGGGCCGGCCCAAGCAAACAGGCAGCCACACAGCCAGGCTGCAAAACAATATGATGATAAAATATTCCCTTTTACTTTATAGTAAAGGATTTGTAATTTTATTTTGAAACACTTGTTAAACTATAATGAAAAGAATTATCATTACTCGGGGCACAATTAGAAATTCACCGACTTATTTATAAGGGGTGACGAGAGGAATAGCAAACTTGTAACATCCTCACTTAAAGGCACTTAATGATAAGGGTGAGAAAAATTTCAGGAATCCTGCTCCCGGTCAACTCCCGGTCCCAAAATCACACTCCCACCGAGAGTTGGACGGGGAGTGAGACTAAAAATGAAGTCCCAACCAACACCGGGACCGAGAGTGGGACTCAGCCTCATTAGGTCTAGTCATATTATGAATAGTTTTTGAAGCATATCGTGGTGTGAGATTCGATGCTTGAGTTGTTGAAGATGAAAGAAATGAAGATTCACACACAATCAAACTCAAGGTTCAATAGTTCACACAAGATATGGACTTGGTAAGAATTATCACCACCCAAGAACTATCAAACCCACCAAAGTTAGATAAAGGATTCACCACCACCAACCTCTAAAAGATTTGACTTGCTAACACCACTACAACAAATATTGAAGCTAAGGTAAAAACAAGAGTTGAGAGAGAGTTAAGAGAGAATTTCTCTTGTATTTGCATTCAATGTCATTCAATACCTCTTTCCAACCATTGTAAATGGTGATAAACAATGACGGAGAAGAGGGAGCTATGGGGTCAAATTACAAAAGAGACCCACACAATACAGGGAATAACCTCTAAAAGAGGCTTTACAAAACATACAGGTGGGCAAAAGAGAGATTGCACAAAAGAGGGAAGAAAAAGGAGGGAATTTAGCTAAGATAGCCTAACATTCCCAAGTAAGATCACGGGTCATGAGCGTGGCCTAGTTCTGTTCCCACGAACCAAAGGCATCTTCAAGGGGACATGGCGCGTAACTCTCTAGGGTCACAGGCATGACCATGGCGGTCATGGTCGTGATCTAGGTGGGTCACGGGCGTGACCCCTGGGCGATTCTCGAACAAATTCTTTGCTCTGAAGGGTCACGGGCATGACTCGAATTCCCAGCCCAAAAGTCTCCTGAAGAGGTCACGGCCGTGACCAAGGCCATAGAGTCATGTCATGACCGTGACTCTCCTAAAGATCACCTTTTGCACCTCAAACTTGTTCCTTTGCTCCACATAACGAACCCTGCCCCGTTCCTTGCCGATAAAAGACGAACTCGCCCTCGGTAAGCAGACAACCAAAAGCCTGCGGGGTTGGTGGAAGGCCATCTAGCCTTAAAGGGTCTCAAGGTCAATCCAAAGGACGCCCGAGACGAACTTGACAGCACCCAGATCACGTGCAAATTGAACCACCAAACGACCCCAGGATGTTGCCGCCCTATTGGCTTGTGTAAGGAGAGAGAAGTGCAGACACCGGGATTCTCTAGTTTTTTATGTAATAGATTTTAATAATTATTAGAAAAATAGAGCACGGTATAGAATAGTAATATAATGACTACGAAATATTAAATATCATACATTTATACTAAAGAAAATCTATTCTATAACTATAAATTTGCAATTTTATTTTGAAACACTTGTAAAAATATAATGAAAAGAATTATATTAATAGGGGCACAAATGGAAATTCACCTACTTATAAGAGATGATGAGAGTAGTAGCAAACTTGTAACATCCTCACTTAAAGACAATTATAGGATGAGCGAAAATTTCGGGGATCATGCCCCCGTCCCGCTCTTTGTCAAGTCCCGATTTGAAAATCCCGCTACTACCAGGAGTTGTACAGGGAGTGGGACTAAAAATGAAGTCTTGGTCAACACGGGGACCGGGAGGGGGGGCTTAACCTCGTTTCCTGCTCCTTGCCCTGATTCCCGGTTGTGTGTGTGTGTGTGTGTATATTTTGAACCGGTAAAAATGAAAATTTTATTGATAACGAAAGCAAGGCAAATACATCCTATTTGCAAAGAATTGTATTTGTGGTTCATATATATAGACACACACATATATGTATAGATAGGAAAATTGGAATCTAATAATCCCTACTTTCACTTATTGTACAGCAATAATCCCTACTTTCATTTTGGATTACGGTGGTCCAAAAAAAATATAATTGGATTCTTGTGGGACACCACCAAGAGTATATCCTAAATATAATAGATTTTGAGTTGCATTTGATTCAAAACTTAGTATAACACTTTACCACGATTTTTAATGAATTTACGGCGTTTCTACCAAATTCTTTCATTTTTTTACGATTTATTACAATATTTTCATTTTATTTCTTTTAAAAAAATCATAATAATTGCTCGGATTCTCAAAAAAATGATTTAAAAATTCTTGTGGTATCTATACTTCATTAATTTCTGGGGCAGGAACGGAAGAAAATAAAAACAATTTGGTACCACTACAATCCAATTTTATTTTATTTTATTTTTGGACCACCAGAATCCAAATGAAAGTAAGGATTATTGTTATACAATTGGTGAAAGTAGGGAAAGAATCCATTCTTATATATATATATATATATATATATATATATATATATTGAAGGATATCGCGGTGGGATTTGACATTACTTGAGTTGGAGAAGATGGAGGAAGATGATTTCGAACCCAGAAAAACCTTGAAACTTATATTGATATAACGCCCATATTGAGTATCGCTAGCGAAAACAATACCAAATGGGTTAGAGGAATAACCCCAGGATTGTGCACCCGGGCAAGAAGATGATTCAGTTTGGGACCTTGATCTTTAGTTGGGGGCCATGGCTATTAGAGGGCAAACTATGAACACTTGAGCAATAACCGACTTAAATCAGCTAAAAAGACAACCAATGTACACCAAAAATCTAGCAGAACACTACCAACAACTAAAGGGAAACACCACCAAAAACAACCTTACAATGTCACCAAAATGCAGCAGAGTACCACCACAAACAATGGAAATCGAAGCAACACTATTGAGTACAGTCAAGTACCATCACAAGTCAGCAGTTACCACTTTGAGATCAAGAGGACACCCCCCTCAGAGTAAACCAAATGCCATCAACAATGATACCAATCACTTAGTAAAGCAACCCCAATGTTGTGTGCATAATTTCGTCGCAAATCAAAAGAATATCATCACTTATCATAACCAAATGCCACCAACAATTTGAGCAAGACACCACCAAAAGCACTCGTACAAAGTCATTGAAGTTTCCAGCAAAATAGCACCACAACACAACAAAATATCACCAATAATGGCACACCAAAATCAGCATAACAATACCAAGGACCAAACCCAAGCTAGATAAACCAACAATTGATGAGCAACCACAACAATGATCAAGAGAACCAATGTTCTAGGATAGCAGCACATTCACACCATTTTTGTGCAATTAAAATCAATCAACATTCAATTATCACCACAAACACACCATTCATACCCTACTAACTCATTGCAATCTTCAAGAGTGAACAATGGAGTACGTGAATCAAAGGTAAAACTCACCAAAATGGGCTTGCAGATTTCAAATTGAAGCTGGGTTGTGATTGATGGTACTGGGAGTGGGGTGGAAGTCGAACTGCTAGCGGCGATTGAAGGCGGCACCAGGGTGGCTGTTGGAATCGGCCGCGGTGGTCTTCGGCGATAGAGGTAGTGCGGGTGGTGGTGACTGGAGTGTGAGAGGGTTGGGCGAAGTGGGTATGGTGGTGGTGGTGACCTGCGCCAGAGAAGGTGGTCGCGGTGGTGGAGACGGTGGTGGTGGCTGGTGCGAGTAGGGTTAGGGAAATCCCAGCGCTGGGGGTGCACGACGGAGGTCGCTGGGTTCGGTGAGGGTGGTGTGTCCGCGCGAGGGTCGATTAAGAAAACGATGGTTAGCCCGGACAAGGATGCTCCGTGCGCCCCAACAACGTCCTTTTTTTTTCTTTTTTTTTTAATTTCATTTTGTTGGCTTCAACTTTTATCTATTCTAAATCGTCAATCACTTTTGAAATTATTCCAAGTGACAGCATAGAGCTTGGGAAGCTCGGACCTGGTCAAGAGAGGCTTATTTTGAAAAATTATTTGAACTGGCAGGCTTATTTTGAAAACTATAAAATTTATTTCAAGTTTTCAAGTACTTTAAAAACTATTGCTAATTGTCAAAAACTTTAGATATTATTTCAAGTGAGTCCATTATGAGATTCATAGGGAGAGTTAAATGAAATTGAGAGGGGAGGAAAGTCTTGCGAGCAATATTTTAACAACGGTATAAATAGAAACTCACGAGATGGAATATTTTTCAAAATAAGTCTACCACTTAGAATAGTTTAAAAAGTAGTTGACAACTTGAAATAAGCACAAGTTGAAGACAGGAATTTCCCTTTTTATAAAATAAATATAATGAGTCTTTTATTTTAATTCAATATTTTAATATATTTTGAGTTTGAATTTTTAGTCCAATTTAATTATGTTTTTCATTTATTTATTTTTATTTTTAATTTTCTTTGCAATTTTCATTATATTCTTTTTACTATTTTATAATTTAATTTTTTCCGTACTTTTAGGTACATTTTCAATAAAAATAGTTTATGATCATTGTAATATACATTTATGAGCATCCATGTTAGAAATTATGAACATTGCATGGGATATGCTTATGAGCATTGATATACTGATCTATGAGCATTGTAATTTAGGTTTATAAGCATTTATAACTTGGTTTATGAGCATTGTAGTAAAAATGTCAGATTATGAGCATTCGTGTTGGAGATTACGAATAATCATCTACTGGTTTTGAACATTCATACTGATTTGTGAGCATTTTAGTAAAAATGTCGGGTTATGAGCATTCATGTTGGAGGATATGAGCATTCGTGTTGAAGGTTATAAACATTTATCTATTGGTTTATGAGCATTCGTTGGGAGGTTATGAATATTCATGCTAGAGGTTAAGAATATTTATCTACTGGTTTATGATCATTCATATATAGATTTATAAGCATTGGTGCATGTATATCTTTTTAAACATCCATATTAGAAATTATGAATATAGTTTATATTTTTTATGAGCATGTTATAATGGTTAAATGATAAAAAAAATAAAAAAATTAGAACAAAAAAAAAGAAAATCAAAAATTAAAAAAACTAGAAATAAAATATATCTAAGAAAATTTACTGAAGGCACGGTCGACCAACTGAGGGTCGGTGGGGTATCGATGGTTGTTGGTGTGTAATGGTGCGAGTAGGCGGTAGTGGTCGGTGCAAGCAGGTGATGCAGTAATTTTAATTATTTCCTATTTTTCTACTTTGAAAACTTATTTTCCATTTGTTGGATTTATTTTTCCTTGTTTACTTTCATTTGTAACCAGTTAGTAATAGAGGGAAAGTGGGTGTAGTTATGTACTTAAGCCCACACTGAATTTGGGAATGACAATCAGAAGTTTATTCTCACATTCTATTGCCTTCTCTTCTACTCTCGATCTTACTTTGAAATTGTCAATTAAACAAATCATAGGACTCATCAAGCTTCTCCTTCTTCTATTTTGAGTGAGCTCCTTGTTTTCCTACATCATGGGTATCAGAGCAATTCACTCCTCTAGGACCTTTGTTTATCAAATTTGGCGCATACCTGCAATTCGATCGCTTTGGAGGAATATGCCAGGGTTCTTATGGAGGAACAAAAACAATGACTCCAGTAGCAAATAGAGGACGAGAATGCTCGAATTTCGTAGCAGCAACAACACTTTGCACAACAACAATAGCAGTTACGGGAGCAATAAGCTCAATTAAATCATCAACACCAACAATTGTTCACCCAAATCCTGGCACAATTGGGGCCTCCCATTCATGACGGGGGCAGGCCACCCCCAAACAATGGAGGTAATCACTTACAATTTAATCCAAAACTTCAATTTCACGTGTTTGATGGACATGACCCAAGGGGATGGGTCAAGAAATGCACTTGATATTTTGGATTGTGTGGGGTTAATGAAAATCAGAAGGTTGACATGGCATCCCTGCATCTTAAGGGACCTGCGGAAGCATGGTTTGACAGCTATATCATGGGTAGAAGGGGTGTCACTTGGGAGGATTTTATTGTTGATGTGTGTGCCCGTTTTAGAGACAATGTGAAAGGCAAGGTAATTGAGTAGTTTAACAAATTAGAGTAAGATGACAACCTTGATGATTACCTATCTAGCTTTGAGGAGTTAAAGGCTTTAGTCTTGATTAACCATCCCACCATGCCTGCAAATTACTTCCTTGAAAGTTTTGTAGGTGGCCTTAAACCTGCTGTGAAGCCTCTAGTTAGAGTTGTAAACCCCCAAACTTTTGATGATGCTATTGAGTAGGCTAGATTTCATGAAGAACATATCACCGCCCTAAAAATACCCCCTGATAGGACCCTAAACTACCTTCCCCCTACCAAATCGGCTCCACCTCATCCCTTTTACCTACTTCCCCTTCAAGCCAGAAACTTCCTTAAATTAACCGGCCAAGGTTAGCACATACTTCCCCCCAAACACCACCACTGTTACCTCGCCAGACTAGGTGCATACTAACTGCATAAAGGGCAGAAAAGATGTCAAAAGGGTTATGTTTCCTGTGTGATCAACCCTATGAACAAAGAGCATAAGTGCGCTACTACTAGTAAGGACAAACAATTCTTCTTAATTGAGGTGTTGGACGAAGAAGAGGAGGATGAAATCGGTGAAACTTTTGATGTAGAAGTGAAGTTTGACAATGAGGAGGTGCAACCGCATTTATCTATAAATGCAATGTTGGGGAATCATGGGTTTCAGACCATAAAGATAAATGGTCATTTGGGCAAGAAAATTCTCCATATATTGATTAACTCCGAGCTCGCATAATTTCTTGGACGAGTAGCTAGCCAGGAGGTTGGGTTGTAAGTTAGAACCTATAGCGAAGCAGTTCTATATCAATTGTAGATGGTAACACCTTGAAATTCCAATATATCTGTAGGAATTTCCGTTGGAAGTGACATGACACTTAATATGTTTCATACATTTTTTTTTTGCTGCTAGGTGGCTGTGACTTGGTTCTCGGGCCGGGTCCAATGGTTGTCTACTTTGTGTATTATTAAATGGGGTTTTAGACAGTTGAAAATAGAATTCAAGTACCAAGGTCCAGCTCAGATGTCGAGGGGTATAACACATAACAATATTCGGTTCGTGTCAGAGACGTTTGATAAGTACAATTTTCACATAGAATTTTAGGGAGTTTTAATAGTGGATTATAATGATTTTAATTAAAAATGTTCATTTATATCCCCATTTCCATATTACACTTGGTGTTGTTGTTTTTGATGCAAATTTGTAGGTTTTGAGGCCAAAACACCAACATTCCCTCAATTTTTGGTGAAGAGAAGTGCACCACGAACCTTCTCCAAGGACAAGTGGACTGCCATAAAAATTCCAGTTTTTTTGAAGTAAGAAAAACCAGGACAGCACGCATTCCGGGCTGCCCGTGGGCCCTCCTCCGGTCCGTGGCTGGGCCTAAATTCACCCTAACTGTGCGGTACGGTTTGCCAGTTTTTGAAGGGGAAGGAAAATTGCGTTTGTTTTGGGTTTTTATGGCTCGGAAAAGGGCAATTTTTGTCATCTATCTTGACCCATATTCTCCCATATTCCATCTATCTCTCCTCCATATCAAATCAAGAAAAACAAAAAAGGCGAAGATCGAAGAAGAAATTTGACACGTTTGGGAAGGAAATTCCACCGGGATCGAAAGACTCACCAGAACTCTCTTCGAAGACCGCTCCACCCTTTTCATCTTCTCTTTGTTTAGAGGTTTGAATATCATGTTTGGAATACTTGTGATATTTTCGATAATTATGTGTGAGTAGATTTTAGTTTTCTAGGAATTTTGTGACCCGAAACTATGAAGTTTGATTAGATTTTCATGGTTTCTGTTGAATTCTTATTTTGCAATAGAAAGTTGTATCCTTCATGTTTATATGTATTTTTAAGGCCTTGAATACTTGTAATTTGGGATTATTATGAGAAGTACTGAAAAATGAATTAGAATAATCCGACTATCGACTTTTCTACCTAGTTTGTGAAATTTGAAAAAAGAATAGCAAATTAGGGAATTACTTTGATAATTTCATAATTGGAGATCTTTAACTTTGATTAACTTGAAAAGCATATGAAAGTTGCTAATTACGTTAATTGAAGTAATTCTATTAAGCATTGAAAAAGCGACAAAATTCTAATAATTATCGATTCTTAATTCGATTGAAAGAACGTTCGCATAAATTAGGTTTTAATAATCAAACTAATTGTTAGGAACACAAATCCCTAGAAGTTTTTCTCATTTGATTTAATCCTAAATTTATTTCCTTGTTTTTATTAGTTACAATTGGCTCACTAAAAGCATCCAATCCCTAAAACCCGATTAGCTTAGCAATCAAGTAGAGAGCTAGTTCATTGTGTTGTTAGATTGAGTTCCTGTGGGATCGACCTTGATGTGCTACAACGTACCCGTGCGTTTGCGACTCTGTCATGCAACTTCCAAAGGCCATCAAAACTGCTTCACAATTGTGTATGCTGCACTTGATTAACGAAGATACCACATGGTGTCTTTCAATGGAGGCAGAAAATTCAAAGCCGCCTTCTCCTGTCATTCAAATATTGTTGGATTCTTATGGTGATATATTCATAATGCCGACCTCCCTGGCTCCTTCTCGAGGTCATTTCGACCACAAGATTCCACTCAAGGATTGTGCGCCACCAATTAACTTATGACCCTACAGGCACCCCTTGCGGCATAAAAATGTAATAGAAAAATTGGTGGAGGATATGCAGGCTCGGGGGGTCATTCAAGTCAGGTCTAGCCCCTTCGCTTTACCACTAGTCGGGAAAAAAGATGGCACTTGGAGACTTTGCATTGGCTATTGGGAACTAAACAAACATACAATTAAGGACAAATTCCCAATTCCTCTCATAGAAGAACCCTTACACAAGCTTGCTGGGTCGGTAATCTTTTCAAAAATCGATCTATAATCAGAGTATCATCAAGTGAGGATGGCCAAGGAAGACATCCACAAGATACCATTCAGGACACATTCTGTGCACTATGATCAGTTCTTAGTTATGCCTTTCGGCTTGACCAATGCCCCGTCTACCTTCCAATCCTTAATGAATGAAGTGTTCAAACCTTATCTCTGGAAGTTTGTGTTGGTGTTTTTTGAAGACATCTTAATTTATAGTGCATCTCCTACTGAGCACTTACATCATTTGGAGCGAGTGTTGCAATTGATGAGGGATCATGAGCTATATGGAAAACCTAGTAATTGCTCCTTTGGAATGCAAAGAGTGGAGTACTTAGGTTATTACATGTCAGGAAAGGGAGTGGAGAATGATCCAAAGAAAATAGAAGTCATCTCTAATTGGTTAGAACGGAAGAGTAAAAAAGATGTCAGGAGTTTCTTAGGTTTAACAGGGTATTACAGAAGATTCATCAAGGGGTATGCCATTATTAGTAGACTCTTCACTGACCTATTGAAAAAGGATGGGTTTGCATGGACACCTGAAACAATGAAGGCGTTCTAATCTTTAAAAACAACTATGACTACTACTCATGTACTAGTGCTCCCTAATTTTGAGCTACAATTTGTAGTGGAAACAGATGCCTCCAATTAGGGCATATGAGCTGTCTTGCAGTAATGGAAACACCCAATTGCCTTTATAAGTAGAAAGCTGGGACCAAAATGTCAGAGGCTCTTGGTATACGAAAAAGAGCTATTGGCCATAGTTTTTGTTGTGCAGAAGTGGGAGCAGTACCTCGCTAGTAGGTCGTTTGTTATTAAGACAGATCAGAAAATCCACAAGCATCTCCTAGAGTAGAAAATATCAACCCCGTTTCAACAATTTTGACCATCAAAGTTGATGGGGTTCGATTACACCATTCAGTACAAAAGTGGGAGCGTACATTGTCATGGTCCATGTAATCTGACACAGACTATGTCAAGCCTAACATGAGTCATGTCAGTCATGTCATGGTCCATGTTAATCTTGTTCTCCATTGTTTTGCTCTCTGGACACTAACACAATCCTTGTTGGGTCCAGAACAATCCGTTTCAACCACATACTTACTTGAGTTATGTCTTATTATGGTTGTTATACTTGTCCTACTTAGTTCAAACATGTATATAATCCACTTATTCTTTTGAAATAATCCAACATATATTTGTAAGTAGTGGCGAAGCCACCTTGGGTCAAGGGGGGTCAATTGACCCCAGCTTTTTTGAGAAAAAAAAAATTAATTTAGAGTTGTTTTAATAAGTAAAATGAAATATATACCAAATTGGTACAAAGAATAACAATTAAGTGTGAGATAGCCAAATGGTTTAGGTCAATATATATTATATGCTCCTAGAGCATGTGCTCCGGATCCTACGTGGCATATGACATTGTTCATCCATAAAAGAGTCATTGTTCACTCATAACCAGATAGGATAGTTAACTACATATGTTGAGATTGTTCACCCTATATATCGAGATTGTTTACTAGATATGTGGATATTGTTCATCATGTAACTAGTGGTTGTTCATTGAAAATATTTCCATTGTTCACCATGTCATTATTTACTAATTCATTGTTTAGCCATTCACTCCTGCAAGTTCAAGTACATGTTATCCGATAAGTTCTAATGATAGAAATTTTGTCACATAAGAAGATTATATATTATAAATTGATTTCATGAGTAAACGATCTTAATCTTTCAAGTGAACAAACAAGTTATGATGAACAATCTAAATTTTTCTTAGAATAAACTATGTGGAACAAGTTCAGTAAACAATATAGTTAAGTAAATGAACAACGCAGTTGAACTAAATGAACAATGCAGTTGAAATGAGTGAACAATCCAACTCATTTTAGTGAACATCGTATGGTGAACAATGATGTTATCTTCAGTGAACAATTTAGTTTAACTGACGTTAGTAACCGATAAGCAGTTACTGATTTTTTTTTTTTTAAAAAAATCTGACATGGCTGCCATGTCATCTCCTGGAGCATGTGCTCCAGGAACATACAATAATTTGCAGGTTTAGGTGCCTAGGACAAGCACCTGTCTAGCATCCAGAGGTTAGCGGTTTGACGGACGCTTGTTTCATTAGTTCCCTCTCCTCATTTTGGACCGACTACTACAGTGTCGCGCCTCACTCCCTACCTCCAGTTCTCCACCAGCATTCCACCTCACATGTTATTGGTTTTATTTTTGTTTGAATATTCATAATTTAAATTATCCACATTATTTGTTAGATTAATTAGTTATAAATTAAAATATTATTGCTACATAGTGATTGCGTTATTGTTAGTTGTTGATTTCAGATACTCAAATATGAATATGTTTTAACGGTAGCTTTTAATTTGTAACATTAATTGATTTTAATTGTTTGTCATTTTCAAATGAAAAAATTTTCACTAAAAGGGTGAAGATATCACATAGTTCAATTTCCGCTATACAAAATTCTTCATTACCTCAAGAAATTTTAAAATAATCTTGTTCATAAGATGACCAACGAGAAAATCATGATTTACTATCAAAATATGACTACTCGTTGAATACAATTTTATATTTAAGGTATATATGTTTATTTTCAAAACTAATGTTGTTAGACTTTGGGTTACTTGAATATGTTAAATTTTCTGAATTCTTCCCTATAGAATCTATCTTTTTAATTAAATTTTATCTTTACCCCCTTATTTTCAATCCTAGCTTTGCCACTACTTGTAAGTTATTATACGTATTTTGGTGCCGAACATATAAAGCTTGCTCGTTATAGGTAAGCATAAAAATCGAAACTGATGAACCACTCAAACTGAACCGAAAATCAGGAAAACCAAACCGAGAATAAAATATAATCAATCAAATCAACAAGCTAATCAATTATTTTGTTTGGTTTCAATTTTCAAATTGAGGATAGATCAAATTAAATCGAATCGACAATTATTTGTAAATTTTCTTGATAAATTTCTATTTTAAATTTTTCCTGAATTAGCTAGTTTTATACAAATTTTGTATGCCTTAACGTTACTTACACAAAATACTGGGTCCAAACTCAAAGGGATGGCATCTAAGAAACAAGAAAATCTATATATTAGGTATATATTAAAATCAAACTACCTAAGAAAAATCGTAATCTGAATGGTGAAATTATGGAGGTTTGATTGCTTCCAACTTAGTTTCAAATCTAAATAATCTACAATGTCATAAATATGATTCTTTTTATTTTGGATTTTCGGACGCTAATATACTGAATTTTTGGGGTACTGGACAATAATGCACTAAACTTTGACCATGGACAATAATACACTGTACTTTGAGGGTATTGGACAATAATACACCTGGAATAATTCTGGCAGTGGCTGACTCGATAGCGATCTTACATGTCAGGCGGATGATATGAATTGGCTAGAAAGTATTTAAATAAATGACATGTCAGCTAATCCACATAGGAAAAGGTAATTTTATGCAACAACAACAGTTTCCCAGGAGAAACCAGTTTAAAAAAATGTGATTTTATATTTTTTTCTACTCTTTTCAAAGTTGACTCCTTTTGTTTATGTAGATTAATTAACATGTCATAAATTTAAATAATTTTTTTTTACCAAATCATCTCCTCTGTCTGCCACGTAAAATCGTCACTGAGTTAGCTCGACTGAAATCGTTCTATGCGCATTATTGTCCAACACTCCTTGAAGTACAACGTGTTATTATCCAAGGTCAAAGTTCAGTGCATTATTGTCTAATACCCTAAAAGTTCAGTATATTAGTGTCCAAAAATCCTTCTATTTTTGAGATCATAAATGTTTTTTATTAAAGGATTTTTGCAATTAAATAATCAGACCCTTGTGGCAATTTGGATACGACGAACTGATATTTAGAATTTAGACTCGATGAACTATACTTAGCATTCTATTAGATTGAATGAATTTTCACCGATTTCAATTCATCGAAAAATAAATTAACGGATGATATCATTCGATTGGGACGTCATTTTTAATAGCTGGCATAACTAACATATTTTAAACTTCTTATCATTGATATTATACTACCTATCAAAATAATTGATGCCAAATACTATAATTAATCTAATAAAAAAAGATACGAAAATGATAAACATCTTGCCTCAAGATGGTTCTTAACCATTTTGCATCTCACCTAAATTACTCATAAAATTAAATGTAAGTATATTTAAATCATTATAAAGATATCTTTCATTACTCTGAGGGTTATTATAACCTATAAACAATATAAAAATATTTATTTATTTATATTTTTTCATCAATATAAAACTATGTATAAAATATGCATTTTTTTACTATGATTGATAAAATTAGCTATTATTTATAATTTTTGGACCTAGCAAATAAGTATTATACTCTTGTAGTTGATAAATATACATAATTATTAGAAAAAAATTACAAGTTAACAAAATGTGAAATATAGATAATTCAAAATGCATCTTGAGGCAAGATGTTTATCATGGTCTAGAAAGATACGAAAATGATAAATATCTTGCCTCAAGATGATTTTTAACCATTTTGCATCTCACCTAAATTACTCATAAAATTAAATGTAAGTATATTTAAATCATTATAAAGGTATCTTTCATTACTTTGAAGGTTATTAATTATAACCTATAAACAATATAAAAATATTTATTTATTTATATTTTTTCATAAATATAAAACTATGTATAAAATGTGTATTTTTTTTACTATGATAGATAAAATTAGCTATTATTTATAATTTTGGACCTAGCAAATAAGTATTATACTCTTGGGAGCCGTTTGACATGTAATGGGAATGGGAATGAGAGTTCATAAGAGCATGGGCAGCCTGGAATGAAATGGAGGAATTCTTGCCATCATTCCAAGGTGGAACACCACACCCAGGAACACAAATTCCCTTTCACATGAGAAGGAACACTACACCATTCCTTCCCAAGTTCCTCATTTTATTTTTTTTTAATCCCACATTCACCTATATATGACCTTTGAGAGATATTGTTTATTCATTTTTTATTCAATTACAAATTATAAAAAAAGGAAGGTGCTATATTAAATATTTTTAAATGAAAAAGGTGGAATGAATTCCTAATGGGTGTAGGATAGATAAAATAAAGTTCCAAAAAGTAGGAATTTTATATGATGTGGAAGGGTGGTCCCCCACTAAAATTCAAAAAATTTGGAATGAGCATTGCATATGCTCTAACGACACTAGGAATGGGAATTCATAATGGTAATGAGAATTAACATGTCTTTATGAATTACCAACCTTCTTGTTTGTTTTGTGGTAATTCAAATTGGAAATATGATTGGAAATAAACACGCATTGACTAAAATACCCTTTTATTGATTTATGAATGTTTTAATAAATTGAAATGGATAGAAGGTCACAAATAACACACATTTACTTCTAGAAAATCAATTACCATATGATTTTTTTTAAAAAATTAAGTTCATAAAGAATTTAATAAAAATTAATTAAGCATCAAATATATGAATTAAAAAATTAAAAACAAGTATATAAACGTTCAAAGTATGAAGATTCAATAAATTTACATGATAGACCAATTGTTGACGGCTGCCGTAAGATTCAATAACTCAACTAGGTTTACTAATATATTAATTATAATAAATATTTAATTAATAGAAGGAAAAGATGTAAACCCTATTGCATTAGTAATATCTCAACCGAAAGATATTTAATAACAATAATATTTAATTAATATAAGGGATTATAAGCAAAAATAATATTATATTTAGGTGACGATAGCCAGCAAAATTGACAATAAACGTGAGTTTTTATTTAACATAAGCAAAAGAAATGAATAGATGTGAGCTTTTATTTTATTTAAATAGGGGTAGTTTTGGTATTTAATAATGATTAACGAATTCCCAATGTCTATTACCACACCCCCATGGTAATAGATTGTTGGAATAGACCTCTTCTATTCCTATTCCCATTCCCTTCTTTTTTTTAATTACTATAAAACAAACATGGTAATTCTATTCCCCATCCCTCTATTCTCATTTCCAACCCCCTACTCCCTCGTACCAAACGGCCCCTTGTAGTTGACAAATGCCCCCAAGATACGTACTACCTCCGTCCCATTTTATTTGTCCATCTACCTAACTTAAGAAAAGTAATGTGTATTGGGAATTGAGGTAAAAAGTTTATAATTTACCCAAACTACCCCTACTTTAATTGAAGATAATAGTTGTTGGAATTGTAAAAAGTGATAAATGAATCTATTAATTAGAAGTAGAAAAGGAATTACAGTTGTTGGGATTGTAAATGTGACAAATATTGTGGGACAAAGAAGTTAAGTGAAACGACAAATATTTTGAGACGGAGGTAGTACGACTGTTCAAACTTTAAAAGTAAGAGTTGGTGGTAGAGATATTTTGTGAGCGTAGACTTGGAGAATGCAAGTGAGGAAAGCAACCAAGACATGAAGCAGCCCTTTCCTGGAAGGTGAGTAGGTGACTACTTAGAATTTAGCAACCTGATAGCCGTGAATCTTACGTCGTAAAGTAGAGTTCAGTGTTGAATAACGTACCAATGAGATTGAATTCAGACACGAATGCTCAATGCAAAGAATAATTTTCTTATCAGTCCTTTTCGTCAAGTCTTCGCATGGAGTCTTGGAACACTACCAGTCTACCACAACTGTTTATCAGTCAATTGCGTTTCTGTTTCAAAACAACCCTCAAACCCTAATCAGTTTGTGCATGATTCTGAATTCTAAATTGGGTTTACATGCACACAAAATCTGGTTAAGCAAGCATTTGTTGTTCCAAAACATCTCGAGAGGAAACCCCATGAAGCTAAACTCGTTTATCATCTTGCTTATTTTCCCAACCTTGAATATTTGTGGCGGCGACAGTGACGATGATTGTTATTCCCCAGTGCAGTGTGGGAAGTTTACGATCGGATACCCATTCTGGGTACAAGACGGCTCGAGGCGTAAATGTTGCGGATCCCCTGATTTTATGCTTGTGTGTCCTAAAACAAGTGACATAGATCAACATCCTGTCCTGTCCCTTGATGGGAATAACACACTTTACAAGGTGCTCGACATCGACAATGATACCACAGTAATTAAGCTTCTAGCGATTGATGAAGAAGGCTGCATCTTCAAAAACAAAACTGGTGATGGAGATCATAATCCCCCTGCATATGCAGCAAGTTTTGAGAATGTTCTTTTATATCATCAATGCAAGAATATGAGTATGTTGGGCAGTCTTGAGCTAACAGCTTGTTCAATGGATGATCAGAGCCCCACTAATGCAACTTATTATTACTGGGAGAATGCCACAAATGATGATGATGACTTCAAACACATCAAGGAGAATTGTAACTCATCAGTTGATTTTTCATTGATTAAGCTAAACTACACCAACATATATGCATATGAGGCAACACTTGGGTCGTCAACCATAAATAAATCAGGTAAAGTTTTTCATTTTGGTTGTTTTTAATAGATTGGAAAGTTTTGATTTGAGACTCGTTATTTTACTCTCAAACTCGGTAAACATTTGTCCAACGACGCTGGGGAAAGTATTTTTCGGGAAAGTTTTTCCGAGGAAATCTTTTTCCAAGATACTACCAAAGGCACCATCAGGGATTTTAATTTAGGAATTAATGTCTTTGAGTTATCAATTAATTAGCAAATAATATCTTTTAGTTATTCTAGTTTCCTTATTGCACTGTAGTATTCAAGTTTCTCCTATTGTGTTCTAGTTATTTTAGTTTTCTTATTGTGTTCGGATTGTAAGGTTAGTTAAACTCCTAACTCCTCTTTGAAGGGACAAACTTTGATTATTATTGAATTGAGTAAATCTCTGTGTGAGAAGTCTCTTTGTTCTAGGGATGACAGTGGGGCGGATAAACCCCGTACCCGCCAATGCCCTGCCCCACTCTGCGGAAAAATCTCCACTCTCAATGGGGATGGGGATTGGGCAAGGTTTCAAAACCCTGCGTGGGGATGAGGATAAAATTTTCCCCGTCCCTGTCTCCGTTTCGTAGTTGAGGAAAGTTACCCGCGGCACATCCTTGCATCCCAATGCATAAATACCTTTCATATATTAAATTTATTTACATAATGTGAGAATGTATAGGGATTTTTTTTTTTTTGGGGGGGGGGGGGGGAGATGGGGTCTATTCCCCTTCCTTGAGAAACCAATGCTTGAAGTGCCAAATAAGTAGGACAAATTCACTTCTCTGTTTACATATTGTTTGAATAAATTGTAAACATATCAGTTGAGTCTGAGGGAAACAAGACTTCTTACTGCTTTCAATTGCTGTTGTTTGCAGGGAACCACCTTAAACTCATACTTTCAATAGGTACGTGTGTTGTTCAGCTTGTAATGGAACCAACACCGAAAGTTTTCATAGTTCAATTTTATGTTTGTGGTCCCATTAACCAGTATTATTGTCATTTTTCAGCCATTCCAGTAACCTTATTCATCCTTATAGCACTCGGTGTTGGTCTCTTCTACTTGAGAAGGCACAAGTTCCACTCACAAGCACAGTGGTCAAGGTCAATATCATATAATCATATTAGGTCAGACTTGGAAGTTGGCAGCTCATTCTTTGGGATACCTGTTTTCTCCTACATTGAACTCCAAGAAGCCACCCACAACTTTGACCCGGATCGTATACTAGGAGATGGAGGCTTCGGTATAGTTTACCATGGTAAGAAACCTTTTACTATGTTAGCCAGAACAAAGCACATTGAAGACAGTCTACTAGACATTTTCGCCTAGCTTGAAAGAAGTATGAATTAATTGTTGATCATCTTTAAACAGGGAAGCTACGAGATGGGAGAGAAGTAGCAGTGAAGCGTCTATATGAAAGAAACTACAAAAGGGTTGGACAGTTCATGAATGAAGTAGAGATCCTCACCAAGTTGAAGCACCCAAATTTGGTAACACTTTATGGGTGTACTTCGCGCCACAGCAGGGAACTCCTCCTGGTGTATGAGTACATACCCAATGGAACAGTAGCCGATCATCTGCATGGGGATCTATCAGAGTCTTCATCACTTACATGGAATATACGGATGAAGATTGCAATTCAAACAGCTGATGCACTGTCATACCTCCATGCTTCTGAGTTTGTACACCGGGATGTGAAAACCAACAATATTCTCCTCGACAACCATTTCACTGTC
Organism: Portulaca oleracea; assembly: GCA_029582165.1. Taxonomy (NCBI): domain Eukaryota; kingdom Viridiplantae; phylum Streptophyta; class Magnoliopsida; order Caryophyllales; family Portulacaceae; genus Portulaca; species Portulaca oleracea. Next base: position 42,470,677 of record CM055874.1, read on the forward strand.
AAAGTAGCAGATTTCGGCCTCTCCAGGCTTTTCCCTTTGGATGTTACTCATATTTCAACTGCCCCTCAAGGCACACCAGGATATCTTGATCCTGAGTACCGCAAATACTACCAAGTTACCTGCAAGAGCGACGTTTACAGCTTTGGTGTTGTCCTTGTTGAGCTGATATCTTCGTTGCCCGCAGTTGATATCAGTAGAGATGAAAGTGACATCAATCTGTCAACCTATGCTATGAACAAAATCCGAGAAGGTGCAGTAGATGAGCTTGTTGATAAAAACCTTGGGTTCGACTCAGATTTCAAAGTTAAGAGGATGGTATCTCTGGTTGCAGAATTGGCATTTCAGTGCCTGCAACAAGAGAAGGAGATTAGGCCCTCCATGGAAGAGGTCCTCAAGGCATTGAAAATTATTGATAGCATGGATTATGAGGCCTTGGAGGCAGAGGAGACGAACCGTGGTTTTCAAATATCAAAACAAGCTTCTGGAGTTGTGGAGAGTGAAGTTAAGCAGACATCAAGGAATTACCAGTATCAAAACTCTTCACCGAAATCTGTTATTGTGGGCTGGGCTAGCAGTATGAGGTCTACATTTTCTAATAGTGGGAGTGGCTAAGCTGTTATATATGTTTATTAGGGATGGCAGGGGACCCATATTTGTTTCGCATGCCAATGCTGTAGGCTGTAGCTATGGAGATGAGAAGTTATGTAATCGCGTATGTTTCAGATATATACGATATTTGAATAAAGCTTTTGTTTTGTGTTTATTAACTGTTTCTTACATAAGTTTGTGTCCAGCAAAGATCAAACAGTTTAACAGTCATAGTTGGGCTAGAATGTATTGATTACAAGTTTACAATGTATCCAAGAAAATAATTGCTAAGGGACCACCTTCAGAGTTGCACTGCAACTGAGAAATTTTCTAAATTATCAATTACAAATTTACAGTAGTCTAAATTACAAACTGCAAAGGTGTACATGACAGCCCCATGCATCATAGTATCAAACACATGACATGATCACAGGGCCAAGCCAAAACAATCTGTTTATCAAGTCACTGAAAATTGAAAAAAAAGATTTGTGTCTTTGTAAAAAGGAAATGGAAAATGCTTCTGGCAATATCAGCAAAGAATTGGAAAACAAAAGGAAGAAGAATAAGTTGATATGTATATGTTGATATCTGTGTGCAATCAGTTTGAGAAAGTCTGGCCTTAAGCCTTAGTCAACCAGTGGGTCATGCAGCAGAGCATAATAAGATAGAGCACAAGTTCATAAATTCTGATATAGGTTAAGATGCTGGCTAATATACCATACAGAAATCCTCACAATATTTACTCATCACAAACTTTTTCTGGATAAGTAAGTTAATTTGATTGAAAGTTTTTCTGTTCCCCTTAGAAATGAGATGAGAACAAATGGTTTGTACACTCATCTTTCCCCTCAAACTTCACTTGACCATCAGCATTACTGCCTTACTTATCTTTTTTTACCCTAATAATTTAGTGTTTGTAATTGGTAAGATACCAAGCCAATTAATAAAAAACACTCAAATCAGTACACATCGTCGCTTTGGCCGAGTGGTTAAGGCGTGTGCCTGCTAAGTACATGGGGTTTCCCCGCGAGAGTTCGAGTCTCTCAGGCGTCGTTTCTTTTTCAAAAACAAATCTGATTTCTCTTTTCGTTCAGCGACAAGGCAGATTAAGCAGGACGCCATAGTAATTGCATCCTCTATTTTCTAATCTATAATCTTTCTCTCACTCACAGTCAAAAGAAGCAAAAAAACTCAAACAGCAAGGCAAAAGTTATTCAGATTTCCCCAAATTTACTTAAATTTAGAAGGTTAGATATTTTGAGAGGAGAATGGCAGTAGAAAACTAGGACCTAATTTGAACTAGACTATTGAGCACCAATGCAAAGCGGGAGGAGCACTAAACAATCAATATAATGTCAAGGTTGAAACTGCTAACCCATTCTTTTGTGTACCTGTTTTCTCCTACACTGGACAGAAAGAAGCTACCAACAATTTTGATACAACCCGTGGAATCGGAGATGGAGGATTCAGGGTTATTTATCATGGCAACAAGTACCATTCAGAACATTACTACATTTCACATGTATAGAGAAATACATGATTACAGAAATGTAGTGGCATTCATTGGATCCCGGATTGAAATTATATATTCTTCACGACGTCTTAACCTAATAAGCTAGAGAATACAGCAAGATTGACACATTTGTTTTCATCTCACCAAGTCTTCAACAATTGGATTAGGCAATCAAACTATTCCAAAGTTGGAGTTCAACCGAAAGAACATATCAATGTAATGTTAGCAAGTTATATACTAATTGGTCTTGATTTACCTCTTCTTTAAACTGGGGAAACTAAGAGATGGAAGACAAGTAGCGGTCAAATGTCTGTACGAAGGAAATGACAAGCGGGTATAACATTTCAGAAATGAAGTAGAGATCCTGGCTAAACTGAACCTCCCAAATCTTGTAACTCTTTACGGGTGTACTCATTGAATGGTCTATGAATACGTTCCCAATGGAACAGTATATGATCATCCCTACAGAAACAGATCACAGTCCAGATCGCTCACTTAGACTATTAGAATGAAAATAGCTATACAAACAGCTGGGGCACTCTCATATCTCCACACTTCTGGCATCATTCATTGTGATGTAAGGACTAACATCCTCCTAGACAGCAACTTTGAAGTGAAGGTAGCAGATTTTGGGCTGTCAGGGTTCTACTTCATTGATGCTTGTTGAGTTGTCCCACATCGGCCTTTGACACCCATATTGTGGTGTTTATAATGGCTTGGGTGCCTCAACCTCCTAAGCTAGCTTTTGGGGTTGAATTGGGCTCAAGTCCATTATTTAACATGGTATCAGAGCCAAGGTCATTGATGTTGAAATTGCGCGCATGATGTCTGCGCCTCGTGGTGAGGGGGGCGTGTTGAGTTGTCCCACATCGGCCTTTGACACCCATATTGTGGTGTTTATAATGGCTTGGGTACCTCAACCTCTTAAGCTAGCTTTTGGGGTTGAATTGGGCTCAAGTCCATTATTTCACAAGTTGTCTGCGCCTCGTGGTGAGGGGGGCGTGTTGAGTTGTCCCACTTCGGCCTTTGACACCCATATTGTGGTGTTTATAATGGCTTGGGTACCTCAACCTCTTAAGCTAGCTTTTGGGGTTGAATTGGGCTCAAGTCCATTATTTCACAAGTTGTCTGCGCCTCGTGGTGAGGGGGGCGTGTTGAGTTGTCCCACATCGGCCTTTGACACCCATATTGTGGTGTTTATAATGGCTTGGGTGCCTCAACCTCCTAAGCTAGCTTTTGGGGTTGAATTGGGCTCAAGTCCATTATTTAACAATGCTACTCATATTTCAACTGCCCCACATGGTACGCCAGGGTACCTTGACCCTCAGTATGACAAATGATACCATACTACTGACAAAATCGACGTTTACAGCTTTCGGATAGTCCTTGTTGAGATCCTATCTTCACTTCCTGCATTTGACATCAATAGATACCAGGATAAGATCAATCTGTCAATATCTAAGAAGAACGGACTCGGAAAGGAGACACATATATATGTACGACGCAACACTGACACAGGGACATGGGATTTTTGAAAAAATAAAGGCCTGACATGTATGATGACACGTACACTAATTTTGCATAGTACTTTATAACCTACCAAATTCTATTTAAAAGTGTTTGATAATAAATACATCTCCTGAATTGTTAAACTATATATATATAATATATAATCTAATAAGTTAATTGAAGAGGGACAAAGGTATTTGTCCTTGTAAGAGGGACAGAGGTATTTGTGAGATGGTAAACTAGCAAGCAAGAACAATGAGGTGTTGAAAAAGGACATTATAGTTGAGGATGCTGGTGGAGGTGGGCAAGCCGAAGATGTGATGCCCATCAATGATTATGAAGTGTCTGAAGGCGAGGAGTCGTGTGTCCACCATGAGTTCTCCAAGTGTCGATGTTTATTTTGAAATTTTTTAGAGGACACATTTCTTTCCGTGTCCAACACGTGTTCCAGGTGTTTTGGAGAATGTCGGTGTCGGATACGTGTCTAATACGGATACACGAGGTTCAAAGAAGTTTCCGTGCCTCATAGGTCAACATATGCAACAAACAAAAATCCGGCTTGGCAAGCTAGCTATGTGAGTTGGTTGATCAAAGGTTTGGGTTTGATTCAAATTTTAAGGTCAGGAGAATGGTGACATGTCTCAGAGGTGGCTTTTCAGTGCCTCCAACAGGAAAAAGGATGTTAGTCCCTACATGGAAGAGGTCCTCGAGGCTTTGAAAAACAAATAGAGAGTTTGGATTATGAAGCTCTGGATCGAAATAACACAAGTGCATTGGCTCACTCATTCTTTTTCATCATGTTGCCAAAGATTGCAGGTGGGTTCAATAGTTGTATCATCTATGCAATATATTCTACTCACTAAAGTTATAGGAGATCCATAGTTTTGTGGGCCAAAAGCTAGGATAAGTTTCAAATATTCTTGAAAACAAGTGGAGCTGAATCAAACTGTCAGCACTAGAAAGCCAACAACTATAGTTAATAACCATGCATTTGCAATGAAACTTAAATATTTACCAAGAGTCTAAGAATCACCAGAATCAAATAATCAGTTACTGAACAGTCAATCCATCTTGGGTTCACACCTTCACTTGCTCCGTTGCTTCCTCGTATATGTCACTGCTCAAAAAGGGGGTGGTGGTGGCAGGGAAGACATGGACAGCAGGGGAAAGTTGGCCAAAGTATTTTCTCAGCAAAGCCTGTTGGGATTCATCCATGAATAAAACGTCTCACATCTGAAATTAAAGTGACATGGTTTATAAGTCAAGTGGGATACTCATGTTAACCGGGGGCGGAACCAGAACTGTTATATTGGGGGGGGGGGGGACCGGGTCACTAGATACAACAACAATGAAAATGTACCACATTATAGTCTAGCTATCGTGATAACTAAGCTTATTTGAAATACTTGTATAACCTTATGCAAGTTGATGAATTTTTCTGTCCTTAATAAGACTTCGTTTTAATTAACTCTAATTTCTTATATACCATGGGACAATAAAAAAAGACTAATTAACTCTAATTTCTTATATACCAGTCCATCTACACTACACAATTTTGATGAATTTTGCAGCTGATTTATCACTCAAAATACATTATAAGAATCATAGGGGTGACTGTGGTACTGGTACCATTTAGTTCCGCCACTAATCTTTAACACCAATTGACTTTAAGATGAAACCTCACTTTTAAAAATTTAAGTATAATAATCTGGTTCAATGACAAAACACAGCAACAATTAATTAACAGTGACACAAACGAAGCAGTCCGTGGTGTGTGTTGATTTGATTCTGTCTTGATCCCCTTTCCTCACGTCTTTTCCCCATCCGGGTTATCAGTAAGTAATGGATCGAGTTGCAAGCATGACTTGCAGTTAGAGGCTCCGGTTCACACATTGTGAATAGTAGTAGTAAATTGCATTGAGCAGCCTTTGAGATGTGCTCAAAAATCCAATGGTAAGCTGAGACATCAAATGGCTAATGCATTCTTATTCTCCATGTTCGCAGGGGATCGCAGGGGTTCAATAGTTGTATCATGTATGCAATACATTATTCAAGTTATCTTCAATGTTCTACTCACTAAGGATGAAGGATATCCATAGTTTTGTGGGCATAAAGCTAGGAATAAGTTTCAAATGCTTTATCCAAAACAAGTGGAGCTGATTCAAACTGTCAGCTCTAAGATGCCAACAAATTAATTAATATGGTTAATAACCATACATTTGCAGTGAAACTTAAATCTTTACAAAGGATCATTCACGTTTTCACTTGCTTTTGTTGCTTCCTCATGTCACTGCCCAAAAGGTGGTGGGAACACTGGAACAGGAAGAGATGGAATATAGAGGAAATTTGGTCAAAGTATTTTCTCAGCAAAGACTTGGAAAATTCAAGCCAAAGTCACAAGGCAGCCAAGCCCTTTTCCAGGAAACTGGGTTACTCAGAAAATTAAAATCATAACCTTGTAATTTAAGTCTAATACTTTGGTTCAATGACCAATTAGGTACTAGCTACAACAATTAATTAATGCAGATGAATGAGCCCCTCCTGTGTGTTGATTCTTCACGTACGTCTTTTTCCCATGAGTCACACTTGCAATGAGTAAGTAATGGACCAAGTTGCAATAAGCCTGACTTTAAAAGCCTTCAGTTCACACTTCACACATTGTGAATAGGACCAGTACTAAATTGGGTTTAAATGTATGCCTCCATATTAAATTTGTAACAACTCCAGAAATGATTTCTTATTCTCAACAACTGGGTTTTTCCCTATTCACCTCCCTGCAGTTTCCTTTGTCTACCATCTTCATTTCCATCATCTATTTCTCCCATACATCAAATGGTATTGAAAACCGTCACAGGGAATGCTCTTCCTTGGTATCTTGTGGAAATATTTCCGATGTTGGATATCCATTTTGGGGTGATCGCTTAAGGCCTCAGTATTGTGGACATCCAGCATTCGAGCTTGATTGTCCGCGCCAAGGCAGTTGGGATCACCCCACCCTCCACATTCATGGAAACCAGAGTTCCTTATCGTATAGTGTACTGGGCATCAACAGCTCCACAATGACAATTATGCTCAATGATTTACTTCCTTTCAACCCTTCTGAAGATTGCTTAAAACCTTCCAGCAATCTAACTGATGTTGTGGGTGAAGACTTGATTGAATACAGCCCAGCAGTTAACATCATCACCTTATCATATGCCTGCAACCCAAACAAGGTAGAAGCTCTTGTCAGAGTGAAGAACTTCTCATGTTTAGCAGAAGACGAGGGTGATGGCATAGGTAACTACTACTGGAACAACCAGGAAAGTGAAGATGAATTAAACAGGATTTGTAAGCAGTCTATTAAGGTTCCAGTTACTGGGAAAAACCATCTTGAACAAGGAAACGTAACACTGGAGAGTGTGTTGAAGCAGGGATTTGAGGTCACATACGCTAAGATGTTTGTCAATCACTGCTTACCATGCCAGAAATACGGAGGGGCATGTTCATTTTCGGTGGGCTCAGGATTTGTGTGCTATTGCAAGGGTTGGGAATCCAGTAACCATTGCAAAAAATCCGGTAACTGCTTTTATGTCATTGCATGGGTTCCAAACAACCAATTCTATGACTCACAAATGCAGGCAAACTTAACATAATTATTTGTCACCATATGGAGATATATTGAAATATTTGTCACAATAACTAACAAAATATCTCGTCCTACCTTTTTTTTTTTTTTTTTTCATTTGACGTTGTCATATATATATTCGTATGTCATTTTTTGTTTGGAAGAATAGTTGGATTGTGAAGTACTTGTCATTCATTTATTTATTCTGTCCCTTATATGTACCAACTTTTATGCTTTCACATTGCAAACTCACAAAATTTTGGCTGGGGATACCTTCAAATTCTCAATCCATTTTTTATTTGTATTTTTGTCAATATTTTTACTTCGGGACAAAGGTTTTGAAAAACTTTATTGGCAGTTTCATTTGCAAGTTTTAGTGGCCCAACATTGTCACGGAAAAGATGAAATAAATAATTATAGAGTAGATTTGTATCTCACTTATATTTTGAAAAGATTTTGACTAATAACTTTAACATACTCAATATTCTAAGATACAAAGTACAATGATTAAATTCACAATGAAACATATTATTCTTATAGTATAATGCTGTTGATAAATTAAATAATAAGTGAGAAATTGTTAGTTAAAGAAGAATATAGAATACTCTGACACATTTAATAAGTGATAGGTATACATTAAACCCAGGTATAGATGTTAAATTAATGACATTTTCTTAAATACTTGGTAGTAGTATTCAATACCATTAATGAGTTATCATCTCCTTGATTCCATTACATCTGTGGCTTCATAAATGTTTCATGATACTACTATTATTATGATTGATAATTTTTCACATAATATTTTATTTAAAATATTATAATATTAAATTATTATGATGATAGTTTTTGTTATGAATCTAGTACTCATATATGATAGAAAGTTTTCATGTTAAGAAATTAATGGTCAAAGCTTTTAAAGCTTCACAAACACATAAATCAAGTTGACATATAGAATGGGAATTAATGAGGGAGTATAATATACCTTTTCCGGGGCTTTTTATTTGACTTTTTATCTAAATTTCCTCGCTTCATCATATCTATCATTTTACGATTCAATAATATATTAATTACTATTTTTCTTATTTAACCATTAAGATTCATCTACTCAAGCTATAATTTATTCGTGGTATCACTTTTTTCCCACCATTTCAAAAACTAGATAAAAAAATGGAGGGAATACATTTTTTATTTGAAATCCTAAATTGATATTAAAATCAACTAACTTTGTCAATTATGTTCACTTTGTTTGAGCAATACAGTAAATTATACAATATTTGTAAATTTATCATTTCACGCGTAATTTTTATGTCAAAGAATTGTAAAATTATATTATTATGATAGTATTTTTTGTTATAAATAAAATGATAATACTTTTATATAACATATCATCATATATATATGTTCTACATATATGATTACAATTATCAAAATTTGAGTGATACATAAATTAAAGTGACCAATAAAATGAGAATGAGGATGAGGGAGTATGAAAATTAATTGAATGCATATCAACTAAAATTGACAAAATTTTTAAAGAATTGTAACGTTTAAGAATATAGCTATATTAAAGTCTGTTATTAAGAGTCAATGAAGTAATTTTTTTTAAAACTACTAGAAACAGAAAAATATAACAAGGTGCAGAACAATCCATGCATATATATAGTTTGACCAAGAGCCTAGGGCTTACTATTGTTAATCTATTTTTTTCTTCTTCTTGTTTCATTTTTTTTTTTAAAAAATAAATGCATAGTATATTCTTCAAAACTAGAATACACTATAAATCACGCTAGTTTGACTGACATGTGGATATTGTGCATTGCATAAAAGACGATTCAATAAAAATACAATTGATAGGCAAATTATGAACTAGTATTAGTCGTTTGCATTCTCATTTGTAATTTTCCTTTTACTCTTAGGCAATACATGTCTAAATAGCTAATTAAAGAGTACATTTATGAAAATTAATTAATAATCCAAGATACTACTCTCTCCGTGCCAAATTAATTGATAGTTTGACTAAATTTTGACTGTTAATTAGTCATAAATTACAATGAGTTACAATACAAAATTACCGTCGTTAGAAAGACACTTTACTAAAAATTACAATAGAGGTAATTTCATATTGTTACCCATTATAATTTGCGAATAATTAACGGTCAAAATTTAGTCAAAATGTAAATTAATTTGGGACGGAGGGAGTAGTAGTCTTTGGTTTTGTTAATGAACAGAACACAATTAATTTATATCTTGGTTTTGCCTCTAAATTTGCAACTAATTGTTGTTGTGGTCATAGTAAAATTTTAATATTTTACTGCAAACATTAAAGTAGAATCCTTATTATGGATTGTAATTGTATTGTTTAGCTCTCTCAAATAATACTTCGGGACATCAAAGACGGTACGCACATACAACAAGGAAGAGCAGTAAGTATGCCAAACTTTATGCAACTTCTTGTTAAATTATATAATATGAGCCCAAAAATATGCATAGGTATGCAAGTTCTTTGCACGTATTTTATTACACTAAGTATATCAGTTCAACTAGGGATTAATGGCGTTGAAATTGCTTTCGATTTTTCATTGCAGATAACTATAAGCTTATATTTTACATAGGTATGCTTGTTCTCCTCCTTGTTTTGAAACAATTGCGTTGATATTTTCAAGGTTTCATTTTAGGCAAATAAGTGCAGTTTCACTAGTATCAGTGTTACCTTTCAGCGATTCCAGGGGCCACTTTTTTTATCCTCACTGCAATTGTTGCTGCCCTCTTTTGCTTGAAGAAAAGCAACTTCTGTTCACAAACATTGCACTCCATGAGAACATCCTATAATCGTATGTGGTCTGACCTTGAATTTGGAAATGGGATACATGTTTTCTCCCACACCGAACTTCGAGAAGCCACCAACAATTTCGATCCAGCCCAAGAATTAGGAGACGGTGGCTTTGGAGTTGTTTATTATGGTGAGAGTAAGACGTAACAGCATTCGTAACATAGTTTCAATACAGACACACAGACGTTACCCAAAAATTGATCAAGAAGTATAATTAGACTTATTGTTTTTAATGAGACAAGTAACGACCACATAATCAATGTGATTAATTCCTCATTGATGTGGCAGTTACGACAATCATAAAATCTCCATTAATCACCCCTCCTATTAAGTATGTTTAGTACTACTTAAAGGGGATTAATTCCTCATTGATTTGCACTTAGTATAATTACCCACTCACAAGATGAGATTCTTTGTGAATCGATCAAGAAGTATAACAAGACTGATCATTAACAACTGTGAACCAGGTAAACTAAGAGATGGTAGAGAAGTTGCGGTGAAGCATCTGTTTGAGACAAACTACAAGCGGGTAGAACAGTTCAGAAATGAAGTAGCAATCCTGACACAATTGAGCCACCCAAATCTTGTGACACTATATGGGTGCACTTCACGCCGTACCCAGGAACTTCTCCTGGTGTACGAGTACATCCCCAACGGAACAGTAGCCGATCATCTCCATGGGGATCGATCACATCCCGGATCACTCACTTGGAATCTCAGGATGAAGATTGCAATCCAAACAGCTGAGGCATTGTCTTATCTCCATGCCACTGGCATTATCCACAGGGATGTAAAGACCAACAATATCCTCTTAGACAACTACTTCTGTGTCAAAGTAGCTGATTTTGGGCTCTCAAGGTTCTTCCCCTTTGATGCTACCCATGTCTCAACTATCCCTCATGGGACACCTGGGTACCTTGACCCTGAGTACGAAAAGTTCTACCAGGTTACTAGCAAAAGTGATGTTTACAGCTTCGGGGTCGTCCTTCTTGAGATCATATCATCACTTCCAGCAATTGATGTCACCAGAGATGAAGATGAGATCAAACTGTCTTCCTATGGAGTCAACAAAATCAAGGGTGGGAAACTGTTGGAGTTGGTTGATGAGAAGCTTGGAATCAAGTCAGATTTGAAGGTCATTAGGATGGTGAGTATGGTAGCAGAACTGGCATTGCAGTGCCTCCACCAGGAAAAGGAAATCAGGCCTTCCATGGATGAGGTCCTCCAAACACTGAAACAAATTGAGAGCTTGGAATATGAAGCACTGGAAGAAGCAGAGAACGAAGTTGAGCAGCCATTGAGAAATACCCAGATGAGGTCTTGGTCATCAACAACTAATTGTGAGTTGGGACATTTAACACAAATAGCTAAGTCACATTCCTTCCCTATGTTCAAGAATGTTAGGCAGAACAACATGTTGGGATCAATTCAGTAATCAAGTAAATCAACAATTTATTAGTATGCTGATCCCAGATATACTATGTTCACTGACAAACATGAACCAAACACATTGTACATCAAATACTATGACAGCGTTCAAGGATCAATTTGTACATAACTATAATGAATTACTACCTCCATCCCTTTTTATTTGTCCAATTAACTAATTTCTCCGTCCCTTTTTATTTGTCTAATTAACTAACTTTTACATTTCCAATAACTATAATACCCATTTTATCCCTAATAAATTCACTTTTTATACCTTTCCAAGGGCATTTTCAAGGACATTTTAGGCAATGTATAAATCTTTTGCTTTATTCCCAATATTTCTTGATTTTATTAAAGTAGTTTTTATTACAATTAATCAGGGACAGAGGTAGTATAATAGGATTACCTTTTAATGTTCTACTTGAGATGACGTGAGAGTGATTACTGATGGAATACTCTAGACTAATCCTGTATTATGGTAGAATATTCTAGGTCATATACTTTTATAGATTTTTTGGGAATATTCCTTGGATCTTCTACAATAATGTACACTACCTCTAACCTTAGATGAGTGTCAATTTTTCTAGTTACCTTATCCCTTTTTATTTGTCAATTTTACAATTCCAATAATTAAAGTACTCATGTTGTCCTTATTAATGATGCATTAGAAGTCTAAATACTCCCTCCGTTCCATATTAACTATCGTCTTTGGAAATTATGCAGTCAAATTTTAAAAATTTTGACCATAAATTTCTCAATATATACAATGAGATGCTATATAAAATTACCACCATTAGATTCGTCACGAAAAATACAATCATAAAAGTATAATATTGCAATTGTTAATAACATATTATGTAAGAAATTATCAATCAAAGATTGACATTGGAGACCGTGAAAATCAAAATTATGACAATTATTATGGAACGGAGGGAGTATTACTTAAGATGTGAAAAGTCATTACTAAGAAAAATGGGCATATTTGTCCAAGTGTAGTCATTTTACTCAATTTTCTAGGGACACTGGACTTATAAAATTAGTTACTATGACATCTAACAAGGGACGGAGGTAATATATGTCAATATAAATACATATGCCTAGGGCCTCTCAATTTGAGAGGGTCCGATCCGATACCATTTTTATAATTATCTTTAAACATGGTATCAAAGCGAATAAAATTCCTAAAGTTTCTAAAATTATTATTAAATTATTATTATTATTATTTTACCTTAGATATTTAATGCTCTTTTTTTTTTTTTTTTACAGTTTTCTCAAAACTTTCTAGTGTTTCACCTTTCACGCAAACCATGTACGACAGTTTTGAAAACCTGTATAGCTGGGCACTTGTATAACCTGCTGCCAATTGCTGACCGCCGCTCTACATGGTGCCATGTTGGCCAAAGGTTTCCGCAAATTATACCATACATCGTAGAGGACTATTTAGGTATATACCATATGTATTAAAGTAGGCCACTATTGTACATGATGAAATTTGTATAAAAGATTGATAAAAATTTTAAAAATCACTAAATTTTGCAATATTATTGATAAATTTACGATGAGCTTTATAATGATCATTAATGTTTTTTTTTTTTGTAAAATTTAATACTTTGGAGGACCTATGTGGGTACTCCAAGATATCCCATATAATAATTGAAGGGGGGAAAATATTATGGTACGCCCAAGTGGACACAACACTCTGTCCTCCCATTCCTAGCACATTATTGCGATGGTAAGTCATTATTTACTTGAAAATGTTGTAACATCTATTGATTAGAGCTTGAATCTAACAAATTTATCAATCTGTCAAAATTAAGCCACTTGATTAATCACACAATTACGAATTACCTACCCTACTCATTCTCTTTCTTTCTTCTTAGTCGATTGGAATATTTACTCATTTCAATCTATCTTCACTGTCTCACAATTGCAATTGATCTAATTGAACTACTTGATCAATAATCTGCCTATAACTTTTTTGGGCATCTCTCTCCTACTCTTCCTTTTCCTACCCTGCCCTACTCTTTCTCTTTCTTTCTCCTTAATCAATCTCTAACCACTGTGGAATTTACTCATTCCAATCCATCTTTCACCATCTCACCATTATGCTTTATACATTGAAAGCATCTTTTTCAATTATACACCTATTTTTGCACTCTACTGTCTCAAATATTCTCTCTCATTGGTCTAGAAACCTTCATCCAACCTCCTCTTCTTCGATCTCTCTATCTCACTCTGCGAATTTACACATGATGCAAAGTAAGAATTATAGTTATTCTTTCTCAATTTTCACACTACGCTTGTTCTCATCCCTCCCATCCTCTCTCTACCTAAAACAATGAACAACTTGCTAGTTGCCCATCGATATGGTGTCTCAATTCTCAATGTGTCAGTCTCCATTTGCGATCAATCATAGAGGCCACGCCCTCTTCCTCTCTTTCTAACACTATAAGTCCCAAGAAAACTTTTGATGGTCTCCTTAGTCCTAATTTTATTTTCATTTTATTTTATTACTTTTTTAGGTTCACCAACCTTTTTATTTCAAGTTGGAATGACTGTGTTCCAAACACACAGTTGTAAAATATGATGTTGGGTCGAAATTAGTAAAGGAGTCAATAAAATTTATGTAAGGCATGTTAGCAGGGGTATTTTAGTCCATTTGAATCTCAAAAACTTAGTTTTGAACAAAAAATTGTTTAATAGCAAGGTGGGGGTTTGAAAGCAAAGTTGTAAATGAAACGGGTAACTTGTAATTATGCAAAATCTCAGGGGGATATGTAATTTTTAAAAAAAATTTGGGTTGAAGGATTTAGAGAATTTAATTTCTCATCTAATTTCTAATTTTCAAATTATCTATTTTAACATAAAAATTTAGAGTTTTATTAATGTCACAATTTGAATTTGTTCAAGCCAAAAAATCGAGATATGAGTTTGATGATTTTTAAATTGATTATACAAATTTTTGCTTTTAGCGAATGATTTCTAGTTTGTACTTCTGATTGAGTTACTCGATTATTTGTTTGGAGCATTCTTTCATATTATTTGAGTTAGAGTTTTTGAATTTCAGTGTTTGATTATTGGCATTTATTGCATATTCTAAATTTCTAGATTATTGTTTGTTCTTGATTTTCTTGCCAATAAGTTCTTAAGTTTGATTTTTGTAGCCGTTTATTTCATTGAGTTTATGGATACACCATACACGATTGGGTTGATAAATGTTTAAAGACTTTGAAATTTAGTCAATTGGAGTTCTTATTTTCTTGTTTTTGTTATTTTGTTCTCTGTCACTCTTGATCTCAATCTTAATATATTTTGTGTTTAATTTTGTCATTTTATTTTGACGTGCGAAAGTTCTTGATTTCAGTTGCTTGGTCTCATTTTTTGATCTCATTTTTTTTTGTCCATCCTTCATGTCTTTCTTTCGTTCTTTGTAATTTTTTTACTAGTTTGCTTAGTTGTAATATATGAAATTGAGAGTTTTTTTTTCATTTTTCCATTTTTTTTTCAAATCGGGTTTGTGAAATGCAGATGAGAATTTTGGAGAAGAAAGTGTATTGGATATTCTCATAAATTGGTCCTGTGGTTTGCAACTGTAAAAATGACAACTTGGGGGTTCTTTGGGTTGTTTGACTACGATGAGAAATGAAGTATCACCATTCACTACTAACCATACGAAGACACTCATAATGGTCACATGTCATAAATAATTTATAACAACTTGAAAGATTTTCTTGACACAATTGGTCATCTAATTAAAACTTAATTTTTGGTTGTAGATTTAAAGGAAAAAGAGGATTATCCTATAAAGGATTAACTTATAGTGGCTGTCAATGCAAATTATTGTATGCTCCTAGATGACATGACAGTTATATCAGATTTTTTTTTTTAAAAAAAAATCAGTAACTATTTGTCGGTTACCAACGTCAGTTAAACTGAATTGTTCACTGAAGATAACATCATTGTTCACCATACAATGTTCACTAAATTGAGTTGGATTGTTCACTCACTTCAACTGCATTGTTCATTTACTTCAATTACGTTGTTCATTTACTCCAACTATATTGTATACTGAACTTGTTCCACATAGTTTACTCTAAGAAAAATTTAGATTGTTCATCATAACTTGTTTGCTCACTTGAAAGATTAAGATCGTTTACTCATGAAATCAATTTATAATATATAATCTTCTTATGTGACAAAATTCCTATCATTAGAACTTATCGAATAACATGTACTTGAACTTGCAGGAGTGAATAGCTAAACAATGAATTAGTAAATAATGACATGGTAAACAATGGAAATATTTTCAATGAATAACCACTAGTTACATGATGAACAATTTAGTGAACAATCTCAACATATCTAGTGAACAATCTCGATATACAGGTGAACAATCTCAACATATGTAGTGAACTATCCTATTGATTATGAGTGAATAAAGACTCTTTTATGGATGAACAATATCATATGCCACATAGGATCCGGAGCACATGCTCGAAGAGCATATAATACATATTGGGCTGTCAACCATAACAATCACCGGAAGTAAAATAAATCTTACCCGTACATATGCCAAGTTTTATCTTGATGATTAGCTTTTTTATTTAATATAAATTGTAGAATATATTTCTTAAAATTTTAGTTTATTTTAAAAGATTTTAAAATAAATATTTTTCAAAATATGTTTGTTTACTAGGTAAAAACTTAGAGTTAAGGTATTTAAATTTTAAAAAATTTCGTAATTTTTTTAAATTAAGAAAATATATTGAATAATATTGTACTAAATAAAAAAAAATGAATGGTAAAGATAAAAGTTAACACATGTATGGATAAATATTATTTTCATTGTGGTGGCATGATTGTCATGATTGACAACAACTATAAGTTTTTCCATCCTATAAAACGTTTCAGGGAAGCCATTGATGCTACACCACGGAAGTATAGAAAGGGAGTGTACTTATATGCTATCATGGAATCATTTAATATATTTAGTGGAATTGTGGTATTGTAGTATTGAATTTTGAGTGCACTTAATTTGATT
This sequence comes from Portulaca oleracea, assembly GCA_029582165.1. Classification (NCBI taxonomy): domain Eukaryota; kingdom Viridiplantae; phylum Streptophyta; class Magnoliopsida; order Caryophyllales; family Portulacaceae; genus Portulaca; species Portulaca oleracea. The sequence continues at coordinate 42,487,193 of CM055874.1, forward strand.
TTGTTTACTGTGAGTTGAGTTGATTAAGTGGTGAATTCCAAATGTTAGTTTTGGGCCTATTTCGTGAGAAGGTATGATATAGATTGTGTTTATCTTAGTTGCTTGCTGAATTTTGGATAGAACTCATCCATCTGCTAGATTATTTACCATCTTCATTTTCTCAAGTCATAAAAAAACCTGGTTCTATCTTCTCAGCTTCAACACTAATAAAAACTCACGCTGGAGACAGATTGCATTGAATATATGCGAAAGTGTAATAAGTGCCAGATCTCCCAAATCTCCTTGTAATACGAGGAATCTCTCTCTCTCAATTTTCAAATTTAGTTTCTATTGTGTAAGCGTGAGTTTAATTTCTTGTATTCTTTCCCTAGCTCAATTGGTTGATGACTTGTTTCTCGATCTCTTATAGTCAACCTTTCTTTTTTCTAGGATCATTTGTTATGTAATTGCACTTGTATCGTAGTTTTTCTAAAATTTGAATTGACTTTATAGGAATGGGTCTACATCTCCGACCACATGATTCCTACACCACACTCAGATAGAATGCTTTAATTGAAGCAACTTGAGTTTTGCTATTAATAAAAGCTATTGGACACTTTTAGTTTTGTTCTTTCTTAGGGATCTAGGATTTCTGAAAAATTTCATCTATAGAGAATTTGAATTAGGTAGTAATCTTAGAGGTTAAAAGTTTCAATTATTGGAGTTCAGACACAAGAACTCACCCTGATAGATGTGTCTCAATAAGATGAGTATATGTTTTTTGTTCCCATTCTAGATTTTCAATATGATTGTCTTCTAAAGTGCAAGAATAAAGATAGTTACTATATATACTTCATGACATTAGACATAGATATTGATTGGAATATTGCACATTAATTCTCAATAAAATTCTAAATAAAGGCCTTCAAAATTAACTTGGAATGGCACGTCTTTTATGTGACAGTGAAAGAAACCAGTTCAACAAAATAAATAGATTGACACAGAAGAAAAGCATTGATGTCCATTGAATGAACCCAAGATCAAGATAATTAACCTTTATCAACTCAGTAGCAATGATAAACAATGTTCGTTACTTTAACAAACCAGCGCGCGCGTGTGTGTCTATATATATATATATATATATATATATATATATATATATATATAAGCATGTGAGCATGTGTAATATACAAGTTGCACATGAGATTAGAAAGAGAAAGTAATTAATGCTTGCATGGGGAATAGCTACAGGCATGAGAATGATGCTCTACCTAACTGAATATGACTCTGAATTTTAAGAATTGCTAGTTTCGATTGTTGGACACTAGTCTTGGATATGATTCTGAATCTCAAAACCTGATATGACCGTGCGACGCATGGAAGCTGGAGCTGCGCCTAACTGTTGGTAAAATTGATGATCTCGAGTGAGAATGATGCTCTACCTGATTGAATATGGAGGGTGCAATTTGTCGCTGATCTCGAATAATAATGATGCTTTACTTGATATGATGGATGATCTCGAGTGAGAATGACGCTCTGCTTGACTGAAATGGATGACAACTTGTTGCCGGGAGACCGCACCGAGCGTAATGTCGATGGCTCCATTTGAATGGTCATTCGTCACCGATGCTATTCAGGTTGAATGTCGAGATGTCACAATTTGTTGCCCGGAGACTGCAATGAGCGCGCTCCCGATGACTCCATTTGAGTGGTGATTTGTCACCGATGCCGTTCAGGCTGGATGTCGAGGTGTGGCAATTTGTTGCCGAGAGACTGCACTGAGCGTGATGTTGATGGCTCCATTTGAGTGGTGATTAGTCATCGATGTCGTTCAGGTTAGATGTCGAGGTATGGCAATTTGTTGCCGGCAGACTGCACCGAGGGCGATGTCGATGGCTTCATTTGAACGGTAATTTATTGCTGATGTCATTCGGGCTGGATATCGCGGTATGACAATTTGTTGACGGGAGACTGCACTGAGCGCGACGTCGATCACTCCATTTTTTAATGATGATTTGTTCTTCGTTTTGTTCTTTTGTTATGATGTTTCTTCTTTGTCACTTCTGAGTCACAGCCATTGAAAGGAGATAGGTTAAACAACAGTCACATCCATTGAAAGGAGATAGGTTAAATAAGAGTGGAAGCCATTGAAAGGAAGATTGGTTAAAGAAGAGATAAGGTATGTATTTCACTAAGTATGTGTTAGTATATTAATGTTTGGCTGGGGATTTTAAAATGATTTTGGGATCTAAAATCAAACTGTGGTGTTTTCTGTTGCAAAAAAAAAAAAAAACGAGTTTGAAAACGAAATTGGTAATTTGGGAGGTAAAACGAATTTGGGGGTTTTAGAGTTTCTGTTGCAAAAAAACGCAAAATGAATACAGTTAGATTGGTTTTGGTGCGGCAGTTGCATTATGTTTTGGAAGTGGGCGAAGGATGTCGACATTCTAGGGCAGCATCAGAGATCTGAGTTGGTTGCAAGATGGGTAGTGGGCATGGTTTAATTAGAGTTTAGGGTTGTTGTTTATTTAGGATTTAGGGTTCTGGTTTAGGTATGGTTTAGGGGTATTATAGTCAATTTCTGTCAAAAATTGGGGGTATTTCGGTCAGTTTACATAATCAACCGGAGTTTTGCCGAAAATTTACCTAGTAATTTCTAATCCTAAACATAAAGGTACCCAAAAATTAGTTTTGAAAAGTTGGGTACCAAAAAATTGTTTCTACAAAAGTTAGAGTAGTTCTAAATAATTTTTTGATAAACATTAGATTCCAAGAACTTCCAATTCCAACCATTCACGGGCCTCAAATGTTAGTGTTTTGGGTCTATCCAGTTTGGTACACATGGACTATAGTATCATATAACAGCGTGCAAGTTACTCGTAAGAAAGATTAATGAAGTTGAATTTTATGTTTAAGAATGGGTCTGAAACTTGATATTATTGGTTGATGCAGAAGAGTGAGTCCCTCCCGCGTGGTGCTTTTCTCCTCAGTCCTTTTCATCAAGTCTTTGCGGAGACCAGTAGCAGTGTCCGTTGATCAGTCTCAGCGGGGTCAAGCTGCAAGACTTGCCAGTTTTATTCCTCCTGAAATCTTACTGGTTTAATTAAAGTTGCTACAGAATCACCAACACTTGAAAATAAAATCCAAACCAAAAGCTGTGTTGTATCAGGAAGAACATCCGTCTCTTTTCAGCTTTTTTGAAACTCCTAGGATGATACACCAAAAAATGTTATCCACCCATTTGTTCCTTGTGCAAGCTATCACAATTTCCATCTTCCTTGTCTTGTTTATCTTCCCAACATCAAAGTGTAGCGGGGATGATTGTTACAAGGAATGCTCCTCTTTGGTGTCTTGTGGAAATAATCACAACATTGGATATCCATTTTGGGGAGACAACTTCAGGCCACCATATTGTGGACATCCAGCGTTCAAGCTTGATTGTCCTCCTTCCACTCCTTATACTAATCTTTCTGTCCTTTACATTCGTGGAAACCTGAATTCCTCTTATCCAGTACTGGGCATAAACAACTCTACCATGACAATTACCCTCCAAGGTTTCGATTCTATAAGTGGTGATCAATGCTTATTCCCTCGGAGCAAGCTAACCGACGCCATCCCTGCTGACCTGATTCAGTACAGCTCACGGGTTGACAACATTAGCTTATCATATGATTGCGACCCCAATAAGATCCAGGTTCTTGGTTCAGTTAAGAGCTTCTCTTGTTCACACGATGAGGACTATTCTGACACAACTTACTACTGGAAGAACCATGACACAAAAGGTGAATTAAAAAGGATTTGTTCTTCCTCCATTCAGGTTCCAGTTCTTCACAAAGCCAATCTTAACCGAGGAAATGTAACGCTCCAAAGTCTCCTGGAGATGGGGTTTGAGGTGAACTACACTAACATGTTTGTCAAACACTGTCTCCCTTGTATCACATCTGGGGGAGCATGTGGATTTTCATCGGTTTCAGGATTTACGTGCTTCTGCAAGCGTTCGACATCCCATTCTGACTGCAGAAAACCAGGTAACTATTTATATCTATCACTCAATCCATGGAAACAAGGCTTCTTATTGTTTCAGACTGATTCTTTCAAATAGTTAGGAGATTGGTTTTGAACTACTGATTTATTGAGCCCGAAAATTAATCACAAAAGACCTTTTCATTCTGACCGCACATAAGTAAGAACTGTCCGTTGTATCGTACACATGATCTGTTAACATTCATTATAATATCGTCATTGTTATTGTTATGATGTCGACTGCTTCGTTTACATCCTAAATTTTTGATATTTTGCAACAAATCTAGAAAGCTTAGGAATAAATATGAATGTAAAACTTATTATTTGATACCCACAAATTGTTTTCTCAGGAGGGCCAGAACACCCCCCGGCATTGCCACCAAAACCAAATGCAGGAAATAAGAACAGTGAGTTTACTGCACATGATGAACTTTTATTTGAAGTTCTATGGCTCTGTTCCTTTGGTGGGTATGTAGAAATTTGGAAAGTAGTTAATGATTTCTTTTTTAAAGCATGAAAATTTAGTAGGTTTAAGTAGAAACAAGTAGACAATTTGCCAAGAATATATGCCTAAATTTACAAAGACTTGCTTTGTTTCTATTTGGCACATCTAAAGCATTCACGTTATCCATCCCAAAGGAAATTGTGAGATGGACTTATAACTGAAAATTAGCAAATAAATAAAAATAATCCACAGAAAATAAAACAATGCGCGACATTATGTGGAAATGGAGATTTGGTTTTGTATAGGGAAGTGATGCCCAAAATGTCGACTTCAGTTGTGAAGTCCTAGTTCTCTCCATGATATACATCCGGTCACCAGGGGAAGCATGATGAATTCTTATTGGTTTGATGTTTTATTTGCAGGGAAACTGAAGCACATACTTAAGAGAGGTATGTATATGTTTATATCATTGTCACATTGAAAGCTTTCAAGGTTCAATTTTATATGTATACGGACGAGTGGTATTTAGCCAGTGTGGCTTTCGCTGGTTGCAGTCATTCCAATTGGGGCCTGCCTATTCATCCTTGCGCCGCTACTTATTGTGGTCATTCTGTACTTGAAGAAGCACAAGTTCTGCTCAGAAACATCACTATCTAAGAGAACATCGAATGATCGTACAAGGTCAGACCTTGAGTTTGGAAATGGCATATATTTTTTCTCCTATACCGAACTTCAGGAGGCCACCAGCAACTTTGATCCAACCCGCGTGCTAGGAGATGGAGGCTTCGGAGTTGTTTATCATGGTAAGAATATCCACAACATATTTGACTCCTACTTTTAGGTTAAACAGAATGTTAAAACAAAAGAAATAGATTGATTTGATCATCTGAATCCTGGATTTCAAACCACCAATACTACTTATAGCGACTAAGGACATTGTTAGATAAGCATAAATTAACTAATGTCTGTCTATTAATCAGGGAAACTAAGAGATGGGCGAGAAGTAGCAGTGAAGCGTCTGTCTGAGAGAAGCTACAAGCACGCAGCGCAGTTCAGAAATGAGGTGCAGATTCTGACCACATTGAACCACCCCAATTTGGTGACACTATACGGGTGCAGTTCACGCCACAGCAGGGAGCTTCTCCTGGTGTACGAGTACATTCCCAATGGAACAGTGGCCGATCATCTCTATGGAGATAGATCGCAGCCTGGATCGCTCACTTGGACTCTCAGGATGAAGATTGCAATCCAAACAGCTGAGGCGTTGTCGTATCTCCATGCTACTGACATCATTCACCGCGATGTAAAGACCAACAACATCCTCTTGGACAACTACTTCACAGTCAAGGTAGCTGATTTTGGGCTCTCAAGGCTCTTCCCTGTTGATGCTACCCATGTCTCAACTGCCCCACAAGGAACACCCGGGTACCTTGATCCTCAGTATTACAAAAGCTACAAGGTTACTACCAAAAGTGATGTGTACAGCTTAGGGGTAGTTCTGATCGAGCTCATATCTTCACTTCCCGCGGTTGATATGAGCAGGGACAGAGAGGAGATCAATTTGTCAACCTATGCAGTGAACAAAATCCAGCATGGCAAACTGGCCGAGTTAGTTGATCATAGGGTAGGATTCCATTCAGACTTCAAGGTCAGAAGAATGGTGACTCTGGTGTCAGAGCTCGCATTTCAGTGCCTCCAACAGGAGCACGAGGTTAGGCCCTCCATGGAAGAAGTCCTCGAGGTGTTGAAAAACATTGAAGGTGAAGATTATGAGGCATTAGAGGAAGAGGAAACTACACGAGGTATTGAGATATCAAATCTAGCATCTGAGGTAGCAGAGAATCAAGTTGAACTGCCTTCGACAGATACTAAGAATCCAAGTTTATCACCACAGTCCGTAACTGCGAGTTGGGCTAGTGGGTCTACAGCAGCATCTGACCAAAGTGCCTAAGTCATACTCATTCTAAACATGTTGGAGGGATCAAAGTGGATCGAATCTTTGTATGTAATATATTATGGATTTTACCATGTAATGTGTTAGCAGTTGAGGTGATACTGAAGTTATATGGTTTTGTATGCCTGTAGGTAGCTAGGAGATTTGGATTATTTTTCTTACCATGTAGTTTGACTCTCAAAGTTGTGTGAATAACAATCAATTGGTCGTTCCAGTTATATAAAACTCAGGAGATACATGCAGGTAGATATTTTATGTGGAATTTTTGTGTCAAGTTTTACAGAATACAGAGCTAGATGAATGTATATGATTCAATGAGCACGATAAAAACAGATAAAAAAAGTGGGGAATTATTCTACAGGATGGAAATGAGGGAATGTTTATGATACTGGGGTTTAATCTGATACAATTCGAAGAATCTTGGAGGTTCTTCATTTGGAAAAGCATTATAAGTTTCCAAAATGAAAGACTAACGTAATCTGTAGTTAACATCACTTGAAATGGACTCCATGTCAAAGGTTCACAATGTAGTATAGGAGGTGATGATAAAGTATAGATCCAAATAAAAGTTATTTTACTTCAGTCTCATCCTTCAGGCAAAGTACTCCTTGCAAAATTGTAGTAGCCAATCGCCATGTTGTACGGAATCTCTAGGTCGCCTACAAAATCTTGAAATTTGATCATTCCCTCCTGCATCTCAGTGATATTGTTCCTCAGAATAATAGCGTCCAATACCATATCCATATTCATACTTGTGCTTGCTAGATTCAGACTATGGCATAACTGCATAAGTGAAACTAATGTTTTTGATCAAAGATAATAACAACTTGCATTGTGGGTTCGGTTTTTGCGTGGTATGGCCGTATGGGACTAGGGAGATCCACATGTAGCCAGTCTTTCCTTGACAAACACCAATGTTTGTTGAAAATAGCTAGTCAAGAAAATAAGAAAAAGAAAAGAATTCATTGGATCACAATTCCTATTCACATGCAACAAATGTTGCATTTTCACATGTTTGTCATTTTCCAACAGTTTGCGTTTACTCCATTCTACACGCCACATTTAACATCTTCTCAGCTAGACTGGGCAAATAGAAGTCAAGCAAGGGAGCCATTTTCATCCAAATGAGTGTACAAGACTCAAAGAAGGAAACTTTGAATATTATATACACGTAAAAGTCGGTTCAGGATTGATCAGGACTACCAAAAAAAAAAGGTTGAAATATCAATGTGTGTGCGTGTGTGTGTGCGTTTTCTTGGGGACTGAGGAGTAACTGCAGGAGTTTGGAATGGGTCAAGGAGGGCACAATCAGTCACTTGGTTTATTGCCACTGGTTGAATCCTAGTGGTAGGGCTGCCAAAGTGATTACATTGCTGCAGAGCCACAAGCTGTTTGATAATAACACCTTGTTTCTAAGCAAATAAGCAGGACGATGAACGATATATTTTTTTTGTTCTTAAAGTCTCTTTTACCAAGTCTTCCTATGGATCAGTAGGGCATTCAGCTAGTCAACAGTGGGTCTAGGACTCCAGGCTCATTTTCTGAATTTGGTTAAGTTGCTAATTACAGGCTTCCAATACACAGAAACCATTGCAACTTTTCTACTTCAAAACTTTTCCAGTTTGAGATTCTGATTTGGTTTTCACCTTTTTTGCTTGCAACTATCTAGAGCTATTAGTCTCACCAAATGATTTCTTCCCATGTCTCCCATTTGGGTTGTCAGTCCTTGTCCAGCTTCTTTGTCATGTTCATCATATTCCTCAATTTTCTGACCTCCAGTGGTGAAATTGATAATTACAAGGAGTGCTCTTTGTTAGCATCGTGTGGTCAAGTTAGCAACATCGGGTACCCTTTTTGGGGAGATCATCTGAGGCCCCCAGATTGTGGAATCCGAAACAACGTGTTCAAGCTACAATGTCCAACCAGTAATGATAGTTATGATTACCCAATCCTTCACATTCAAGACCGATATGATCATCAATATCATCCCCCATTGTATAAAGTACTAGGCATCAATTTGTCTATGAATACCATTAAGCTAGAAGCTGAACCTCGTCCATATACTAATTGCTCGATCCCTCTGCATGAACCAGTTTTCAGCGGTAGGCCTTTCGAGTACACTTCAAATGTCGAAGTGATTGATTTGCTGGAGTGCAATCAAAGTATAGAAAACTATACGTCAATTGCATGCCTAAACAAACAGACCAAAGTTACCTTGTGGTACTACTACGTGCCGCCTGACATCCAAATTTACAACGACTCCTGTAAAAGAATTCCAGTGGCGGTCCTAAAGAATAAGTTAGAACAGATGAGAAATCAGAGTGCAACACTCGAAAGTGTGTTGAAGAAGGGGTTTGAGCTTTACTACCTCAACGTGTACTTCAGAGCCTGTGTCCGCTGCAAACACTCTGGCGGGACATGTGGCTCATCAGAAAATCAACCCTTTGTGTGCTTCTGCAAGAATAGGAAGGGGACACCTTACTATTCTGTTTGCCGGGAGTCAGGTGATTTTGCTTCCCTTGTGCTTCTTCTAAGATTTCTCTATTCCATGACAGGCTGATGTTGCTCAAGGACCTAGATAACTAATCCCTCGTCATTATATACCTTCTTTTGATTCTGATTAATTTTCATTTTCTATGCAGAGACAGCCAGAGACATACATTATATAGGTATGTCAATGCTTCAGCTTGCTGTGAAGAGATTAAATTGAAAATTTCTACACCTTACTTTTTTACCTGCGGGCATGCTACTAACTATCTAGGAAGCTTTTCAGCTGGTTTTGCAGGCTTATTTGTCCTTCTCACAGTCATTGTTTGCCTCTGCTCATGCAATTTCCGTTCAAAAAAGATTCTGTCAAAGATAGCTTCCTACCATCGCCTCACGTCAGATCTTGAGATGGGAAACTTATTCTTCGGCATACCTCTTTTTTCTTACACTGAACTTCAACAAGCCACCAACAATTTTGACCCTGATCAAATCCTAGGAGATGGAGCCTTTGGAATCGTATATTATGGTAACAACATATTTACCACAACTATTTTAACTGAATAGAAGATTGTTACATTAGACCCTGGATTTGAAATGCTTTGATTGCCAACTGTTCTAGCTAGCTAAATAGAACTAGAGAGCAGAATTGGGCAGTTGACATTGTAAATCAATTACAGCAATTGAATGCATGAGCCTTTCTTAACTGCAGGTAAGCTAAGGGACGGGAGAGAAGTAGCCGTGAAGCGACTGTATGAGAAGAACTTCAAAAGGGTAGGACCATTCATGAATGAAGTTGAGATCCTGACCAGATTGAGCCACCCAAATCTTGTGACACTACACGGGTGCACTTCACGACATAGCAGGGAGCTTCTCCTAGTGTATGAGTACATTCCCAATGGAACAGTAGCTGATCATCTTTACGGTCCAAAATCACAGTCCAGGTTACTCACTTGGACTATCAGAATGAAGATTGCAATACAAACAACCGAGGCACTGTCATATCTCCACACTTGTGACGTCATACACAGGGATGTCAAAACAACAAATATCCTCCTAGATAGTGACTTCACTGTAAAAGTAGCTGATTTTGGCCTGTCGAGGCTTTTCCCCTTTGGTGCTACTCATCTCTCAACTGCCCCTCAAGGGACGCCAGGATACCTCGATCCTGAGTACCACAAAAGTTACCAAGTTACCAGCAAAAGCGATGTTTATAGCTTCGGGGTAGTCCTGATAGAGCTCATATCATCATTGCCTGCAATTGACGTCAACAGAAATGGGGATGAGATCCATCTATCAGCCTACGCCCTGAACAAAATCCAGCATGGTAAACTAGCTGAGCTGGTTGATCAAAAGCTTGAGTTTGAGTCAGATTTCAAGGTGAAAAAAATGGTAACTCTTGTGGCAGAGCTGGCATTCCGATGCCTGCAACCGGAGAAGGACATTAGGCCGTCTATGGAAGAGGTCCTAGAGTCATTGAAACAAATTGAGAGCACTGATTATGAAGCATTGGAGGCAGCGGAGATGAAACGAGGTTTGGAGATATCAAACCCGGCTTCTGATGCTGTTGAAAAGACATTGAGTGATGCCCAGAATCAAAGTTCTTCAGCCAACTCTGTAGCTGGAAGTTGGGTTAGCAAGTCTACTATGTCCAACAGCAGTGGCTAGCAGTCATCGTCGTCCCACTCTAAAGTCTAAACCCATATAGTTCTGAGGCGAACATGTATATGTTATTTTTTTTGGTGATAATACCATCACTTGCTATCATAGTTCATAGGCTTATGTCCTTAGTTTTATTTCCCTGATGTATATTGATCAGAAGCATTTAAAGCATTACAAATTCCAAAGTTAATAACAAGAATCTATGAACTCTTCATACAAACTTTGTGGTTATTGCATCTGTGTATCTTAGACACATAGCTCATCCTCAAACTTTCCCTTAATCGAAATTTATGCTGCAGTGGTCTTGGTCGATCAAGTAGGTTGGCATACTTCATGTTTTGAAGACTCAAATAAAAATGCCTGCGCATCTAAGGGGTGGCAAAAGTTCACAATCTAGTCTATGTTACATAAATATTCAACAGTGAACCGAAAAACCGAAGTTTCATAATCTAAACCAGTAATAAATATAAACCACTAATAAAAAAGGACAGTAGAAGAAAATTAACTAGACCATAGCATAAACCACAATATCATAAGCTCAAATTGAATAATGAAACAAACTCATATGATTAAGCAATCGTTACACTAAATTTGAGGATATCTCCCGAAAACAATTTATAAAATAACTCACGTAATCAAATTGTATATTATATTTTCTCACCAAAAGGGGCGAACCTTTGTGATTGTTGTATACGTCGTCCATGTCTGGCCCAGGAGATGATTTATGGGCCGGGATAGAAGGCATGGGCATCGCCAAACACATTGTATTGCTACTGCTGAATAGCTTTGTCACTGACAGCTTGTTTGCTGCAGTGCTTAGTGAGAATAGAAAAACAAGGGCTTTGCGGGAAGTGAGAGAAGAAAAGGAGAGACATTTTAAAAGGTTTCTACATTAATTAAATAAGATCAAACACACTTCACATGAATTAAATTTTAATCCTATAATTACTCCTCCCGTCCTTTTAGCTGAACTTATGGCCAGATTATCAGCCATACATAACTACAACAAAGATAAGTCAGTAAGCCACCCCATAATTATTTTTGAAAACACGGTGCCCTTACAATAATTATGGCAAAATGTAGGGTCGTTGACTCATTTTTTATATCAAGCCCTGTTTTATTAGCAACATATATCTAGCCTTGTTGCTACTTGTGCCATTAACACAACTTAATTTCATATAAAACCACAAAAATAGGGAGAAAAATAAGGGATATGTTTAAATGATATTTTAACTTGTGATCGGTACATATCCAAAAATGATAATTAAAGAAGTGGATCAAGAGTTTAGACAATAAATTTTACCTAAAAAGATAAGGGGGAATGAGGAGAACATCATGGAACTGATAATGAAAGCCTCAATTTAGTTATCAGTAGTACTTTAAATTGGCATTCTTTATAGAAAGTTCAATTTATGAATTATCGCTGCTATATATTCAAGAACTAAAGCTTCAATTTACTTTCACTTGTACAGTTAGAACATAAATCACAAGGGAAACCTTATTTTACATGGTAACAGACAAAAAACAATGTTGGGTTTTGTGGCCCATTGGATCCTCGGTGGGGTCCAGAGCGGAGAAGAATCGACAAACCATGTGAGGCGCTACCAGTGTCTTGCTCAAAACCGAAGGAAACTTGAGGTGCTGTTCCCTGGGTATTACACGCTGCCAGCATGTTCCATAGAAGGCATGAAGCTGTTGACGCGGCCATCGCCTGTAGGGCGCTGCCAGCGTCTTGAAGACCTTCGTTGTTCCGCAACGGAGTTTTACGGTTTTATTTTTTTAGGTTATTTAATGTTAACCTAGCTTCCTTTCTTCTCCATTAGTATAAATACTACACATGTATCTCCACTATAATCACGGCAGGTGGCGCACGGCGCACGGCGTCGTCGAGCACGACGAATAATGATCGAGTTATAGAGAGACAGATAGGGAGAAAATATTGAGAGAGAAAAGGGTCTCACCAATATTTTCCCACGTGTATCCCGTGAGAGAAAGATTGAGAGTTGTGAGTGAGAGGGATTTGTTGTTGTAATCTCCTCTGTTATGGATCGCATCACACCCTGTGATAGTGATCAGGTTGTACTCCTCCTTTCTCATAGTGGATTGTTTTCTGGCTATCGCCGTCCGTGGGTTTTTCTCCGAGTTCTTCGGTTTCCCATGTAAAACCTTGTGTTCTTTTGTCGCTCTTATTTTTAGTTCCTGAATTTTGTCATAATTTTCGTCATCTCAATCTATTTTATTTCGCTTCCGCTATTACCTTGCTATATATTTTCTCTAACAAGTGGTATCAGAGCAAGTGAGAGATGGCTTCAATCACGAAGTGTGAAATTCCAAAATTCGAGGGAAGAGGGAGACTGCAGTTGAAGGCGGTCCTGGTTCAGCACGGGGTAAGGGATGTTGAGTATCCCTACACGAAGACTGATGTAACGATGAGCGATGGGAACTTCAAAAGGGTTAAAGAAAGAGAACCAGGGCAGTCTGAGTTCGAGGTGGAGCAGGTTGCTGCTCAAACAGTTCAAGTTGATGAGCCTGATGTTCCTCATGTGGAGGAAGAACCGAGCATGGCAAGAGATCGTCCTAGGAGAGAGATCAGGAAATCGGCACGGTATACTGAAGCTTGGGTGCACAAGAAGGGCCATGTAGAGAGTGTCTGTTGGAGAAATCTGAAAGACCAGAAGCAGGGTAGTAAGGAAAACCGCTGGCCCGATGCATGGCTGTGTTCAGATGCATAGGGGTTTTGTGTTAAGGATGGATGTAGAACCCTGAAAGAGGTTCGTGAAATTCCTAACATAATCTGCAATTTGATGTCTTTGGGTACTCTTGAGGTTAACAGTTGTAAGTACAAATGAGAAGATGGTGTCCCAAAAGCGCGCAAGGGTTCCATGGTTCGGATGAAGAGAGCCAGAAAGGGCAGCTTATACACTCTACAGGGGTCTACAGTGACGAGAACAGCAGAGGCAATCTCAAACAGCACAGGTGGTCTCAAACAGGCATCTAAGCAGCGGTATGTGATGTTTACGGCAGAGTGCCTGCGGGCTACGCAATGGAGGGTGTGTTGGCGATAAGATCAAGATGTTTATCTGGACCGATGGCTCGGATCATGGTCCAAGGTGGAGTTTGTTGGGTTTTGTGGCCTATTGAATCCTCGGTGGGGTCCAGAACGGAGAAGAATCGACAAACCATGTGAGGCGCTACCAGCATCTTGCTCAAAACCGAAGGAAACTTGGTATTGCTCTGCAGGTAATACCACGCCAGCGTGTTCCACAAAAGGCATGAAGGCATTGTGCGGCCGGCTCGTAGGCGCGCCGTCTTGAATACCTTCGTTGTTCCGCGGCGGAGTTTTACGGTTTTATTTTTTTAGGTTATTTAATGTTAACCTAGTTTCCTTTCTTCTCTATTAGTATAAATACTACACATGTATTTCCACTATAATCACGGCACGTGGCGCACGGCGCACGGCGTCATCGAGCACGGCGAACAATGATCGAGTTATAGAGAGTTAGAGAGGGAGAAAAGGGTCTCACCAATATTTTCCCAAGTGTATCCCGAGAGAGAAAGATTGGGAGTTGTGAGTGAGAGGGATTTATTGTTGTAATCTCCTCTATTGTGGATCTTATCACACCCTGTGATAGTGATCAGGTTGTATTCCTCCTTTCTCATAGTGGATTGTTTTCTACCTGTCCCCGTCCGTGGGTTTTTCTCCGAGTTCTTCGGGTTCCCACGTAAAACCTTGTGTTCTTTTGTCATTCTTATTTTTAGTTCCTGAATTTTGTCGTAATTTTCGTCATCTCAATCTATTTTATTTCGCTTCCGCTGTTACCTTGCTATATATTTTCTCTAACAAACACAAAGCCCACGTTGAGAATCATAGAAACTGAAAACATATATTTCAAGAACTAAAGCTCGTGAAAATTACAATTAGATACCTCAGGAGATTTATCAACTTCAATATAGCTCCATGTCATCACCACTACCATCGATCACCTCCATATTCAGTCTTAGCTTCCCACGTTTGCCACATACTGATAGGCCGCAAGCGCACGGGTGTACGTGTAGCAAATATCAAGGTCGATCCCACAGGGACTTTTCCTTTCAACGCACTGCACTAGCCTCCTAGTTGATCGCTAAGCCGATCGGGTTTTTGTTTTGAATCAACTAAATCTAACTCTAATCACAAACAAGGTCTAAACAAACGAATATTCACTGAACTATTCTGATGAAATCAAGGGAAAAAGGTGTCCAGGGGATGAAACCTAAGTCAAATAACGAATCAATGATGTGGATTGAACTTTCATTTCATTAATTTGCACAATCAAGGTTCGATAATCGCATAGAGTACTTCGCAATGAGATTTTGCCACTAGAGCGAATTGCCAAGACTAACCAAGCACCTACTTTCGTGGTTATTTCGATTTAGTCAAGGTTAAAGATCAAATTATCTCAAGAACCCTAGTTAAAACTTCTATGTCTAGATAATTTTAACTAGTTTAATCTAGGTTTTCGGGTAATCAAACTTCTCCTTTCGGTACTTCATTCAACAACCTATTAACATGCAATTGGTGATCAAGCAAAAGCAATAACAATTCAATTCAAAGACCAAATAGATTGAAACAAACTAAATTCATGATAATTCAATCCAACAAAGTCAATTCATCAAGCAACTTCAAAGGTTCATCCCCTAAACTAAAAGAACTACTCACAATTCATGTTTAAAACTATAAAGCAATTGAAATCTAGTCTAGAAAGCATATGGAAATCTATGAGAGATTGAGAAATAAACCCAAGTGAAGAACAAACTTGCTAGGGATCAACAATGGAGGACTTTTGCTCCTCCACTTCAAAGTATGTTCGAGTTGCTCTTCAATCTTCAATCTTCTCTCAATCTTCAATGGTGGATGAAATATGGAATATGAATGATATGATTAGAGCATGAAAATGGGATGATGATGGATGATTCTCCTCTACTCGGCCAGAAATCCGCATAATATAGGCAAACATCACTTCAAAACCGCCGAAAATGAAAAGACTGGAGAGAAACGGACCGTGCCAGGGTAGGCACGGACCGTGCTCCCTGTGACACGGACCGTGTCAGCTTTCTTCTTGAATTTTCTCACTCTCTGGCCATAGACACGACCCGTGCTCTTCCTGGGGCACCCGTGTCACTGCTTTTTTCGAGCCTAGGAGTACTTTGGGCCATTGTTTGGGCCTTGGGCGATCCAACACCTCACTTCTTGGTCCTTTAAGCTCATAACTTGGATCTACACTTGCTTTTTGGGCTCGGTTTATATCGATTCTTCACAAATTCCCTACAAAACTCACCAAACTCCAAACCAAGTGTAATATGGGAAATTCGGGTATAAGATAACACAATCAAATCAAATATTTCCCAAATTCCGTCAAAATGACCAAGTTCTCATATATACAAGAAGCACTTATCAAAATCCCCCATGCTTAGTCCTTGCTTGTCCCTAAGCAAGTCCAAACTCAAAAGAAAAGGCAAAGAGAGAAAATGAAAGAAAATAAAAGAAAACGGGACAAAAAGACTCAAAGAACTCAAAGCAAAAGTAAAAAGACTCAAAAGTAAAACTTAACAAAAACGAAACCTTTTTTTTTTATTTATTTAGTTACAACTCCTAAGGATGGCAAAGATAGAACATTCAATCAACCCAATCTAATCTAAAGTACAGCCCGAGAGTGAAAAAGAAGCCAATTTACACAAGTAAATGAAGACAAATTATTCAAGAATGGTACTCATTAAGTTCAACCAATCACCCTTAATCACTGAATGAGATAAGAAGGCACATGTTAAGCATGAAACTAGGTATGAATGAAGAGCAAACTCACTTTCTGGGAATGTGGAAACACTCCTCTCATGTGTTTAAATATATAAAAAATCATTGAAAGTTCGCTCAAATACTCAAACCAAAGTCACAACCAACCACGTACTTGCTAAGAATCTCAACTCTCCACCGCAATTTGCAAAGCAACAATGACAATCAAGAGGACTTTCAAGGGTTGTAACGGGGCTAGGGTTAAGGGTAAGGAGTGGATAATATTTGGGAATCGTGGAGCTAAAAGCCAAAGCTTGAAATTATTTCGCACCAATTCATACATACACTCTTACCGCTTAAAATCAATCCAAATCAACCCCACAAACAATTGGAAACTTGCCTCAAAACAAAAGAAACACAATGTCAAACACTTTATTCTCTTTTGCTTCTTTTTTTTCCGGAATTCTCCGATTTTTTCTTTTTTTTTTCTTTTCTTTTTCTCTTTTTTTTCTTCTTGAATAAAACACACACAAAACAAACAAACTCACACTTATATACAACTCACTAGGAAAGTTCCAACTCTACCCAACAACTTCAATGTACATAATTTGGGGAATGAAATCAATATTTACAACTCAAACCAATCCCCATCACAAACCAAACCACCAAAGTAACCACAATCAACCCAACTTCATACTCAACACATTTCAAGCAATGACTTAAGGGTAGGAAATATATAATCGGCCAAGGCTCATAATATGGGTTCAAGAAAAGAAAAAGTCAAGGCAAGAAAGGGCTAACTAAGGATATTCTGATGTAAACGGGTGGTCAAGGCTTGCGTGTTCAAATCCTAATGCCTCTATCATCTTGTCAATGTACAACGCATAGCAATTTCAAGGAGATGCAAAGCAAATGAAGGAGGATGCCACAATGGTGAGTCACTCATGGAAATTAGACTAATAAAAATGATTAGTCTTTTCTTTTAGGCTTATGTGGACTCACAGGTAGCGCTCAACAATCATTACCTAGTTTAAGAAGATATGCATATGCACAACTCACTCTTACAATAGAAACAAAGGCAATCGGTCTTACTATCCTAGCACAATTCTCACAACATTTAGCTTCACAACTCATGTTAATTCACAGTCTTTCACAAACGGGCTATACAGGATCAAATCAAGTCAAAAGAAAACTATCACGTCAAATCCTATATCAAACAATTTTTTTTTTTTACTTACGTTTTTCTTTTTTTTTAATTTTTTTCTTTTCAAATGCTTTTTACAAGACTCAAATTGAAAATAAGAAAATAAGAAAACGAAAACAACCTACGAAAAAAAAGAAATAAAAAAACTACAAGTAAATCTAGAAAACAAAAGAAATAAAATCAAAACAAAAGAAAAAGACTCAAAACAAGTTAAAAAATCAAAAATAAAAACGACTCAAAACACACATATCCACAAAAAGTTACACAAACCCCCCATGCTTGAACCGAGCATTGTCCGCAATGCGAAACATCACCCGAGAAGCAAGGAAGAAAACACAAATCTAGAAAAATCAAAAATAAAAAGAAGAAAAATAAGGAAAAATTTTAGAAAATCCTAAAAAAAAATGAAATGAAAATAAAATCGAAAAAGCTTGGGTTGCCTCCCAAAAAGCGCTTGTTTAATGTCCTAAGCTGGACAAGGTACCTCTCAACCGGGCGAATAGTCCATAACTCCATAGCCAAGGGCTTTAGGAGCTCCATCTTGTAAAGTACCTTCAAACGTCTTCAAATTGACCCTACAGTTTGGGACAAACCCATCACCTCCTTCAGAAATGGAGGGATCACCATCATCAAACCTGAAAAACTCATTGAAAGCACCCTTATTAATAGCATAAGGCACGTTCTTGATGATGTTAGGTGGAAGCAAAATTTCTTTTATTCCCACCCTTGCATCGCCAAGTTCATGGCCTTTATCAATAAATAAACCACAAGAATTTTCAACAGAATGGTCACGAGATTTCTTAAGCTTTTCACTCTCCAGCACATGCACACACTCATCTTTCTTTTCACAAATCATACCATCAACATTCTTATCCTTCTCACCAAACACATCAACACCAAAACAAGGGGAAACGCTACGTGGCAAAACATCACGGAATAAATCAAACTCAAGTTCATGTTCCCCTATCCTAAACTTCATCTTTCCACATTGTACATCTATGACACACCCTACGGTAGCAAGAAAAGGTCTCCCCAAAATGATTTGGGTACGGGAATCTTCGGGCATATCAAGGATGACAAAATCAATCGGCACATAACAATCACCCACCTTAAGGGGAAAGTCCTCCAAAATACCCTTAGGGTACTTGATAGAACGATCTACCATTTGCAATGACATGGTAGTTGGTCTCAACTCTCCTAGGTTCAACCGTTCATACAAAGAATAGGGCATTAAGCTTACACTGGAACCCACATCACACAAAGCTCGATCAACGGTTAAGCTACCTAGGCCACATGGAATACTAAAGCTTCCCGGGTCCTTAAGCTTAGGAGTAAGCTTGTTAAGAACCACGGAACTACATTCTTCAGTCAAAGCAACTTCCTCAATTTCATCAATTTTCCTCTTTTTAGAGAGGATTTCTTTCAAAAACTTTGCATACAAAGGCATTTGAGATAAAACATCCAAAAACGGCACATTCACATTCAATTGCTTTAACATATTAAAGAACTTGCCGAATTTTGCATCAAATTTAGCCTTAGCATATCTTTGAGGAAAGGGTAACGGTGGTTTGTAAACTCTAGGTGGAGATGAAGGTCGGGTTTCGGTGTTCTCTTTTGAATGCTCACTCTCAAGGTCTTTCTCTCTTTCAAAACTAACAACATTCTCACTAGGCCTCTCAACCTCTTTCTCAACCACAACTCCCCCATGCTTGGTATTTGGCACGCTAGGTCCCTCATATTGTGTCCCACTCCTCAAAACAATGGCATTACATTGTTCCTTAGGGTTAGGTTCGGGCTTTCCGGGAACCATTCCCGGAGGGGTAGTGGAGGTACCAGCTTGAATGGCAATTTGATTCTCAAGCATTTGAGTGTGGGTGCTCATAAGGTCAACTTTAGTAGCTAAGGACTTAATCACCTCATCTTGTCTTTGTTGATGCTCAAGTTGCTGTTGTTGATGATGTTGTTGAGACAACATCAAAGCTTGTATCATACCCTCTAGGTTAGGCTTTTGGGGAGCTTGTGGTGGAGGTGCTTGGGGTTGTCTTTGTCCTTGGGGTTGACCCATTTGGTTATTATTCCGGTAAGAAAAGTTCGGGTGGAACCTAAAACCGGGATTGTAAGTATTGGAAAAAGGGTCAAAGTTTTGCCTATTAGAAGGGTTACCAACATAGTTAACCACTTCGGTCGATTCATTGCTAACCAACCCACTAGGACAATTCAAGGTCTCATGCTCATATGATTGACACGACGCACATGGAAGGGGAGGGGGAGCATTCACATTCAACATATCCATCTTCTTAGTCATGGCATCCAACTTAGCATTCAACATAGAAATAGCATCAACTTCATACTTACCTCCCTTCCTCTTGGAACGGGGCTTTGACCACTGGTAGCTATTGATCGCCATCTCCTCAATCAAAGTTTGGAGTTCCGCCACTGTCTTGGACATGATGTTGCCTCCCGCCGCCGCCAAGATGTTGGCCCTCAAGTTGTCATCCACCCCGTTGTAGAAGGCTTGTATCGTGAACCATGGTTCTAAACCATGGTGGGGGCATTGACGTAAGAGGTCCTTGAACCTCTCCCACGCTTCATAGAGGGACTCATCCGGCTCTTGGACAAATGTTGAGATTTGATTCCGGAGGCTCGTCAACTTGCTAGGAGGAAAGTACTTCGCCAAGAATAGGCTAGCAAGTTGGTCAAAAGTGGTGATGACAGAGCTTGATGGAAGAGCGTCCAACCACTCCCAAGCCTTCCCTTCAAGTGAGAAGGGAAACAATCGTAGCTTGATTGCATCGGGCGTTGCACCATTTGCCTTAAAGGTCTCACATGCTTGGTTGAATAGGCGAAGGTCTTCATTGGGGAGGCCATGGAATGGGTTGGCCTTTACCAAATTGGTGAGTGAACTCCTCAGCTCGAAATCGTCAGAGGCCACTCTTGGAGGATTAATGGCGGAGGGTTGATTTGTGACATTTGGCATCACATAGGAGCCAAGCGTGATTCTAGGCTCTCCACCGCCGCCTCCACCGGACATGGTGTTCTTTCGCTTGGAGTTCTCTTCTTGTCTTCTCCGGGCGTGCTCTAACTTTTGCTTCTTTCGCCAGGAGCGAAAGGTTCTTTCGATTTCAGGATCAAGCTCAAAGAGTGGAGCTTTTTGCATGCACGTAGAGTAAACCTCGGAAGACAAAAACCAAAAACAAAGGAAAATCAAAACAGAAAATAAAAGACTTAGGCAACCTTAGGGTATTCGTTCAGTGGCTGGCTAGGGACAAAGTCCCCGGCAACGGCGCCAAAAACTTGATAGGCCGCAAGCGCACGGGTGTACGTGTAGCAAATATCAAGGTCGATCCCACAGGGACTTTTCCTTTCAACGCACTGAACTAGCCTCCTAGTTGATCGCTAAGCCGATCGGGTTTTTGTTTTGAATCAACTAAATCTAACTCTAATCACAAACAAGGTCTAAACAAACGAATATTCACTGAACCATTCTGATGAAATCAAGGGAAAAAGGTGTCCAGGGGATGAAACCTAAGTCAAATAACGAATCAACGATGTGGATTGAACTTTCATTTCATTAATTTGCACAATCAAGGTTCGATAATCGCATAGAGTACTTCGCAATGAGATTTTGCCACTAGAGCGAATTGCCAAGACTAACCAAGCACCTACTTTCGTGGTTATTTCGATTTAGTCAAGGTTAAAGATCAAATTATCTCAAGAACCCTAGTTAAAACTTCTATGTCTAGATAATTTTAACTAGTTTAATCTAGGTTTTCGGGTAATCAAACTTCTCCTTTCGGTACTTCATTCAACAACCTATTAACATGCAATTGGTGATCAAGCAAAAGCAATAACAATTCAATTCAAAGACCAAATAGATTGAAACAAACTAAATTCATGATAATTCAATCCAACAAAGTCAATTCATCAAGCAACTTCAAAGGTTCATCCCCTAAACTAAAAGAACTACTCACAATTCATGTTTAAAACTACAAAGCAATTGAAATCTAGTCTAGAAAGCATATGGAAATCTATGAGAGATTGAGAAATAAACCCAAGTGAAGAACAAACTTGCTAGGGATCAACAATGGAGGACTTTTGCTCCTCCACTTCAAAGTATGTTCGAGTTGCTCTTCAATCTTCAATCTTCTCTCAATCTTCAATGGTGGATGGAATATGGAATATGAATGATATGATTAGAGCATGAAAATGGGATGATGATGGATGATTCTCCTCTACTCGGCCAGAAAATCCGCATAATATAGGCAAACATCACTTCAAAACCGCCGAAAATGAAAAGACAGGAGAGACACGGACCGTGCCAGGGTAGGCACGGACCGTGCCCCATGTGACACGGACCGTGCTCCCTGTGACACGGACCGTGTCAGCTTCCTTCTTGAATTTTCTCACTCTCTGGCCATAGACACGACCCGTGCTCTTCCTGGGGCACCCGTGTCACTGCTTGTTTCGAGCCTAGGAGTACTTTGGGCCATTGTTTGGGCCTTGGGCGATCCAACACCTCACTTCTTGGTCCTTTAAGCTCATAACTTGGATCTACACTTGCTTTTTGGGCTCAGTTTACATCGATTCTTCACAAATTCCCTACAAAACTCACCAAACTCCAAACCAAGTGTAATATGGGAAATTCGGGTATAAGATAACACAATCAAATCAAATATTTCCCAAATTCCATCAAAATGACCAAGTT
Source organism: Portulaca oleracea (assembly GCA_029582165.1). Lineage (NCBI taxonomy): Eukaryota > Viridiplantae > Streptophyta > Magnoliopsida > Caryophyllales > Portulacaceae > Portulaca > Portulaca oleracea. Next base: position 42,509,419 of record CM055874.1, read on the forward strand.
CTCATATATACAAGAAGCACTTATCACATACCAACTGTAATTTTTTTTAAAAGAAAGGGAGATCATTCTCATTAAACTTTGTAGGAAAGTAATTCAATATAAAGGCACAATAAAAGATGATATGGTGTATGAGTTGTGTTCAATTTGCATGTGGAAAATTACATATATAGATGAGCAAAAGTAGTCAAACAAAAGCACCCATACTCATTTAAAACACCAAAATTAAATCTCAAATCATTTTCTCCATTTCCGTACATAAGAAAATTAAAAAGTAGAAATGTGGGTCATAAGCATAGATATGTATAAGAACAAACCTCGACGAAATTGATTTCTACACTCCATAGTTTTGTGTGCTTTTGCTCACTTGAAACTATTGTAATCCCCCATTTCCCCAAATCCACAAACAAAGAAAATAACATACATATTAAACAACAACTACTATATAATTGACGTAATCACCCTATCCTCAACAAGGATTAGAAGCTAAAGTTGTTGGGAATCAATAATAGATACTTTTTTAAATCATCCAATCTTGATCCAAAATAACATGATTTCTCTAAACTGTAAGCTGAATTCATTTATATAATTTTCCTAATCTCAACAATCAGTCTCAAAATACGATCAGAATCCAACCATTCCAATCAACCTCACTAAAATTTTAAATCTAGTAACCATAAAATTTTAAATAAACTACTCACAAAAATATGAATCAAATTTTAAATAAACTCACCTTTGGATGTCTTTCTTTTGAGCAAGCAAAACATTTGAGGAATCACTCATTGTTAAAGAGGTGACCTTTAGGTCAAGATTGAGGATCCAACAGGTGTTTGACACCAAGACAGAAAACACTGTAACTTTTGTAAAACAAGGGTTAGGAAGTACAACCAAACTCACTCAAATCCATAATAGCTTAAACAATTCAAAAGTGGAACTATACAATCAAATTTAATAATCCAAGTCGACTTTCTTTAACGTAGAAATTGAAAAATTCGTAATCTGAAATAAAACTGGTAAAAAGAGAGAATGAGCTTACCAATGACTTGAGCTCATATTCAACCATCTTGCATGCCCCTGTTCCCTTTCATATTTGTAATTAATGGCACAGGAAACCTTAAATCTCTCAAAAATATTGAACGAATTGATCAGAGTTTTGAAACTGACAAAAGCATCAATGAAATAAGGAAATTGACAGGTAAGAGAAAGACAGAGACGATACTTACAAGCATAACGACAAAAGGATGAAGGATTGTTGCCGATCAGAAGAAAATTACGCTCACAAGACAAAAACCATGACACTAAACAAAACTCACTTTTGTTCTATTCAACTATTTTTTTTCCCTTCTTCTTCCTAGTTTATTTATTTCTGTGATTAAAATTGAAACAAAAGGTGTTTCAAAATCACCATTCAACGACGTTCACAAGCTCGAACTCGATCAGCGGTAAGTTGTTGTCTTCCTTGAGTTTGAAATCTACATGCTCTGATTCTTTGATGCTTCCACCGGATCCAATCCTAGTATCCACCGCAAGCCACATAGACACCTCGAATATGTCGATCTTCGCTTTCCTCTCAGCCGCCTTACTCCAAGTAGAACCCCTCGATGTTACTCTCACCCACCATTTTCACCCCCTCCATTTCTTTGTTTCAAAGCTCAGCCTATGTGTTGAAAATATGGAGGGGTAAAGGAAGAAAATCAAGGGAAAAAGAATAATAGAGTATACTAATAAATCTTAGCAGTTTACTAAGTTCCGGGCTTTCATACAAATTCTGAATTTTAGATCTTATAAACCAGATTTCTCCCTCGGTCTCCTCCCTCCTTCCTATTCATTCATCCCTCTCTATCCTCTCTCTGCTTAGAAGTTTAAACCCTCTCTACTTCTAATTTACCCCCACTTAATCACAATCAGACCATATGTACTATAGATTGACACAATAGTTTTCAGAAAGCAGCATTTCTGCTTTTATACAGGTATAGATTCATTGAATCGAATATTAAGGAAAGAAAGGGAAAACATACTTACAAATTGGCAATTAAATCGAAAAACAATAAATAAGATAAAATAGCCCCTGCATCGCACAGACACAAAGACTAGTTGAAAATTGAAAACATTGGGTACTGTTATGCAAATACAACTATCGTCATAGCCTCTAAGTTAAAAATAAATTAGATTGTTCATGACAATTATACATGCAAAGTTTTGACAGATTTACCTCTTACTGTAAAATCAAATTACATTGCATTAACTATTCTCCCAATAGTCATAACAGTTGTACGTTCTAAAAGTTCTAAGCCTCTGAAGGTATGTGATTCCCGAGTAAGACAACCTCTCCACAAATTCAACCCAATATGCCTATTGGTTGAGATTGCGGTAATTCTTTGTGTTGCACATTTCTTCCACCTAAAGAAACTCAATTCTTTAATTTGCTTTTTAGTAAGTATGAAAATCAATACATTGTCAAAATAACAGTCATCTACTACTTATCCTAGAAATACAAAAATTCAAGGTAGACTATTCAAACACTACAGTGAGCATTAACCATAAATGTCAATTATCATGTTAACATGATACATAGTTATTTTTTTTATAGATAACTATAGATAGAAATATACCAATAAAATAATTAATTAACTTTGAATATTAAGTTGTATATACGCAACAATATAAAATGTATTCAGTATATAATGTATTAATGTCTAAATTTTATCATAAGTAGGGATGTTCACGATGCAGTGCAGGGCGGTGCCTGTTCGAGCTGCAATATAGCCGGGTGTATTGTTGCATCCACAGGGAGTTGTGGCTACCAAATCTTAGAAGCTATTCGAGCTCTCACATACTAGGTTGAATTTCCATACTTTTGTAAGTTTTGAAGAGACGGTAGGAGCTAAAATTCCATGAGGTCGGCCGAAGAGCCGCCGGTACTCGTCCGCACCACTGGCAGTCGTGTAGCCAGGGTGCCTCCGGATCAGCTGGGGGAAGAGACGGTAGTAACTGCGAGGCGCAGTATCCCCAGATGGTGTCACTGGTCAAGGTCATCAGTAGGAGATTGACCATGCACCCTTCATGTTTCAGGAGGGTAGTGTGCATGGACACCTCCAAGTGCAAATCAAAGTCTGGCAAAATGCGGTCGACATAGTTAGCGAGTAGCTCGTCGGGCTCCCTCCAAAATCCAATATGAAAAAGGCCGTCCTCGATATAAAAAGTTATGGCGTAATTCTGGATCCATGCCTATTAAGACAAACACTTGTGAGTTTAAATGAACAAAACACAAGAAAGACTGAACTAACGCATCCACCTACACTCACACTCCGAAGGTAGCTTCCTAAGGTCTAAAGGTAAAACTATTAAACTCCTAAGAGCTACCAGGTCGCGACCCAGAGCTCTAATACCATTGTGTAATGCCTCGAAAACTATCATAAAGAAAACGACAAACAGATAATACAATAAACGGAAATCTTATAAGCTTTGAGGGTGTCACCGCCGTGTCCCCGATGAAACACAAGGCAAGATAGAAACTAGTATTCAAGACTAAGCCTTAAAACATAAAGTACGAAAGACAACTCGAATCTAAAAAGATAATTAAATAACGCAATCTAGATCAAGGTTCAACATGCTAGAGCTTATTCAAATAGCATATGCTATGGTTTCCACGTCCTCACATCTAAGTCCCCAAAATCCCGCAACATTACTGGTCCGTACTTGAAAACAAAACAGTTTAAATATGAGGGGGGAAAACCTCAATAAAGTCTACCCCTAACAGTTAAAAACATTATAAAATTCACTTGAACACATTTTGGGGAAGGGGATACAGTTTTAAACAGTTCGAAAGCAATAAACCAACATTCCTTACCGTACCATATTTTTATTGCGGGTGGAGCTTCTGTATTGCCCCTCGGAGTCCCAATGACTCGCAATCATTCACAAACTTTCCCAATATACATTCTCACACATCATACTCAACATTTCTCTTTCACAAACATGACCCATTCGGATGGCCATCGCACACTTTCTCAATTTCAACCACTACCAGGCGTAACCTGGTCTCTTGACAGTCTCTCTCACAGATAAACACCTGGTCTAGGGGAGTACTGCTCGAACCCGCATTTAAACTCGTACCCATTATTAGTCAAGTTTACCAGCTCTTTTCATTTTCAAACACATTTCCAACAAAAACTCTCAAAACAGAAATTCCAACACAACACACTTTAAATACAAAACCAAGGTTTTCCCAAGATTCGCAAATAAAGATCAACGAGTTATACAAAACTTCAAACAATCAAGGTTTCAAATTAAAGTCCCCTTACTGGGATGCACATTCAACGAAACAAAAAGATATACTTTAAAGGCATCCAGGGGAATAGGGCATAAACTTTACCAGTAGAATTTCTCTTCAAATCAAACGACGTACACAGAGCTAATGATTTATTTCCTCGCTCGAACCTAATAATCGAATAATATTTCTAAATCAAAATTCGCTCACCACGGTAGCTAATTCACGCATATTCTACTCTGCCCAATTTAACAATTTCTTACTAACCACGTACCATGTATATCTAACTATAAAATCAAGAACAAGAACCATACATCACATCTTTCAACCTATGTACCTTACATAACTTTTAGGACAAGGATAAATATATGAAATTCACACACATAAATTATATCCACAAAATTTCTCATTATTCAAGTAATAGCTAAAATCTAACTTGTGACTTGCATGACACTATTCACATAAATTACCAAAATGCCATTATTCATGCAATAACAACACTAGGTCACAATATCATGCTTTACTAGCTAAAATTACCCTTTTAGGGTTCCTAATCTATTACTAGGTTTCCAATATCAACATGAAACAACCTTAAAACATTTCAACCCTACTAAAGACATGAAATACTAAGGTACACACTACACATATAAGGTCTCCACATGAACTTACAAGTATTAATAAATGCATAAAATAATATTTCACACTTAATATAGTAACATTATAAAAAAATAGGCATAAAGACTTTACTATCAACATAACTTAATACCATAATTTGAAACTTTGATTACCAACAATATTAATATTCACCATAATGATAAAATGAAAATTTATAACTTTAAAATAGAATAAATAAACTTAGTACCTCTTGGGACATAAAAGTAATTTTCAAAACTTTATTAATTTACACTAGTAATAATACAATACTTAAAACATTTGGAAACCTTAATACTCATAATAATAATATGAAAACTACTCATATCACAAACTTAATAATATTATTACGTAAAACTTAATAATAATAAAATGAATAACATAGTAACCTTAATATTAGGAACTTAATAATTTTAAAATAATCAAAGATACTTACTAATAAAGAGAACTTCAAAATAATATTAGAACTTAGTAATATAGTGAATACTTTGATAATAGTATAAACTTATGAACATGGAATACTTTTATAACATAAATCCTAGCTAGTTTTTACAAAGAATAGGAGTAACTAACTAATATTAAATAACATGGATAAACTTATTACTAACATGAATATTACATATTAACATTACTAACAACCTAGGACTAAACATGTATCTTTGAAACCATAATACCAACACATAAACACACATTAATCCAACCCTAATACCAAGTTCTAAGACACCAACATAATCTTCCAGAATACCAACCATTAGTAACATATTAACTTACTTATACTAACCCAAAACAGTAAACCCCTAATAATAAAATATAGAGAGAGAAAACGAGAGTTTAGGGTATACAAACAAGAGTCCAAGCAATGGCGCACGGTGACGGTTGGCGGCTGGGTGGTCGACGGAATGGTGGTCGGCGTCTGGCAACGGCAGTAAAGGGGTCTCGGCGGTGGTCGTCGCCAGAGAGGTTGGTGGCGGTTGATACGCTGTTAATGCATGGGTGTACGTGTAGCAAATAACAAGGTCGAACCCATAGGGACTTTGCTAACTACACACAAACTAGCTTTCTATGTGATTGCTAAATCGGTCGGGTTTTAGATTGAGAATAACTAATTCTAATCACTAAAAGGTCAAATAAATCAAATATTCACACGAACTTTTCAGGATTAATCAATATAAAAAGACGTTCAGGGGATAAAACCTAAGTAACTCTATGAATCGAACAAGTGGATTGAACATGTAAGTCACTAATTTGGTACATTTTAGGGTCGATAATCGCGTAAATTATTCAGTAGCGAGCTTTTGGCAATGAAACGGATTGCTTAGTAAAATCAATCACCTACTGTCGTGGTTATTTAAATTTTATCTAAGTTAAAGATCAAATTATCTTATGACCCCTAATTACAAAGTCTTCTGTGTCTAGTTCACTTCATAACTAGTTTAATCCTAATGGCTCCGATTATCGAATTTCTCCTTCGGTACTTCATTCAACAATCTAAATCTATGCTAATGGTGATCAAGCAAAAGCAATGACATACATATTCAAAGGATAAATAAAAGGGAAATTGGATGGTAATATACCGAGCTTTAGGGGTGTTGAATGGCAATATACTGACCTTCACTTTTGGACAGTAATATCACTGACCTTTATAGTTTGGTGACATTAATATACCTTCAAGGATTTTCTGGGCGGCGAATCGGTTGACGGTCTGACGTGGAAGGCGGTGCAAAAAGACCGGTGCCATTTTTAGGTATTTTTAGGGGTGTTGAGTGTTTGTATTCGGTATTTTTGGGATTAAGGGGTTAGTTTTGTTGTTAATTTTTAGGGTGCAAATCCTTGAAGGTACATTAATGTCACCAAACTATAAAGGTCAGTGATATTACTGTCCAAAAGTAAAGGTTGGTATATTGCTATTCAACATCCCTAAAGGTCGGTATATTACCGTCCAATTTCCCTAAATAAAATGCATTCAAACTAGATAAACAAACTTGTTCAATCCAACAATATTCAATCCATAAGAGCAACTAATAAGGATTTATCCCCCAAACTAAAAGAAACTACTCACTACTCATGTTCAAAACACAAAACATATCAAAAGCTATTCTAGAAAGCATGAAATCTAAAAGAAAGAGAAGTAAACCGAGATGGAAATCATTCCTCGCTTGAATGCTAGTCGGTGGGGACTTTTGCTCCTCCACTTCAATGGATTTCTTGAGAATCGATCTTCAAACTCCAATAAACTCTAAATCTTCAACTAAGGATGAATGTGGATGGATTTGTGGAGGAAGGGATGGATGATGGTAGAGATGGAGATGGATGGAGAATGGGAGTGAATGAATGAAGGTGGATGGTGATGGATGAATCAGCCGAATCTACAATTATATAGCCATTAAGAGAAGTTGAAACGGCCAAATCGTCATAAACAGGGCCAACACGGTCCGTGCTGGTGTCAACACGGGTCGCGTTGATGGTTTCTGAGGAAATTGAACTCTCTGGAGGCCAACACGGGTGGTGTTGGTTCTGGAATTTTCTGGGTCATCTTGTTTCGGCCATATCTCCTTCGTTCGACATCCGATTGACTTGGTTCTTGACTTTTCGAAAAGCTCTAGGAGTCTACTTTTCATTGGCATGAACCTAGAAGTCATAGCAAAAGTGTGGAAAGAATGGTAACAAAAAGAGTGGACATATATCATTTTTCACATACTTTCTACTATCTTACTCATAACTCCTTCATCTCAACTCAGAATTGAGCTTATAGTATATCTTCGGAAATCTCTTTCCATGAGGAACCATGGAATGAATGTGAACTTTGGAGTTCATATCACTAATCTGCACAATTTGAACAAAACACCCAGAACTCAGTTAAGATAGTGAGATAAAACATAAAAGATCAATTAAGCACATTATTTCCCAAATTTCACTATCAAAATGCTTCAAAAACTAAGTCAATATATGCCCTCATCAACGGTCCAAGCAATATCAGCCACAGCAGCTCTCAGCTCCGGCTTGGGTTCGCCTCGTCATAGATGAGGTGGACGTCACCGGTGGATGGGGAGGTGTCGTCGGTGGTCCGGTGGTCGTAACGGTGGCCGGTCGACGGCAAGTCAGGCGGCAGCAACGGCGGAGGGACACAAAAATTATGGCACGGGGTAAAAGTTGAGGAGGTGGTGTTTGGAGGTCGGGGTGGCGGTTCCGAGTTGCGATGGTCAGGGGGTGGTCGGAGGTTGTCGGAGGTGGTGGTGCAGCGGTGATCTGCGAAGGGTGGAGGTGGAAGGTAGTGCTCGGTGGTGTGGGTTTGGGTCGGGAAAAACATAAAAGAGAAAAGAATGGATCGAAGGAACTAAGAAGAAGAAGAAGAAGAAGAAGTAATGGAAGAAGAAAATGAAGGGGATTGCACTTCAGGGGTGATGGTTGTGGTATTCGTCCAGCAGCATGCAGTGCAACAGTACTATTTGATTGTATTAGCGTAGAGAATAGGAGAGAGAGAGAGAGAGAAAAAAAAAAAACAAAAAGGGGGGCACGTGTCAAGTAGGGACTGGCAAGCAATTTGTATACATAGCTAGTGGGTACTGCAAATTGTAGAAACCGTTAATCTATTGCTTGAGCAACAGTTTTAGCAAAAAGAGACGAAAAAAAAGGGAGAAAAGGGTGGATAGGGTGATGTCATTCTCATGACATCATCAATATAAAATAAAAGAAAAACTCCAAAAAAATGACAATATACATCCCAACGAATTATTAACAGTAAATATCATAAGAATCAGATAAAATTTCCCACAACTGATAAAAATAAAATCTACCCGAAGCCCAAAAATTCCTAACTGATATTTTTAAGACTCTAAAAATTCCAACGAACTCACTCGCGATCCTAAAAGGTTCGTGTGAAAAACATATAAACATATAACTGATAAAAACGGTCGTTAGGCAATTTTAACGGCAACTACATTAATATTTTCCGAGGTTTTACAAAACTAATCTAGTCAAAGACATCAGCTTTTACTAACCTACCATTTGCTAACATTAAAAGTCTAACAAAGGCCCAAAGTTCTAGCCCAAATATGACTCTAAGAGACTCCCATGTAACCCAATTAAAATCCAAAGCTTAATCTAACCCTAAATAACCTAAAGGGCCAAGATAACTGGCCCAACGTTAATTTAACTAAACTAACCCAATATACTAAACACTAAACTGACCCAATTAAACTAAAAATCCTATTCTAATTTAACCTCAATTAAACCTGATAAACCTACACTAATGACCCTAGATAAACCAAAACTAAGACTTGACTATACTAACTTAAGACTAATCCTACTTACTTAATGACCAATAACCCTAACTAATGAACTAATCCTACACTACTCTAGACTAAACCGAAACAAAGGAAAAAAGTGCAACAAAGCAACAGAGAGAAAAACGGCAAAAGAGAAACAGGGGAACAAAAAGAAAAGAAAAGAAAAGAAAACAGGGGAAAGTAAGGAAACAAAAATGCATGAATCAGAAACAAGCAATAATAACACCGAAAAACAAACGATCAAAACTAAACCCATTAAAAATCTACCAATAAAAGTTTCAGATTTAAGGAGAAAAGAAGGATGAACAAGAACAAATTAATCTATACATAAAACGAGATTCAAACATAAATATAAACCTAAATCTAAGCAGAGAATCCAATTAAACCATAAAACTAAAATAACCTAAAATTTAATCAAAAAAACAAGGTTTAAATCTTAATCTAACCCTAAAATCTAAGTAGAAACGAACACTAAAAATTGATGGAGGCTTGGGTGTCACTTGCCAGAACCAACCATAAAACAAATCTGTCTTCTACTCTTCAATTTATACTCGAATTTGTCTTCAATCTTTCGATATGAGCCATCCATTGACTTCGAAATCAACGATGGAGATTGCCCTCTGCTACTCAAGTGAAGATGATGGATGCTTCGATGGTGGTGGAGTATACTCTGCCACTGCTATTGCTTGTCGGGTGTCTGAGAAAAAAAAAAGGGAAATTCCAAATTTTAGGCACCAACTTTTCAGTATTCCAAGTTGTCAACATAGTTTTTACACTTTCCAAATGGTAGGCTTATAAACACAAAAATTCCATGTTGTAGGCTTCATTAGTAATTGATGTTAACTATCTTTTAAAAAAAAAAACCAAGATAAAAAACTAGAATTTTTCAAATTTCCCAAAACCCTGTATCTTCAATATCAGAAATGTAAAATTGAAGGGGGTGAAGAATGAAGCCACAGGCTGGACTTACGGTGGTCACACGCAGTACGCCGCAGCCTGCCGCCGTGAAATCGTTAGCGCCATCGGGTTGCCATCATCGCCACGATGGTCCGGCCACCGCTATCGCTGATCGAATGGAACGAAGGTCCAAAAGTGAAGAACTGGGAACAGGGGACTGAACGCTAGTGGTCCGGTTCGCCAACGTTAGTCGCCCTCGTTGGTCGCCAGCGGTCTCTTGCCGTCGTGGCTTGCTCAGGCGTCCTTTTTGAGGTATGTTTAGTTGAAATTTTTAGGGTTTTAGTGTCGAAAATTGGTCAATTTATTGGGTAAATTTTTCATCATTTGTTTGAAATTGATACAAAATCTGGCCAATTTATGGGGTACATATTGAGGATCCCATATCCATGTTGCACGTTTTGATTCCAAATTTATTGTGTAAATATTTATGTGCTCTTAATATCTGACTCATCTCTCACTTGCTTGGTTTCCTTTGTGTTAAGGTAAATTTTCATTTCATTATTCATTTTTTGTTTTTGTATGTTAGGTTTGGTTAATAGAATTTTGTGAAGAAACCAATGTACTGCAAAAATCAACTCCTATGTGCGAAGCAAAACTCAAAGAAACTCTGTTGCTGCCATTTTCGTGTAGTTCATGTAGTTCTATTGACTTGGTTGTTCTCATAGGTGTTGATGTGTACTGAGATTTAAGTTTCATTTTTGTTGTTTCTTTAATATTTGTTTATCGGATCGTGTAATTTGAGAGGGCTTTCTTAAATCTCGTTCTGAATATCCTTTCAAATAAGAAAGAGAATCAATTAGAAAGGATCAAATTGTGTTTAAGAATATAGACAGACAACTTTGTGGATGTTTTAATCCTAATTTTATTCCTTGGCAATTATCAGTTAAACCTTTATGTGGCCTGAAAAGTGTATTTCAAGTTGTGTTGTTGCTTTTGACTTTGTTAATTGAGTCCAATTGGATTGATACTATTTCGCTAATTGATTCTTGTTTCGGCATTGGGTTTGTTGATTATGCTATGATATATTAGGCGCAATGGCTTCTAGTAATTCCAAGTCGGGTGGTGGTGCAAAGTTGTGGTTGAGACTGCAATATTGCATCAAATGTGGGAGGAAAGCTTAATTAAAGATATCTGAATCAACGACAAACCCTAATGGATTATTTTTTTCGATGTCGAGACTGTAATTTCTTCAAATAGGCTGGTGAGGAATACGTAATTTCTAATGGAAAATATGAAGGAAGATTTGAGTGGTATGCTGAGAGCTCAAGTGTTCAACGCCACGCCGATGGAGATATTGGAATTTTGAAGAAGATGGTTGCAAAGCAGACTAAGTATGTGCAGTCAGTAGTAGTGAAGGTGGCAGTTGTAATGTACTTTGTATTGGTTCTTGTGATTGTAGGCATGAGGAATTAATTAGATGACGCACTTTGTGTTGCTAAATTAGTCATTTGTTATGTTGAGTTGTTATCGAAGATGATGTACCCCGTGTTGTTAGATGGTAGAGTAAACTTGTGCTATCTTAGTTATTGTCTCTTGGAATTTAATATTGTATTGTGAAACAGACCTCATTGTAGAAGGGAAACCTTACTCATTGAACGCTTTGAGAATTGAGTTGCAGATTGTTTATTTTGGATTTCATTATACATTGATTTAAATGTATATAATACTTTCCTGGTACTAAAATGCATTTCCTACTTCAAACTGGCATGATTTAAATGTATATAATACTTTCCTGCTACTAAAATGCATTTCCTACTTCAAACTGGCATGATTTAAATGTATATAATAGCTTCTTGGAGAACCTTGCTGCAATTCCAACAAAGAAATCATATAGTTTACACAGAAGTTAGTTCAAATTTACAAGGGTTTTGAACAAAAGAAACTCCAACATAGGAGTTGTTGTTAGGCTTCTTGGAGAACCATGTTGCGATTCCAACTGTACAACTGTTAGAACAAAGCTCGTACTACAACTTCCAAGTTGACAATTAAATAATAACATAAGCTAAATAAAAGTCTTTGTACAACCAAATCATTTAATTCTCCATTGTCATCTCCTAGTAACTAAACTAGTCCATCGGATGCTTGGATCAAGTCAGTTGCCTTCCTTTTCCTTTGAGCCTGTTGTGATTGTGTTGGCTGGGAGGACCGAGATGGTTGAGAACCTAAAGGACCACCCAAGAAAGTCTCCACTTGTTGTTGCTTTTACTCCGACTCTTTCTAGCTTGTGCCATCTTCTCCTTCCTAGTTGGGCCATCTTTGTAAGTCTTCTTATTGTGGCCAGAATAACCACACTTGCTGCATAAATTTGTAGTGGACCTTTTCCCCTTCCTTTGCTCCCTTGATTCTCTTCTTCTGTTCCTAGACGGTCTTCCAAGTTTTCTTGTCAAAGGTGGGGGCTCAAGGCTTGGATAAGTGAAGTCAGGCCATTGCTCATTGTCAGGAATGGAGTTAATGTTATATGCATAGGCTTTCTTGTACATGTTCACTGAAAACCATGCACTAACATATGACTCAGGCGACTCTCTGTTGTGAAGAATAGCCCTAACAGCATGCTTACAAGGTATGTCACTAATCTGCTAAGCTCCACATATACATGTTCTATTGTTCAAAGATACTGGTAACTGACTTTTGTTATCATGTACCTCAAACTCTCCTTTATTAGCCACATTCAGGACATATTACCTTCAAATGCATGGCAATGTTTCGACAAATACCACTATCACTCCACGTGCTTGCAATTTTTTGCCTCATCGTTAGCCTCACCATTGCTAACCTCCTTATACCTACAATGTTTGCACATAGTTATCACTAAGAAATTAGAAGGCTAGGGCATAATTAGTGGAAACAAAAGTACATGACACTACCTTCAAGCATGCTTAGGAATGGTAAGCATCTATTAGCCCCAATGGTTGAATTTAAGGACTCCACAAAGTTGCTTGTATTGTCAGCGGCGCACAACCGAGGATCAAACTTATATCTAGCCCACCTTTCATGAGGTCCAATACCTAGTAGCCACTGAACAGCCCCCTTCCCTACTTGCCGATGCAACTAGTTCATTGCCTTTTTAAAAGTAAATTCTGAGTATGACTTATAAACTTTCCAGAATAGTTTATGGCATAACACTCCAGGAAACTCCTTTTTGAAGTTTGCACACAAATGTCGACAACAATATCTCCTATTAACCCTAGGCTACTGATCATCCAATGTCGGATCCAAACCTTGTCAACATATGCATTAATAAGCATAGTTTTTGACACATATGGTAATATAGAAGATAATCAATGGAAATAATGAAGGCTAAATTACTTATCTTTTGTCTGTCTGATATTACCGCCCACATTTCATCACTCAGGGCAGACTGTAGAGCTTGCTTCAAATGGTAGAAGAAGACACTAACTATCAGTTGTCTCAGACTCAACAACAGCATGTGCAAGTGGGAAAATTTCATTATTTCCATCAAGGACTACAGCTGATAGCAGGACACCTCCATAGTGGCCTTTTAGATGAGTTCCGTCAACCCCGATTAGCCTCCTACATCCACCTATCGCACCCTTGATCTGTGCAGCAAATGAAATGAATATCTTGCTTAATATGTGAGGTCTCTTTATGACACTACCTTTCTTGAGCCTTTCGATCTGTCTCCAAGCTATGTGTGTAACACTATCAGGATTCGTTTGTTTCATCATCTCAGTGTACGCAGCTAAGAAGCCATATGAAACATCATGGCCCCCTTGTATCACTGTTAAGACAGTTTGCTTAGTGTTATAAATAGATAACTTCTTCATTGTCACTTGATATCGACTAAACAATATCTCATTAAGAGACTTTCCTGAAATGTCATGATTGGCTCTTATGTCATCCATGAGAACCTTTGACGCCCATTCAACAGTGACCAAAGGATTGTGGCCAACAACTCTTTCACAAGAGCGCACTGGATTATGTATAGTCTTAATTGCCCATGTTTGTTTATCAGGGAGAAGACTAGTATGCGATTTCCATTCACAACCCTCAGACCTACACATAGCAGTGAATCTCTTGCAGTTTGAAGATAGCATAACATAACAATATCCTTCTTGAATGTAATAGGTGGTCAACACAGATTTGAAGTGATCCTTATCGGCAAAGATCATCCATGGTTTGATTTGTACATGCCTAAATCTTTCCTCCTCGCACAGATCACCATTCCTATAAACTCTCACGATATAATTTTCATCATCAAGATCATCCCAACCATCTTGTTCATGAGGATCATACAAATCTCTAATTGCCTTCATAGGAATTTCATCATCTGACTCTTCATCAACGCTCTCACTATCAGAGCTTCCCGCATCATCCTTGTCATTATAAGGTTGAAAGTCATCATCATCGATCTCATCATCAAGAAACTCAACCCCCACAATGTTATTACCTGCAAAACAAGTGAGATATTAAGTGTCTATGTGCTTAAATATTGGATGTCTAAAGTTGTTTTGAGGGGGAAAAAAAGTCACCTGCAATAACACTGTCATTTGTAGATACACCGCTGGTGCTCTTACTCCTTGTCCTCGCTGAGGTTGGAATGGAGTTACTTTGGTGATGGGATCCTGATTCACCAACGTTAACAGACCCCCCTTACCCCATAGACTCAACCCCTGATTTATTCTTATACATACCCTTCCTAATGGTTGTGCTTCTAGGCATTCTCAACTTGCCTAAAGATCTAGCACATGATTTAGCCGGCTCGTCATTGTTATCGAGAAATGTAGGAATACACGGAACAATCTCTGAAGTACTCCTTCTTACAGGAAGTTTGGTTCTACCACCCAAAGTCTGAGCTACCGGTTGTTGTTCAACTCGTACGTGTAATGTAGGAATATAAGACACATTTTCCTCAGGCAACCTCAAATCATACTTTCTTAGACCCCTAGATAACTCTAACACTGTTCCAGCTTCCTCACTAGAGCTAACCCAAATATCAATCTCACTCCTAACCTCATTTTCCAACCATATATACAAATTTGCTAAGTTAACCTCTTCATGGATATAAACAGTCTCCATGTTCTTCAAATAAAAAAGTGATGAATATTTGGGTAACCAGAACTTCTCACCTGCAACATTTTCTTCCAACTTAGTAAATACATCAAGTAAACTAGACTTATCGGTGTCAGGCACTTCTATCCTTAGTTTTTTACCCTCAAAGTTCATGAGTAACGTACACTTCCCCATGACTGCAAAAGAAAAAAAAATAAGGATCACATACCATAACAGAGTCACTAATAAAGCGCACATAGTCTCCAATTGTGGGTTGTTGATCTAGTGCACAACCATAGCTTGACAACTATATATGTATATATACATATAATGCATGTCAGTTTTCAAAGCCATGTAAATACACGCGCAAGTTTTGTGAAAGACTAATCAACAGGGTATATATACATATAATGCATATAATGTATGTCAGTTCTTCAGTCTGTCATATTAAGAGCACATAAATATTTACACAATAAATTTGGAATCAAAACGTGCAACATGGATATGGGATCCTCAATATTTACCCCATAAATTGGCCAGATTTCGTATCATACACACACGGCAATAACCCGAACTTTGGATGTTAATTTTCAGTAGGCTACAAATGTGTTCTGACCATCATAATCAGTGGTAGAGTAATGTGGCAGCAGAGTTTCTTTGAGTTTTGCTTCACTCATAGGAGTTGATTTTTGCAGTACATTGGTTTCTTCACAAAATTCTATTAAACAAACCTAACATACAAAAAACAAAAATGAATAATGAAATGAAAATTTACCTTAACACAAAGGAAACCAAGAAAGTGAGAGATGAGTTAGATATTAAGAGCACATAAATATCTACACAATAAATTTGGAATCAAAATGTGCAACATGGATATGGGATCCTCAATATTTACCCCATAAATTGGCCAGATTTTGTATCAATTTTAGACAAATGATGAAAAATTTAGCCAATAAATTGACCAATTTTCAACACTAAAACCCTAAAAATTTCAACTAAATATACCTCAAACAAGACGCCTGAGCAAGCGACGACAGCGAGAGACCGCCGGCGGCTAACGAGGGCGACTGACGTCGGTGAATCGGACCACCAGCGTTGTTCTTCAGTCCCCTGCTCCCAGTTCTTCACTTTTGGACCTTCGTTCTTGATCCCGATTCCGCTGGCGTCGTTCCGTTCGATCAGCGGCGGCGGCGAACCACCGGCAACGGCGGCAGCGGCAACGATGTGGCGACAGCTGACGGCGTCACGGCAGCTGCGTCCGTAAGTCCAATTCATGGGCTTCATTTTTCACCCCCTTCAATTTTACGTTTCTGATGTTGAAAGTACAGGGTTTTGGGAAATTTGAAAAGTTCTATTTTTTTATCTTGGTTTTTTTTTAAAAAAAAGATAGTTAACGACAGTTACTAATGAAACCTATAGCATTGAATTTTTGTGTTTATAAGCCTACCATTTGGAAAGTGTAAAAACTGTGTTAACAACTTGGAATACTGAAAAGTTGGTGCCTACCATTGGGAACTTCCCAAAAAAAAAAAACAAGGAACTAGAAAGAAACAAGGTGGGAGGAATGAGGGAGAAGGAATTGGGTGGTCTTAATTTGGAAATAAAATCAGAGATTACAAAGGAGAGAGAAAGAGAAACAAATTAGAGAAAGAAAGAGGGGAAAGAGAGGGAGAATGAGAAGGAGAAAAAGAAGAGTCAAAATAGGGTTTTTAGGGGGAGTTGTTTTCTGGAAAAAGATAGAGAGATTGTGAGACAGATAAAGAGAGAATGAGAATACAAAAAATGAGAGAGATGAGAATCAGAAAGAGAGGGACATCATTAAGGGAGAAAGAGAAAGGGAAATGGGTCATAGGTTTAGGGTTGATGGGTTGGGTTACTGGGTAAAAAAGTAGGAGGGTTAGGTTTAGGCGGGTAGTGGGGTGAAGCTTTGGTGGGATTAGGCTGAGGAATTGGCTGGAAAGAATAAGGTGGGCTGGAGGTATTAGGCAGGCTGGGCCGAATGGAAAGAAGAGGGAAAAGTGGGCTGAGTTTGTGGTGGGAGATGTGTAGGAGAGATTAAGGAGATGAGCTGCTGAGTTTAGAGAGTGAGAGAGAGAGGGTTGGGCTGAGGGTTAGTTTTGGGCTGAGAAAAAGATTGGGCTGGGTAGAGGGAGTAAGGAAAATGGATCAAAATATGGAGTAGCATTAGGATTAGTTTTTATTCTTCTTTCCAATTTTACTATTTTGTTTTATTTTCTAATAATAAAAACTAGAATGATAAAATGAAATAAAATCTAGTAAACTAATAAAATGAGTAAAAACATAATGATAACTCAATTTAATTTTTAAGAACAAATAAAAAGTCATAGAATTAAGGGGAAAATCATGCAAAACAACAGAATAAACAGTCCCAGTTTCACGAAACGATGCACCGGACAAAACGGTTTCCCAAAATCATAAACCGGAACACCCAATTTTCTAAAACCGGTGCACCAGATTTAACGGTTCGGTGTTACCGGTTAATCGGAGCCGCCTTTATTTCCATCAAAATTAAAAAAATCATCATTCAAGCAACAAAAAAAAAATCAGGCTCGATTCCGGTTTTTCGAGGCTGGACCTATTGCTTGTTGGACGGCTAGACCTGCTAGACTGATGTGGCTGCCATAGCCCACTGCCACCAGTGACCAGTGTTGGCTTGCTGGTTGGTTGTAGTGATGGCAACGGGGCGGATCGGGGCCGGGGGAGTATATCCCTGTCCCCATCCCCGCTCCCAAAACTCGTCCCCATCCCCGTCCCCATCCCCGCTTCAGGGAATGATTCTTGTCCTCATCCCCATCCCCGCGGATTCCCCATCACCAACGGGGATTTTTTAAAGCAATCCAAAATCTAACCAAATTTTAATCGGACCAAATTTCTAATCGGACCCGGTTTTTAACCTGTTCAAAATACAACGTATTTAACTTGCTCAAGCAATAATACATCAAAATCAAATAATAATACATCAACAAGTGTTATTGGAAAATCAAACAATAATACATCAACCAAATTACTACTTTATCATTGCTATTAATATATATATTAAAATAGAATAAAGGTTATTTGGTTATTTTAAAATTTTCGGGGACGGGGATTCGGGGATGGGGACAAGGAATTTTCCCTGACGGCGAAAATGGGGATGGGGATGGGGAAAATTCTGCCCCATTCCTGCCCCGTCCCCGAGCAGATTTTGAAAAATCGTCCCCGTCCCCGTCCCCATCCGTAATAGGGGTGGGGCTTTTTCCCCAGAGCGGGGCGGGGCCCCAGTGGGTTCGGGGATTCCCCACCCCATTGCCATCCCTAGTTGGTTGGGCTGGGCGCTGGCGCTAGACAGTCCAGCTGATGTCGGCTTGCCGCTGGCTAGTCCGGGCCTAATGTGTACCTGTTCAAACTCACAAACCTTCACAATTCACACAACTGAAACTCTTGCCCAATTGTTCATCCTTCATACTTAGTTAACTTCATAGTTCATACTTCATACAAACTCACAAATCTTCACAATTCACACCCCCATAGTCACAAATCAAATTCTAAACAAATTTGTATCACTGAGACACTAACAGATTCGAATTTCTTTTAGATATGAACACTTGAAGGCTTTAAAAAATCACATAAACATTAGACACATAACATAGAAGGCTTGAATCAATACTTTGAAGGCTTCAAAATCAACAATACAAGAAGAAAACTAAAAAATAGATATTAGACACATAACATAAACATAAGAACATAATTAAAGAAGTTAAGTAAAACAGTACAAGAAGATAAGTAAAGAAGTTATGTAAACAATCACATAACTTACCTTCGTTCTGGCTGGGGCGACCATCGTCTCGACAGTGACAGACTCGGTCGTCAACTCGTCAAGGCTGAGGGGAAAGAGAAGATCGAAGTGAGGCTGAGCGACAGAGTGTGAGTGAGGGGACTAGTTGGGGAGGGCTGTGCCGCTATCTGTGAGACTTATGAGTGACTGTAAGTGAGGGGCGAGGGCAGAGAGACCTGACAGAACTGAGAGTGAGAAGCGGGAGAGAGACTACTGAGTACAGACTAGAGAGTGAATCAAAAATTTAAAAAAAAACCCTAATTGAGAGTGAGAGGCGAGAGAGAGAGAGAGAGAGAGAGAGAGAGAGAGAGAGTGAGAGACTAGAGACTGAAATTGCAAATTAGGCTACTGACTAGGTACTTGACTTGGGTAGTGGGTTGATTCTACTGATTCAACCATTTCAACGAGCGAGCCACAACCTTTTTTTTATTAGGGGCTGATTCTATTGTATTTTAATTAATATCTATGTAAATACTTTTAATATATATATATATATATATATATATATATATATATATATATTAAAAGTAGAGAGAGAGAGAGTGAGAGACTAGAGACTGAAATTGCAAATTAGGCTACTGACTAGGTACTTGACTTGGGTAGTGGGTTGATTCTACTGATTCAACCATTTCAACGAGCGAGCCACAACCTTTTTTTTAATAGGGGTTGATTCTATTGTATTTTAATTAATATCTATGTAAATACTTTTAATATATATATATATATATATATATATATATATATATATATATATATATATATATATATATATATATATGAACGGTGTTGTTCTAGCTCCCCTCTAGTTTGAATATTTCAAACCGGAACCGGCTTGTTATCCGATTCGGTGCACCGGAAAAACAAAGCGGCTAAGTTTTGTCAATTTCCAATTTTTTTGGTCGACTTCTGGTTTAGTGAGGTGGTTCCAGATTTTTTGAACAACCCTAATTATAAATGATAATAGCTAATTAAACATTCACATAATTCCAATGTCCTTACTCAATTTATCAACTATTGAATACAATCTTAAAATTATGGAGTTAATTTTTATCATATATAATAGTAGTTACTTCTTGACCCTCTCAGTCTAAAAGGCAAAGAAAATTAATATCATACATAGTTATGCAAAGCTTATTAGCAACAACTTGCTTAGAAAGACTAATGAGCTTGCAGACGACTAAAGTCCATAAAAGTCTTTGTGCATCATCAAACATTAATATAATAGAAGTGATAATAGCACTGAATTTCTAAATCATGCTTGTTCTAGTTTATTTGTTGATAAAGGCATCATACATCAACATTCTATGGTTCACACTCAACAAAATGGTATTGTAGAGAGAAAATATCGGCATCTACTAGATACTGCTAGAGCCTTACATTTTGATGCAGGATTACCAAAGAAATTTTTGGGGGAATGTGATCTTGCTGCTACTTTTATTATTAACAAGTTGCCTATGGCCAATTGATAACTGCTCTTTATGACTATGTTTTTAGGGGTTTTCGATAGTGAATTAGGGATAGTTTTGAGTGTGGACCTTGATTTTTATTCCGATCTCCCTACTACACTTGGTGTTGTTATTTTTGATGCAAATATGTAGGTTTTGAGGCCAAAACACCAACATTTCCTCTAGATTTGGCAAGAATGAGTTCACCACGGGCCTCCCCTACTGAATATCAAACCATGGCATGAATTTATGACGAAACAGAACAGAAGCGGAGCAACTAGAGTCCACCACGGTCTGACTGTGGGGCTTGCCACAGACCGTGGTACAGATTCCTCAAGTTTTGGCAAGAATGATTTCACTACGGGCCTTCCCCGCAGAATATCAGACCGTGGCATGAATTTGGGACCAAACGGAACAGAAGCGGAGCAACCAGAGTCCACCACGGTCTGACCGTGGGGCCCGCTATGGATCGCGGTACGGATTCCTCAAGATTTGGTAAGAATGAGTTCACCACGGGCCTCCCCTGCTGAATATCAGACCGTGGCAGGAATTTGGGATGAAACGGAACAGAAGCGGGGCAACCAGAGTCCACCACGGTCTAGCCGTGGGGCTCGTCACGGATTGGTGTACGGATTCCTCCAGATTTGGCAAGAATGAGTTCACCACGGACCTCCCCTGCTGAATATCAGACCGTGGCATGAATTTGGGATGAAACGAAACTGAAGTGGAGCAACCAGAGTCCACCACGGTCTGACCGTGGAGCTCGCCACGGGCTGTCGTACAGATTCCTTAAGATTTGGCAAGAATGAATTCACCACGGGCCTCCCCTATTGAATATCAGACCATGGCATGAATTTGGGACAAAACGGAACAGAAGCAGAGCAACCAGAGTCTACCACGGTCTGACCGTGGAGCTCGCCACGAACCGTGGTACAAAATCCTCAAGATTTGGCGAGAATGAGTTCACCACAGGCCTCCCCTATTGAATGTCAGACTGTGGCATGAATTTGGAACGAAACAGAACAGAAGCGGAGCAACCAGAGTCCACCACGGTCTTATCGTGGGTCTCGCCGTGGACCGTGGTATGGATTCCTCAAGATTTGGCAAGAATGAGTTCGCCACAGGTCTCCCCAGCTGAATATCAGACCGTGGCATGAATTTGGGACGAAACGGAACTGAAGCGGAGCAACCAGAGTCAACTACGGTCTGACCGTTGGGCTCGCCACGGACCGTTGTACGGATTCCTCAAGATTTGGCAAGAATGAGTGGCATGAATTCAGGACGAAACGGAACAGAATCAGAGCAACCAGAGTCCACCACGGTCTGACCGTGGGGCTCCCCACTGACCGTGGTACGAATTCCTCAAGATTTAGCAAGAATGAGTTCACCATGGGCCTCCCCTACTGAATATCAGGCCGTGGCATGAATTTGGGACGTAACGGAACAGAAGCGGAGCAACCAGAGTCCACCACGGTCTCACCGTGGGGCTCGCCACGGACCGTGGTACGGATTCCTTAAGATTTGGTAAGAATGAGTTCACCACGGGCCTCTTCTGTTGAATATCAGACCGTGGCATGAATTTGGGATGAAACGAAACAGAAGCGGAGCAACCAGAGTCCACCACGGTCTGGCCGTGGGGCTCGCCACAGACCATGGTACGGATTCCTCAAGATTTTACAAGAATGAGTTCACCACGAGCCTCTCCTGCTGAATATCAGACTGTGGCATGAATTTGGGACGAAATGGAATAGAAGCGAAGCAACCAGAGTCCACCACGGTCTGACCGTGGGGCTCGCTACTGACCGTGGTAGGGATTCCTCAAGATTTAGCAAGAATGAGTTCACCACGGGCCTCCCCTGCTGAATATCAGGCCGTAGCATGAATTTGGGATGTAACGGAACAGTAGCGGAGCAACTAGAGCCCACCACGGTCTGACTGTGGGGCTCACCACGGACCGTGGTACGGATTCCTCAAGATTTGGCAAGAATGAGTTCACCACGGGCCTCCCCTGCTGAATATCAGTCCGTGGCATGAATTTGGGATAAAGCAGAGCATTCGAGCACCAGAGTCCACCACTTGCCCGCCGTGGGCTGCACGTACCGTACGGATTCCTCAAGATTTGGCAAGAATGAGTTCACCACTGGTCTCCCCTGCTGAATATCAGACTGTGGCATGAATTTGGGACGAAACAGAACAGAAGCGGAGCAACAGAGTCCACCACGGTCTGACCGTGGGGCTCGCCACGGACCGTTGTACGGATTCTTCAAGATTTGGCTAGAATGAGTTCACCATAGGCCTCCCCTGCTGAATATCAGACCGTGGCATGAATTTTGGATGAAACGGAACAGAAGCGGAGCAATCAGAGTCCACCACGGTCTGACCGTGGGGCTCGCCACGGACCGTGGTATGGACACGTCAGAATGAACCTGTTTTCGCGAAGAGAATAAGAAGAGGGCGACAATTATTTGGATTTATCTATCATTCTCCTTCATTCTTTGGTCGTTAAGGAGAGAAAAGAGAGCCCTAATACTTCAATTCTGCTCCTCCTCCATTCAATCAAGATTCATGATCAAATCGAGTAAAGAGAAACCAAGATCAAGATTCGAGAAGGAAAGGAGCGACGTTTGCGGTAAAGGTTCTACCCCGGAATTGAAAGATTCGACGGGTTGTATTCTTCGCAATTCTATATTTCTTTTCGATTTACTTCTTAGTTTTGAGATTCGATTATGTTGATTGGAACTTGTTTCGTGCTTTCATTGACAATGAGTTAGTAGTTCTTTTGAATTCTAGGGTTTTGCAACCCGAAACAATGTAGTTTGATTGAACGTTTCTAGTTTGTGCATGAATTCTTGTTTGAATCAATAGAAGGTTGTGTTTTCAATGTTATGAGTGTTCTTTAGGTCTGGAATACTTGTAATTTGAGATTAACCTGAGAAGTACTGAAAGGTGAATTAGGATAATCTGACTACCACCAATCTTGGATGGAAAAGTCCTCATGAGAAGTTCTTTAATTGTGCTTCTGATTTTTCTTTTTTAAAGACAATTGGTTGTCTTTGTTATATATTTAATTCTACGCAAGGATAATTTGAGTCAAGAGCTTACAAATGCATTCTTCTTGGTTACACCTTTGGTTTAAAAGATTACAAGTTATATAATCTTAGTTCTCACAAGATTTTTCACAATCGTCATGTTTTATTTCATGAAGATAAATTTCTCTTCAAAGATACTGACAACACTAATGCGAACAACACTATTATTGATCCTTCTTGGATAAATGATTTTTTGAGATCTTGCACATATGATTATATTATTTCTGACCCTCCTTTTACTGTT
Organism: Portulaca oleracea; assembly: GCA_029582165.1. Taxonomy (NCBI): domain Eukaryota; kingdom Viridiplantae; phylum Streptophyta; class Magnoliopsida; order Caryophyllales; family Portulacaceae; genus Portulaca; species Portulaca oleracea. The sequence continues at coordinate 42,533,203 of CM055874.1, forward strand.
GATAATGTTACACCTGCTGATTGTTGTTCTCCTTTCAATATTGTATCCAATGTTGATCATCAATCTGTTATAGAACCTGCTAGTTTTGTTACTCCTCCTATCATAAATGATCTCCTTGATTATGACTCCATTTCTTCTACACAACAACATGATACTAATCATATTTCTAAGGTTTCTATTCCTATCAGGAAATCTACTAGGGATAAACAACCTCCAGTTTGGCTTCAAGATTATGAACAACCTGTCAAGAAACAACATCATACTGCCAATCCTCTTCAATCTCAATCTCAAAGTTTCACTTCTTATGTGAAACATACTTTATTCAATTTTCTGATTTTCTCACCTTTCTCAATCTTAATTATGTTACATCTCTTTCTGCAGTTCTTCATACACCTAAACCTTCTTCTTTTTCTCAAGCCCAAAAGCATCTAGAATAGGTGGCTGCAATGGATAAGGAGCTTCAGGCTTTAGAATCTAATGGTACATGGGAATTGACTAATTTGCCTAAAGGAAAACAAGCACTCACTTCAAATGGGTATACAAAGTTAAATTCAAACCTGATGGTTCTGTGGAAAGATATAAAGTAAGGGTTGTTATTCAAGGTTTTTTACAAGTCAAAGACAAAGATTACAAACATACTTTCTCTCCAGTTGCTAAATTGGGTAGTGTATGTTTTTTTTTATTATATTTGCAACTGCTAAAGCTTGGGATTTACACCAACTGGACATCAACAATGCATTTTTACATGGATATATTGATGAAAAAGTTTATATGCTTCCTCCCAAAGGCTATCAGAAAGCTCAGCCAGGACAAGTTTTCAAATTGATTCTTTCTTTATATGGATTAGAGCAAGAATCTCAACAATGGAGTTTAGAGCTTACTAAATTCCTCTAACAACACGGTTCACTCGATCTCATTCAGATTATTCTCTTTTTCTAAAGTTTCTTCTACTGGTTCTATCTACATTCTTGTTTATGTGGATTATCTTCTCATTGCAAGAGATGATCATAATGGTATTTCTATGCTTAAGAAAGATCTTCATTCTGCCTTTACTATAAAAGATTTTGGTTTTGCTTGCTATTTTCTTGGCATAGAGATAGCAAGATCATCTCAAGGCACCTTTCTAAATCAAAGAAAGTTTATATCTAATTTGCTAATTGATTTAGGTCTAGCAGCTTCCAAAACCATCAATGTTTCCTCGCCCTCGAGGCATGAAGCTTTCTTTAGATTCTGGCAAACCTCTTTCTAATGCTACATCTTACAGAAGGCTTATTGGTCGCTTATTAGATTTAACCCTCACAAAACTTGATATCAGCTATGCAGTTCAATATCTTAGTCAATTCTTGCAAAAACCAACTGATCTTCATTATTCTGTTCCTCAACATATATTGAGATATCTTAAAGGATCTATCAATAAATGTCTTTTCTATTCCAGCAAAAACTCCTTGTAAGTAACTGCTTATTTAGATGCATATTAGGGTAGCTGTCAATTTTCTACAAGGTTTAATTGGCTATTGTGTGTTTCTTGGAGGTTGTTTGATTTCATGGAAAACTAAGAAACAAAAGATTTTGTCAAAATTATCAGTAGAGGCTAAATATAGGGCTATGTCAGCCACTTTATCAGAAATAGAATGGATTACTCAGTTTCTTGAAGATTTTCATATTCTAGCAAGAGGTCTTATATATTACCTTGTTTTGTGACAACAAAGCTGCTCAACATATAGCTCCTAATCCAATTTTTCATGAAAGAACAAAACATATTCGAATTGATTGTCATTATATCCGAGATAAAATTCAAGATGGGTTGATTCAAACAACATATATTTCCTCCAACAATCAACTTGTTGATGTAATGACCAAGCCAGTAGAATAGCTACAACATAATCTTCTAATGTCAAGGCTAGGTTTGATTGAAAATCCTCCCAGTTCGCCTTGAGGGGGGATGTAAAGTATCATCATAAGCATCATCATCAACTTCACCTCAGCTTTCTTTACCTACTTATTAAAGAATTAGTTATAACAAATTTTGTTATAGATCCTTCCTTTCTCTTGTATATATATATTCTTAGGTTCCTCTCTTATGTACTTCTTTTGATGAAATACAATACAAATATGATTCTCTCTCTACAACAGAAAGGCTGAATAGCTACGCTTAATGTGCCATATTAATGGCGTGGTTAAACGTCACTATAAAAACTACTGACGGCGGAGCCGTCGCATTTTGGGGTGTCACAAGGAAAATTAGTGACGGCTGTACCTCCTATACCTTCTAGGAACAGGTGGAAGCGTCACTATACCATGTGGCAGTGCAAAAGGTCACTGATGGCACACCTTCCAATAAAGAATATAATAGTCCAAACAATTTTAAATTGCATATCAATTGTATTTAAATTAAATATTTAATTAATGATACAATCCACAAATCTGCTAAATAATAGCAACTCCTTTCTGTTCAAATTTTTTTTTGTTACTTTTAAAATTACAATTATACATTCAAAGTTATTTGGCTACAAAATTATACTACAAATTAAATTTACAAAAGTTTACACCAATAGCTCACATATGTTTCTAAAATACAAAAAGACAAATATAATAAAAGATTCTAGAAAGCATGAATACATCTATCCTAAACAACAAACATCAAAACTTTCCAATAGATCTGCAATTTACTCTTTATCTCAATTTACAAGCCTATTCATTTGCCTCCTTGAGTATGTACGTGCTTTAGCTATCAAAAGCTCTCTTGCTCCACTATCAATCCTCCATTTTCACAGCTATGAGTTGTATAATGATACAATCTGCAAATTTGAATCTAAGTTATGAACTCACAATCGATATGAACCCTAAACAAAATTCTAAATCCAAACAAAAAAAATTAAAATTGGGCCACACCCGCCTCTCTAAATCAGAGAAGGGAGAAGGCACTCAAGGCAAGAGACATGATTTACACATCCAGACAACAAAATTCTAAATAAAAAAATTAAAATTGGAGGTAAACCAAAAAAAAAAAGAGTACAAAAACCAATACAAGTATCATATACATCCATGATTTTCAAAATACTTATGATTTCATAGGTTGTTTCCACAGAAATGCCAGCAAACATACTTAAAAATCATAAATTAGTCAAATTTTACTAAAACAAAGACAATTTAAAATCGTCACCCAAATAAAAATCTTGCATGCACCGATCTGTTATTTCAAAGTATCAAAATTGAAGACCGAGTTTGCAAATTTAATTAAAAACTCAAATAAGATATGCTAGATTTCATTAAAAAAAAAGATATATTGAATGAGAGTCATGGAAGAGAGAGTAAAGAAACCAGGGTGAGGAACTGAGACCAACCTTGATGGAAGAGAGAGGCATTCATTAATCGACATCACTTCCATCCCACTGATTAGTGAATTCCAGTTAGAGTTTGTTGATGATCCAACACAATTCTGTTTGTTTGTATGCACTGCTTAGTAAATTTCAGAAGAATAATTTGAGGAGCATTAAGAAGAAAAAGCAGACCTGACAATGGAGGGAGGGCTGACTGAGGGAGTGAGACTGAGGAGCATTGTAACTGTTGAAATATATCTCACTAGGGTTTTTACAAGAGCAGTAAAAAATACAACAAAGTAAAAATGGGCCTTTGGGCCGCATCAAACAATACAAAATTTTTCATTTTTATAATATTTTTTTACTCTTTAAATCACATGATGTCCACAAGACTTATTTAAAAAATATTTTCTTTGGTACTGATCTCGTAAAACTAGATGGTCTTGGGCTGGGGAAATGGAAATTTGTGGGGCCAACTAAATGCTAGCGACGACTTTAATTGACAAAGACATCTTTGTGGCGTGTTTAATTGTCAGAGCATTAATTAATTGCTTTTTTCATGTGACGTTTGGATGAAACGTCAAATAATCTGCGCCGCTATTCAGCCTTTCTGTTGTAACCCTATGTTGTATTTGGTTAAAAGTTAGTCCATTTTTTAAGGTTGACAATTTTTTACGGTTGGTTTGCATTTAGTGGATTGAAAAATATTGATATAGGATCAATTATTTAACTCCAAATATTAGTAAATATTTTTCCAAGGTGATTTAGGAAATTATTTTTCAAAAAAGATTTTCTAGAATTTTACCAACGCACCATAATAGATCAATCCTTTATATTTCAACCAAAATCAAAATCAACCAAACAAGAAAAAGAAAAAAGTGTTGTATTTTATTTAGGATTTTCGGTGCCAAGTAATCCGCACTATAGAGCCTATTGTTGAAAAACAAAATCTTAATTAACTAATTTTTTGCCCACGAGTATGCCAAAGTTTTCTCATATTTTGTCAAACTAAGCCAATATCAAATACCGATAGCATGAAACTGCTGACGTCACATGGGTACTATGTGCTTACTACCGATGAGTTGACATCATTTTTCATTACTTAGCATGTGGTATAAATGTCATGTCAGTTTTTCACTGAGGAAATTTGATGCTAACATGGTCTAGAAAAATATAATAAATATTCAATCTATTAATGACACAAAAGTCAATTTAGTTATTATTTTTAATTATATATTTTATAGTACAAATTATTTGATGTCAAATCGTTTTCATTTATATTTTAAAAATGTCTTTGATCATACATGATCCATTGAATAAGACAACAATTCAAAGTTCCCAATCAATCTCACCAATCGTTCTAATCTCCAATTAAAAATCAAAGATCAATATCAACTAAAAAGCAATCTATAATTTATCATTGAACTATCAAATTTCAAAGTTTTCTTTATTATATATGACAATACTTACTGTGTCAATGAGTTTTAGCTCAAGTGGCATGAGGATCTCCATCAGGGTTCGATCCTTGGTGATCACAATTTTTTTGGTGGAATTGTTGGTGCCCTTGGAAGGCTCCTTGTGAGCTTCATAGTGGTGTACCCCTCCTTTGAAATGGTAGGCCTCTTGGGTTCTCCCAAGATAGGGACTCGATGAGTGGTGACTTACCAATGTAAAAAAAATAAAAATGACAATACTTACTGTCAACTTCGGGCCAACAAATACAAGTTATACAAGTATACAACTAAGGTAATGTATAGGTATTCTTCTTGATGCAAAATATCTTGGAAAATGACAAATACATAATTTGATTTCCATTTCAATTTTGATGCTGTTGTTGAATTTAATTATTTTTAACCTAATTAAAGTGTGTTATTATTGAACTGAAAATGTTACTTTTCTTTATATATTAACAAACGGGTAAATCCTTTATGGCGATGAAAAATGTTTCTTCATTGACAATCACTACTTTGTAATAGGAAAAAAAGTTTATTCTAAGAAGAATGTAAATAGAACTTTTGAGAGAAAGATTATTTAATTGTTGTGTTATTTACAATTTTAAAATTATAAATTGAAGAACATGATCGGTCTATCACGTAATAATTATTTCTGTAAAAAGAGTAATGTATTAGCTAGTATCTTATCATTTTGGTATTATCTCAATTCTAATATTAGACTGTGTCATATAAATTTATTATGGGACAGACTTATCAGATGATACTATGACAAATAAGTAATATTAGAATGACATTTGATAAAAATGTGATTAATAATTTATTAATGGGTGACTTTTATCAGAGTCATACCAAGGATGACGTGGTGCTATATGTCTTGGGGAAAAACACAATTTTTTTGTCTCATAAAAATAATTAACACTTATAATAATATCTTACACTATTTTTTTATAGATATTATTGATTATCAAATATAAGAAGCTTAGAATGCATTGACTATGCCAACAATTATAAATGGCACCCTATTCAAATGAATCTCATCTGTTAGGTCTATTTAGACAAAAAAAATTAAATTTGAAAAATCATGTATAACATAATGTTCTATACAATTTATACATGGTATTATTATTATGGAAGTAAATCATATCAATTATTTCAATTTAATCTATAAATATATGGTTTTTATAATAAGACAAAACACTTAAAATGTATCAAGACTCATATCATTTTGCAATAAATTATTAATTACTTCTGTATTTAATTATAAAAGTAATGACAAACTTATATGTCTTACTATACATTTACGAAGAGACCATCTTAAATAAAATTTACTTATGATTTTTAATGTTTTAAAATTTTATATTTGATTCCCTTCCCTCTCATTATATTATAATAATACTTTCACCGTATATGTACTAAAAATAAAAAAATATAACCTAATTATAATATCATAAAAGTTAGAAACCTTATCTATTTTGTCACGTCATTTTATAATCAGTGGTTCTATCTTTGTGAATTACAACTAGCTAGTATCTATCATCACTGATTGCGCATAGTAGAATAACGTATTACGGACCCCACTAATATATAAGAAGATCCTAAATTTGCAAGATGTCGTAGGTAGGAAATCAATTAGCTAGATTTTGCTTTCATGTATTCAAGTTATGATGTCATGCTACCATGAAAATCAATAACTCCAAACTGCTCTAAATTTTGAATTTGGAGTTTTAGTACGAAAGCATATGGATGGTGTGATTTTAAAAGAGCAAAAATTATAAATATCTTACTGCAAGATAGTTAACAGTGAAATAACTTATAAAATTAAATGTAAATATATTCAAGTTATTATGAAGTAATGTTTCATTACTTTGTGGGTTATTATAATTTATAAACAATATAAAAATAATTATTTTTAGTATTTTTTTCATAAATATAAAACTATGTATAAAATATACATTTTTTAATATGATTGATAAAATTAGGTTATTATTTATATTTTTTGACCTTATTAATAAGTATTATACTCTTATAGTTGATAAATATATAATTATTAGAGAAAATATTATACTATATATGAGTTTTTAATTATACTATGAGTTAATAAGTATTATACTATGAATTTTTAATTATGTCTATAGATGATATTACATTATATACAGTTATCTGTGGATATATATAATTAACAATTTCCTTATTCTCTTAGAATTTTAGTCTAAAGTCTTTCATACTAGGTAGAGGACCCTAAAAATTTATTTAATTTATGCTTTTCCATGTTTATTTGGTGCTAGATATATATTCTTACGTATGAGATTTTTTTAGGCCTTAGTGTTGATGTTTTGTTGAATATTATCACCTTAGGGAGCGTTAGGTAGGAATCCCAGGGAAATTTTTCTCGGGGAAAATTTTCTATGGGAAGTCTTCCATGGAAAAGATTTTCCGAGAAAATTTCCCTTAGGCGCCTCTAAGGGAAATTTTCCCTAGAAAAATATAGGAAATGATGGACCCACCGTAAAATTCTTCCCAAGATCAACTTACTTCCAAACATGGAGAAAATAAGTCAACTCGGAAAAATTGATCATTTCCCGGGGTTTTTAACCAACCAAACGCACCCTACCCTAAATCAAGTGTCGAATACCGGTTTGGATGGTATTATTATTATTATTATTATTATTATTATTATTATTATTATTATTATTATGTACTTTTTACATCTCAAAATGTATGTTCATTTATTAAGTTTTGATCGTTAATTATTCACGAATTATAGTAAGTTATAATATGAAATTACAGCTAGCAGAAAGATATCTTATTAAAAATTAAAATGATGTTAATTTCATATTGTAACTCATAGTAATTTGTGAATAATCAACGGTTAAAACTTAGTCAAATAGACAAACATTTTGGAAGGGAGATAATATATTTGATTTTTTACTCCATATATCAAATCAATGAAAATGTAGCTAGAAACTTAAATTTATCCCATATATAATTTGAAAATTCTATATCATGTTATATACTTATATTCTTTATCAAAGATGAACTCCACATATTTGTTTGATAGAATTGTTTTCATTTTTCATTTTTATTTTATTCCATTAAAAAAACAAAAAAAGAAGCAGTTATGCAAGATAAGTTAAAATAGAATAGGAGTGATGATACGTTTCATGGGGCAGAATGCTTAAGTGTCTTAATCTTTATGAAATTAATACTTATTATCATTTTTCACCCTAACTTTTTTTATAAATACTATTAATTATCAATTATAAAAATATTGGAATGTGTTGGCTGCGCCAACAACTAAAATCGACACCCTAACGAATGAACCCCATCAATTAAAAATATTTTAGACGTCTTTTTTATAAATTTTAAAAATTATAGATAAAAGTATGATTTTATACCATTTATATATTTTTCTATAGTTATAAAAGCCAATTATGTATTTTTTTTTCAATTTAATTTACAAATATATAGGTTTTATATCATGATAAGGTATTAATATGAGTCTTGCCCAAGATATTTATCATTTTGGAATAGGATATCCAACCTTTGATTTTTGGCTAAATCAACTCCCAAATATGGAACTAACCAAAATGATAATGAAAGAAGAATTCCAAGCAAGGCAAAAATTAAAGGTAAATACACTTCGTAAATATATTTTCTTAAAAAATAAAAAAATAAATCCTAAAAGAATGCTCAAAAATAAATATATTAACTAGTTCACACTTCAGAGTTTGAGAGACAAATCAAGGTCATGGAAACGCTCATTATCATGTTGATCACCGACTTTCCAACAAATTCCTCCAATAAAACCTGTGTCCAACGGTTGAGAATTCTTCTGGGAGGCATTCGAACAATCTCTTGGACCATTGGATGAGGAGGATGAAGAAGAAGGTGGTGATGATCCCATTGATGAGAGGCGTCCGATGCTGGGTCGTCTATCAACCACGGGGGATCTTGACCGTCCATTTTGTAAAGGCGGTGGCGAAGAAGATGAAAATGGCAGGAAAGATGATCTTGAGGGTGACTTATGTATCAGAGAGTGGGCTTGAATTCCTAGAGTATTATTATAGAGTCTTCTATGTGACCCATAAAGAGGAAGAGGCAGGCCAGAAATATTGCTAGGACATGATGAAGATGATAATGATCTACCCATGAACTTGTGGAAATGATGAGGAAAGAAATTACCAAATGCAGATGAAGACATATTAATGAGGTGACTGCGTCTGGCAAGAGTCCTCTCTCTTTTGTGAGCATTTTGGTGACCTCCAAGGGCTTGGGAGCTGTAGAATTTCCTTCGGCAATAGTTGCATTCGAATACCCTTGCCTCATCATCACCTTCTACATGTCCCATTTTCTCTCTCAAACACTTCACTTCAACATTCAAATCTTTGTAACGATCCCTCTCTAGGTTAACATCCAAGAAGAGTTGTGTGTTTCTTTGTTTTTGGCGATTCTGAATGTCACTTGGTAGCTTCATTTTTTGGAGCTTGGAAAGAGGCTTCGTATTTGTGTTTGAATGGATGACTGTAAGCTATCGATACATGTGAAAGAGCTAGCTGTATAATATATACATATATGAGGATTACGTTACATAACCTCAACAAGCAGTCTTAAATAACAACAGTATGACAGAGAGGACTAATTCAGGTCTTATCAATGTTCATTTGATTGAGACACTCAACTTATAAGCATGCATCTATATGTTTTAGGAATCCAAAATTTATTCACCATAACATACATACCGTCTCGTATGAAAATAGCCCGTACATCATTTACATGCATCGTACGTGCCGTGATAGCTGTTTCTTTACATGGTATATTTTTGTTTGAGCGGTTGATATATTTTCCAGGTAAGAGATAAATTTTGTTTGGTAAATAGCCTATTTAATAGTGTTCTTAATTCTAATATTATAAGTTAGGCTAGGATTGAAAAGGTCAATGAAGCATATAAGGCGAGCGTAAATAAGCATAGGCGGCGTATTTCTTTGAAACAAGGGGATTAGGTGTGCACGTAAGGAAAGAGATCGAGGTTCCCTACAAGGAGAAAAAGTAAACTCATGTCAAGGAGTGATGAGCCTTTCAAGGCGTTCGAGAAGATAAATGATAACGCTTACAAATTGTAGATACCGGGCGTATTAGAGTCATTTTGTGTTTATGTTAGGAATCTTTTTTTAATTGTAATAGGAATCTAAGTCTTTGAGTGTGTTTTACTAGGAGTCTTCTTTTTGGCGTATTAACGCTCACCGCCAATGTATAAATAGGATTTCTTTCACATCTTTTCAATGACAAGAAATCAAAGAGTAATTTAGACCTACGGTACTTAGGGATCTAAGTAACTTCGAAATGAATAAGAGAGGTGTATTATAGCCTCAATATCAGTTTTAACCTTAGTTCTTAAGTTTAGCACCAATCAGGAGCTAACAGAAATTCTAAAATGGAAAGAAAAAGAAAAATTGTACTCGAGCCTAGCTTTTCTTCAACCCACAAACATTAAGGTCCTTTTTTATTCAGCACACAAACTTTAGGGTCCAAAAAATTAACGTTGAAAACCAATGGTCTAGAAAATAAATTTCCTTATACTTCAGGATCCAAAATGCAAAAAATCATATTATTCATTCTCAGTAGCGTAACTGTTCACTCATATTTATCTGTTGTTCATTTTCGATAGCATAATTGTTCATTTACAGTTATACATTATTCACTCTCAATAATATAATTGTTTACTCATACCTACCCGGAGCACATACTCTAGGTGTACGTACGTATTGCATCCAAATTAAATGGTTCACCAAACTAAAATAAAAAGATGCACCGTAATGCTTAAAATTAGACAAATCGAGTATATATACCTTTTCTTCTTTTCCTTGAGATTTTGTTTGATTTGAAAGGGATATAAAATATAAACAATTTAAATTAATTAATTCATATAATTGTTGTTTATGAAAAAGCTTTGGCAACAGAGTAAGCTACATTGTTTAGGGTCTTTGATCTGTGTGTGTATATCGTGATTCATGTGACATCCTTCAATTTTCAATATTGGCTGTATGATTATTTAAATTAGAGAAGAGCAGAGAACCTATATATTTTAGAGTTGAAATAGGATATAGCTTACACTTCAGGATTTCTTCGATGTCAGCAAATTATTGAAGCTTATGTTATGTACCAGTTCATAGTTCTTTTAGTAAAAGGGGTGTTACTTAACTATTTTCAATTTATATTATTGTGAAAATGAATATATAATATAGGAAAATGATGAGAAACCTTTCACAAGATAATTTTTTAACATTTTTTGTTAGTGCATGCGGCTCTAACTCGATCAGATCACATGTACTGAATATTATTGTACATTAAAATTTAAAGAAACCATTTAGTCACTACTAAAAATATGTGTATTACCAACCATTTTTTTCCAACCAATTTAAAATGGTTGGAAAAACCAACCATTTGATATTCCAACTATTTTTCAAAAAATTTAGTAGGAAAACCATCATTTTTCCTACTATTTGGAATTGGTTGGAAAAATAGTTGGTAATCCAACTATTTTTCCAACTATTTTCAAATAGTAGGAAAAAGGATGGTAGGAATTTCCCACTAAATTTTTTGAAAAATAGTTGGAATATCAAATGGTTGCTAAAATAGTTGGTTTTTCCAACCATTTTAAATTGGTTGGAAAAAAGTGGTTGATAATACACATATTTTTAGTAGTGAGTTAAATTATTATATATCATATATAAATTTTCTACAATTATATTAAACGTATTTATAATTTTTAAGTTTATCAAAATACATGTAAAGTATATGTTAGGAATCAGATTCAGATCTGTTGTCAGTTGTTAGTCAATTGTTAGGGTGTAAAATAGAGCAATATATGCAGCGAAAGGAAATATATGATGATTATGGAATCGAGGATAATAATAGAGAAAGACAAGAATAAAGATAAAGGGAGACAACATTTTTACGTGGGAAACCGAAGAACTCGGAGAAAAACCCACGGGCGACAACCAATATCCATTAGTAGAAAAGGAGATATTACAAGAGGTAAAATTTATGTGAACTCTCGTAGACTCTCATAACCTAGGGATGAGTAAGGTGAAGATTTGGAAATAATACCGTACCTCCCTCGTGGGGAGTTTTGAAGGCTCTCACATCGATTACATTGGTCGCTAAGCCGCTGATTACAGGTGAATAAAGACCTCTATTTATAGGGGTAAACTTCCTACAAATTTGGCTAGACTCCTACTCCAAATACAATTAGGTTTTAGAATACAATTAGGAAACTAACCTGAATATAATTAGGAAATAAAATAATTTCCTAATAGCAACCAATAACTTGGAGTGTAAGCAGGTTTAGGAAACTTGCTAAATAATGAGTCAAGAGAATTTGGGCCAATAACCCAACAGTATACTTAATAAATGATATTGATTCAATTAAATTGTCATTTATATTCATCCACATATATAGTTGATGAATAATAAAACCCTTATATTAAATGATAATTATTATAATAGTAAAGAAAATTAGTTTTAAAAATTATAATAAATATTAATATGATGATAGAAAAAGACTTAAAAAATATCTTATGACGATAAGCATATAATTCCTCTACAATATAATCCTTCATTCACTCTGGTAATGCAATGTCAAGCAAGGTCGACCGAATACAAGTATACAACCTCATAAAAAAGTAGCACTATCTCTAGGTCATGTTTTTTGGGCATTTCCTTTCACTATCAAGATCTAGGAAAAATTATCTGTGCATGTATATAAGAGAATAGACTATAGAGATCGAAAAGCAAGCGAGTTACAACAAAGTTACGAAAATCATCAAATGAAGGGTTTTTTTTCTTTTTTTTTTACATTTTGTACCTCGAGTACTACAGGGTAATTAACATTTTGGACCCTTGGTTTTAATTGTTAATTTTTTGGACCCTAAAGTTTATGAGCTGAATCAATAAAAAAGGACCTTAAAGTTTATAGGTTGAGGAAAAAAAGGCTCGTGTACCGTTTTTCTTTTTCTTCCCATGTTTGAATTTCTCTCCCGATTGGCGTCAAACTTCAAAACTAAGGTTAAAACTGATATTGAAGCTATAATATACCTCTCTATTCATGTCGAAAGGGTCTACGCAGTTCTCACATGAATAAGAGAAGTGCATTATAGTTTCAATATCACTTTTTACCTTAGTCCTGAAGTTTGTGCTAATCAGGAGAAAAATTCAAAGATGGGAAAGAAAAAAAACACTACACCAGCCTTTTTTCATCTCACAAACTTTAAGGTCATTTTCTATTAAGTCAGTCTATAAATTTTAGGGTCCAAAAATTTAACGTTGAAAGCCGAGGGTTCAGAAAACCAATTACATTAACTTATACTTTACGGTTCAAAATGCAAACAACCATGAAATGAAATATCAAAAGCTAGAATATGTAGTTTTAGAGCATATGCATTGGTTGGAACTCATTTCAATCAACCCATTGTCACTCCATTATACATTTCTTGACAATGGTATTGTTGCAATTCAAGTTCTAGAATTTTGGAACTTATTTTGAACCTCTAAATCATCCTGGAATGAAATTCACATCTTGTATCTTTTCTTATTTGTTATTGATGGAAAATTCATTTTTCTATTTTCATTTTACTTCAAAAATAGACGTGTGTAGTAAATTAAGATAATGATAAATAGTTTATTTAAAGTTTCAATTTGAAATTCCTTTTATTGTAGAGAAAGAAGAATTGAGATTTAAAAATTTCAAAAATAGAATGGTGGTAAAATGGACCCATCAAATATCCAAGATGTGCACAAATATCAAAGGATCGAGAGCGCGTTATTTAGGTTAAAGCTGAGTGACAAGCTACGTACTGGAACGTAACTATCATTTCACTTGAATCATATGGGCAGACAAGCCAGGGAAATGCATGCAATTCACGCACCAACATGCATGATATATGTATCAATTGTCAATAATGTGTAATCTAATATTTTAATGTTGAGTGGTTCATTACAAACATGCATGTATTCATTATATTGCAACATCGGAAACTTTAACTTGTCTCCCCAAGTCTTTTCGTATAAGTGGAAGCTTACCTAACCAAATTTAGATTACATGCCAAGTTCAACGTAATTAACTCCTCCATCATCCAATTTATCAACTCAATTAATTATTACTATTAGTACTGCTTGCTTGGCTTGGGATGCCCTCTTTAGCCTCCCAATTATAGAGGCTCATTCCGTCTTATCACGGGACATATATATAACAATAAATTAGTACGTACTTTATAAATGATATGTTCATGTAGTTCGCATAAGTTGTCCATAAAGTATATTTTACTTTATAATAGCATGTAAGTTGTCTGTAAAGTATATTTTACTTTATAATAGCATATATGTTCTTGTAATTCGCATGACTTTTCAATAAAGTATATTTTTATTTTATAACTTCGTATTTCTTTTCCAACTAATTTATTTTCTATGAAATCGTAGATTTTGATATATTTAGACTCAAGGGTTCCTATAGTAAAACAAAGGGACATGAGGTAAATTAAATTTCTTTCTTTTTTGTTTGTGGATCGAACAAGGGTATTTACTATTAATTTATAGAACTACTTCTCTTATTTCATTAAGCATATGTACCCCAAAAATAAAATTAAATCTTCAAGGATCTCCCCTCAGGAGAGTGAAGTAAGGACATCGGGTTACTACATCCTCCCTTTTTTTCAAGAGGATTTGCCCTCAAATATAAGTAGCTCCGACATGAATAAGAGAGGTGCATTATAGCCTCAGTATCAGTTTTAACCTTAATCCTTAAGTTTGGCGTCAATCAAAAGTGAACTTCAAACATAAGAAGAACAAAAAGAATGGGACACAGACCTTTTTTCCGCTAACAAACTTTAAGGTCCTTTTTTATTCATCCAATAAATTTTAGAGTCCAAAAAATTAACATTGAAAACCAAGTGTCCAGAAAATAAATTACCCTATACTTCAGGATTCAAAATGCAAACAACCCATGAATAATAATCATATTTAGAATACATGCTCCAGGAGCATGTAATAAATTGCAACTTGGATGAGATTAGTTGCATAAAATATTTTCAAATTGAGTGCGTCACAAGTTGTACCTGTCCTTTTTGGGAGCAGGATCAAGACTAACTCGATCAGCAACATTAAAACAATATCCTAATTTGAGTTTGAAATTTAATTTGTATTGTTAAGATTTCAGAATGTGGCCTTTATTAATGGATTTTTGGATTGTAATATACCCACCTTTTGGGATATTGAATTATAATATACTAACATTTATTATTAGATACTAATATACCTGACTTTTATGCATAGGTGTTTCTATTGTATTTACGATTACTTAAGTGGAGGTGAACCGGTCTCAAGGATGACTTAAGTGGTTTTGTATTGGTTCCTTATGGGTCTCGAGATATTTCTTCGGCCTGCCATATTATCGTTGAGACTGATTCACCACTACTTAATTGTTGGTGAGTACATTAAAATCACTAAAGCATAAAGGTCGGGTATATTAGTCAGTATCCAATAATAAAGATGAATATAGTACATTTCAATATTTCAAAAGATGAGTATATTATTATCCAAAAATCTTTCATTAATTAGGTGAATAAGATGAATAGTTAACCCTTTGTTTCATCACTCAAAGAAAAAATTAAAACGACAAAAGAGGGTAGTTCTAAATTTCAGCTTGTTCCATCGCTTTCGTTTTTTAGTCATAATCTTGTTTTCCTTACTTGCACTTAAGTTGAAAGCTCCACCTTTGGACCAGATTTTGGACTAGAAGTAAACTAAATTGACAGTGTATCAATGAGTTCAATTAAGATGGTTTAAACGTTTCAAAAAGAACCACTTGTACGTTCATGCAACGTACCCAACTATACTTTTTCCTTTTATAACATCAAACTTGGCTTCACATCCCAAAATCTAAAACGAAAACCATGTACGTGGTCTGTTAGGATTCTCAGGGCGTAGTTAGCAGACAAACAATAATAAAGGGCGAAAAATAAATAAAGATTTGACACAAAGGAATTAACGTGGAAAAACCCAAATCGGGAAAAAAAACCACGAACGATGCACTATCAGAGGATTACAACGATGTTTCAGAGATTCCCAGACCTCCACAATCTCTCACAGCCTTCCTAGAGTTACAACCTGAGAACTCAACACTCACAGTTGAGCCTAACACAACTCCCTCAGGAACACAGAGATTACAGGTCAATCTCTTGTGGTATTAGATGAAACACTCTCAATTGCAATACAAATAAACCTAGCACCTAGGCTCTATTTATAGTAAAAGGCTGACACAATTTTAGGATTAATAGAGTCCCTACAACAAAGGAATTACAAAAAGGAAGTGGAACAAATCAACAATCTGATTCCCACTCAAACTCTTCTACCTTGCCCCCCAAGAGACAGAGACCAACCCAAAATTGGTCTCCACATTCAACCCAACAATCTCCCACTTGGAGACCAATTGTAAACGCAACCTTCGTCGATTATCATCAATCACCACTTCAACACCTCCTCGAATCCTTTAGTGCATCCATCTCGATCTTGTTCAGCAAAGATCAACAGAGGTCCCAGTTGACCTCCCATCAACTCCTCTTTTAGCAACAGGCTCCCACTTGAACTGATCACGCCCCTGCAACTTCGACATACGCATCATCGTCAACAACTTAGGGGAATTTTGGATTGGGACTTTACCTCGTGTTGAACTTGTCGAATTCCCGTGCAGGTTAGATGCGTTCCTCGGCTGACCATCCGTTCCCGTAGCCTCGACCGGAAACCTCCTCGTTTCTGGTACCCTTCTCTCATCAGAGAAGCTAACACGCCTTTAACGAGCATGAACCGGCATGTTAGAGTTATTAATTATAGAAT
The DNA here is from genome assembly GCA_029582165.1 of Portulaca oleracea. Classification (NCBI taxonomy): domain Eukaryota; kingdom Viridiplantae; phylum Streptophyta; class Magnoliopsida; order Caryophyllales; family Portulacaceae; genus Portulaca; species Portulaca oleracea. The sequence continues at coordinate 42,549,863 of CM055874.1, forward strand.
ATAGCTTCCCTTTTTCCTGCCATTTGTAATTATCATAGTTCTTTTCGTTACCCTCCAATGACCATCTTCAAATCTCGTCGTGAACCCCTCCTCATCCAGTTGACTCACAAATACAAGGTTCTTGTAGACTCGGGACATACCGAACATTCTTCAACCTCCAAGTTACACGCTTAGAAGTTTTAATGTTCACATCACCTCTTCCTAGCACCTTTAGGTTGTGACCGTTTGCAAGCCTAACCCTGCCAAACCTCCCACTCACAAAATTGCTAAAGGCCTCTCTGCTAGACGAGGAGTGAAACAAATCACCCGAATATATCACCCAACTCCCTTCTGACTTGTCAACACTAACAGTTAGGGCATCACCAAAATCCTCAACAGAATATACAGAGTCCTGGTCATTATGGCTGCTCTTCTTGGGTTTGGGACAATCCCTACGAAAATGACCTCTATCACCACAGTTCCAACACAACACTTGCTTCATGTTTCGACCTCTAGATTTTGATCGACCCCGACCCGAACTCCCACTATTCCTCCTACCCTTGACAGTCAAAGCATCCCCCGAAGACTCAGACACATCGAAATCTTTCCTACGAATACTTTCATTCAAGACCAAGTCTCTAATTTCCCCAAACTTCAGTTTCTCATCCTTCTTAGTTGAAGAAGTCACGAAATTTTCCCAAGACTTAGGTAGGGTAGCCAATAGTATATTAGCATTCATCTCATCGTCGAACTTAAATCCCACAGAGGTTAATTTTGATAGTATCATATTCAACTCATTCATACTATCATGCATATCACGGACATCTGCATCTTAAATTCAAACAAACGACGTAACACATATACCTTGTTCACCACCGAAGGTTTCTCATATGTGTTTTGCAAGGCCTCGAGTAGATCTTTCGTCGTTTTCTGATCTTTGACGTTGAAAGCCACGTTCCGAGCTAGCGTCAGCCTGACCGTACTGAATGCCTGACCATCAAGCTCTTCCCAATCCTTCTGTTCCATCTCTTTTGGCTTATCACCCATCGCAAGATGCAACCTTTGCTGGCGGAGCACATCCTCAACGCGCATCCTTCACCATGCGTAGTCTTTCCCATCGAATTCTGGAAACTTCACAATAGCGCCCACCATTGCTTCTCAGTCTGCAGATCAACCATGCTCCAACCAAGGCTCTGATACCACTTGTTAGGATTCTCAGGGCGTAGTTAGCAGACAAACAATAATAAAGGGCGAAAAATAAATAAAGATTCGACACAAAGGAATTAACGTGGAAAAATCCAGACGAGGAAAAAAACCACGAACGATGCACTATCAGAGGATTACAACGGTGTTTCAGAGATTCCCAGACCTCCACAATCTCTCACAACCTTCCTAGAGTTACAACCTGAGAACTCAACACTCACAGTTGAGCCTCACACAACTCCCTCAGGAACACAGAGATTAGAGGTCAATCTCTTGTGGTATTAGATGAAACACTCTCAATTGCAATACAAATAAACCTAGCACCTAGGCTCTATTTATAGTACAAGGCTGACACAATTTTAGAATTAATAGAGTCCCTACAGCAAAGGAATTACAAAAAAGAAGTGGAACAAATCAACAATCTGATTCCCACTCAAACTCTTCTACCTTGCTCCCCAAGAGACAGAGACCAACCCAAAATTGGTCTCCACATTCAACCCAACATGGTCCTCAAAACATCTAAATAAATTTTATTTCAGAAAACACTAGTTTGCCGCTCTGAATGTTAACCAAGATATGTTAGTACTTGTTAAAAGATACAAATGATTCATACTAGAAAACTTCCACGATGCGTATTTTGAATTCCTTTGAATAGAAAGAAAGAGGTTGGAAGCGAAAGAAAAGGAAAAATCGGTTGTAGAAGGCAAAAGTTTGTCAACCAATCAAGACACGCCAAGTGGAAATTACAATAATTTTAATTCGGCCAATTATAACCCGTCATGTGTCAAAATTAATTATGGTGGATCATTTAATTATAAAATAAATGATAATGTATTTTGACCAATTAAACTATGCCGCGTGTCATGAGTGACACATAAATATTTTGTCCTTTTTCAAAAGGAGTTAAAGGGGCCCAAAGGCTAGCTCGTGTCGTCCATTCATGGGAGATCAAACAACTTCCTCTTGATCGGGATCAAGTCTCTACGACCCTCTCGTTCAAGACCACATTCATCCAAGAACATATTCACTCAAGACTATATTCATTCAAGATCACATTCATCCAAAACCATATTCATTCAAGACACGTTCAAGTTCATTCAAGGAGATCGAATCGGAGGAGTTACATTTTATTTTGTAACAAATACATAGAGATTGTACCCAAAATCTTTTGAAATTAATATATTATATTTGTTCACTAATTTCTTGTGTTTATTTATTTAGACCCGAAAATTTGTGTTTACACCGGTTTCATTTTCTTTTCCATTTTTAAGAATCTATCATGCAATTTATTAAATGTACTTGAAGATTAAATGTACCTAGAGCATGTGCTTCAAACATGGACATTGTTCATTCTCAATAGCATACTTGTTCACTTATATCTATTCATTATACACCCTCAATAGCATAATATTCACTCATTTTTACGTACCTATTGTTCACTCCAAATAACATAATTGTTCACTTATATCTACATGGAGCACATGCTTTAGATGCATATAATATATATTGCATGCCTCCTTTTCTAACCGGTTTAAAAACAAATTTTTTATTTTCCCATTCTTGATTGTGGTTGAGTTTTATATCAAATTATTTCAATAAATATCTTTTTATCTTTTGCTTAATATCAAAATTAACACTACAACTTTAGAGTATCAAGTTGGTTGGTTGATCTATGTAAGGAAATGTAAGGAAATGGTGGGATATGGCCGACAATGTGATTTATGTGAATGGTGAAATGATAGCTTAAGAGGGTCTTGAACCCACAAATATATATTATATGATACTTGCAAATACATACATTTTTAATGTCTACGTCCTCTTAATTTGTTATATATGGGTGGGAAGGAATTATTGAAAACGTTGATTTAAAATTAAGATGGGGTAATGGGGGTTCAATTTTGACATTATATAGATAAAAATGAAGACATAGATGGGAGACAAAGGACTGTTTGGATTGTTGTGGAAATAAGCACATAATTAGGGAGTAGAATAGAACTATGAACGTGCACTTATTATTGCTTTCTACTACTACTACTACTACTAACTAAAGAGCATCACGTACATATCCATGTTCGATGTTCCTTCTGTTTGTGTTTTTGGGTGGTTAACTTTGTCTAATGATTTGATATAGGACCCCCAAATATCACTTTCGCAGATTTCTTTGTCTGTCTTGCATAATTGTTATTTTGAGAATTCTGTTTATATGTGGCAGTTTGGCCACCTACACATGATCGAGTACATGACATGAATTAAGCATGAGAGAAGGTGACCAATCAAACATTCTGGTTACACCATCATTCTTCACAAATGCTGAAACAAATAGTGTTGGAATTATTTTAAGAGTAAAAAAAGATTATATAACATGAGAAATCATGTGGTATAAATATAAAGATCATATATAAGATAAACACAAGTTATATGATCAACACGGGTCAGTATAAGACTAGCACGGGTCATGTTGGTCTCCAGAATGCTAAACTGAGTATTCTGGGCTCAACATGGGTCGTGTTGAGGCAACACGGACCGTGGTACGGTCACCAGGGGCCGTGTTCAGGCCCAGAATCCAGTTTAATGCCCAACGGCTATATAATCTTCAACAATTAAGTTACAATATCAATTTTATATCTGATATAATTGTCCAACAGTTATGTCCTCATTATACCACATGGTTAATTGACTTAATCAAGGTCATAATTCCCATTAAGGACTCTAATTAAGTCCTTTGACCAAGGGTATGAAGAGAGGTGGGAATTCTCCTATAAATAGGAGACATTCCCTAGCCATTTGAGTACACCATTCTATAATCATATCCTTTCATTCTTGTTTAGACTGCAGCTATACTTGAGTGAATCAAGTCAGATACAAGTTTGTCTTGAGTGTGTTAAGCGCTATGTTTTATCCCTCTGAACATTTACGGTATAGTAAATAGTTCTTAAAAAAAATATGATCATTCATGACTCTTAGCAATATCCAAGCAAGATAACCATTTGGTTATTAAGTCATATTTCCATCTTGTCAGATCAAGAAGCCAAGAGAAGATGATGCAGTTTCAAGCCGGTCAAATATCATTTTCCCTAACAATCTTAAGAACTATTTTACGAGACAAGATTAGAGGAGACTAAGAGTTGAACATCTAAGATTCAAGAGAGATTTCGAAGATAAGTTTATATTTTACAAGTTTATTAGTATCAATTTTTCATACAAGTTTGTTAAGTTTTACAGAGGAAGTTTAATGATTAAAAATTTATTAATCATTTGTTTATCTATAAGTGTTTGGTATAGATAAGAGATTGATACGTAAGAGTGGCAATACAAGTACAAGACCTTGGTGCTCATGATGGGAATTGTTGCTCGGTTATGCAATGATGTTTATATGGATTAAGGGCCAATATAACAACAAGTCATTTACAAAGAGGTCAAAGGTAATTAAATTGTTGTTTTTATTTGGGGGTTATATGCATGTCCATTGACCATGTTTAAGTTGCCTCTTAATATTATCAAGGTAATACCAATGGCATGAATATGTTTTACTACTTTTGATATGTTTAATTGGTTTATAAGAATTGGCATTAAAGATAAGTTCATTGAAATTCTATGATAAGGTAGTTGTGGAAGGCAAAATAAGTATTTATTTATTTATATATTATTAAGTGCACCATTGAACACCTACATAAGTTAAAAGTTTATCCATATGTTTTAAGTTGGCTATGACATTAAGTTACATGGAAGTTTCATACTAGTAATAAGGATGATGTTATTGTCATTAAAAAGATTTTATGGTTGGATGTTTTAACTTACAAGTTTTTAAGGTGCATAATGTGGAAATTCATTGTGGCAAGATTATAATTTACTTCTTATAATCTAAATTTTTTCATGTTTATTTACATGTTCAAGTATCAATTAAGTTTATTCCGCCTAATAGGCAATTGATATTAATATAAAGGATAAGTACAAGTTGATTAGACCTTTTATTGATATCATGATTTGACATTTGTTCCATGTTTATTCAAGTATTGTTTAATAGCATAATTAAGAAGTTAATTTCATGTTTAAGTTTGAAGCATGGAAAATAGCATAATTAAGAAGTTAATTTCATGTTTAAGTTTGAAGCATGGAAAATAGAATATAAGTATTGGCAAAAGTATTATGTTTCTATTTTTTAAGTTATAAGTTGCCATGAACTGCTATCTGATTATATCAAGTTTATTATTCTATTATGATGATTGAAATAAGTTTATGCAATTGAAAGTCAAATATGAATTTGTTATTAAGATATGCTTTGCATATAAGTGTAATTTTTATGAGAATTATTTGAATGCATACAAGTGGCTTGTTTATTGATTTAAGTTTTTTAAGAAATCCACTATAAGTTATGTGTGCATCAAGGTTTAAATTTCTATTATTATTATTATTATTATTATTATTATTATTATTATTATTATTATCATGAGTATATTCTTATTATGCGTATAAGTATTATAATAAGAAAAACATAATAAGTTATTATTGTCATTATTTTACAAGTACATATATATGTGATTATATATGTTGATAAGTTACTTGGCAACATTATGTGGTTATTAAAATGAAATAGCAAGTTTACGTACGAGAAGCCATATAAGTAATTATATATGAGAAATCATATGTGATTTATTTTATACAAGTTTGTAAATGGCTAATACAAGTTCCTATTGAAAATTTAAGAGTACACAAGTTAATAAGAAAGACAAAGGATTAATCATGTTTATATGATTAATGGTATGTATAAATTCAAGGTACATACGCACAAGTTGTCTAGGCTATTTCAAAATATGATTAAGTATACATAATATGAATACTAGTATAGGAATTCATAATATGTATAAGTTTGACAATAAAGCTTTCTATGTTTATAAGATGTTACATAAGTAAGGACTCCTGACTGTTTCTAACAAGTTGAATCTACAATATTATTTGGCTAATTTTTCTTAGCTAATTATATGCAAAGGAAATTTCATATGACTTTTGTTGAGTTTTTGTACTAAGTTCAAGTCAAGTATGAAATTTAGTTAAGTATTGACTTTCATGCATATATATTTACAAGTGTCTTGCCATGTGTTTCATGTGTATGAATACTTATAGAGTTTTATGATTTATTCAAGCATGCTAAGTTTTGGTTTGTTTGATTAAAATAAGTATTTGACTCTATGTCGTTTATGGCATGACAAGTTTAAGAATAATCACTTGATCCTATAAGTGTTTAAGGCAATTTTGCTTGAATTCTCTAAGTGCGAAATTGATTCATGTGATTATATGAGTGTGTAAAATCATAAGTATTTAATTTCCTTTTATGGAAATATAAGTAGACAAGAACATGTTTTATTCTTGACAAGGAAATATGAATGGAGCTTTATTCACTTAATATTATGTTTATAAGTTTGATCATGCTAGTAAACTTAAGTATGAGCACTTTTACTACATGTTAATTTAAGTAGTTGTAAGTTATGTACTTGCAACTATGTTCTTAGGTAATGCAAGTTATTTACAAGTGATATAAACACAAGTTTATCTATATATTTGATAGTTATAAGCTTCTCATGTTATTCAATCATATTTTAATATGATAAGAGTGTATTAAGATTTTATGCAAGTTCACTATAAGATAAATTTCTTTATGAAATAAGTGAATGGATTGCATAAGATATATGAGAAGATTTTATACTTCTGTATGGTTTATGTGTCAATATGTATATGTTTACATATATGTATTTAATGAGTAATTGCATGTAAGGCATCAAACATGGTTAGATACATATAAGATTGATCATGATTACTCATGGCCGGGCTATAGTGTATTCTTAAATATAAGTTGAATACATGTTTGTCCTTGTTAATTTTTCAAGTTTATAAAATCATGTAGTAGGATATGTTGTAGCCCAAGAGGGGGGTGAAGTTCACAATTAAGATCTACACACTAGGTAAGGACGTTAGAGCAAACTTCCTTGGTTTCAAACCAAGGATCAAAACACATTGTAACTGAAATACCTCATTAGATCTCAAAGAATAAGTTACACTTACAAAACAAAACAAGAAGTAACAACCCGAAGGCAGTTACTGATAGAATCACTGACCAAGACTGAATGTCATTGGGTCAGCTACAGATAAGGATCGTCGTAGGAAAAACCCTAGCGGCGATTTGGAACATGATGGATTACATTAAAGCACAAACTCACACAGCCTTAGTCCGTCCAGGCTCTGCTACACACCATCTCTCCACCACATGTGGACACAATGAATGGTCACCAAGGTCCTTGGCTATACCTTCACCAGAGGTCCTTTACTGGCTACCTTCACCACCGAACCATTGGTTACGCACTCAGAAATCCCACCGGATTTCTTACTCCGCGATTACTTCCGTGGAATCGCCTGAGTTCTTTGTTCTTCAATCGTCCTTTTTATAGAGGGCTTTGGATGCTTGAACTTGAGTCATTCCAACGGTAACTTGCCTTCATTGTTGATTCTTTCCTTTTGTATTGATGCTTCCTCAATCATCAATCATCCAACGAATTCTTTCCTTTTGGGTTTGTATTTGATTGCACAATACTCTTGATTTGTTTTCCTTATGCTTTCCTTATGATTTATATCTACAAATAAATCACACAATCAAAATATATCCAAATATATATTATATAATCAGAATATATAATATAAGGCAACTTCCTTTTTCCGGATTTTGGCTTTCATCAAAACCTAAGGTCCTTCGTGGATGCGCGGTGAAGGACCTTGACCTTGTCTTCAACAGGATATAAGGAAGTTTTTCATAAGGAATTATGCATACTTGTAATAGGCTATAATTCATGATTATGGAAATTATTATTCTTGAGGTTTTACAAGTTCATAAAGTTTAATTTATGAGGTTTCCAGATAATCATGATTGAGGATTGTCTATGTTGTTTGCATGGGTTAAGTATGCATATATCAAGTTTATTTGCTACATAAAAAGTGTATGATTTTTTGTACATTTAAATTCATGATGATATATTTATATCAATGGATTTGGTAATGACAAAGTTTAAGTATTATTTATGTTTAAGTCTTCATCGATATATGCTTTGAAGGGTGGACTTAATTAAACATAAAAGGAGAGAATATGCAACCAGGGTTATGTGATAGTTTAATCATATACTTGGTAGTATACTCGATCCACAAGATAATCATTCATGATTACGAACCATTGTTTATTCAATGAATTGAAGTTATAAGTTCAACTACGTAGCAAAATATTGACATGTAATGGTCTAATTACATATAAGTTGAAAATTCAATTTCCATATATATATATATATATATATATATATATATATATATATATATATATATATATATATATATATGAATTAAAAATTAAGTGGTTTATCAAGTAGAAGGTTTAGTTCACAAGCTATAGCTTTGTATCCATGGTTTTTTTGGATAATAAGCATATAAGAGGATTCATATCAAGTTTACATATGGTATAGTGTGATTATATCCAAAAATAATATGATGGTTTGTTCATATTATGGTAAGGATATTCTTATTAAGGTGGTAAATATATATTTATATATCTAGTGGACCTTATTATTAGAGATGGGTTAAGTAGCCCACATCTCTAGTACTCACAACAATGACTCAACTTTACAAATTGGAATACCACCAATCTCTAAAGTTCAAATGAGTACGGAATTGTCTAAAGTAGTAGGAAACATCGATTCTATACATCTCACGTTAAGTGATGCTTAATATCTATAATGACAAGAGGTTGAGTTGTGACACTCTTAATAGACTTTGTGGAAGCCTAATTACAGGGGAGGTAAAATCCAAAGACTACCTATGTAAGTGTGATGTGTGACCGCTGAAAGGAAATTAGGTCTAAAGTTCCGAAACACTTATGAAGGATAAGGACACAAGGCCGGATAATAGTGTTAAGTATTAACACTTAAGATTTAAAACATATGTGTATTATGAGTATAGTTGATCAATATAAATCCAAAGTTCAAAGACATGTCTACTTTGTGATTTGGATTCAATTTTGGCTTGTATGTACTAAGTGAAAAGTTCAAAGAGCAATCTACTTTTCATTAGGCATACGCTTTGTGTGTTTCTCGGGTAATTACAAGTTTTTCTCAAATGGCGGGGGTGTTAACTCATTAAGTAAGAATAAGAGCACATTTCAAGGGTACTTTCCATACTCTTGAAATGACGGGGGATTGTTGGAATTATTTCAAGAGTATAAGAAGATTATATAGCATGAGAAATCATGTGGTATAAGTATAAGGATCATATATAAGATAAACACAAGTTATATAATCAACACAGGTTAGTATAAGACCAGCACGGGTCGTGTTGGTCTCCAGAATGCTAAACTGAGTATTCTGGGCTCAACACGGGTCGTGTTGAGGCAACACGGACCGTGCTGCTTCAACACGGACCGTGGTAAGAATCCAGTTTAATGCCCAACAGCTATATAATCTTCGACAATTAAGTTACAATATCGATTTTATATTTGATATAATTGTCCAACAGCTATATGCTCATTATACCACATGGTCAATTGACGTAGTCAATGTCATGATTCCCATTAAGGACCCTAATTAAGTCCTTTGACCAAGGGTATAAAGAGGGTTGGGAATTCTCCTATAAATAGGAGACATTCCCTAGCCATTTGAGTACATCATTCTATAATCACATCCTTTCATTCTTGTCTAGACTGTAGCTATACTTGAGTGAATCAAGTTATAAACAAGTTTGTCTTGAGTGTGAAGGGCTAAGTTTTATCCCTCTAAACATTTACGGTATAGTAAATAGTTCTTAAGGAAAATATGTTCGTCCATGACTCTTAACAATATCCAAGCAAGATAACCATTTGGTTATTAAGTCATATCTCCATCTTGTCATACATATCGCAAGAAGATCAAGAAGCCAAGAGAAGATGATGAAGTTTCAAGCCGGTCAAACATCATTTTCCCCAACAAATATATCCTTTCCTCTCATTAAGATGCTGTAGTAGGCCAACAATGAAAAATAAGAGAGGAAAGGCAAAAAAGGAGAGTCTTGTTCTTTGGTTAGGTTAGATATAACTCTCCCAATTTATCCTAACTTATCCAAACCTAACACAATTCCCCAAAAAAGTATTCAATCTAAAAACACAATTCCCAAAAAAGCTTCATAACTTATCCTAAATTATCCATCCAAATCTGAAAATAACCTAACCAAAGAACAATGTCCCTTATAGAAGTATAAAGCATACTCAGTTACGAGGAGTGATTTGTAGGATATTATGACTATAGTAACAACCAAATTAATGAGAAATTAATCTGATTGATTATGTGGCTGTTATATGTCTGATGTCAAACCTTAGTTAAATAATATGAGTAATTAAGAAGGGGCATAAAAAACAAACAAAAATCGACTTAATTAATATCCAATAATTTTAAGAGTCGAGTGAAATCATAATGGTACCCCGACCCGAATACTAAAACAAAAATTTAAAAAAAATAATTGACGTTGATTACTCATTATTGACTCTAGATATGTGCTAATATTTGGGTTTATGGCTAATTTATTCAGTTTGGTAGATTAAACTTCGTGTACTCAAACAAAGGAAACACATTGACAGAGTTGTGATTCCTATTTATTAGAACAAAGTGAAAATTATAGTAGCTTCAATACTTCTGGAATTTACTAATTTGCTGAGTTTTACAACTTAGGTATCTATAACTTTTATTTTTTCATAATGTGTTGCCCAATTTTACTCTTTCTAATAGGAATCTTTTGGATTTTCTTTTGATGGCTAATCTTCTTATACCTGAAAATAACATGTTACTTTGCACATTTGAGTAGAAATGAAGTTGGATAATTTAATCTTCAATTATATCAGAAGTGTACTCGTTATACCTGCAATACCCGGTTGGTAAGTGTAAGGGTACTCATATTTACTACCCCCAAAATATGGATAAGGGTGAGGGCAATGATTTCGAAAATGGGTAAGGGTAAGGGTACGAGTCTACCTCTCCCGAAACCGAGCCATTGTCAATGTCATCCCTATCTAAATATCCCTATCTAAATACAATTCAATTATAGAGTATTTCTCAAAATTTAAGTTTAAATAACTTTTAAGTTACTATAATGAGAATGTAATGATATAACCTGAACAAATTATAGTACTTAGCAGTAATTTTATTTCATAGGGAAAAAATGAAAAGCATCAAGGCGACGGCCTGAAAACTCGGCCTAAATTCTCCCAAAATCAAAATATATATACTTGATTTGTATTTACCTGAACCAGAAGTACACCCATATCGTATTTACCTGAAATCAAAATACACCATGTTCATACTTGACACGTCCGCTTGAATTTGACAGATGTACCAACCACGCATATCTATATGAGGGAATTCTTAGTTATCTAGATTTATGTTCCTTTTCTGCAGAATTTTTTTTTAACAGGAGAAAGAGGAAGCAACTATATATTAATGCATTGTTCAAATACGCACACCTCTTTCGTGGCCAAGTCGTAGAATGACTTCCACCACATCTAATTAACCATATACTCTTGTCACTAAAAACGGGTTTAAGATGGCTTTGATTAGCTAAAGGACATATGTATGTGGCTCGAGGCCATGAACATGGAGAAGAGCGTCACATCACCATGTTAGAAAGGATCTATCTCCAATAGAAGGGTCACTAGCATGCCTAGTGACTCTCCTAAATGGTTGAGACTAATTCCATCCAACGCCAATCCGGTCCTCTAACATCGAAGGAGAGCCCACAAAGACATGGAGTAGCGAGGGTCGTCATCTCTTGAACTAAAACTTTTTACTTTCCGAGCCAGGTATGATCAATCGGTGTTTGATATGCTAGTCTTTTGAATTCAATAAGATGCATCTTTTTTACTATAATTATTTGAGAATCTCATGCTTTAACTTGAGTTAAAAAGCTCTCTCACCCATTCACTAGTCTTGAAATTCAAGTATGACACATCCATTTGTTGTCACCCTCACATACTCTTCCATCCATTGTTAGGATTCTCAAGGCGTAGTTAGCAGACAAACAATAATAAAGGGTGAAAAATAAATAAAGATTCGACACAAAGGAATTAACGTGGAAAAACTCAAACCGGGAAAAAACCATGAACGATGCACTATCAGAGGATTACAACGGTGTTTCAGAGATTACCAGACATCCACAATCTCTCACAGCCTTCCTAGAGTTACAACCTGAGAACTCGACACTCACAGTTGAGCCTCGCACAACTCCCTCAGGAACACAGAGATTACAGGTCAATCTCTTATGGTATAAGATGAAACACTCTCAATTGCAATACAAATAAACCTAGCACCTAGGCTCTATTTATAGTACAAGGCTGACACAATTTTAGGATTAATAGAGTGCCTACAACAAAGGAATTACAAAAAAGAAGTGGAACAAATCAACAATCTGATTTCCACTCAAATTCTTCTACTTTGCTCCCCAAGAGACAGAGACCAACCCAAAATTGGTCTCCACATTCAACCCAATAATCTCCCACTTGGAGACCAATTGTAAACGCAGCCTTCGTCGATTATCATCAATCACCACTTCAACACCTCCTCGAATCCTTTAGTGCATCCATCTCGATCTTGTTCAGCAAAGATCAACAGAGGTCCCAGTTGACCTCCCATCAACTCCTCTTTTAGCAATAGGCTCCCACTTGAACTGATCACGCCCCTGCAACTTCGACATACGCATCATGTCAACAACTTAGGGGAATTTTGGATTGGGACTTTACCTTGTGTTGAACTTGTCGAATTCCCGTGCAGGTTAGATGCGTTCTTCGGCTGACCATCCGTTCCCGTAGCCTCGACCGGAAACCTCCTCGTTTCTGGTACCCTTCTCTCATCAGAGAAGCTAACACGCCTTTAACGAGCATGAACCGGCATGTTAGAGTTATTAATTATAGAATATAGCTTCCCTTTTTCCTGCCATTTGTAATTATCATAGTTCTTTTCGTTACCCTCCAATGACCATCTTCAAATCTCGTCGTGAACCCCTCCTCATCCAGTTGACTCACAAATACAAGGTTCTTGTAGACTCGGGACATACCGAACATTCTTCAACCTCCAAGTTACACGCTTAGAAGTTTTAATGTTCACATCACCTCTTCCTAGCACCTTTAGGTTGTGACCGTTTGCAAGCCTAACCCTGCCAAACCTCCCACTCACAAAATTGCTAAAGGCCTCTCTGCTAGACGAGGAGTGAAACAAATCACCCGAATATATCACCCAACTCCCTTCTGACTTGTCAACACTAACAGTTAGGGCATCACCAAAATCCTCAACAGAATATACAGAGTCCTGGTCATTATGGCTGCTCTTCTTGGGTTTGGGACAATCCCTACGAAAATGACCTCTATCACCACAGTTCCAACACAACACTTGCTTCATGTTTCGACCTCTAGATTTTGATCGACCCCGACCCGAACTCCCACTATTCCTCCTACCCTTGACAGTCAAAGCATCCCCCGAAGACTCAGACACATCGAAATCTTTCCTACGAATACTTTCATTCAAGACCAAGTCTCTAATTTCCCCAAACTTCAGTTTCTCATCCTTCTTAGTTGAAGAAGTTACAGAAGTCACGAAATTTTCCCAAGACTTAGGTAGGGTAGCCAATAGTATATTAGCATTCATCTCATCGTCGAACTTAAATCCCACAGAGGTTAATTTTGATAGTATCATATTCAACTCATTCATACTATCATGCATATCACCAGACCCGTGCATCTTAAATTCAAACAAACGACGTAACACATATACCTTGTTCACCACCGAAGGTTTCTCATATGTGTTTTGCAAGGCCTCGAGTAGATCTTTCGTCGTTTTCTGATCTTTGACGTTGAAAGCCACGTTTCGAGCTAGCGTCAGCCTGACCGTACTGAATGCCTGACCATCAAGCTCTTCCCAATCCTTCTGTTCCATCTCTTTTGGCTTATCATCCATCGCAAGATGCAACCTTTGCTGGCGGAGCATATCCTCAACGCGCATCCTCCACCATGCGTAGTCTTTCCCATCGAATTCCGAAATCTTCACAATAGCGCCCGCCATTGATTCTCAGTCTGCAGATCAACCACGCTCCAACCAAGGCTCTGATACCACTTGTTAGGATTTTCAGGGCGTAGTTAGCAGACAAATAATAATAAAGGGCGAAAAATAAATAAAGATTCGACACAAAGGAATTAACGTGGAAAAACTCAAACCGGGAAAAAAAACCACGAACTATGCACTATCAGAGGATTACAACGGTGTTTCAGAGATTCTCAGACCTCCATAATCTCTCATAGCCTTCCTAGAGTTACAATCTGAGAACTCAACACTCACAGTTGAGCCTCACACAACTCCCTCAGAAACACAGAGATTACAGGTCAATCTCTTGTGGTATTAGATGAAACACTCTCAATTGCAATACAAATAAACCTAGCACCTAGGCTCTATTTATAGTACAAGGCTGACACAATTTTAGGATTAATAGAGTCTCTACAGCAAAGGAATTACAAAAAAGAAGTGGAACAAATCAACAATCTGATTCCCACTCAAACTCTTCTACCTTGCTCCCCAAGAGACAGAGACCAACCCAAAATTGGTCTCCACATTCAACCCAACATCCATCATATTTGTCATTCCACAAATCCAGGGTTTAAATAAAAAAAAAATCAGTAACAAAAACAAAAATAAGATAGTAGATTTACAATTCACCAGTATTCCAATGTTCATCGATTTCAATTGTCGATGTTTTATCTAAATTACTTTTGATTTTGTTTTTGAACTTTTTGTGTTTGATCATTTCATGCTCATTTCCTAGTTGAATTTTTTTTTAAAAAAAAAATAGGTAAGTAGTCCAACCTATTGGACCCCTATAATATTAGGTATACAACCCAACATGCCTATAGTGGACGGGCATGGGGTGCCAACAGCCCAAAGATGGGTCCCACCCCTACCCGCAACACTCTTCGAAATGGTAAGAGAAAGATGTCGCACCCAGAATTCGAACCCAACACGCTTGGGATAGGAGGTGTGTTGGGATTCACCCATGAGTAAAGTTGTCCCACATCGGAAAAGTAAAGAGAAAGGACATGATATATAAGTCAAGTGGACTACTCCTCTTAACATCAATTGGTTTTAAGATGGAACCTCACTTAACTTGTGTACCATGGGCCTTGGTTGAAGTGGGCTCCCCCTTTGGATCTCCCCAACAAGTGGTATCAGAGCCGATGGTTCGTTCGGCTGGGCGCGCGCAAGGTGCGCGGCTGGGTCTCCTGAATGCGCAGAGTGGTGGCATGAGATTCAGGTGGAATAAGGTGCGGCTCTGTGGAGTAAGGTGCGGCTGAGACTCTTGAGGCAGAGTTGTGGCATGAGGACTCAGGTGGAGTAGGGTGCGGCTCTGTAGAGTAAAGTGCGGCTATGATGGGCTCCTGATGGTGACTTGAAACCTTGACAAAAAAAACAAGGCTTCCGATCAAGGGGAAGATTGTTGGAATTCACCCATGAGTAAAGTTGTCCCACATTGGAAAAGTAAAGAGAAATGACATAATATATAAGTCAAGTGGGCTACTCTTTTTAACACCAATTGATTTTAAGATGGAACCTCACTTAACTTGTGTACCATGGATCTTGGTTGAAGTGGGCTCCCCTTTGAATCTCCCCAACAAGGTGAACCTCCCAATCAGATTTGTTTCTCGATTGATGGCCAAATGTCGTTGTTGTGTCAAATTAATTAATTAATGATTGAATACAATTTTACAGAAACAAAACGCAGTCAAATTCAAGTTTTCGTCTGCCATTTCAATTATTCCAATGCTGATGACACTAAATTAGTTTCTATTCCCTAGATTTTGTGTTTGTATGTATGGCTTTTAATATCGTGAGGTTTGGCAACCATACTTTAATGGTGAATTACATAAATTTAGGATCAACTATATTGTAAAGTACTACCTCCGTCTCATATTGTTTGTCCATCCAATTATATTTAAAAGTCCAATGGTCATGAAAAATGGGGTGAAAATGTATAATGTACCAGAATTGCCCTTACTTTTCTCATGTGAAGAAAAATAAAAAAGAAACAAAAGAGTATTTATTAGGGGTATAATAGGAATTACAATCATTGAAATTATAAAATGGATAAACATTTTGGAACAAGAGAGTTAGGTAGATGGACAAACAATTTGGGAAGGAGGTAGTACATGATAATTTATACAAATGTGACTCATATAGTGTAATTATATATGTAGACATGTCTGAAAACTTGAATGGATTTTGATGTTTAGTTCATTTAATTTTGTACAAACGGCTCAGAAAATCAATACAAGACAATAACTAGATTATACAGTATTTGTAATGCACTAGGACTCCAGTAATGCACAGAATATAATTACAATGAATTAATCAATTAAATTAACTAGCTTATGATTATGAATAAGGAATGGTCTGTTAATTTAATGTCCAGGCCCGTCCCGACCCGCTCAAGCCCAGCCTATTAAGGCCTGTTTGAAAATACCTTGACCCAGCCAAATCCGGTCCATTTATGACAGGTCCGAACACGGCCCGGTATGTAGGCCTTCTGGGTCAAAAAACATTCGAGCCCATCAATAAAGTAGTCCACATTACTAACCGCCTCACATCGGAGAATTTATTCCCCTCCCATTTCTCATGAGCCATCCTAGTGGCAAAACGGAAATAAAACTAAATTCCGAGGTCTATTACCAAACTCTCGTTGTACTCATCTTTATTCTTCATTTTATTCCCCTTTATTTGGCCCCCCGCTGCGTTCATATTTTCTCTGTGTTAGTGGCAAAACCGAAATAAAATGAAATTCGGAGGCCAAGTTAACAACTCCCGTTGTACTCATCTTTAATCTTCATTTATTCCCCTTTATTTGGCCCCCCGCTGCTTTCATATTTTCTTTTCTTTAGTAATGTTTTGCCCCCACTTTCCCTATCCTTTTTGACCGTTGCTTTCCAATCACAATCACAATCTCTCTCTGTCTCTCTCATTCTCTCTCTCTCGTCAGTGTTGGAGCTTCCTCAGCACAGTTGAGTTCAAGTTCGTTCAGCCATTGCAGGTACGACCCCTAAATCAACTCAAAAACTACAACTTCTTGTTTTATTTCTTCATTACTTGCACGTTTGATCCTAGGGTTTTTGTTTTTTTCTGGAATTCGTTTTAAATGGACATAATTTTCTACGGAAGTTCGGATGAATGCATGTACTGCGCTACTGATGGCAATGTGTTTCATTTTCCAGAAATTGCAACTTCAATTCTTGTTGGATCTTTGATACAATTATGATGGTTCCTGAAATCCCTTTGTGTTAATTTCTGTTTACATTTTGACGTTAATAAGTTACCACATTATGTGGGGTCTGCAATTTTGTCCTGTTCCTTCTTCATTGTTTCTATAATTGCCTAATGTTAACACGCCAGTACAGAATTTAGGTCTGTGTTCTTTTATTTTTCTCAAGCACCCAACTTATTGTAGTTATGTTTCTGACTTTTTTTTTATTCTCTTCCTTTATATTCCTTTTTGTAGAAATTGCAATCTATAATGTGTTTGGTTCTTGATATTTGGGTTAAATTCAGAAGCAATTTTCTTAATTCCCAATTATATACAAATGTTCCGTAATGCCGTGAGATTTCTTGGACTCTGTCGGTGATAGCTTTGATTTGGGTAGCATATGATGCCCTCTCAGCTTTTAACGGCCCTTAAGATTAAATTCTAGTTGAAAATATAAACTATGATCTTTGGTAAGTTTATAATCAGAAAGTATTACATGCTGATAAGTTATATATATATATATATGCTTTTTTACCTTTGTTCTTGGGTAATGTGATTGGGTTTCTGCCTTTTGATAAATTGAAGAAAAGTTCATGGGAATATACTCTCCTGGGCTTTGCCTAATGTTTCATGTCCATAGATTTTATTCACCTAAGTGCCTTGGGAGGTAAGAAAAGCATCCAAGTCTTGATTTGTGTCTTGTACACGGTTTGGCTGTGATTGTGGGAATACTTTTTGTGAGTGTTATTCTGTTCTAACCTCCATTATTTGTGTTCATGTTCTAACTCCTTGATTGGATTTTATTCAACAGCCCAGAGAACCTTTTGAATTTGGCAAAAGAAAGAGAAGAATAGGATTGCTGCTCTGGTGTCTATTTCAATTTTAGGCTAGAATCTTTTGGTGGAGTATAGAAGAGGTGAAGAGAAAAAGGAGGGATGGGTTGTAATACATCGAAATTGGATGATGAAGAGACTGTTCAAATGTGTAAAGACCGAAAGAAGTTCATTAAAGAGGCTCTTGAGTACAGAACTAAGTTTGCCTCAGGTCATGCTGCATATATTCAGTCCTTGAAGAAGGTTTCTGCCGCTCTTCGCGAGTATATTGAAGGTGATGAGCCCCGTGAGTTCTCCTTGGACTCATTCATGACCCCGCCCTTCACGCCGGTGAAGAAATCGAACCCAATATTCATCAATGGTTCTCCAAACTGCTTCTCAACACCACCATCGATTGAGTCCAGACAACGTTCTTCTGTAAAGATCAACTATTATAGACCAAGTGGGACAGCTTCAGTTTCAGTTGAGGAGAGACCTCTTTCTCCAGAGACATTTCGTATTGATTCTTATTCGCCCCCAATGCAGCAACAATATGGATTTGATGGCTTCTTTCCAATGCAGTCCCCACTAATGAATGCCCCCCCTGATTACTCATCCACCCCATATCATAGGCCTGCAATGCCCCCTCCTTCGCCCCAAAATTCCCAATGGGATTTCTTTTGGAATCCATTCTCTTCATTGGAAAATTATGGGTATTCAGCGAGTAGTCTTGAGCAAACCGTGGTTGATGATGATCCAGTCGGACTGAGGCAAGTTAGAGAAGAAGAAGGGATACCTGACTTGGAAGAGGAAACCGAATATGAAGACATTGATGCAGGCACAAATGGAAGGGAGGATAGAACTGAAGCTGATTTGCCAGCTACAAATGACGAGGTAACTGTTGAAGATGTGGATGAGGATGAAGATGAGGATGAGGACGAGGATGAGGATGAGGATGATGATGAAGAAACAGAATTTGAATGTGAGGATGACCATGTATCAAATGAGTTAAAGCCGCCTGATAAAGAGGGCATTGACATGTTTCAAGGGCAAAATGATCGACAAGTGGAACTTAATCGTCATCAAACAACAGTGACTGAGAGGGAAAAGAAGGAAGAAAACACACCTGGGTTCACTGTATATGTTAACCGAAGGCCTACGAGCATGGATGAGGTTATCAAAGATCTTGAGGCTCAGTTTGTAACCATTTGTAATGCTTCCAGTGAAGTTTCAACAATGTTAGAAGCTAATCGAGCACACTGCTTGCCAGCATCAAATGAATTATCAGGTATGTAGCTTAATCGTGAGTGATTAGTTCATTCTATCTTCCTTTGCTATGTTGGACCTTTCTCATCTAAAAGATTATTAATGTTGAGTTTTTCCCTCTTCATAGAGTAATTGCAAGTTGCTGGATGAAATTAATTAAATTATGTAATGTGGTCTAGCTTGTTGTTCTAAGACGTCGACTCATAAAACTGTATGTATGACAAAGAATCGATTTTTCCAAGAAACAAGAAAAGGAAAAACTCAACAGCTCTGTGAACATGCATTGGATACAGGAGAATTTCACAATGACATTGATACCACCTTCTTGTTGCAGCATCTAAAGTTTTCAATCCAGTAGCACTGTTCCGCTCAGCCTCATCGCGCTCCTCATCCTCAAGGTTTGTGATTAGTTCTTCAGGTGGCTCAAGGGATGGAGAAGAAAGCAGCAGTGACTTATCTGATGAATCATCTGGGTTTTGTGGAAGCCATCATTCAACATTAGACCAGTTATATACATGGGAAAAGAGATTGTACAAGGAAGTCAGGGTATGCTTTAAATTAAGCTACTTCTATTCTACTAACCTGCCAATGTGGGGTTGGTCAAAATAGCAAAATTACCCCCCCCCCCCCAACCTTTTTCTCTCCCATGCCCTCAAAAGAAGGGAAAAACAATCAGGGCAACCATGTTGACATTTTGTTTGCATCATTTGAACAGGCTAGTGAAGGAGTTCGGCTTGCATATGCAAAAAAAAGTGCACAGCTCATGAACCAAGAGATGAAAGGAGAGGAGGCTTCCGCAGTAGAAAAAACCAGGACTGCTCTTAGAAATTTAGATACTCAGATGAAGGTTTCAATAAACTCAATTGAAGCTATAGCAAAGAGGATTGAAGCACTAAGAGATGACGAACTGCAACATCAGCTTTGGGGATTGGTAAAGGGGTATGTCCTATGTCACTGTCCATATTGAATACTTCCTCAGTGTATTTTGCTGTCTGCCTTCAGAAGTTTCATTTACCATAGAAAGTAGAAACTGTATTGTCGAAGGTTGATCTGTTTTCTTACAGCAATTGTTAAATTGGTGTCATCTTCTAGCTGAGGACTAGTTGCTAGGAATCGATTAAATCAATGGTTGCTAGGAATGCTTTTCAACCCCGCAATCTGTGCTAGAATCAAGAGAGTTGAATATATTCTATACTTTGCTAAATTTGCATGATAAGTACTACTCTGCATACCTTCTAAGGCAAAAGGCGTTAGAGGGTACTATACATGCATCTGAACTACTGCTGTCTTGGCAGGACTCTGGTTCTAGTATGTGTTGGTTAGAAATATTTATATTTCTTCCTGTACATTTTTTCTTTAAAAAGAAAAACCTTACAATGCATATTTCTGTTCTCATGCAATTAAGATCTTGTCTATTGCAGGCTAGCAAGAATGTGGCAAGTAATGGCAGAGTGTCATCAAATCCAGAAACACACCTTAGACGAAGCGAAGCTTTTGCTGGCCGGTACGCCTTCAAAGTCCAAGATACATTCTAGGGTTCCATCGACACAGCCACATCGACTGGCACGCTCAGCAGCCAATCTAGAGTCAGAGCTAAGAAACTGGAGAAGTTGTTTCAAATCATGGATCACCTCTCAGCGATCCTATGTACACGCAGTCTCCTGCTGGCTCCTACGATGCATGAGGTGTGAACCCAACGCGTCCAAATTACCATTTTCTCCCCGGCGCTCTGCTGGGATCCACCCAATCTTCGGGATGTGCATCCAATGGACCAGGTTTCTTGATGGATTGAAGGAAGACCGAGTGCTAGATGGGCTGGACTTCTTCTCAGCTGGGATGGGCTCTATATATGCTCAACAGTTGCAGGATGACTCCAACCAAGGCCAAAGCCAAACCCAAATAAGTGGGTCCCGCAGATTTGAGAGCTCGGAAGGACGTGGCATGCAAATAGTGGAAATGGGACAAGCAGAAGAAGATGGCAATGGCATGACACCCGAGAAAGCAGCAGAAGTTGCAGTAAGGGTGTTGTGTGCAGGAATGTCGGTTGCGATGACCTCCCTCACAGATTTTGCAACTAGTTCAGCTGAGGGATATGCCCAACTGCTAAATCAATGGGAGAATGTCAAGGGTCCTCCAAGTTCCAATGCTAAAGGAATGTGAATCTATTTGTGTTTTTCTCAACCTAGGTAGCTCCTTTTGTTGTTTTGTGATTAATTCAGGCAGAATTCATTGTAGAACCGAGTGAATGAATTGACCGCAGATTAGTGATGTAAAGTTGTTGTAGTTAAGCTTATGAAGAGGAATGTAATGTGAGTTACCCATGTTTCTCTATGGTGTAAGAGATGGTAACTTGTCTCCCAGTGTTGGGACAATTTTTTGTATAACCAAGTTAATTGCCATCTTATAATGAAGATGAAGATGAATCTTTTGTTAAACACTGCATGTACAAACCTTTGGATTAATTTTCCTGTAGAGAGGACATAGTATTAATGACCAAAAGCTACTTATTGCATAGGGAAATTGGATTCTAATAATACGAACTTTTGGTCATATAAAACTTAATAATACGAACTTTCGATTCAGTGATGAATAATACGAACTTTGACCTCCTGTTGCCCCCAACAACACGCCACCGAGTTAAGTTGAATTTAACTCGGTGGCGGATGACGTGGCGGTGGACTTGAGTCTATTGACTTTGCCACATCAGATTTGACTTTCCAAATATGCCCCGCCCTCTCTCTCTTCCTTCTCTCTAAAAGTACCAGATTTGACCCATGGTCAAATCTGGTACTTTCTCTCTTCCTTCTCTGGGTCAAATCTGGTATTTTTAGAGAGAAAGTTCGTATTATTTAGTCTTATATGGCCAAAAGTTCGAATTATTAGAATCCAATTTCCCTATTGCATATGTTAATCTCAAGAATAGCCCTACGAACGGAGAAATAACGAACAGCGACGCACAATCATTGTCACAGCTGTTACTTTGAGTATTCTTTGTTTATAAAAAGAAGTAACAATTTTATTACTTTATTTATAAAAAGAAGTAACAATTTTATAAATATTATTTTGTGTAAAAATGAAAAAAATGTGCAAATAGATTAATATATAAAAGCTATTAATAAATACTTTAATTTTACAAATTTAAATTATTTTTAATAAAGCTAATATAGTTGATTGGAAATTAAAGAAAGTTAGGCTAATTAATTCAAATTATAAAACATAATTGAGATTAGAAAATAAATTGTTATGTCTCCTCTTGGTGAGACCTAGACTAGTCAAAATATAATTCGAGAAATTTCTATGTACATCTTATGAAAAACATGTGCTAAAGTTTATTTTAATAAATTCACCATTCTAAAGTTGTCAAATATTATTATTTATAGAGTAAACAATTATATTAAAGTAATTATTTTAATAAAAAGGAAGTAGTATTATTATTATTATTTATCCATCTATCAAAATAAGAAAAACATGTGTAATTGTATACCATACAATTCCTAACACTACAACACGTACAAGTCTTTTTTTTCTCTTTTTTTTCCCTCTTGTGTTTATTTATTATTAGAAAATATTTGGTTCCCCTCCCCTCCATTAACCCTCATATTGGGGGTTTAATGAAAAGGAGGCTAATAGAAAGGAATGGAGGTTAATGGTTCCCCTCCCCTCCTCTCCTATTATTTTTGTCAAACAAGGTGAAAGGAAGTAAATTAATATATTTCTCTTCCCTTCCCCTCCCCTCCCCTCCCCTCTCATAACCTCAATACAAACATACTGTAAAAATGAGGGGTAAGTGGGGGAAGGGAAGAATTTTAATACATCTCATCCCTTCCCCTCATTAATATATCCAAATGAGGTTAATGCTAGTCACCTCCCTTCCCTTCCCTTTCCTTCCTGTCCCTTCCCTTCCCCTTCCCCTTCATTCTCCTCTCCTCCCCCTCTAAATTGAATCCAAATATTAAAGAGAAAGACCTATAATACTGCGGGAAGAGAGTCTAAAGCCTGTTAGGGTTTATGTAGTTATTATCATCATAGACTCAAATTGGTTAATAATAAGATTTTGTAAATTATTTGATTAGATAATCAAATATATTATAGTAATTAAAAAATTAATTTTTTTATCATATATCCTTAATTATATAAGATATATTAAAAGAGTGGATTAGATTCATTATTAATCTTCGTAGGGTGACAATTAACAAAACCGAATTAATAATGGTAGTAACTATTGTTTCAATAGATAAAGTTAATTTTCAATGTAATAAAAAAGATAAAGTTAATTGTTTTACATTTATGTGTGGTGAATAAATTCTGTAATAAGACAAATCATATGAATCATTTAAATCCAAATACAAATTTTTAGTATGAATGGTTACTTATAATCGTAAGATATTCATACTATTTTTAGTTATAGCTAAAAGCAATTCCTACATGCAATATACGATCTGTATATAGCTAATTATAAATAGTAAATTAACGAATTTTATGGGGTCATATTCAAATTGTGTTTCTTACAATAGGAGAATGTGCCAAAAGTCTTTGTCTCCTTATTTCGTGCCACCATGCCTCTTATTTCCTAATACACACCAATAGATTAACTGCTCCTATAAAACTTATGAACAAAAGTAAGCTAACACAAACCCGAGAGATATGTGTTTAGATCATCAACATAAACAATAAGTAAGAAATATATACTTTAGAGTGTGCTTTCATCATTTACATCCAAATAAATTAGCTTTTCATATTGAACATTACATAGCTGTTATTAATGTTAAACAATTTCCATTAGTCATTATTTTTTAATTTATAACCAGTTTACATGGATCTGAAAGGATCATCTTCACATTTCTTACCATCGTTATGGTGCCTCTATGTTTTGATTAACTTAGCACTTGTGATAGGTGTACGCTCTAATTTAGTGGGCTCAAATCCCCCTAGCACTGAACAACCATCTTCCAAACTTGGCACACATATTAAAACTGCTGCCTTAATTACTCCATCTACTGAACCAGTTGCGGAAGCCAATACACCTAAACCATCTCCTTCAAATGTGGCCCCTGCAGCTAACCAAGGACCTCTTCCTTCAAGTGTCGAGCCAGCTAAACCAGGATCTCTTCCTACTAATGCCGAGCCTACTAATAAGCCATGACCTCTTCCTTCTAGTGTCAAGCCTACTAATAAGCCAGAACCTCTTCCTTCTAGTGCTGAGCCTACTAATAAGCCAGTACCTCTTCCTTCTAGTGTCGAGCCTACTAATAAGCCAGTACCTCTTCCTTCAAGTGCTGAGCCTATGAAACCAGGATCTCCTCCAACAAGTACAACACCCGCTACCCCAGGATCAAATGTTATTCGCAAAACTCAAACTCCTCCCCCACCTCCTGATCAGTACATGAAAGGTGATCCTTTTCCTATGAGGGATTTCTTCGAACAAACTTTTGGGGAACAAAGACTCCAATTCTTCGATAACGGCACCACTAAGTTGTCCTTAGATCCATCATCTGGATCTGGGTTTAAATCCAAAAACGAATACTTATTCATAACAATGAGTATCCAGATGAAGTTAGTTCCCGGAAACTCAGCTGGTTCAGTGACAACCTTTTACCTAACCTCAAGTGGGTTTGGGCACGACGAGATAGATATTGAATTCTTAGGGAATGCAACAGGTGAGCCATATACCCTCCACACAAATGTGTACGTGGACGGAAAAGGCAGTCGCGAACAACAGTTCCACCTGTGGTTTGACCCGACAGAAGATTTCCACACATACACCCTGTCATGGACTGCTAAGAGGATTGCTTGGTATGTGGATGGGATACCTATTAGGCAATATAAGAGCGACCCTGCTAACGGTGTGCCTTACCCAAGTAAGAAGGCTCAGAGGATTATTGCTAGCTTGTGGAATGCTGATGATTGGGCAACTCAAGGGGGAAAGGTCAAGGCTGATTGGTCAAAGGGTCCTCTCATTGCTTACTATAAGAATTTTACCAGTGCTTTTTGTTTGTGGCAAGGTGGGTCTTCCTCTTGTGGGATAACTCCTACCCCTGATCCTAAATTAGCTTGGTTGAATGATGAGTTTGATGCCAAGAGCATGGAGAAGATCAAATGGTCACAAGATAACATTATGATTTACAATTATTGCAACGATCCAAATAGATTCGCTGCTGAAGGAGGGTTGCCTAAAGAATGTTCAATTAATAAGTGACAAGCTAGGTCCAAGAAATCAAGACCACCTCCATTTGGATATAGGATTGAGCAACCTTATTTATATTTTGAATAAGGCAAACATGTTCTAATACTGTCAACTTCTGATTTTTAATTGATCAATTTTTGAATAGCAATTTTGTGAGTATTTATTTTAAGGATAAAATAAGCTTACTCAAAATGAGTTTGAATTTTGCAATGAAGTTATATGAGTGTGAGTTTTGTCAAATTCTTACCAATTGATATATCACCATTTTCCTTTGAGGAATTAAGTAGGCTTCTCAATCTTGAAAACATATGTAACTCTACATTATATTGGTGATTGTTTTTAGTTATTCTATCGTAATTTCACCTCTTGGCTCAGAACCAATTGGAAAAAAATTACTCAACATTGATGCACGACATACTCCGACTTTAAGAAGAGACTCTAACAAGGTTATAGATAACATTAGCCTTATCCTTCTTTAAAAGGGTGCTAACACTAATATTAAAAATAGATGGCAACAAAAGTTTATCAAGAATTAAATCGAATTTCTAATAAATACACATGATACAGTCTAAATTTAATAGAGTATTAGGAAATATATCTTATGTAATCAACTTATTTTTGGTAAATATTTCATGTATATGATCACCTTTGTCATATATATTATGTACATCAACCAACTTCTTTGTGTGTCATTGAGACATATTCTTGTACATGGTATCATAGGGGGAGGATCCTTAAAACATTTTTTTCTCCAATATTTTCTTTTTTTTCTTCACCTTCACAACACACAAAAAAGGGGTAAAAAAGAGGAAATGCCAACCAGTGCAACGCACTGTTATATTGGGCTTACGAATCCTAACGACTGCAACCCAATAACCACCCCCGGCCGTCGTCCTCTTCGTTCGTCGTACACTCTCTCCGGTCGTCGCACCCTTTTCAGGTACTCTTTCTCTCTTGCATCATCCCCCTCACTTGCATGTGTTTTCGTAGGTTTCCCAGCCACATTCCTCTCGGTCGGCACTTGGGTCCTCATTGTCAGCCGCTAACCGCCAAACGTTCCTTCTCTCTACCATGGCTGGTATCTTCCACTCTGACAACTTAACTGCTCCATCGCCGCCCCTAACCAGTTCACCCATCGTCATGGACTCAACCACCCAACCGTCTTCTATGACGATGGCTTTCTTAGTTGTCGATGGCTTATCACCCTCCTTGCCTAGTCTAATGGTTCTCAGCCATTAATTAGGGGTGAGAAAAAATTTCGAGAATCCCGGTCCCGTCCCGTCCCGTCCCGTTCTTAGTCAACTCCCGGTCCCAAAATCCTGCTCGCAATGTAAACACCGGATTTTGTACCGGGTCAAGTGCACAAGTAAAGCACTAGAGCAAAAAAGGCATGCATTAAGACAAGCGAGGGCCAAGAATCAAAGGAGACTGGGCGAGACAATGACTATGGTCGTTTAGCCTTAGTCTCATTTTTTGCATTGTCAAGTCATCAATCGGCACAGTCTGTAACACCCCAACCTTAATCACAGGGTTAAACTCTACTAGAGAAGCTAAGCCCGCGATTAGCGCAGCGGAACACTTTTTAGGTTGAAGTGTCACCGCCGTCTCCCAAAAGAGACAAGGCAACAACACCAAAGAAACTTCCAAAACCACAAGGTAACTTACTAACTTAAGAACCTTCACATATAAAACTTATACAACCCTTGGATAAAATATATAAACTTAAACATAGCTTAAGTACTAAAACAACTTCCAAAATCCTGCTTGCCCTTGCTGACCGATGAATTCCTTAGAGAACTACCTCAAGAGCCTTGAATTACTTTGGAACCGACTTGTCCTTGCCCTGGGAGCTCGAACCTCCTAAAACAAAACATTAAAACATTGCAAAAAGGTGAGTGGGAAAACACTCAGTACGTAAACCTCCAGCACGTAAACCGTTTGAAAAACGGTTTTGGTGCCGGCATTTAAATTCATTTTGAAAACAAGGGAAGGGGATTAAAACAGGACTTGAATGACATGATCATGAATATATGCATAAACATGAACAAAAGAGAGTAGAAAGTAGGTGGAACCCTTACGATCGGTGCAAGCACCTCACACACGCGTATGCCCAAGTTGATCAAAACTTGGAATGGGTGACTGCCAAGCAGTCGACACTGGCCAGGTCAAGGCACTCTGATCAGGAGTGCTAAAACATGAAAGTAACTATAAACATAGAGTGTGGGTCCACTGTTAAATATAAAGACATTGTAAACCATAAAACTTGACATGGCATAAATTGAATGAATCATGACTATAACTTAGATTGTAAAAGCTGGACAATTCGCGTACCTTGGGACGCTAAAGACCTTGGCGGCGCGTCTCGGCTTGGAGATGGCTTTCGAAACTTGTCAACTAAAATAAGAATAAATAAAAATGAAGAACCGAATAAGGTTTTAAATTAGATTCACAAGACTAGTGTAACGCCCCAACCTTAATCACAAGATTAAGACTATACTTAGAATCCCAAACCTGTGATTAGCGCAGCGGAACACCTTAGGTCGAGACATTACCGCCGTCTCCCAAAAGAGACAAGGCAACAACACTAAAGAAACTTCCAAAACCACAAGATAACTTACTAGCTTAAAAACCTTCATAAATAAAACTTATACGACCTTTGGATAACCTACATAAACTTAAACATAGCTTAACAACTAAACGACTTCCAAAAAAACCCTGCTCGCTAACCTGGGTGATTTCCTTAGAGAACTACCTTACGCTGGTGATTCATAAAACCTTAAGTTCATTTCTCTTTGCATCGATTTCTAAGACAATTCATTGTCAGGGGGCATTACTATCTCTCAAAAACCCCAAAACACTGGGTTTTACTCCTGTTAATTATCTGAACACTCTCTTCCCTTCATAAATTATATGGTAAGAACGTTTCCTTTCTCAGATATATCCATATGACTTTTATTCCTCTGGAAGAAAATCCAATCTTTCTCCAAGCGTTCTATATTCTTGACTTTATGAACAACTTAATCGTAAAAAGTTTTGACTCGAAGGTCCCTAGTATCTCCTTGAACAACTGTTTCACTACATTTCCCACTTTACCTCAGGTATCTCGAACATTCCATACAAACTAACACCTTTGCACTCTTTCACCAAAATCTCTTTAATTCACCCAAATTAAACATGACAACACTTAAATAATAATCTTAACATATATAATCAGCCCTTAGTACTCAAAAACTTATCAAGAAACTCACATGCATCAAGATTATAACAATATCCATCAAGAATTCAACAAGAAAACCTCAAGAACTCATCCAAATACACATGCACATACTCCAAACTCAAACCCTGACTTAACCAATACAATTATATACTTGAATTCATGAATTAAGAGAGTAAAAGAGATAGAATTTATAAAAGAAACATAGATATAACATGTATTTTCAGATTAGGGCCTAAAGGAATTGAAATTGGGGTTTGAGAGATTACCCTTGGAGTTAAAAATGGATGAAAACACAAGAGGGAGGAAGAGGGGGATGCACGGCGCCGGAAACCGCCTTGTGGCCGGAAAAATGGTGGTCATGGCTGCTGGTTGCAATGATGAGGAAGGGGAAGAGGAAGTGAGAGTTGCTCTTGAGATTTATGAAGTAAGAATGACTAAATGACTTAACTCCCCCCCCCCCCTTATTACTAATATATATCTATCATCCACTCTAATTAAAACTAATACTAACTAAAATAAGACCGTAACTAAATAATAATAGGATGATAGCAAATAGGGTAAATATAATGTATTGTTGTAATAAACTGAAGTATCGGGTTTTTGTAGGAAATTTAATACATTGATAATAATTTGGTAACATAAAAATAAATAAAATACAATGAAATTTGGATAAAAAGATAATAAAATGGGAAAAGTTACCTCTTGAAATTATGTAAAGGAAATGAAATTAACTAAATTAAAATTGGAACGGTAAAATATATATAGAAATCGAGGCGGACAATTATTAACCGTTTCTCGGTAAATAAATTTATAATACACATCGTATAACTTGAAATACTATAACTCATTGAATGAATATGTAAAGTAAATTTTTAAGCCGATAATTCGACACCTTAGCCATCTCCTGCACGAGACTTATCACCGATAATAATAAATAAACAAGTAAATCAATAAATAAATAAAAAGCGAAAAATTTATAACGTGATTTAGGTAATTACTATGGTTAGTACGTAAATAATCATGATTTTGGGGTGGGTTGTTACAACTAGAAACTTAGTAATATCAATGAAATAACTTTAGGAATAA
Source organism: Portulaca oleracea (assembly GCA_029582165.1). Classification (NCBI taxonomy): domain Eukaryota; kingdom Viridiplantae; phylum Streptophyta; class Magnoliopsida; order Caryophyllales; family Portulacaceae; genus Portulaca; species Portulaca oleracea. The sequence goes on from CM055874.1 coordinate 42,579,930, forward strand.
AAATTTCAGGTTGTCTAGAAAATAGAGTTTATAGCAAAACTTGAGTTAGAAAAATCGAAACGAAGTGAAAGAGTACATCCCGGAATAGGGAAAAACATAATCTACGACTTCGTTAACAGCACCAGAGGCTAAAAACGAGTGGAAGGGCTCCAAAATGGGCCCGGACAGAAGCTGTGCATATAAAACCTTAGAATTTCCGGGTCGGAAAAACATGAGAATAATGACGTAGAAGATGATTCGAATAAAAAGGGCTTGAATCCAAGAAAATAAGCTGGAATCGATGATGATTGGGGTAATTATAACTTGAAAGCTAGAATGAGAATGATGGATCCACACATGGTTTGATGATGTGATAGCAAACGAATAACGAAACGGAGTAAGAGGTACACATCCAAATGTGACAAGAACAAGCTTGGATCGATGACTTAAGTACCAAAGGTTGGATTGATTTAGGACTTGGAGGCTATCAAGCTAGAAGAAAATTCTTAGCTAGACCAAAGACATTGAACATTGTGTTAAAGAAAGATGGGGGGAAAAAAAGTACTTTGCCAAACTTACTAGCTTTTGGAAGCTATCCTTAAGACTCACTTAAGACATCAAAATGGTACTCTTAGCCTTAAACACATAACTCCAAAATGACAACTTATAACCATGGCACACTTATGCTTAGAACCCCTTATTGGGTTGATTTGAGGCCCAAAAGATATTAATTTACATAAGCTAAATTGGGCAGAAACGTTGTTCTGGACAGCCCTGCTTCCCGGGCTCGTAACTCAAACTCCCGACATCGGATGACTACGAATCATACCTTTCTGGAAAGCTTGCAACGTGACCTAAAACTTTCATGTTTACCATAAAAACTAAAGAGATCTCCAAAGGAACGAAAAACAGCCCTTAATACAGTGACTCAGAATTCGTATATAAAATTGTACCTTCACGGTTTTGGTCGTAACTCGGGCTATACCAGTCGGAAACTCAAATTCCAAAGCCTATGGTTTGCTAAAACCTTAAGCTATCAAATGGAGTAGAAATTTGGTCAAAAATCCCACTTTTTTAATACTGTAAATTTACAGAATCGAAACAGAGGCTTTAAACACCAACATCTCCGTTTTTAATTGAGTTTTCCCACTCTTAAACATATTAAACATGACCAAACCTCTCCTAACTTCAATCCACTATATTTCCAGAATATAAACCTTGAAAATTTACTCATCAAGGACCTTAAAAACCACATGCAACCATGGATTAAACATAAACTCAACATAAAGGACTTGTTCTTGAACTCTTGCACCAAAACCTCACTAATTCACCCAAATTAAACATAATAACACTTAATTCATAATCTCAAAACATAAACACAGCCCTTACATACTAAGAGTCTCTCAAGAATTTCACATGCATTAACATATAATCATCATCCACCATGAATTCATCCACAAAACCTCATAAACACTTAGAAACACACATGCATGTACTCAAAACTTAACCCTAACTTAACCAATACAATTATATACTTGAATTTAAGATAAAAGAGAGTAAAAGAGATAGAAATTACAAAAGAAACATATGTAAAACATAGATTTTCAGATTAGGGTTTAGAGAAATTGAAATTGGGGGTTTTGAGAGGTTACCCTTGAAGATAAAATTGGAGAAAAACACAAGAGGGAGGAAGAGTGGTGGCGGCGGCCACCTTGGACGGCGGCTGGGCACCTCGCCGGAGCCGGAAAAACCCAGCAGTGGGCTGGCCCTGCTGCTCGGCCGAAGAGGAAGAGAGGAAGAGGGGAAAAGCTGGAGTTGAGGTGAAATAAAAATGAGGGTCTAAAATGACAAGGCCCCTCTTACAACACATATATATCTATCATCCACTTAAAACTAATGCTAATAATAAATAAAATAAACCTTAATTAAATAGTAATAGGATGACAACAATAGGATAAATATATTGTAATTGTTGTAGTAAATTGAAGTATTGGGTTTTTGTAGGAAATTAAATATATTGATAATAATTTGGTAACATAAAAATAAAATACAAAGGAATTTGGATTAAGAATAATAAAGTGGAAAAATTACCTCTTTAAAATTATGTAAAGGAAATGAAACTAAATAAATTAAAATTAGGACGGTAAAATATATATAGAAATCGAGGCGGATAATTATTAACCGCTTCTCGGTAAATAAATTTATAATACACATCGTATAACCTGAAATACTTTAATTCATTGAATGAATATGTAAAGTAAACTTTTAAGCCGATAATTCGGCACCTTAGCCATCTCCTGCACGAGACTTGACACCGATATCAATAAATAAATAAGTAAATAAATAAAGGTAAATGCGAAAAATTTATAACGCGATTTGGATAATTATTGTGATTTATAGATAATTAAACATGATTTTGGGGTGGGTTATTACATCCTCCCCCTCTAAAAAGAAGTTTCGTCCCCGAAACTTGATGGTGGTTAAAAACGTGATTGGTTACCTCAAAAGAGATGAGGGTATCGTTCTTTCATGTTTTCCTCGGTTTCCCAAGTAGCTTCCGAGGTATCTCGATTTGCCCACAGCACTTTGACCAATGGGACTTCTTTCGTGCGTAGCTGCTTGATTCGTCGATCCAAAATTCGAATCGGTTGCTGCTCGAAGGTTAGATCTTCGGCCAAAAGCGGCGGCTCTTCCACTAGAACATGCTTCGGGTCCGGCACATACTTTCGGAGTTGCGATACGTGAAAAACGTCGTGGATCCTTCCTAGACTAGAAGGTAACTCTATTCGGTATGCTACCGGGTTGATCTTTTCTATCACCGGATATGGCCCAATAAAACGTGGGCTTAATTTCCCTTTGATGTTAAATCTTCGAACCCCTTTCGTTGGAGAAATCTTAAGAAAAACTTGATCACCCACTTGAAATTCGAGAGGTTTTCGCCTTCTGTCTGCATAACTCTTTTGCCGACTTTGGGCAGTCTTGATGTGCTGCTGGATGACTCGGATCTTATCGGTCGTGTCTTGGATTAGTTCCGGACCTATCACTAACGCTTCATCTAACTTTCCCCAGCATAATGGGGTACGACATCTCCTGCCATAGAGTGCTTCAAACGGGGCCATTTTAATAGTGGCCCGGTAGCTATTATTATATGAAAATTCTACGAGTGGGAGGAATTCATCCCAATTCCCTTGAAAATCCAGAACACAAGCACGCAACATATCTTCCACAATTTGGTTAACCCTTTCGGTTTGACCATCACTCTCCGGATGGTATGAGCTACTAAAATTGAGTCGTGTACCGAAAGCTTTCTGCAGCGCGCTCCAAAATCTCGACTGGAACCTGGTATCCCGGTCGGATACTATTTCTCTTGGAATTCTGTGCAAACGGACAACCTCTTGAATGTATATATCAGCTAGCTTATCTACCTTCCACCCTTCGTGGATAGGGACAAAATGTGCCGACTTGGTCAAACGGTCCACAATCACCCAGATGGCATTCTTCCTGGACATGGTGAGGGGTAAACCCATGATGAAATCCATAGAAATTGATTCCCATTTCCACGTGGGAATTTCCAAAGGTCGGAGTTCTCCTGATGGTCATTGATGTTCGGCCTTGATCCTTTGACAGGTTAGGCACCTATTCACATAATTGGCTATGTCCTTTTTCATGTTTGGCCACCAGAAATTTTCCTTTAAATCCCTATACATTTTGGTACCTCCAGGGTGCACAGAATATAATGAGTTGTGGCTTTCTTCCATAAGCTTTAGCCTTAAATTTCCTCTGTTGGGCACACACAACCTATTCTGAAATTTTAAGGTTCCATCATCTTGAATTAGGAATCCCGGCATCCCTTTTATGACAAGATTATCCATGATTCTCTTGAGTTCAGGATCATTCACCATTACATCTTGATTTCCTCAATAATAGATGGCTGTAGAGATAAGGTGGCTAACTTCCTTGTCACTTCTCCTTGCTTAACTAGCTCAATGTTTTCTTTCCATAGCTCCTGTTGCAGCTTTGGGTGAACCTCTAGACAGGTCGACTTCCCATGCCGTGTCTTCCTACTCAGGGCATCGGCCACTACATTTGCTTTGCCAGGATGATATTGGATATCTAAATCATAATCCTTGATAAGTTCTAGCCATCTTCGTTGCCTTAATTTAACTCCTTCTGAGTGAATACGTATTTGAGACTTTTATGATCCGTAAAGATAGTCATATGAACTCCATATAGGTAATGCCTCCAAATCTTCAAGGCAAACACCACTGCTGCGAGCTCTAGGTCATGAGTGGGGTAATTTTTCTCGTAAGGCTTTAACTGCCGTGATGCATATGCGATTACCTTATTATCCTGCATCAGCACACATCCTAATCCTTGATGGGACGCATCACTATATACCACATATTCTCTTCCTTCCTTGGGAAGGGATAACACCGGTGCGGTCGTTAACTTTTCCTTGAGCACTTGGAAGGCTTCTTCACACTCGTCAGACCATTCGAAACGAGTCGAGTTCTTGAGAAGGTTGGTCAATGGTAGAGCTAACTTAGAGAAATTCGGTACGAATCTCCTATAATATCCTACCCCTAAGAAACTTCGCACTTCGCTAACTGTAGAAGGTCTTGCCCAGCTTTGAACGGCAGAAACTTTGCTAGGGTCCACCTGGATCCCTTTACTGGTGATTATGTGACCCAAAAATGCCACTTCCTTCAACCAAAACTCACATTTTGAAAACTTGGCGAACAGCTGTCGCTCTCTTAGAGTCTGAAGGACAATCCTCAAATGGTTCTCATGCTCCTCTTGACTTTTTGAATAGACTAGAATATCATCTATAAATACTACTACAAACTTATCCAAATAGGGTTTGAATACCCTATTCATCAGATCCATAAATACTGCCGGTGCATTGGTAAGCCCAAACGGCATCACTGTAAACTCATAATGCCCGTATCTTGTCCTAAAAGCGGTCTTGGGTATATCCTCAGCTCTAACTCTGAGCTGGTGGTATCCTGAACTCAAATCTATCTTAGAAAACATCCCGACTCCTTGAAGCTGGTCAAACAGGTCATCAATCCTTGGTAGAGGGTACTTATTCTTAATGGTAACTTTGTTCAGCTCGCGGTAATCAATACATAGCCTTAAGCTACCGTCCTTCTTCCTTACAAACAACACTGGAGCTCCCCAGGGTGATGTGCTAGGTCTGATGAATCCTTTAATCAATAGATCATCCAATTGCTCTCTTAACTCCTTAAGCTCTGCAGGCGCCATTCTATACGGTGCCTTAGATATAGGTCTTGTTCACGAATTAGCTCAATCTCAAAATCAATTTCCTCCTCGGGGTAACTCCATAATTTCTTACGGGAAGACATCTAGAAAATTACGTACTACGGGATCTCCTCTATCTTGAGCGGAGTCTTCAAATCTTCACTTACTAAACATAGGTAACCCTCGCACCATGATTAAGCAACTTTCGAGCCTTCACATAGGTTATGATGGGGGCGGGTTAGCTCCTAAGTCCCCAATGAAGTGGACTTACGTACGAGGCATTCTTAAGAATGACTATCCCTTACTACACTTGATTTGGGCTTGCGTCGAAATCAACCAATCCATACCCAGAATGATATCAAATTCTTTTAGGTCTAACTGAATAAGGTTAGCGGGAAATATCTCTGATTTTAACATGAGTGGGACACCCACAAAACTAGTCGTGCAAAGCATGGTTTGACCATTAGGTAAACTGATAGAATAATTTACTTTTCTGGCTAGATTTTGAAACTTTAACTTTGAGGCAACTCTGGTTGAAATAAAAGAGTGCGTTGCTCCAGAATCAAATAATGCAGTCAAGGGTTGCATATATATATAAACTGTGCCAGTAACAACTATACCAGATTTTGCTGCCTCCTTCCTGCTCATGACGTATTCTTGACTCACTGAGCCTTGTTGCGGTGCCTTTGTTGGCGGTGCTGGACGTGTGGTGCCTGGTTCTGATCTCCAGGATCTCCTTGGGCATTCTGCAGCTTTATGATCCGGGGCTCCACACCATAAACAATTCCCCGTACCTACCCGACATTGGGAGGTAGTGTGGTTGGTCCTGCCACATTTCCTGCAGGGTTCCTTAACACTGACAGAGTCGCTGATTCCTCGTGAAGGCACCGCCTCTTGACTGGACTGCTCCCCACATTTGAGGCACTTGTCATCCCTTTGTCGTTCCACTTCCTCTTGGTAGTCCCCTGGTTTCCGGGGTTTAGAGCTCTTAGCTCCTTTCTTACTCGTTCTACCTCCGCAGCTCTCTCATACATTTCTTGCATTGTTCGGAAGTCATGGGATGATAACTGACTACGGATATACGGCGCTAGGCCTCCTTCAGACGGGTTAACTTCACCTCTCTCCGATGCAACATACTCTGGGGCGAAACGAGACAGTTCGTTAAACTTGGCGGTGTATTGTACTACTGAAATATCTTTGTTGAGCATACTCCACTCTAAAAACTCTTTCTCTTTCTGACGCCTAAGGGAAGTAGGATAAAACTGAGCTCGTAAATCACCTAGGAAGTCATTCCAAGACTTCGCGGTCCCTTGATATTTATCCTTGATGGTCCTCCACCAAATATCCGCTTCTCCTTTCAAATAGTAGGTGTCTATGGCTAATTTCTTATCTTCTGGTACTTCGACCACTTCAAATATTTTCTCTATTTCACGAATCCAATCCTCTAACACTACGGGGTCGTAGCCCCCTTTGTAAAAGGTTGGGTTCCTTCGGGCTACTCTGTCTGCGTAATTTCCCTCTTTTGACTGACTTACTTGACCCGTAGGTGGAAGGGGTATACGCCTAAACAACTCTTGTACCAGCATCCCAAAGGGGCCAGGGTATTGAGGTGGATTAAAAGGAACAGATCCTAGAGAAGACTTAGAAGGATTAACCATCCCTGGGTTAAGTTGAGGTCCTTGCAATTCTAGTAGATTTCCCTCGGATGTCCCATTTCCAGGTTCTTCCTGTGATGGCGTGTTTCTTGAATTTTGCGACATACTACAATATTACAAGAAAATATATTATTATCCACATAGCTTAACATTATTCCCCCATTTTATAGCCCCTTTTTTTTCGTAAAACTCAGATTTTAGTCAAATGCTCCCGCATAGAACCTTGATTCCTTGGTCAAGTCTTAGGTATCATCCACATACATATATTCATACATAATTAAAATCTCAAAAGAATTTTCACAATCCCAATATATTGCAAATTGCAGAATCCACAATACATATAATTATAAATCCACAATTTTCATAACATCCATCCATTCTCATAAATAAAGATAGCGATTCCCCTTTTGATTGTCATAGAGTTTTCATCTCTATTTCCAATCCCAATACATGAGAAAAACCAAAACATCATGTTCTCCATTCCCCCTTGAATTACAAACCCACACTCCCTTCCACAAAATAATCGTAAGGAGATTACAAAAATAAGCATAGTCTGGCTAATTACATTGGTGACCCAAAAGCAACAACCTAGTCACCCATGATGTACTTATAGTCATCTAGCCTACACTTATGGTCGGCCCCTTGCTAAACCTGCACAAAAGTCAAATACCGACGACTACTGCTAAACGTGAGAATTAGACCCCTCTTGTTCTTGATCCCTAGCCTCTTCCACGCGTCGAAGTCGTAGAGGACAAACGCTCTTGCGTTTGGTGTGCCGAATCCTGGGCCCCAAAGCGGTCCAATCAAAGTCGTTCTCCACCGGGGCGGCAGGTGTAGACGTTCCTGCTTCACATTTGTTGATTTGTCTTAGCTCGGGGCGCACCTCGTCTTGGTCTAGATCCATGCTAGGATCTTCTTCTTCTTTTCCGGCTATTCGGGCGGTAGGCGTAGTCTCCCCATGAGACGATAGATTCGGAACAATTGGACGTCCTGTGAGGTACGGTGAGAAGTGTAGACGGACTTCATCCGCCGGGGGAGCGAACACGTGAGCTGGTGCTTTTCCCGCGTTGGCAGGCGCCGGTAATCCTAGCACTTCATGAAGATAGGGTCCTAACTTACTGACGTGAAGACTCAAAGATTGCGCAGCTTGCGTGATCATTATCTCCATCGTGATCTGGTTCCAAGCCCCTACATAGTTGAGGCACCATGCGTGGCGTCCGGGTTCTCCACGTATAAGCAGTTGACGGTACCTGTCCCGGATATCATCCCACGGGCTCTCGTGGGGAAGAGTCGCTAAAAGGCATCGGGCTCGGTAAATTTCGTCGTGATATTCGGACTTGGGATTTGCAGCGCAATGTGCGTCGAGGACATCTTGTAAAGCCTTAAAATGGGCTTGAACGTTGGTGGCGGGGTCCATGAACATCGCGAACGGATTTGGGAGGGGGTTACCGTCGTTATCCATCTATACCATACAGAAGTACAATGCAAGATTTTAAAATCTTATCATGGCCAAAATGAACGGGCTACTTGCAAATAAAAGAAACAAATTTGTGACGAGGTTCGAGACTCAACCTAGTTAACTTCTTATGAGCGATTTAAGAAACTCTCATTTTATCTTTTGAATTTGCCCTAAGCTTGCTTAACAATTCTAGACTTCATAATTTATTCCCTTTCTCGGGCTTCCTTAAAAACTTTTAATCCATACTAACGTTTAAAACTCATTTCATCATATACCAATCCCGCTTGGGACTCGCTTTATAATCTTTTCATTAACTTTCAAAGACTTTCGATGAGATGCCTTGGCAAACTTCACAATTTTCCGTTATATTTATTAACTTCACTTGCATAAATTACTAGACTTAACTCAATTCACCTAGATTTTCCCCTTAAAGATTTTGACTAAAACCTTCTTAAAACCCTGGAAGAAATTCGACAGCACTTCCCCTATAATTAGAGCTATTCCCAAATTTACATAATCTTGAAAACCTGCAAAGAAGAACAATTTACATACTAAACCAATATTTAGAGCTTCATGCTCATCAACAATTCCCAACATACCACTTATGATACTTATACTTATCATAAAGAGGCTTGTACTCACGTGCCTAACTTTCTCCCTAAATTAGGATCCATGACTTAAGAAATTCTATAATCCTCAAATACTTAATCAAAACCTTGCTTTGATACCACAACTGTAACACCCCAACCTTAATCACAGGGTTAAACTCTACTAGAGAAGCTAAGCCCGCGATTAGCGCAGCGGAACACTTTTTAGGTTGAAGTGTCACCGCCGTCTCCCAAAAGAGACAAGGCAACAACACCAAAGAAACTTCCAAAACCACAAGGTAACTTACTAACTTAAGAACCTTCACATATAAAACTTATACAACCCTTGGATAAAATATATAAACTTAAACATAGCTTAAGTACTAAAACAACTTCCAAAATCCTGCTTGCCCTTGCTGACCGATGAATTCCTTAGAGAACTACCTCAAGAGCCTTGAATTACTTTGGAACCGACTTGTCCTTGCCCTGGGAGCTCGAACCTCCTAAACCAAAACATTAAAACATTGCAAAAAGGTGAGTGGGAAAACACTCAGTACGTAAACCTCCTGCACGTAAACCGTTTGAAAAACGGTTTTGGTGCCGGCATTTAAATTCATTTTGAAAACAAGGGAAGGGGATTAAAACAGGACTTGAATGACATGATCATGAATATATGCATAAACATGAACAAAAGAGAGTAGAAAGTAGGTGGAACCCTTACGATCGGTGCAAGCACCTCACACACGCGTATGCCCAAGTTGATCAAAACTTGGAATGGGTGATCGCCAATGCGACACGACAGTCAAGGCACTCGATCGAGTGCTAAAACATGAAAGTAACTATAAACATAGAGTGTGGGTCCACCGTTAAATATAAAGACATTGTAAACCATAAAACTTGACATGGCATAAATTGAATGAATCATGACTATAACTTAGATTGTAAAGTGGACAATTCGCGTACCTTGGGGACGCTAAAGACCTTGGCGGCGTCTCGGCTTGGAGATGGCTTTCAAACTTGTCAACTAAAATAAGAATAAATAAAAATGAAGAACCGAATAAGGTTTTAAATTAGATTCACAAGACTAGTGTAACGCCCCAACCTTAATCACAAGATTAAGACTATACTTAGAATCCCAAACCTGTGATTAGCGCAGCGGAACACCTTAGGTCGAGACATTACCGCCGTCTCCCAAAAGAGACAAGGCAACAACACTAAAGAAACTTCCAAAACCACAAGATAACTTACTAGCTTAAAAACCTTCATAAATAAAACTTATACGACCTTTGGATAACCTACATAAACTTAAACATAGCTTAACAACTAAACGACTTCCAAAAAAACCCTGCTCGCCCTTGCTAACCGGTGATTTCCTTAGAGAACTACCTTACGCTGGTGATTCATAAAACCTTAAGTTCATTTCTCTTTGCATCGATTTCTAAGACAATTCATTGTCAGGGGGCATTACTATCTCTCAAAAACCCCAAAACACTGGGTTTTACTCCTTTAATTATCTGAACACTCTCTTCCCTTCATAAATTATATGGTAAGAACGTTTCCTTTCTCAGATATATCCATATGACTTTTATTCCTCTGGAAGAAAATCCAATCTTTCTCCAAGCGTTCTATATTCTTGACTTTATGAACAACTTAATCGTAAAAAGTTTTGACTCGAAGGTCCCTAGTATCTCCTTGAACAACTGTTTCACTACATTTCCCACTTTACCTCAGGTATCTCGAACATTCCATACAAACTAACACCTTTGCACTCTTTCACCAAAATCTCTTTAATTCACCCAAATTAAACATGACAACACTTAAATAATAATCTTAACATATATAATCAGCCCTTAGTACTCAAAAACTTATCAAGAAACTCACATGCATCAAGATTATAACAATATCCATCAAGAATTCAACAAGAAAACCTCAAGAACTCATCCAAATACACATGCACATACTCCAAACTCAAACCCTGACTTAACCAATACAATTATATACTTGAATTCATGAATTAAGAGAGTAAAAGAGATAGAATTTATAAAAGAAACATAGATATAACATGTATTTTCAGATTAGGGCCTAAAGGAATTGAAATTGGGGTTTGAGAGATTACCCTTGGAGTTAAAAATGGATGAAAACACAAGAGGGAGGAAGAGGGGGATGCACGGCGCCGGAAACCGCCGCCGAAAATGGTGGTCAGCTGGTGGAGGAAGGGTGAAGATGAAGTGAGAGTTGCTCTTTATATTTATTAAGTAAGAATGAATAAATGAATTAACTACCCCCCCCACCTTATTACTAATATATATCTATCATCCACTCTAATTAAAACTAATACTAACTAAAATAAGACCGTAACTAAATAATAATAGGATGATAGCAAATAGGGTAAATATAATGTATTGTTGTAATAAACTGAAGTATCGGGTTTTTGTAGGAAATTTTAATACATTGATAATAATTTGGTAACATAAAAAAAAATAAAATACAATGAAATTTGGATAAAAAGATAATAAAATGGGAAAAGTTACCTCTTGAAATTATGTAAAGGAAATGAAATTAACTAAATTAAAATTGGAACGGTAAAATATATATAGAAATCGAGGCGGACAATTATTAACCGTTTCTCGGTAAATAAATTTATAATACACATCGTATAACTTGAAATACTATAACTCATTGAATGAATATGTAAAGTAAATTTTTAAGCCGATAATTCGACACCTTAGCCATCTCCTGCACGAGACTTATCACCGATAATAATAAATAAACAAGTAAATCAATAAATAAATAAAGGTAAACGCGAAAAATTTATAACGTGATTTAGGTAATTACTATGGTTAGTACGTAAATAATCATGATTTTGGGGTGGGTTGTTACAACTAGAAACTTAGTAATATCAATGAAATAACTTTAGGAATAAAAATTTCAGGTTGTCTAGAAAATAGAGTTTATAGCAAAACTTGAGTTAGAAAAATCGAAACGAAGTGAAAGAGTACATCCCGGAATAGGGAAAAACATAATCTACGACTTCGTTAACAGCACCAGAGGATAAAAACGAGTGGAAGGGCTCCAAAATGGGCCCGGACAGAAGCTGTGCATATAAATACGAACTTTCGATTCAGTGATGAATAATACGAACTTTGACCTCCTGTTGCCCCCAACAACACGCCACCGAGTTAAGTTGAATTTAACTCGGTGGCGGATGACGTGGCGGTGGACTTGAGTCTATTGACTTTGCCACATCAGATTTGACTTTCCAAATATGCCCCGCCCTCTCTCTCTTCCTTCTCTCTAAAAGTACCAGATTTGACCCATGGTCAAATCTGGTACTTTCTCTCTTCCTTCTCTGGGTCAAATCTGGTACTTTTAGAGAGAAAGTTCGTATTATTTAGTCTTATATGGCCAAAAGTTCGAATTATTAGAATCCAATTTCCCTATTGCATATGTTAATCTCAAGAATAGCCCTACGAACGGAGAAATAACGAACAGCGACGCACAATCATTGTCACAGCTGTTACTTTGAGTATTCTTTGTTTATAAAAAGAAGTAACAATTTTATTACTTTATTTATAAAAAGAAGTAACAATTTTATAAATGTTATTTTGTGTAAAAATGAAAAAAATGTGCAAATAGATTAATATATAAAAGCTATTAATAAATACTTTAATTTTACAAATTTAAATTATTTTTAATAAAGCTAATATAGTTGATTGGAAATTAAAGAAAGTTAGGCTAATTAATTCAAATTATAAAACATAATTGAGATTAGAAAATAAATTGTTATGTCTCCTCTTGGTGAGACCTAGACTAGTCAAAATATAATTCGAGAAATTTCTATGTACATCTTATGAAAAACATGTGCTAAAGTTTATTTTAATAAATTCACCATTCTAAAGTTGTCAAATATTATTATTTATAGAGTAAACAATTATATTAAAGTAATTATTTTAATAAAAAGGAAGTAGTATTATTATTATTATTTATCCATCTATCAAAATAAGAAAAACATGTGTAATTGTATACCATACAATTCCTAACACTACAACACGTACAAGTCTTTTTTTTCTCTTTTTTTTTCCTCTTGTGTTTATTTATTATTAGAAAATATTTGGTTCCCCTCCCCTCCATTAACCCTCATATTGGGGGTTTAATGAAAAGGAGGCTAATAGAAAGGAATGGAGGTTAATGGTTCCCCTCCCCTCCTCTCCTATTATTTTTGTCAAACAAGGTGAAAGGAAGTAAATTAATATATTTCTCTTCCCTTCCCCTCCCCTCCCCTCCCCTCTCATAACCTCAATACAAACATACTGTAAAAATGAGGGGTAAGTGGGGGAAGGGAAGAATTTTAATACATCTCATCCCTTCCCCTCATTAATATATCCAAATGAGGTTAATGCTAGTCACCTCCCTTCCCTTCCCTTTCCTTCCTGTCCCTTCCCTTCCCCTTCCCCTTCATTCTCCTCTCCTCCCCCTCTAAATTGAATCCAAATATTAAAGAGAAAGACCTATAATACTGCGGGAAGAGAGTCTAAAGCCTGTTAGGGTTTATGTAGTTATTATCATCATAGACTCAAATTGGTTAATAATAAGATTTTGTAAATTATTTGATTAGATAATCAAATATATTATAGTAATTAAAAAATTAATTTTTTTATCATATATCCTTAATTATATAAGATATATTAAAAGAGTGGATTAGATTCATTATTAATCTTCGTAGGGTGACAATTAACAAAACCGAATTAATAATGGTAGTAACTATTGTTTCAATAGATAAAGTTAATTTTCAATGTAATAAAAAAGATAAAGTTAATTGTTTTACATTTATGTGTGGTGAATAAATTCTGTAATAAGACAAATCATATGAATCATTTAAATCCAAATACAAATTTTTAGTATGAATGGTTACTTATAATCGTAAGATATTCATACTATTTTTAGTTATAGCTAAAAGCAATTCCTACATGCAATATACGATCTGTATATAGCTAATTATAAATAGTAAATTAACGAATTTTATGGGGTCATATTCAAATTGTGTTTCTTACAATAGGAGAATGTGCCAAAAGTCTTTGTCTCCTTATTTCGTGCCACCATGCCTCTTATTTCCTAATACACACCAATAGATTAACTGCTCCTATAAAACTTATGAACAAAAGTAAGCTAACACAAACCCGAGAGATATGTGTTTAGATCATCAACATAAACAATAAGTAAGAAATATATACTTTAGAGTGTGCTTTCATCATTTACATCCAAATAAATTAGCTTTTCATATTGAACATTACATAGTCATATTAATGTTAAACAATTTCCATTAGTCATTATTTTTAATTTATAACCATTTACATGGATCTCAAAGGATCATCTTCACATTTCTTACCATCGTTATGGTGCCTCTATGTTTTGATTAACTTAGCACTTGTGATAGGTGTACGCTCTAATTTAGTGGGCTCAAATCCCCCTAGCACTGAACAACCATCTTCCAAACTTGGCACACATATTAAAACTGCTGCCTTAATTACTCCATCTATCAACCAACATAAGCCAATACACCTAAACCATCTCCTTCAAATGTGGCCCCCGCTAACCAAGGACCTCTTCCTTCAAGTGTCGAGCCAGCTAAACCAGGATCTCTTCCTACTAATGCCGAGCCTACTAATAAGCCATGACCTCTTCCTTCTAGTGTCAAGCCTACTAATAAGCCAGAACCTCTTCCTTCTAGTGCTGAGCCTACTAATAAGCCAGTACCTCTTCCTTCTAGTGTCGAGCCTACTAATAAGCCAGTACCTCTTCCTTCAAGTGCTGAGCCTATGAAACCAGGATCTCCTCCAACAAGTACAACACCCGCTACCCCAGGATCAAATGTTATTCGCAAAACTCAAACTCCTCCCCCACCTCCTGATCAGTACATGAAAGGTGATCCTTTTCCTATGAGGGATTTCTTCGAACAAACTTTTGGGGAACAAAGACTCCAATTCTTCGATAACGGCACCACTAAGTTGTCCTTAGATCCATCATCTGGATCTGGGTTTAAATCCAAAAACGAATACTTATTCATAACAATGAGTATCCAGATGAAGTTAGTTCCCGGAAACTCAGCTGGTTCAGTGACAACCTTTTACCTAACCTCAAGTGGGTTTGGGCACGACGAGATAGATATTGAATTCTTAGGGAATGCAACAGGTGAGCCATATACCCTCCACACAAATGTGTACGTGGACGGAAAAGGCGATGCGAACAATGATTCCACGTGGTTTGACCCGACAGAAGATTTCCACACATACACCCTGTCATGGACTGCTAAGAGGATTGCTTGGTATGTGGATGGGATACCTATTAGGCAATATAAGAGCGACCCTGCTAACGGTGTGCCTTACCCAAGTAAGAAGGCTCAGAGGATTATTGCTAGCTTGTGGAATGCTGATGATTGGGCAACTCAAGGGGGAAAGGTCAAGGCTGATTGGTCAAAGGGTCCTCTCATTGCTTACTATAAGAATTTTACCGGTGCTTTTTGTTTGTGGCAAGGTGGGTCTTCCTCTTGTGGGATAACTCCTACCCCTGATCCTAAATTAGCTTGGTTGAATGATGAGTTTGATGCCAAGAGCATGGAGAAGATCAAATGGTCACAAGATAACATTATGATTTACAATTATTGCAACGATCCAAATAGATTCGCTGCTGAAGGAGGGTTGCCTAAAGAATGTTCAATTAATAAGTGACAAGCTAGGTCCAAGAAATCAAGACCACCTCCATTTGGATATAGGATTGAGCAACCTTATTTATATTTTGAATAAGGCAAACATGTTCTAATACTGTCAACTTCTGATTTTTAATTGATCAATTTTTGAATAGCAATTTTGTGAGTATTTATTTTAAGGATAAAATAAGCTTACTCAAAATGAGTTTGAATTTTGCAATGAAGTTATATGAGTGTGAGTTTTGTCAAATTCTTACCAATTGATATATCACCATTTTCCTTTGAGGAATTAAGTAGGCTTCTCAATCTTGAAAACATATGTAACTCTACATTATATTGGTGATTGTTTTTAGTTATTCTATCGTAATTTCACCTCTTGGCTCAGAACCAATTGGAAAAAAATTACTCAACATTGATGCACGACATACTCCGACTTTAAGAAGAGACTCTAACAAGGTTATAGATAACATTAGCCTTATCCTTCTTTAAAAGGGTGCTAACACTAATATTAAAAATAGATGGCAACAAAAGTTTATCAAGAATTAAATCGAATTTCTAATAAATACACATGATACAGTCTAAATTTAATAGAGTATTAGGAAATATATCTTATGTAATCAACTTATTTTTGGTAAATATTTCATGTATATGATCACCTTTGTCATATATATTATGTACATCAACCAACTTCTTTGTGTGTCATTGAGACATATTCTTGTACATGGTATCATAGGGGGAGGATCCTTAAAACATTTTTTTCTCCAATATTTTCTTTTTTTTCTTCACCTTCACAACACACAAAAAAGGGGTAAAAAAGAGGAAACGCCAACCAGTGCAACGCACTGTTATATTGGGCTTACGAATCCTAACGACTGCAACCCAATAACCACCCCCGGCCGTCGTCCTCTTCGTTCGTCGTACACTCTCTCCGGTCGTCGCACCCTTTTCAGGTACTCTTTCTCTCTTGCATCATCCCCCTCACTTGCATGTGTTTTCGTGAGGTTTCCACCACATTCCTCTCGGTGGCACTGGGTCCTCATTGTCACCGATAACCGCCAAACGTTCCTTCTCTCTACCATGGCTGGTATCTTCCACTCTGACAACTTAACTGCTCCATCGCCGCCCCTAACCAGTTCACCCATCGTCATGGACTCAACCACCCAACCGTCTTCTATGACGATGGCTTTCTTAGTTGTCGATGGCTTATCACCCTCGCTAGTCTAATGGTTCTCAGCCATTAATTAGGGGTGAGAAAAAATTTCGAGAATCCCGGTCCCGTCCCGTCCCGTCCCGTTCTTAGTCAACTCCCGGTCCCAAAATCCTGCTCGCAATGTAAACACCGGATTTTGTACCGGGTCAAGTGCACAAGTAAAGCACTAGAGCAAAAAGGCATGCATTAAGACAAGCGAGGCCAAGAATCAAAGGAGATCAAGAGACAATGACTATGGTCGTTTAGCCTTAGTCTCATTTTTGCATTGTCAAGTCATCAATCGGCACAGTCTGTAACACCCCAACCTTAATCACAGGGTTAAACTCTACTAGAGAAGCTAAGCCCGCGATTAGCGCAGCGGAACACTTTTTAGGTTGAAGTGTCACCGCCGTCTCCCAAAAGAGACAAGGCAACAACACCAAAGAAACTTCCAAAACCACAAGGTAACTTACTAACTTAAGAACCTTCACATATAAAACTTATACAACCCTTGGATAAAATATATAAACTTAAACATAGCTTAAGTACTAAAACAACTTCCAAAATCCTGCTTGCCCTTGCTGATAGATGAATTCCTTAGAGAACTACCTCAAGAGCCTTGAATTACTTTGGAACCGACTTGTCCTTGCCCTGGGAGCTCGAACCTCCTAAAACAAAACATTAAAACATTGCAAAAAGGTGAGTGGGAAAACACTCAGTACGTAAACCTCCAGCACGTAAACCGTTTGAAAAACGGTTTGGCCGACATTTAAATTCATTTTGAAAACAAGGGAAGGGGATTAAACAGACTTGAATGACATGATCATGAATATATGCATAAACATGAACAAAGAGAGTAGAAAGTAGGTGGAACCCTTACGATCGGTGCAAGCACCTCACACACGCGTATGCCCAAGTTGATCAAAACTTGGAATGGGTGACTGCCAAGCAGTCGACACTGGCCAGGTCAAGGCACTTTGATCAGGAGTGCTAAAACATGAAAGTAACTATAAACATAGAGTGTGGGTCCACTGTTAAATATAAAGACATTGTAAACCATAAAACTTGACATGGCATAAATTGAATGAATCATGACTATAACTTAGATTGTAAAAGTGACAATTCGCGTACCTTGGGACGCTAAAGACCTTGGCGGCGCGTCTCGGCTTGGAGATGGCTTTCGAAACTTGTCAACTAAAATAAGAATAAATAAAAATGAAGAACCGAATAAGGTTTTAAATTAGATTCACAAGACTAGTGTAACGCCCCAACCTTAATCACAAGATTAAGACTATACTTAGAATCCCAAACCTGTGATTAGCGCAGCGGAACACCTTAGGTCGAGACATTACCGCCGTCTCCCAAAAGAGACAAGGCAACAACACTAAAGAAACTTCCAAAACCACAAGATAACTTACTAGCTTAAAAACCTTCATAAATAAAACTTATACGACCTTTGGATAACCTACATAAACTTAAACATAGCTTAACAACTAAACGACTTCCAAAAAAACCCTGCTCGCCCTTGCTAACCGGTGATTTCCTTAGAGAACTACCTTACGCTGGTGATTCATAAAACCTTAAGTTCATTTCTCTTTGCATCGATTTCTAAGACAATTCATTGTCAGGGGGCATTACTATCTCTCAAAAACCCCAAAACACTGGGTTTTACTCCTTTAATTATCTGAACACTCTCTTCCCTTCATAAATTATATGGTAAGAACGTTTCCTTTCTCAGATATATCCATATGACTTTTATTCCTCCGAAGAAAATCCAATCTTTCTCCAAGCGTTCTATATTCTTGACTTTATGAACAACTTAATCGTAAAAGTTTTGACTCAAGGTCCCTAGTATCTCCTTGAACAACTGTTTCACTACATTTCCCACTTTACCTCAGGTATCTCGAACATTCCATACAAACTAACACCTTTGCACTCTTTCACCAAAATCTCTTTAATTCACCCAAATTAAACATGACAACACTTAAATAATAATCTTAACATATATAATCAGCCCTTAGTACTCAAAAACTTATCAAGAAACTCACATGCATCAAGATTATAACAATATCCATCAAGAATTCAACAAGAAAACCTCAAGAACTCATCCAAATACACATGCACATACTCCAAACTCAAACCCTGACTTAACCAATACAATTATATACTTGAATTCATGAATTAAGAGAGTAAAAGAGATAGAATTTATAAAAGAAACATAGATATAACATGTATTTTCAGATTAGGGCCTAAAGGAATTGAAATTGGGGTTTGAGAGATTACCCTTGGAGTTAAAAATGGATGAAAACACAAGAGGGAGGAAGAGGGGGATGCACGGCGCCGGAAACCGCCGCCGGCTGGCCGGAAAAATGGTGGCTGTGGCTGCTGGTTGCACGGCAGTGAGGGAAGGGGGAAGAGGAAGTGAGAGTTGCTCTTGAGATTTATGAAGTAAGAATGACTAAATGACTTAACTCCCCCCCCCCCTTATTACTAATATATATCTATCATCCACTCTAATTAAAACTAATACTAACTAAAATAAGACCGTAACTAAATAATAATAGGATGATAGCAAATAGGGTAAATATAATGTATTGTTGTAATAAACTGAAGTATCGGGTTTTTGTAGGAAATTTTAATACATTGATAATAATTTGGTAACATAAAAAAAAAATAAAATACAATGAAATTTGGATAAAAAGATAATAAAATGGGAAAAGTTACCTCTTGAAATTATGTAAAGGAAATGAAATTAACTAAATTAAAATTGGAACGGTAAAATATATATAGAAATCGAGGCGGACAATTATTAACCGTTTCTCGGTAAATAAATTTATAATACACATCGTATAACTTGAAATACTATAACTCATTGAATGAATATGTAAAGTAAATTTTTAAGCCGATAATTCGACACCTTAGCCATCTCCTGCACGAGACTTATCACCGATAATAATAAATAAACAAGTAAATCAATAAATAAATAAAGGTAAACGCGAAAAATTTATAACGTGATTTAGGTAATTACTATGGTTAGTACGTAAATAATCATGATTTTGGGGTGGGTTGTTACAACTAGAAACTTAGTAATATCAATGAAATAACTTTAGGAATAAAAATTTCAGGTTGTCTAGAAAATAGAGTTTATAGCAAAACTTGAGTTAGAAAAATCGAAACGAAGTGAAAGAGTACATCCCGGAATAGGGAAAAACATAATCTACGACTTCGTTAACAGCACCAGAGGATAAAAACGAGTGGAAGGGCTCCAAAATGGGCCCGGACAGAAGCTGTGCATATAAAACCTTAGAATTTCCGGGTCGGAAAAACATGAGAATAATGACGTAGAAGATGATTCGAATAAAAAGGGCTTGAATCCAAGAAAATAAGCTGGAATCGATGATGATTGGGGTAATTATAACTTGAAAGCTAGAATTAGAATGATGGATCCACACATGGTTTGATGATGTGATAGCAAACGAATAACGAAACGGAGTAAGAGGTACACATCCGAATGTGACAAGAACAAGCTTGGATCGATGACTTAAGTACCAAAGGTTGGATTGATTTAGGACTTGGAGGCTATCAAGCTAGAAGAAAATTCTTAGCTAGACCAAAGACATTGAACATTGTGTTAAAGAAAGATGGGGGGAAAAAAAGTACTTTGCCAAACTTACTAGCTTTTGGAAGCTATCCTTAAGACTCACTTAAGACATCAAAATGGTACTCTTAGCCTTAAACACATAACTCCAAAATGACAACTTATAACCATGGCACACTTATGCTTAGAACCCCTTATTGGGTTGATTTGAGGCCCAAAAGATATTAATTTACATAAGCTAAATTGGGCAGAAACGTTGTTCTGGACAGCCCTGCTTCCCGGGCTCGTAACTCAAACTCCCGACATCGGATGACTACGAATCATACCTTTCTGGAAAGCTTGCAACGTGACCTAAAACTTTCATGTTTACCATAAAAACTAAAGAGATCTCCAAAGGAACGAAAAACAGCCCTTAATACAGTGACTCAGAATTCGTATATAAAATTGTACCTTCACGGTTTTGGTCGTAACTCGGGCTATACCAGTCGGAAACTCGAAATTCCAAAGCCTATGGTTTGCTAACACCTTAAGCTATCAAATGGAGTAGAAATTTGGGCAAAAATCCCACTTTTATACTACTGTAAATTTCCAGAATCGAAACAGAGGCTTTAAACACCAACATCTCAGTTTTTAATTGAGTTTTTCCCACTCTTAAACATATTAAACATGACCAAACCTCTCCTAACTTCAATCCACTATATTTCCAGAATATAAACCTTGAAAATTTACTCATCAAGGACCTTAAAAACCACATGCAACCATGGATTAAACATAAACTCAACATAAAGGACTTGTTCTTGAACTCTTGCACCAAAACCTCACTAATTCACCCAAATTAAACATAATAACACTTAATTCATAATCTCAAAACATAAACACAGCCCTTACATACTAAGAGTCTCTCAAGAATTTCACATGCATTAACATATAATCATCATCCACCATGAATTCATCCACAAAACCTCATAACCACTTAGAAACACACATGCATGTACTCAAAACTTAACCCTAACTTAACCAATACAATTATATACTTGAATTTAAGATAAAAGAGAGTAAAAGAGATAGAAATTACAAAAGAAACATATGTAAAACATAGATTTTCAGATTAGGGTTTAGAGAAATTGAAATTGGGGGTTTTGAGAGGTTACCCTTGAAGATAAAATTGGAGAAAAACACAAGAGGGAGGAAGAGTGGTGGCGGCGGCCACCTTGGACGGCGACTAGGCACCTCGCCAGAGCCGGAAAAACCCAGCAGTGGGCTGGCCCTGCTGCTCGGCCGAAGAGGAAGAGAGGAAGAGGGGAAAAGCTGGAGTTGAGGTGAAATAAAAATGAGGGTCTAAAATGACAAGGCCCCTCTTACAACACATATATATCTATCATCCACTTAAAACTAATGCTAATAATAAATAAAATAAACCTTAATTAAATAGTAATAGGATGACAACAATAGGATAAATATATTGTAATTGTTGTAGTAAATTGAAGTATTGGGTTTTTGTAGGAAATTAAATATATTGATAATAATTTGGTAACATAAAAATAAAATACAAAGGAATTTGGATTAAGAATAATAAAGTGGAAAAATTACCTCTTTAAAATTATGTAAAGGAAATGAAACTAAATAAATTAAAATTGGGACGGTAAAATATATATAGAAATCGAGGCGGATAATTATTAACCGCTTCTCGGTAAATAAATTTATAATACACATCGTATAACCTGAAATACTTTAACTCATTGAATGAATATGTAAAGTAAACTTTTAAGCCGATAATTCGGCACCTTAGCCATCTCCTGCACGAGACTTGACACCGATATCAATAAATAAATAAGTAAATAAATAAAGGTAAACGCGAAAAATTTATAACGCGATTTGGATAATTATTGTGATTTATAGATAATTAAACATGATTTTGGGGTGGGTTATTACACAGTCAACAATTTGCGTGAAAGAAACATAAGCAAGGCCAAGCGGCCTACGCTCACTGTCACGTCATCTATCTGCGCCTTGCCGTGGTTAACACAATCCCTTGATCCATGTAGCTGCGTAATCAACGCATGCACGTATCAAGGCCAAGCGACCTAACTAAGGGGATTGAAGACATGAATGGCGGATCATGTTTTCTCCTTCCATCTTTCATCCACCATTCCCACCTATAAATACAACACTAGATTCAAAGGAAAAGGGAACAACAAGAAGAAGAGAGGAGAAGAAACCAAGCAAAAAAAACTCCATTATTCGTACCGCCTCAAACCGATAAGAAAATCTTGACGTATTGACTTCGAGATTTTCTCTCTTCTCTCCCTCCTTTTAAACTCGTTCTTGCATGCTACGTGATTAAGCAAGGTTAGAATGCTCATGTTTATCACCATCTTGTCATGTAATCATCTTTGTGTTACACTTGTACATTTTTGTAAAAAATTCTTTAAACGTGCATGACATGAATATATTATCGTGAAATCTTTATGTAATAACCGACCCCTAACTCAATATAATTAAATTAATTAATGAGCTTAAATTAACAAAATTGTGCATTTCGTTTTGGTTAACTGTTTATGTTTTTGCAAGACTCGAGCATGTCAACGACCGCCACATGTCAGTTTGTTATTTTATTATATATGTTTGTTGTGCGACAACCAAATTATTCAAACTAATCTCGAATTATTTGGGATATTCATGAAGTTAGATTTTGATAAGTCGGGTGAAGTATAATTCATTATTATGATACTTCTTACTACCATTCCTTAATTTATTTGAATTACGTATTTAATTCGTCTCCCCATTTTATTTCAAGAACTCCCCTTATTATTCTCATCTCGTAAAATCTCATTCCAAGTCCTTATATTAATATTTTGGGCAACTAGGAAGAAAATTACTAGGACTTAGGAGGGAAGAGCTAGTTTCTATATTAAGATAGTTGGGTCTTAAATTTTATTTTTAATTCCCACTAAAACCCTCTTTCTTCCTTCAGTGGGAGCAAAGCATCAGTTAACACAAGGCAGAATAATTTTTCTTATACCCAAGCCCTTCACCGTTCCTATGCGTCGATCCCCATTTGTATGCCTTATGTTTTTTGTTGTTCGCCGGAAAAAGGACGCCGCCTCTGCCGCTTGGTCCGCCGGAGTCACCGACCAGCACAGGGTTCACCATCCTCCTTCATTCTCCCTCTTGTTCCTCTGATTCTTCCTTGATCGTTCTCCCTTTCCCACCTGACTCTATCTTCAACCTCTCTCGTCGCCGACATCGGGCCCAACTGCCGATGGCGACTACCAGCAATAGCCGATCATCGGTGGGCCGCGCACCACAACCCTCTCTCTCCCCTCTTGTCCTAACTTCTCACTTGGTGTTTTGATACCCACTTGAAGGCAAAACCTAAGATTCACCCCTCTTTTAATCAATTTTACTAAATTTAATTCTTCAATTCTAATGTCTTTCTTATCAAATTTAAGTATTCAGAATGAGTACACTTTGCATTATCAATTGGTTTTGGGTTGGTTTGTGCTTATGGAATATGTATATGTATGTTAAGTGTTTGATGTTATGTATGAATGAAAGTGCCCATGAATAGCTTAACTTTGTGATGATGGAATTGATATTGTGGGTAACTTATACCCATTTGTAGGACCCGGGAATGGTTGGATAGCCTTTTCCCATTGCGCTACGTAGGTTATGATTCGGAGCTGACTAAGGTTGCTTTGCTTTTTAGATAAAACCTTTTTTTTTCGATCCTTTATATATCCTACGCATGCAAACTCACTTAAAGCCTAACCATTCTAGCTTGAAGATGCCAAATCACATCGGCCCCGGATTCATGTTATGGCCAAAAAAGGACACCAGGGTCACTAGACTTACCCGTAGGCCAAGCGCCCTTGGCAGGGGCCAGGCCAGTGACCCACTGGTCCCTAACCTGGGAGAAAGGGGCTAGAAACGAGTCAAGACCGCTTGGCCTTGACTGGCTTCTACTCCCATTTCTCCTCGGTTGGCTCCTTAATATTGATTCTGGGTGAGATGTTGACCCATCAGGTGAAACTAAAATGAGAAACACAAAAGGTGAGTTATGTAAGTTAGGATAGAGGAGGAGTCAACAGTTGATTTAGGGAAATCAATGAACAGAGAAAACTATAAAACTCCGGCCTACGAACCCGAATTTTGAACCCGGGGGTAAGGTTACGAGTCCAAGGGTTAAAGAACCCTCAGACTCACCTGTTTTGAAAACAGAGTCTACTAAAATCGAAATTGAAATGAAAAAGAGCGGGGAGAAGTTTAAAAGGTTTCACGATGTTATATTCACGTCATGCGAGTATGATGTTTTATCTACAAAATAATGTACAAGGATGATGACAATATGATTACATGGTTACAAAATGATAAATAAATGACCAAACCTTGCTTAATCACAAAACAATGCAAGTGAAGTTAAAGAAGAACTAAAATTGGTGCGTCGGGTTTCTTCAAGTGTCGACACCGTGATAACTTCGGGACCCTTTTTTTATGTGAGAATGGTGAGAAATGAGAGGTGTTTGTTGAGAGAGAATTTAAGCTGATTTGTTGACGCAATCGGTGGTGAAATGGGGGTATTCATGCCCCTAATCCCTCTCAAGGCCGCTTGGCCTACGACTCTACATGAGTCAAAGGCGCCAAGGCTGAAGTCGGGGGATTTGTTGACCGAGACGAGGCACGAAGATGATACGGAATTGCGTAGGCCAAGCGGCCTATGGGAGCCCTGCACATGGATCAGTGACGTGGCGGTGTGTGAACCTCTCCCTGTGTATGCATTGGCCAAGCGGCCTATACAATTGTTTTTGGCTCCATTTGCACAGTGTAGGCCAAGCGGCGTACACTCTTGTCTATGGGCCTGATTCGCGCTTTGGGCTTGCTTTTTGGGTCAGCCAAGGCCAAATGGCCTTGACAGCTTGTTGTGGGCCCGATTTCTTCATACTTTGTCCTTGGTTTCTGTTCGTCTCATTTCGAGCTGAATTGATACCGTTAATTGACTTTTTGCCTGTAATTCCTTCACGTGGTTTGGATATGGGTACGTTTTGCAGAAATTAATGAAAATCTACATAAAAGCCAAGAGAAGTGAAGAAAGAAAAGAAAAGGGTGAAGAAAATAAGAACAAGAACCAGCACCACACTTTGAACCCCGCTGGCAGCGTTCACCCTCCCCGCACCCAGCGCCTTCCTCAGTAAGGCATCCATCGACGACCATACGAGGCGCCGCCAGCGCCTGGTTTCCGCTACCTGCGTCTGCCTCATACATCAACAGCTGGCAGCGCTTGTTTTCCCGCTACCAGCGCCTCACGTCGGAAATCAATATTGTCATCACGAGACGCTACAAGCGGTCATCTACCTGCTCCCAGCGTCCAAAGCTGAAACCACCATGAAGAGTCGGAATAAGACCCGCTGACAGCGCCCACTCAGACGCTGCCAGTGTTTGAGTCTTTGATGCGCCGCTAAATTCACACGCGTAGGGTTCCTTTTTTTTTTTTTGTTCTTGTTACTTTCATTATAAACCCTTTCGAATATGAGAGAAAAAAGATAGTTTTTAGGTTAGTTTTATTCTTTAGTCCTTCTTAGTTTTCTCAGATATTAGATCACTGTTTAGGTTTCTTTACAATTTTCTCGCTAGTTATTCGATTGTAATTCATACTCTTTAAAGTTTAATTCAGTTCAATTTTAGTTTTCAATTTCTCGCGATTTCAATTTTGTTAGTATTAGTTTCCACACAAATTCCACTTTTTAGTGAAGAGGAGGATTAAGGTTCCCTGAATTCTCCCTTCGAGTGAGGATTTGGGTAGTCTTAGTAATCCAAATCACGCTTTTTCTTGTTTGTTCGGGAGAAGATCCTTGATTCGAGTTTAAGAAGTGAAGCGAAGTGATTCAGGTTCATGTTTTTGTTCTTTAATTTCAGTATCCAATTCAGTTCTTATAGAGGGATATTTCAGTGAAGTTTATTACATGCTCCTGGAGCATGTGCTCCAAATATGGTCATTGTTCACTCTTAGTGGCATAATTGTTCACTCATACCTGTCCGTTGTTTACTCTCAATAACATAATTGTTAACTCATATATGCCCGTAATTTACTCACAATACTTATTCGGAGCACATGTAATATGTATTGATTTTTGAGTCGCAAAACTCGTTAAAATGACACATATGACGAATGCATGAGGGAGGTGTAACACCCTGGATATATGGTTAAGTGTGACTTAAGAGGATTGAAATGATTACTTATATCACCAAGGTACACCTTTTTTTTAGGTAGCTCATCCGTAGGGAACTCTTTAGCTAAGCGTGCTTGGTTGAGAGTAGTCTCAGGGAGGGTGACCTCCTGCGAAGTTTCAAGGCGTTACAAATGGTATTAGAGCCGACCCGCAATCGTGAGCTGTGCCAAGGGGTGAAGATCCATGGGCAGTCACCTAGCGAGACAAAGATTTTGGAGTGGATTGTAGCACAACGAGGACGCTGTCCGCTTAAGTGGCGGTGATTGTAACACCCTGGATTTATGGTTGAGTGTGGCTTAAGAGGATTGAAATGACTACTTATATCACAAATGTGCACCTTCTTTTAAGGTAGTTCATCCGTAGGGAACTCCTCAGTTAAGCATGCTTGACCGGGAATAGTATTAGAATGGCTGACCTCCTGAAAAGCTTTCCCAGACAGCATGTGAACGATGACGAAGCACGCTGGAAATATTCGTAGTGATTTATATAACTAGTTAGCACGAGGCCGGGGCAGCACAGTAGGAGCAAGGAACCAATCGAAATTTGAAGTGAATCACTTGGCATTTCCGAATTTCTACATCTGGACCATCTCTGTGTGTGGCATGGAGGAGAGAGAGGACCCCTGGACAGCACCAGACAAGGTTTACCATGTACTCTTCTGCTTCTCTCTCACCATCATTTTCTCTCTCCTCGCCGGCGTTGCTCCCCATCCCTTCCTCCGCCGGCGCCGCCTCTTCATCGCCGCCTTCCTTTCCCTCTCTGCCGGTGCCGCCAAGGAGTTCGCCGACCACCTCGGCTTCTTTTAATCCTCCGGCGCCTCCGCCAGGGACGCCGTCGCAGATATCGTCGGCGTTTTCCTTGCTCTACCCATATCTAAGTTCCTAGTCCCGAGCTATAAGCCTGATCCCCATGATCAACTTCGCGGGATAGCGTTTGTTTGACTCCGCATCTAAGGTTTTTGGTATGGTTCAGTTGTTTGCTACTGATGTGATTTGCTAGGATTTTTGCTTGATTTGCTCGATTGGGATTCGGGATTGTTATGCAGAAACATTCTAGGTCATTTTTGCGCATTGCAGGTGCGGTTCCAGATTTGATTGTCTCGACCTTGCGGACGCGGGACCATACTGCAGGTTGTTCTATACTGTTGTCGTATTCGAGACTGACTGAATTTCATATTTTGCACGGAGTGCCTGATTCAATGTTTGTGACGACTTATTTAATGGTCTAATGAGCTGGCCATGAGAGAACGATGAACCATACAAATCAGATGGGACTAGAAAGGGGCTGTTCGTGCATTTTAATCAGCTGGACTCTTAAATTGGTGTGTAACGGTATTGTATTTGGTGCATTGAAGAATTGAGATTGGTACCAAATTGATTGATTCTATGGAGGGTTGGTAGAGGATGGAACACTGATTGGCTTTCCCATAGTGAGAATGACTAATACTGAATGTGGGGCTGTGTTATGGTTGATTCTTAAGAAATTCTCCACTGTGTTCTTGGTTATTTCTGCTTTGTTGTGGGTTTGAATGTAACTTTAAGTTGCTTGATTTTAAGTATGGTTTCAATCAAGGTTCCAAATATGGTTGGTTGTGATTGTATTTTTGGTCATGGTACCATAAAGTTGCTTTAATGTGGCAATTAAGATGTACATTCTGGCTATCTAGAGTAATGATGTGGTTTGCTCAACTTTGAAACAATTGTACTATGGCTGTTTCGTCTAGAACGATCAGATTTAAAATTCATGGTTAGTTGGTTCCATTGTTCCAATAGATCATGAAATGCCCAAACTGGCAAAACTCAAACATGATCTTTGAGAGTGATTCTGCCAATACAGTGGAGTGATTACAGATCTTGGAGAATCGAGTTTGAGATGAGTTGAAGTTTGTGGAGGAGACTTGGACTTTGCAGCTTGAAATGGCTTTTCCATCAGCCTGTGATGTTGATAAAAGCTAGGGAGGTCATAAGCTGTCAAGTGCTGAAGAGATTACAAGCTTATGCTGTAAAGTTGATGACTCTGTGGTATTGGCATTACTCTGTGGTGCTGATACTTTCATTGCTTGGAGAGGGTCAAAAGTATCAGGATTGGGGTTCAGCTTAGTTGCTGCGTCAGTGGAGACAGTTTGTGGAGTTTTTGAATCTGCAGGGTAAAATTCTCTGGAGTTTTATTTTATTCTTATTGCACTATAATGAACTCGCATTATGTTGTGACCTTATGTGCCGTCATGTTTTCCTTTTAAACATGTCATATTGGAAATTAAGTTTTGATTTGAATATATAGGGGTTTGAATGTTCCAAAGTTGTTCGTTGTATTATTCTTGTAATGAAAGTGGGAGCCTTACAGTGAGTGCTAGGTGGTAGCATTGGGTATATGATTTCCATGTAAGGATGCACCAACAATTATACTGAGGTTATCTAATTTCTGAGTTCTTTTTTTTCTTTTTTTTCTTTCCACTGGGGGGGGGGGGGGCTGTTTGGGATTCTTAGAACTAACTTCTATATATTTTTCTGGTGTGGGATTGTATGTAGTATAGTGAAATTATCATGCTGAATTGTTAGTGAAGCCTACATGTGGATTTGTTGAGTTACGCTGTTCTAGGGGTTGATCCTGGCTGATTCCGTCTGTTCATCATCCCTTGTTGTCATTGACAAATCAGAAAGCTACTGATACTATGTTTCGTAAGATGAGTTCTTCGAATGGTATTAGATTCTGAAAGTTTTATTTAAAATTTGGATATGTGAAGACTCAGTTTGCTGCTAGTACAATGACTTTGTCGGCTGTTACGTCGAGTCTTCACCACCCTTGGGCCTTGGATGTTTTCTGGGTGGGTGGGTTTTTCTGGGCTAATTTCTTGAAATATTAATCGTCCTTGCTCCCTTCCCTCCTTTTTCTCCTCCCTTGAAAATTTTCATCTGATAATGAATTTGTATTTTCCATGTTGCTATTTCCGTGTCCTTTTCTTGGCATCCTTTCCTTGTTATGGGGTTTTTCTTCTTCTTTCAGTTGTTTCTTTTAGCTCCCTATTTCTCCAGGTTTTCTATAATTTGGAGGTGGCCAATTGGTTTGTCTGTACTTGTCAAATTTCAAATAGGACTTGGAATTGACCGATGGTTTCTGGTCAGACTGATTATCGAAAAGCCTCTCACATTATTTGATGGAGTTGCATGAAGGGCAGTGCTGGTTTTGAAAGAAAGCATGTGTTAACAAAGTCAAGTATTAGAAGAAAAAGGAGGCATAACCTGTCAAGCAACTTCTGAAAAATGATAACCAATGCCACTCAGCAAACTGCTTCTTTCTAAGAGGACTGCTCACATTTTGTCTAGCGTTTTATCTATGACAAACATAATATATTGAAATATATAGCGTCTGCAATACACACCAGAAGGACATAAATTTACAAACAGCTATGAGTATGTTGATTTGCTGTGAATAGTTCATCTCCTGAAGCTCTGTGCAGCTGAAGGCTGCTTGAGAGCTTCTTCATCTTCATCAGGCAGCTTGACAGCAGTATAAACACCAGCCCCACATAGTGCCCCAAGGATAGGTGCAATCAAGTATATCCATACTCCTTTGAAATTTCTAGCAGCTATGGCTGGCCCCAGTGTCCTAATTGGGTTCATTGATGCTCCTGTTGCGGGCCTATCAGGGAAAGTCAAAGAATTTTGAGACATTTCAGTTATCTGCTTATGAATCATGATTCAGTTTTCATACATACAATTATCCCAATATTCTTCTTTTGGATAGATATAATATAAGGTTTGACATTGTTGTGGTCCAGCTGTCCAAGACTATGCATGGACATTTTACTTTAACTTGATATCTATGGTTGTGTTGGGCAAATCAATTCTCTAGATAAGGGTCAACATATTCAAATAATTTAGTGGCTGAAATTGATTCATCCTGAAATCTGCAGTTACTGCAGTCTCAAGATGCTTTATCAATTGTGTTGTGGTTTAAGAAATAAGAATGTAATTATGGAAGTTAAGACACTAATTGTGGCCATGAATTACTGATTGTTCCTCCCTTGCCAAGTTGCTACCTATTTTTTATTTACAATTTTGACGATCAGCTTATCTTCAATTAAACTATATCATAAGTTTTAGTTTGATGTAATTCAAACATGCTCTGTCTACAATGACCCTTGGAGCCTCCATGCATTGATGTTGTGAGCAATAGTTTTTCCAACTTGATTTTTTTTGGCTCTGTCACTGGCTAGAGCCTAGAAGTCATCCTGAATAAACAATCTTTTAAGCATGGTTTATAGGATTTATATATTGATAAGAGTCTGACAAAGTGGTGCATCAGTATGAATAATGAATTGCTGTGAAATGCTCAGAAAGGGAGGCATTGGCATACCCTGCTATGAGTATGTTGAGCATGACGGTTGCCCCTACTGCAATTCCTGCGAGTTCTCCTACCTGCATGATCTCAGAAAAATAAAACAAAAAGGCTTTGTTAGCTCTCTTGCCATAGTAAACGCTATTAATTGTCTCCTATTTTACTTGATAAAACTATAGGAAGAAAAGTAAGGGTCTTTAAGGCATAGTTATAATCCTGTTTGTTATTGTTTGCCAATATTTGAAACTCAAATTATTTAGGTTACAAAAGTACTAACACATTTGCCTCATCTTTCTGAAATTTATCGTCATTAGCTTGTTGATAAAAAGTGTTGAGAGTTCTACTTGATGTTCTTGTATGTGTGATTTTGGCCTTTCTGTTTACTGTAGGTTTCTCTTCCTGTTGCTACAACAGTGTCAGTTAGTTACTCAGTGCCTCTGTAGGACATACTGACACTTTGGCAAGGACATGGACCCTTGGTGGTATAAACAAAATATGCAAAATTCCCAAAACTATGGAGTTCCACTTGGATGTGTCTTTGAGCACTTACATCATGCTTTAACTCATGTTTCTTCTATTTAAGCTTGTTTTGGCTTAGGTGTTTTCCTTTGTTGAACTAGGAGACATGACACCTAGGATTAGCGGAGGACTTGGCAAGATAGGAGAGATTGGCTGGCTAGCAGTAAGGTGGTAGGGTGAGGATTGTTGGAAGGGTGATGTGCTTTGCCTTGGTTTGTTGTCTTGTATCTTCTGTTTGATTATGTTGTCCAGGTAGGCAGATACGTTTAGCCACTTATGGATTGCACATAGCACATAGGTATGTATCTCTCTACTAAAGCAAGCTTTTGGGTTTCTTCCCCTTTCCACCGTTGGTTTTTCAAAGTTTTTCCTTGTGGGTTCCTTTTGGTGTTTGAATTGGTTTTTCAAAGTGTTTTTTTTTTTTTTTGAAATGTTTTCTCTGGGTCCGCAAGAATTAGCATCTCTATGAACTTAGGTTCATGGGGGAAGGTTGCTTACACCTGGATCTCCCAGACTGTGCTCAAGCGTGTTTCCTTTGGGAGTTTGTTGTTGTTGAATTAGGAGACATGGGAGTTGAACTTGTTCTTGAGCCAAGATTGTCAATATAAAATCAGCGAGTTATCAAAGAAGACAGGCCACTCTGTGTTGTGTAAGTAACTGGTTCGTTATATATCTTGGAACTTGGATGCCATTAATGCAAGATTTAAGCTTTTGTCTTTTCTTTTGGGTTTAGCCACTACCAATTATAGCAACTTGACAAAGCAAGGAGCTACAATTGTAGGCATATACTTGCTAAGACGAGATCTCTGATTCAGATTGGTTGCTAACATCAACATATTATCCCTCTTCCCTTTATTTATTTCAGCTTTTTCTTTTAGTTTCTGTTCAACGAAATTGGGTAAACAAGGAGAACAAGAAGAACCACAGGAAAGGTGATACTTACAGCTCTAGTGTCAGTAGCAACTGCAGTGACCACAAACATGAGGTTGAAGGTGATGATAAACTCCAGAGCAAAAGCTTGGCCGTAGTTCACTGAAGGAACAGTCACTCCTCCCCCCATCATGGGGTGGAAAACCCCTTTTAGTATGAATGCAGCACATATCGATGCTAGCATTTGAGCTCCTATGTACACTGGCACCTGCCAAATTAATTAAATCACATGATTTATATTCTCGTCCTTCATTTTTGTTTTGTAATTAAAGTCTTAGGAAGGACATATGTAGATTTGGTTTCTTACTTGGGCCCATGGGAAATGTTTTAGTGCTGCAAAGGCGACGGTGATGGCTGGATTCAGATGGGCACCAGAGATGTGGCCGGTCGAAAGGATGACTATCATAACCGCTAGACCAGAGGAGGCAGCACATCCTATAAGTGTTTCGGAGCCTTGCGTCTTCTGGTTTACAATTGCTGTGGCTGTCCCTGCAAAGATGAGTATAAGGGTGCCTATGAACTCTGCCACCACCTGATTCATTTTGTTGGTAAATTCAATGCCCACAAAGCGAAAAAAAAAATGAAAAATGTCAGTCTTAACTTTCCATAATTTGTCTTTGGATCAATGTTCTGGATGCAGGTTTTACCTTCTTTGCAAGTGGGACAGGGGGAGGTGGCATTGTGATGGTGCAGGTGACAGCAGGCAAGTTCCCTTCCTCATTAGGCCAGGTTTCTACAGAGAAGCAGTTACTGCCTTTGCTTAGAAGAGATTTCTTAGGAGTTTTGGCGGGTTTATCTCCCTTAATCCCTCCAAATAGAGGTGGAGTGCCAGGGGTCGTAGGAGTTGAGGGCAATGAAGCATGATGCTCAGGATCCATATTATGCACAGTTGGGAATTAGGGATGTTACTTTTCTACAAACCTCGTTCTGGTGGTGTTGAGTACTGCCAAACAAGCTGCTTTTTATATTAAGGTTGACTAGGGGAATCCCTAGACAACACAAGAGGGAAAAGAAGTTAGTGGATGGAAGTGAAGGAGCCAAAAGAAGATGTGGATACAGCAGCTACTGAACAAATTGGTAGGACACTAGGGAGGATTCTGCTATAGAATTCTCATCTTGGGGGATTGTCTTTTTAAGACCTGGGGTCTCCCCTAATAATCATTATACTTACTGTCACTTGAAGTTTTCCAAAATGCATGAAAAGCCACCCCAACAATTATGGGGAAGTCCACTATCTTTGATGAATTATTGTCACACCATCATTGCTTGTGAGACCTCTGGGGTTGGAATGTGTCATTATGATGTCTACCAATAAAAACATGGGAAAGAATGACTGAGAGAACATGAAGAAGACTGGCCATTTTTCTGAAAGCTATGAAATAGCATTAGGAAACTTTGTTGTCTTGACTCTTGTCGTTTTCGTATCTAGAGAATATGTTCTGGATAGTATTCCTCTTGGAAGTAAGGGGAAAAATAGCTCAACCCTCTTGGCAAGCAAATACCATCCTCAAATCAAATCAAGTATGACAAACATAATGGGATGTTCTACCAGAAACAGGTATACAAAGTTCAACACCGTTACCTCTTTGTCAGTAGGCCTACAATGATATGAATATTTGACTTTGGAACAGTGATGGTGACAGTGAAGATCAATCATCTCCTTTAACTTTAATCACTGTGATTATTACTTCCAGTTCTCTTCCTTTTTCTCAAGTGTGATTATATTACATCCATTATCTTCTCTCTTTAGGTATGCAGTATGATCTTGTGGCTTAAGCAAGGCTAAGTCTGATCTAACAGATTTAACTGGGAGACACCAGCAAAACCAAATGGTGTTAACATAAAGAGTCTTGTGTACATAAACACATCTTGAAATTGTATGCGAATATGATCAACATATTTATTACTAAATTTTGATTTGTTAATACTCGATGTTATACTACATCAACGTAGAGTGAAAATGTCTTTTATGCCTTTCCATGATAATAGGCTCCCACCCTATAATCAAACGGGTTCATTTGAGCTAGTTGTTTAGTCACCATTGGTGTCTCCTATCTATTGAAATTAGTTTTCATTAGTAACACAAGGAGATTTTGTGTACTTAAAAAACCTCTTGGTTTTTATATGCTACAGTTTCACTGGACCTTCTGACTGACCTTACTTTTTATGGATCACCTTTAGTTATTTCTATATGAATTCTCTGATCTTGGGGGGCCTTTTTTTTGTTTATTTCCTTTCATTTTTTTTAGAGGAGCTCATCTTGAGTTTAATAGTGAAGTGAACAAGGGTTTCTTGCCTTAAATTTTTTTGGACTGTAAGGTTCCCTGTTGACTGATCTTGGGTAAGGGTTCATTTGATGGCTATTTTGTATCTCCATCATTAGCCTGGTGTGGAAGTCCAAATGCCATACAATGGCTCAGACGAAAAGACATCTTGGATGAGGTGTGGGGAGAACATAGTTTTTCATTTTCTTTACTGACATACTTAGCCTAGGTTTTACGATTCCTTTGAAGTGACATATTAGCTGATACTGGTGTGAGTGTCACACTCATGGAGCCTTTAGAGCCAAGCATGGGTAAAACACTCGATTCATTCCAAATGTACTATACGAGTAGCCCCCACCAGTACAAAAGAAATTATAGCCAACTATCAAAGTACCATCATTATTATTGCTTATGTAAAAAAATGACAATTTATGGTGACTGGAGCATATGTCTAATAGGAAAAATAACTCGACTGATGCCCTGAATTTTCATACTTGGAAACTGGAATCTTGAACAAACAAACTTAACATTACAAATAGAGTAGGAATCGTCGTTGCTAATGCAATTTGCATGAGAAAAGAATTAGAGACAACATGGGCAGATTGAAACAAAGCTAAGTTTGGTGTTATGGTCAATTGGTTGGAACCCAACAGAGTAGGGAACACAATTGACTATACCTTCTGCTGGACAAACGAGTGAGCGCAAACTAACACTACTAATGGATGTGTTGCTTGATATTTTCACAACTGGATTATCGCCTTCTTTATGACTATGATTTTTAGTAGAGGTCATTCCTTCTAAAGTGGCGACAATTTCTTTCATTGTAGGGCGCTCCTTTCCAATTGGATTCAAGCATATCATGGTCATGTTTGCCACAACCAGTAGGTCCTCCTCCTCAGCTTCCTCCAAAACCCGAGCATCTAAAACATCGTATAGAGTAGAATTGTGCATGTGGAGGGGGAACTCCATTGCCAAGTTTTTCCAATTTCCTGAATCGTCAGGTGGAGGGAGCAGTTTCTTACATGTCAAAAGCTCAGTCAGGACGACCCCAAAACTATAAACATCACTCTTTTCACTGAATTGATTTGTTAGGAAGTAGAGGTGTTCAAAAAATACGGAACTGCCACACTGAACTGAAAACCGGCAAAACCGCACCGCTTTAAAAATCCAGTGCACTGACCGGAAAAACCGAATGCTAACGGGGCGGTTCCGGTTCGGATATTCAAACCGGCGGTGAACCGGAACCGCATCGATTATATATATATATATATATATATATATATATATATATATATATATATATATATATATATAGGATAATTGGATTCTAATAATCCCTACTTTCACCAATTGGACAATGGTGGACCGTACATTCACTTTGTATTCTGGTGGTCCAAAAAAAAATAAAATTGGAATGTAGTGGTACCAAATCCACCTCCACATTCTTCTTATTTTTTTCATTCCTACACTATATTGTTTTTATTTTTTTTCGTTCCTGTCCCTAGAAAGTTAATGAATTGTAGTTTCTAAAACATTTTTTAAATTATTTTTTTGAGAATCCGAATAATTATTATGATTTTTTAAAAATAATAAAAGTAAAAAATTGTAAAAAATAGTAAAAAAATGAAAAAAAAATTGGGAGAAACGCTGTAAATTCATTAAAAATCATTGTAAAGTGTTATACTGAGTTTTGAATCAAATGCAATACAAAATCTATGATTCTCTCGAAAATATCCCACTACAATCCATTTTTTTTTTTGGACCACCAGAATACAAAGTAAAAGTACGGCCCACCATTGTCTAATTGGTGAAACTAGGGATTATTAGAATTCAATTTTCCTATACATATACATACATATATATATATATATATATATATATATATATATGTAAAAATAATTACAAAACAAATAACAGATTAAAAAAAATCGAATTTGTCTTTAAAAAATTAATTATATGGGTCAGTCTAGTCCGTGAAATGAAAAATTGTAAATTGATTTGGAAATAAGGGGCGAGATTCTTTGTTGACGTGAAACAATTTTGAATTTTTTTTTAATGTTTCCCCTTAATTAGTGACTTTGGGGTTTGTAATGTAATTGATTTTTTCTTTTGGTAGATTGAGGAGGATTTTTTTTAATATTGATGGAAATTAAGACGATTCCGCTTAACCGGTGAAACCACACCGTTAAACCCGGTTCACCGATTTCGAAAAACCGGGTTTTCCCGTTTCGATTTTTGATTTCAAAAAAACATTTCATCCGGTGCGCCACTTCAAGACACCGAAATCGCTACACCCATATTAGGAAGTATTTAGGGCCCAGATAACCAAAAGTACCTTGCACATAAGTGGTTACATGAGTTTGATCAATCATAATTGTCCTCGAGGTCCCAAAATCTGACACTTTTGCTATGTATTGCTCATCCAAAGGTATATTAGACGATTTGATATCTCTGTAATAAACGGGCATAGCTGAGGCTAAATGAAGATATGCAATAGTCGTCGCAAATTCAGCAACTATTCTCAACCGTGTTCTCTAGGTAATGGGAAAATCTTTACTAGGGTTGTGGATATGTTGACACAATGTTCTATTTGAAACAAACTCGTAAACAAGCAAGGGGGCATCCATCTCCAAACAACATCCAATAGCTTAACAATATTTCGATGATTGATTTGAGAGAGAATAAAAACCTCATTAATGAACTGCTCCACATTGCTCTCATCAACATTCATCGACTTCTTGACAGCTACGACTTTTCCATCAGGTAACCACTACAACAAATTAGGTTTTTAGTGGCATTTATCATAAATGCTCTTTTTTTTAATAATTTGCAGCCATTAAGCTCATTTTATTTCATCCGAAATAAGTGCTAGAGCATAGAAAAATAGCCCTGGTAAGAAAATGGGCATGAACATCAAAAGAGTATCCATCCAACAATGAGATATCATTACTAAACCATCTCCCAACAACTATCCCCATCCAAAGTTTCAGAAAGACAATAGTATAAGTCCAAGAAAACAAAAGAAATGTGGCCTACAAGTGAAGCCAAAGAACAACATACTGCCTCTATCCAAGGACTCACCACACTAGTAAAAAAGATGTCCTTGCCCCTTCAAATAATAAATTGGTTCCTTGCTTTGGTTGAGATCATCCATACCACTTACTGTAAGTCAACGCATCTTCCACTAATTCTTCCACCACCATTTCTTCCGATTTCCATCTTCACCACTCTTTCTGTCATTTACTGTAAAATTCGAGAGTTTGGACTAGTTGCACTTTACTCAAGATCATTCCAAATTATAGCCCAAGAGGTCGCCCTCCATTGAATGGCCTCCAACACCACAGTGAGATCCTTTTGTTGTGCTGAAATTCTTCCTTAGACCATAGTACTATAATCCCACCATATCTTCCTTCAGCAAGTATGTCAGCAAACTCTACTTCTTGCATACCCCACCATTGTCTCAATCCCCATTGATAGAACTTGTCAATTTTTGTCTAACAAGACCTATCGCTTGTATGTATTCCTGTTTTATGAGAGCCTTGACATATTTCTTCTTATTCTAGTACCCCTAGGCCTTTCACTTCCAAGCTGCTAGTCTCAAACAGTCAAACTAATGTCTCGAGTTCACTATCCAATCTGGAGAGTGAATCGAATTTGTTTTGTCTGCTCTTATCATTAATGCTCTTAAATATGTAAAATAATTTATGTGTAAATACCCCTTTAATAGCATTTATCAACAATTTCCACCTTAGGGTATAGTTACACAACAATCCTTTCCTTGCAGCACTACAAGGTAAGTTTTGTCTAATGTAGCGTTAGTAGCTCAAATCTGAAAATCAAGAGACAGAAAATGCAGAAACTCCATAACAAGTGTAAATAATGCAGTACTCCTCAAACGCTGAACTTCAACCAATAAACTGCAAAGCTCAATCTCATTCTGCTATCCCCATTTCTCTTTTCTCAATCTCGATGTCCAAAACTACAAATCCACCAGTTCCTCCACTATCCATTTCTCTTTTCTGTAAACACTAGAATTCGATCGATTTTGAGACATTGGAATATTTTACCGAGGTCGATCGGTTCAGATTAGGATTTGAGTTCATCTTACATAGATTTGCGCTTCTAGATCCTCCTCATTTCCACGAAATTTGCTAAGCTTTAGTCGAGATTTTGCTGCGCGTTTTTTCGAGGTCGATCGATTTTGCACGATAGAGGTTGAGCTTTTTGACTAGCTTCTCGATTTCGTAGCTTCAATCAATAGTTTGTTGAGGTTTTCAATCTCGCTTCCCCCATCTTTTACCGATGATTTGAAGAGAAGGAAGGTAAAGCCTGGTGTTCATTTGTAGTATTTTATATATGGTAGTGTAGATTTAACGAACTAGAGTGATGTTAGTTGATAGATTAATTTCTTGAGAGCTTTTGAGTTTCAATTCCATGTCATGTTATGGTGCTCAGCTTCTAATGCTCATCTTGATTGGTTAATCATATCCATCGAAATGGAGTAAAACATATCTATGTTTAGTAGCATAACAAGTTATTTTTAGTTAATCGTAAATATTTATCAATGTTTATGGATGGATGCACATGCTTTGTTGAATTGTGTTTGATTATTGTGATCAGATGTATATAAATTTGTGGAATTGTACTATAGAATTATGTTAAAATTGTTGATTTGTACTGAATATTTAAGATAAACACTGTAGTAAGTTGAAATGAACATGCTTACGAAATATTAGTATTTACTTTCTACTACTGCACCTTCTAGAGTGATAAGGTAAACATACTAGTTTACAATTTACTAGGTCGAACAAAATTTTCTCCAACTCAAAAAACACTAGGTTCGATAAAAATTTGAGGTGGAAAGGTTACCTACAAACATTTTCCTGCTCAAATTCAGATGGTTTAGTATGGTTAAATATCGGCTTTCAGGTGAAATTTTACCTGAAATATTATAACAGGAAAGATGAAGGGAGGTGATTTGAGCATATTATTGTGGGCACATTCGATCCCAAACCAGGAACACCAAATAGTGATAAGACTTGTAAAATGCAAACTAGTATAAGACTTGTAGCTTTTACCGAGTGAGTTTATTTATCTTTCTAATTTCGAATGTCCTTTTGGATAGTTATAGCGTCCCATAAGAGCACGATGTACCTTGTGGGGTATGTAGGTTTGAGGTTAGATATGAAGAGGTACTCCTTATATATCAAGCACTTCCAATAGTTCTTCCTACCAAAATAGATTAGTTTGATAAATTAGGGCGTGAGTAAATCAGGATCTCAGTCATTTTTAATGGTCCCACTCCCAGTAATGGGTGGCCGGGCACCTAAATTTGGTTTCAGTCCTAGTTGTCATGAGGGTTAAAATTCCAACAACATAATTTCAATTAAAAAATACTACTCATGAGAGAATTGTAGGTAAATAGATATAGCTTACCTATCTCATAGAAGAGTGCATTATCGGTGGAACAAAATGGGCCTCGGCTCTGTCACAGGAGAATCAGGTCTTCTTCCAGGTTGTTTTCTAATTAAATGAAGTAGTAAAACAACTGCACTTGCTCTCCTTCATCCACCCCAATATACCTGCCATTATCAATGATTAAATATTAATTAATTACCATTCATCAACCATAGCCTATAACTACTTCAACGAATGAAGAGATGAAAGGAAAACAGTGATTAATTAACTCACCCAATCTTGGGGGAGAAAGGAAGAGCCCCATCAAACCCAGGTAGAGTTTCAACTTACATCCCAGAAACTAAAACACCAGCAGGTTGGGAACTACAACATGTCAAGAGTGAAGATCACAATAGTAAAGAGATTAGCAGCACATAAAAGCCTAAGAATTTTGTGTTCATTCTCCTCCTTGTTCCCATCTCTCACCTTCAGCCTTACCAATCTTCTGCTACCAACTAAATATACTATAACCACTCAGGATGAGAATGCTAATATTTTATATATTTGATTTATCTATCTATTTTTGTTTATTGATAAAGGTAATGCTAAAACTATTACAGGTACAAATTTCATAGGCGCAATAGTTTATGATTAACTGAAAATTAATTTACCATTTGTGGAATTTGGTGCTGGTTTCACAGTTTTCTGAGTTGGTTTGATTTGCATAATGGTATCCAAAATTTGCATCTTCTCTGTCACACGTACATGAATTAACAAACTGTTGTTGTATACTAACTGGATTATATCCTCAAGACTATATTTATGTGTATTCATTTATTTGTGTCTACGACTTTATTAAAGAACACCTCCCTACCCTTTTAAGTTTCCCCGATTTCTCGTTCATACTTTTATTGTTAGCAAGGGCAATGGAGGACTCTATACCATCCACTTCATTCGTACATGGCGATGGAAACGTACGATATTAAATTTTCGTTATTTGCTATTTAAACTAGCATGTGTAATTATGACTATTTAAGGATGTTTTTGTTCTTAATTGTTTTCTAGGTCAACAATGAGTCTAGTGTTCCTTATAATAAATTGAGACATCAATGGAAGGTTTCTTTTTTCCAAGTCTAGAGCTATGAATAATCTCACTAGCCTAATTGCCAAGTAAGTTTTTTTTTTTTTTGTGTAAATACTTGAAAGGTATTTTGAATTAATTTTCCCTATTAGATTATATATTTCATATGTACTTTAATTTTTCCCATGATACTAACTGTTGGAGGAAAAACGAATAGGTTGGGGAGGAGGGGGTTGGGAGTTGGACGAGTATTAATTAGATTCTGCAATATATGATTTCTCGGGTTGGATATATAGTGTCACTTGGGAGTATATAGCTCTATTTTTAACAAACATGTGATTATACCACTACCATGTGAATTACATCATTTTCAGTAGCTAGCTTGTTATGTAAAATTATAATGATATATTATTATACCTTATTGTAGGAATTTATTCATTGGAAAGTTGTTTAAGCAGCAGAGATAGAGGATAGGGAACAAGCAACATGCATGTACTGGTTCTGTTCTTCAATTGATGTGTTCTGCAATGCCATCTCTTTGAAATTGTGAATTTGGATCGTCTCCTCTGTAACTGCTCCTAAATTCTTGATTAAGTCAACTTCTTTTCATCAGTTTCCATGTGTTCCAATCACTTTGCCATTATGCCTTGGTTCTGGTACATAATCATCTAAGCAGATAAAATAGACAGTCCAGTTTCGAGATGCTAGCTATTTTGGTTGCCTTATTCGCTTATGGACGATTTTAATGTGTTGGGTTGTAAATTGATAACAAGTTCTTTATTTTTGGTTGGATTTGAAGTATTTGGAAACACGATTTATGGGAAGTTACAAGTTATTTTGGAGAAATTTGTATTGTCCATTTCCTAGATTTTGTTTAGTTTTGAATTTATATTGGAGAATGATACATTGACCCTGGGGGTTGGTAACCCCCTTGAGCTGGCAGATGATGTGGTTGGTGATGCTGATGTGGGAGGATGATGTTGTAGGAGGTAAAAATTTGTCGGCAAATCAGAAAATGGCACTTGAAAAATAAATTAAATTTATTTGGTCAAATATTATCTGTCACGTGTAAATTTAATTACGGTGGTCCATTTAATTAAATTTTATATGAAAATGTATCATAGCCAATAACATCATGGCACGTGTCAATTATGATGCAAAAAATGGTAATTATTTCTTTATTTAAAAAATAAAGGAATAATTAATTAATTTGGTACCAAACCTAAAATCCGATTCAAACTCTAGGTCTCCAGCGACTATAAATAGGGGTCCTCTACCTCATTTTCAACACAAATTATAGTTTACATCCGACATTCGACATTCTGCATTCCAAAGGATTAAGAAGATCGAACTGCAAGCGGCCTCCCGCGTCAAGGATCAAGGTCGACTTAGAAATATTATTGTACGAATACTGAACTTACTGTTGTATTTTTTTGAAAAATAATATTTCCAAAATATATGTATGTTGGTTGTTATTGTAGGTCATGTATTTATTTTGGTCAAAATGTTAGAAAACCCATATATGCAATCATCTTTCATAAAATATTAGTTAGGATCTAACACATATGTTGTAACAGCCCCGACTTTTGGGGTATTACTTAGCAGTATTTTAAACCACACTTTAACCATCCTGAAACTACTCCCAGCCAAGCTCGCTTAACTGAGAGGTTCCCAACGGATGAGCTACCATAAAAGAAGGTGCACCCTGGTGATATAAGTAGTCATTTCAATCATTTTAAGCCACACTTTAACCACATATCCGGGGTGTTACAATCACCCCCACTTAAACGCACAACGTCCTCGTTGTGCCACAATACACTCCAGAATCTTTGCCCCGCTAGGTGACTGTCCATGGCTCTCCTGTCCACTGGCGCAGCTTACGGTCGCGGGTCGGCTCTGATACCATCTGTAACGCCCCGACCCCTTCCCGGGTCGCGGACATTACCGATAACTGCTTCAAGGATCGTTGACTGGCCCCACAAATCACCACGAATCTTTCCAGCGTGCTTCGTCCTCGCTCACACGCTGCCCGGGGAAAACTTCCCAGGAGGTCACCCATCCTGAGACTACTCCCAGCCAAGCACGCTTAACTGAGAGGTTCCCAACGGATGAGCTACCATAAAAGAAGGTGCACCCTGGTGATATAAGTAGTCATTTCAATCCTTTTAAGCCACACTTTAACCACATATCCGGGGTGTTACACTTCTGGTGGCTCCCAAGATACCTGCTGGTCCATTCCTTGCTGATCTCCTTGGTGGAGTCGCTTCTTCAGAGGCACACGAGCTCCCCGGGCTAGACTTTCCTCCTGCATCTTCCTCTTAGTACCTGCAACACAAACATCTTGGCACCTAGCAGACCATCTGGCTTTCTGACATGTTCGGTGGTGTCTCCTTGAAGCCTTGTATCCCCCTCTCGATGCAGCAAACTTGAAAAAACCATCCTGTTGCTGTGACTGCGTGATCACTTCTCCAAGTTGATCCAGCACCTCCGAGGAATCCACATCCTTAATAATTATGTCTCTCATAGAATTCGATTTTTGCCCCACAGGAGTTGATACAACCTCATCCACTATCATGTCCTCCCCATCCTTGCAAAGGTTGGCGGCAACTCTCACTGTCATAAAGCTCATACTCCTTGGATTATAAAATGTCACTGTCTTTTTTCGCAACACCTCCTCATACGTATTTTCCGATATGGACAAAAGATCTCCCCTTATGCCTTTCTTAAGAAATTTTTAAGAGATTTATCAACTGCTCTGTCCTTCTTGACTGA
Source organism: Portulaca oleracea (assembly GCA_029582165.1). Taxonomy (NCBI): domain Eukaryota; kingdom Viridiplantae; phylum Streptophyta; class Magnoliopsida; order Caryophyllales; family Portulacaceae; genus Portulaca; species Portulaca oleracea. Next base: position 42,623,890 of record CM055874.1, read on the forward strand.
ATTGAAAGCCGGAGATTGTGGACAAGCCCTATCCTCCAAGCATAGCATTGAGATTTTTCTAGATGGAGGGATGATGTCTCCTCATACCCTCCCCCCACAAATCCACTCTCCTGTACCTTGGAGTAACTCCCTTGTACTCTACATTCCTTAACTACCTTTTTGTTTCTTTAGTTGCCGACTCGGCAGCGCAGTTCCCAATGTTGAATCACCTTGCGAATCACTTATCGGAGCTGGTTGTTCATTCTTGTCATTCTCCGAAAAGATGGACGTCTTTTGTACCTTGGTGGACGCTACCACCTGCTCTAATTCTTTCTTAGCCTCTACAATTGAAGGGTCTAACTCCAAAGCTCGAGTAAGCGCCATCTTCGCTTCATCCAAGCTCCCTAACTTAGCATGAGCAACACCACTGCGGTACAGAGCCTTAACATTGCTTGGTTCAAACTTTAACACAAACTTACATGCTTCAACGACCCTTGAAAACCCACCCAACTTCAATTCACAGGCAGCAAGATTCAATTTGGTCGACACAGCCAATTTCCACAGCAACAATAAATCCGATTCAGACCTTGGATCGCTAAAACAAACAAATTGAAGACATTTCTCATACAAACGGACAGCACTGTCATACCGCCCCGTTCTGAATAATTGATTACCATCCTCCTTAAACTTCTTTGCTGCAAGGATGGCCTGACTAGGATGTTCCATCTGCCCTAACAGGTTTAATACATCCCCATCAAAATCATTCTCCTAGGTTGCCAAAAGTTCCCTCCAAGGATTATTTACTTCCATCCTGAAACAAAACTCACCGAACTAACAACACCTCACACCCAACAGTGAGACCACAAACCAGCCCAAGTCTACCTTAGGAAGCCAAAAAGATACTACCAAGACCACCGCAGACTACACCTCCACGTACAAAAACCAAGAAAACAGGACAACTCAAACGCCCCAACCACACAAAAGGTCACCCACCTATCGTGAGGAATGGGAACCCAGCTCCTAACCCCAAAAACTAAAGACTCAAGGAAAAGTCCAACACCAACTAAAGCCAAGACCCCCAAACCACCAGCTACAACACGAAGTGACCAACTTAAACGAACAGCAAAGCGAAAGGATAAGCCTAAGAGGGGCACCTGAGACTTTTAAGTTGTCGCACTTGGGACCTTAAAGGATTAGCAAACCCGACGATGGCTTCTCTCACAAGAAACTCCTTCATGTGTAGGCTCGCCGGGAAACCGTTGTCCCCATGTGACCGACTGCTGTCTGGAAACGATCTTCGAGAAGTACAGAAGGTCGTCAACTATCGGGTCCAAACAGAGTGCCCAACCGTTCCTACCTTTCACCGGCGACGCACACAAGACACCACACTTCAGAGCCCAGCCTAAAACTAAAAACTGATTAAGGAACGGACAGATCGGAGAGAGGTGGTGCCGGCGACGACCTTTACCCGGCCATCACCGGCACCGGCGAGTCGCTTTAAATGTGGAAGGAAATGGTGGTTGGGAAGTTGGAGAAAGAATTAATTTTTGTTTTGTACCAAAAGTACATATTATTACTACTACTTGTTAGAACAATCTAGGGCATGTAAAGGAATCGTGCGGAGAAAGAAGATAGAATAAAAATGTAGGGTCATTAGTCATTACTATTAAAGAGGGAAACTACGAAAAATGTTATGAGAAAGATAATATTGTAAATGAAATGGAAAAGTAGCATGGGTGGGATCAAATAATTTTTGGCTAATATTGTTATATTTGAAAGTGTTGGGAGACTTAAAAGAGATTTGGTATAGCTAAACCTATATAGTAGTAGTAGTAATAATAATAATAATAATAATAATAATAATTTATATAATATATAATGGTAAAGTATGTGGGCCCCATCAAATAAAGCCAAAAGAGTGATTCAAGGAGTCTAAACTAATCAAAACTGAGATAAATAAAATACTTTATTATTTTAATACATATTTTCAGTAATTATATGACATTAAAATTAAATAAATCCCACATTTACGGTTATAATCTCTTAACCAATAAGGATGCTGATAATTTATTTTGCGGAAAAAATTGCTTACACATTCACACCCATATCTCTCATTTCCCGATAACTGTTTCGTCTCTCTCCTCTTTCCTCTCTCCTCTCTCTCCTCATCCCAAAAATCACGTTTGGGTAACTGGGTTAATAATAACTTACTCTCTCTCTTCATGCCTCCTGATTTTCAGACTCACACATCCTGTCTCTCCTCTTTCTCTTCTCGATCTGAGGTAACTCTTCTAACTTCTTCAACCTTAATTTGCTTTAGTGCTCTTAATTTATACTTCTGTTGAATTTGTTAAACAGGTATACATATTGGATATTTTAGACACCATCGACAGCAAAATGGTGCTCGACAATGGCAACATGGTGGTTTCATTGAGGTCAGCAACATGAATGATGTGGTGGTTGGGTGGCAGTCGACGCGCACTTATGGCGATTTCATGAAAGACGACATACCCAAGGTTAATGGCTTTTCGATTTTTTGATTTGGAGTTTGATTGTTCTTTCGGTGTTGTGATTTTGATTTTCCATAACTCCCTAATTTACTCTTTCTTCATATTCTTCTTCTATAACCAGTCTCTTCTCTCTTCCTTTCTCTCTGTTCCTGTTGCATGTGGCCTATATTGTCTAGAGGTACGAATTTTGTTAATTTCTTACTCTTATTTCATTCTTTTTGCAAATATACTACAACAATCAAATTATATAACTCTCCATTTCAAATTTGCTATTAATTCGATTATTGTTCATGTATTTTTCACTAATTTTGAAAGTGGAATATTGTACTCCGAGTTGAATTTTCTCGCCGGAAAACATAAGGTCAAAACGTGTAGGGGCTATGTCCATCAAAGTTGGTCCGGGCGTATGCGCTGGCGGTGCCGATGTCCAGGAATGAAGAGACCGAAAACTACTGGAAAGGGCTGTTATGGCTGGCACTCTACTTCTTACTGTAAGTTCTTGATTGGATTGGATCTTGCGTTGTGGATTGGATAGTGTTATGTGCTGAATTTGGGTGTTTTTTTGGGGGTTAGTTTGAGTTTGATGCTTTGTTTGGGTGATTGTTTTGCTTGAATTCTGGTAAATTTAAGTACCTATTTTGCTGTAATACCCAATGACCGCGTCAAGTTATCATTTTGTATGACTCGCTTGCTTTGTTAATGGAGCATTCTTGGTTGGATCTTGCATTGTGAATTATAGCATTGCATGTTGAACTTGTGTATTTTGGGTCTTAATTTGAGTTTGATGCTGGTGGAGGTAATGTGGAGGATGGAGGGGCGGGGGAGTGCAGCCCAAGGACCCAACTCCATCTATTCTGTGTCTAATTGTTAGTTGACTAATTTTCTTTCTTTTGTTGAGTAAAAATAGAAGTGGATAAATCTTATCCCAATAAATTTCTAGATAAAATATTGAAAAACAGTTAAAAGTTCAGAAAAATTGTTTGAGTGATTTTTCATAGTAATTCATATCCATAATTTTTTTGTTTTTAAAGGGGTTAAAATATATAGACATAAGTTTACTATGAAATAAAAGTCATATTTTGATGATTCTGCAAGTATCACAATATTGTCGTACATATCTAAGTATATGATAAAACCTGCATGATGAATTAGGGAGGAAGCACGGGACAAGTTTGAAAGGAACTCCTTGGTCATTCCTTCCTCGATGTTTACTTATTTATACTCTTCATTACCCACATCACCACATGCTTATGCCAATCCCAACGCACATCAATTAGTTTTGTATGCAAGAAGTTAGTGAGTTAGTGAGTGAATTAAGGGAAATTGATGGAAAGAATGGAAGGGAGAGTGCAGAAAGTGGATAAATCTGCTTTCAGGCAGCGTTTCTCCCTTGCATGGAACAACCCTTATGTTCTTCGCTTGGCTTTCTCTGCGGGTATTGGTGGCCTCCTGCTTGGCTTCGACACTGGTATGTGTTCTTTGTCTCATCTTTTGTATTATTTTTCATTTTTTATTGTTCCAACTTAATTCCAGGTAATTTTTTCCTATCCAAAAATAAAGAAAAAGGGGAAGTACGTAGAAATGGACATTTGCTTCAACTATTATAGATTATCCTACAATTTTCTATTTAAATACAATTATATTTTATTGTATAGTTGAACCCATTTCTCATCTATTAAGATGGTTGCTGGAAAAGGGAGACTAGAGGTTCACAAATTAAAGGCTTTAGTAGCAAATACATGTAGCTTTTGATTTGGTATTTTAGAGATAATAAGTTCTTTTTGATGGATTTAAGGTACATTTGATTTGGGATTTCGAGAAATTTGTGATTAATCAATGTTTTTTCTAAGAAATTTGAGATGCGTTAGATTTGAAATTTTGGGGATAAAAGGGGATTTTATGACTAAAAAAAATTTGCTAACCTGCTCTTTCACTTATTTTTTTCTATTTTGCCTGCATCATTGTTACATTGTTGACTTATTCTGCTTTCATATGTTTCTCTTAGTACTATAATTTTGCTGAGTTTTGTGTTTAATATATGTTTTGTACCAACGCAAATGAGTAAATGGTTTAAAATTAGTCTCTCTTTCTGGTGCAATATCTGTCGTTGAATATACTGGGTTTCATATGCAAGTTATCGGTGTGTAATATTGCTAAGATGCAAGCTTTGCCCCAAGGTAAATTCAATGTATTAATCTTTTGCCAGGAAGTTTTAGTAAGCTATATCTAGAGATCAATATTATATTATCTTATGGTATATTGCCCAACTATATACATTCGTCGACATTCCTGTCCATAAAGTATTGTATTGAGTAAACACTTTGTCATTAATATTTGTTTTTGTATGTAGGTAGGAGATAAGAGCCAAAAAAAAAAAAGTAGTATTCAAGTGGTAGACCGCGGAATTGGATACATCAAATAAAGTAGTACAAAAGCCAAAACCATTTTTTTTTTAAAAAAAAAGAGTTAACTACAAATAACCAAAGACCAAGAAAGGCTTTTGTTTTTGTTTTTTTTTTTTGGGGGGGGGGGGGGTGTTCTAACTATATGGCTAAAAAATCCTTCCATGAGTCAAATTATATTTCTACAGTGACTAATTCATTAACTTGGTTATTATTGCTGATTTTGGGTTTTTAGTAATTTTAAATTTTAAGGCTTCATGTTACTCATAAAGTATTTAATTTTTATAAGCAGGTTGGAATCTAAGATGACAAAAGTAAAGATAAATCAAAAGTAAGAATTGCAATAAGAAATAGGATTTGTAAGATCTTAGTGTCTTGCTTTGATCTAATTTTGCTTTTAGGCATTTTAAAATCATTGTTTTACCCTTTGATGACTAAATGTTTCCAACTTTGATTTTATGCTTCTCGATTTCATTTTAGGCCTTGGGTTGATATTTATATTGATCTTTTTTGCTTCTCGATTTCATTTTGGGGTTTTGGTTAGTATTTATGACAAGAACAATACCCAGTGATAATGTAAGTTTCTTTGATCACCAGAGCTTGTGCTTAGGGTCAATGGCACACATAACATTGTTGATTTATTGTGCACTTATATGTTTTTATGATACATTGCACCAGTTTGAGTGTTCTGCCCAATCACACGAAATTGGTTCTGACTATTTGGAGCTGTCATTGTGGTTGTTCCTGTTGGTGGTGGTGAATGTGATAGTAGGCCAGTTGGTGTTGGGTCATCTGCAAACCAGGGGGTTGATAAAACTACAGGAGTCTCGTGCATCTTGTAGCCTAACTCGGCTAAGACATTTGTAGCCTTACTTTGTCTTTTGAGTTGGATTGCATGATGTATTGGTTTCTTCCATCCTTAGGCAGTATTTATTGTTGTACCTAAATTTACAAGTGAACATAGAATTGTTATTAATTATTTATGTTTTGTTCTTTGTTCTTTGTTCTTTGTATCTATATTTATCAATTTTTTTGAAATTAAAATATCTATTTTATTAGACTCTGTGCATCTTTCATTGGAACAATTATAATTTGTATGTATATTTATTTTTTTTCTTTATAATTATATGTATATTTATATGTTAACCTATGTTTGATGATATTATTATGTTTTTTTTCTCATAATATATATGTGCATTTTATATTATATTGTTATCATTTTTTTTATTATTATATAGATATTTACTTTTTAATACATTATTTTTTTACTAATTTAGTTTATTCCGTGCATTGCACGGGTTGATGCCTAGTAATAATAATAATAATAATCATGTTGGGTGTATAAAGAGATTTATTGAAAGGTATGAGATTTAAAATAAAAGTTGAACTTAATAAAAGATAATCATAATTCAGAGAGCATTAAGATTTTGGGCTGTTACATATGTGAATTATTTTTGTCCCCCGCAAAGCACGGGTATAAGGACTAGTATTATTTGATTGATAGATTCGAAATATAAATCAAATCATCCAATTCAACATATGATTTGGCTGGGATTCAAGATAGAGTGTTAAGATTGGGAGATTGTGATTTTGCTTGTTGGGCAGTAGCAGTTAGAGAGAGAAGGTGTATATTGTGTGTTCTTGGTTATTCAGATTTAAGTTTAAGAAAATTGGGTTCTATGGAAAATTTGTTGATTCACATACATTTTGCAGCTTGTACAAAGCTTGTTCGTAAATTTTTGGGGCTCTTTATACATTGCGTTTCTTGATAAATTCTGTCAATTATCGATAAAATTCACATCGCAAAAAATTAGTAGATGAGAACAACCCATATTTTATTATTGAAGTAACTTGCTTGGAGATTCAGAGAAGCGACTTGGCAATATTACAAATAAAAGCTCTATTTCTGAATTTAACTTTGCTCGATTTTTTTAACGGTAAGTAAAAGAAAAATTATTTATTTTGGAAGATTGGGATGCTGGTAGGGGAAATGAAGATGGGGAATTTGTGCTTGTAGAGAAATGAAAAGATGGAAATATTGAAACACCCTACATATAAAAGAGAATGGAATATATATTTCAATAGCAAAATAAGAAGAATTATGTTGTTATGTTTCCTGTTAAATACAGATAATCTAAAGGAGGCACGTTGCAACAACACAAAAGGACAGGAAATTGATTTAACAATATCAACTGATTGTTGAGTCAAGCAAGCTAGCTAGCGAACTGCAAAATAAAGGAAGCTACTTAGCAATGTTGCAAATTAAAGCTCCGTGTGAATTTAACTTTGCTCGATTTAGTGAGAGACATTATATATTTTGGAAGATTGGGATGTGGCCTAGGGAGGGGAAATCAAAGATGGAAAATCTATGTTTGCAGAGAAATGGAAAGATAGAAATGTTGAAAGAGCCCAAATAAAAGAGAAATGGAATAAGATATTTTAATAAGAATAAGAAAATCTTTGACCTATGCAGTTTTGTTTCCTATTAAAACAGATACATGGGGTAAAAGAATAAGATATTTTAATAGGAATCTGCTGTATTTGTTACAGTGTAAAACAAAGGAGGTAGAGAAGAGAAAAGGAAATTGTGGTGTGAATATAACCAACTAAACACACAAGCCAAGCTTCAGAACACTCAACAAAACATCTTTTTCTACTTTACTAATGATACATACTAGTGAATGGTTTGTTCTATGGATGAGGTTGTTCATCATATTTTATACTGTTTTTGTTCTTTATGTTTATTACGGTGATTACTTTAACTAATTAATAAGTATTGGTAGTTCTTTAACATGTTCTCGTAAAACAAATTGTGTTATTAAGTATTAGAAGTATGACATAAAATTATTATTAAAATAAAAAAAACAACAGTATTGTCATAATTTTTTTTAATCACTTGATTGTAAAATTACTTGTATGAATATGATTAAATTTTTAATAACCTTGTGTTTGTTCAAAATTTTTAAAAAAATGTTGAAGAAATAATATAAATTCAAAATTTATACTTCATGGCTACATGGTAGATTGCTAGTTCTTTTAGAATAGCTTCAATTGGACTTTATTTATAGGATTTCATCATTTATTCACCTACCATGGTGAATTATTAATCAAGATAGACTCATAAAACTAAAACTTTTTTTAGTTTTTTAATATTAATTAAAATTTAAAAATAATTATAGTAGTATTGTTTATTTGCTTGAACTAATCAAATGTTTGGCTAAGGCTCTGTTCGGCAATATTAGCAGATTCGATAGCAGATAGTTGTTTAGGTAGCGGATAGCTGTTGGGGTAGCGAATAGCTGTTGGAGTAGTGGATAGTTGTCTATAAGAAATGTGTTCGTTTAAATTAGCGGTTAGATTAACTAATAAACATAAAATGACCAAAAAGGACATATTATTATTATGATACTTATTTTTATTATTATTAGTAAAATACTACTACTACTACCACTATTATTATTATTATTATTATTATTATTGATAAGTGCTTCTTGTATATATGAATACTTGGTTGTTTTGATTGGAATTTGGGGAATATTTGATTTGATTATATTATTTTATGCCCGAATTTCCCATATTACGCTTGGTTTGTAGTTTGGTGAGTTTTGTAGGTAATTTGTGAAGAATCGATGTAAACCGAGCTAAAAATCAAGTGTAGATCCAAGTTATGAGCTTAAAGGACCAAGAAGTGAGATGTTGGATCTCCCAAGGCCCAAACAATGGCCCAAAGGACTCCTAGGCCTGAGTTAGCAGTGGCACGGGTGGTGTCTGTAGTGGCACGGATAGTGCCTATGACCAGAACTTGAAGAAATTTGTGCAGGGATCTGACACGGGTAGTGCCTGGGGGGGGGGGCACGGTCCGTGTCACTATGAGCACGGTCTGTGTCACTATGAGCACGGTCCGTGTCACCCCTGGCACGGTCCGTGTCTCCTGTGTCTTTTCATTTTCGGCGGTTTTGAGTTGCTATTTGCCTATATTATGCTTATTTCCGGCTGTGAAGAAGAGAATCATCATTCTACCATCTTCCATTCCATAACCTAACCCTAATCCATATCCTTCCGTACCATCCATCTCCATCTCTACCATCATCCATCCCTTCCTCCACACATCCATCCACATTCATCCTTAGTTGAAGATTGAGGGTTTATTGGAGTTTGAAGATCGATTCTCAAGAAATCCATTGAAGTGGAGGAGCAAAAGTCCCCACCGATCATCATTCAAGCGAGGAACGATTTCCATCTTGGTTTACTTCTCTTTCTTTTAGATTTCATGCTTTCTAGAATAGATTTTGATATGTTTTGTGTTTTGAACATGAGTAGTGAGTAGTTTATTTTAGTTTGGGGGATAAACTCTAATTAGTTGCTTTCATGGATTGAATTTTGTTGGATTGAACAAGTTGTTATCTAGTTTGAATGCATTTCATTTATCCTTTGATTATGTATGTCATTGTTTTTGACTGGCCATCAAGAATATGGAATTAGATAGTTGAATGAAGTACCGAACGGAGAAATTCGATAATCGGAACCCTTAGGATTAAACTAGTTATGAAGTGAACTAGACATAGAAGACTTTGTAATTAGGGGTCTTTTGATAATTTGATCTTTAACTTTAGATAAAATTGAAATAACCACGACAGTAGGTGATTGATTTTACTAAGCAATCCGTTTCATTGCCAAAAGTTCGCTACGGAAGAATTTATGCGATTATCGACCCTAAAATGTACCAAATTAGTGACATATGTTCAATCACTTGTTTGATTCATAGAGTGACTTAGGTTTTATCCCCTAAACGTCTTTTTCCATTGGTTAAATCTTGTGATTTGTGTGAATAGTTAATTGTTTTGACCTTTTAGTAATTAGAAATAGAATTAGCTCGACCAATCTTAAAACCCAATCGATTTAGCAATCACTTAGGAGGCTAGTTTGGTGTGTAGTTAGCAAAGTCCCTGTGGGATCAACCTTGATACTTGCTACACGTACACCCATGCACTTGCGGCGTATCAATTATTATTATTATTATTATTTTTGTTGTTGTTGTTGTTGTTGTTATTATTATTATTATTACTCCCTCCGTTTATATTTAACTGTCGCTTAAATTTTCGTCATAAAATCTTTGATAGTTAATATCTTAATTTGTATAGTGATTCATCATCATACAAAATTGATATAATTAAATTCATAATAAAAAGTAACTATTATAAAATATAATATTGTATTTTTTATATAAAACTATAATGTGAGAAATGATTGATTAAAGATAATTCTCAAAAAATATAAATGACAGATAAAAAGATAACAGTGGAAGTGTAGTTCAATATATTAAATAGTAATTGTGGATCAAATTAATTTCCAACTTTAATAATAATAATAATAATAATAATGGATAAGACTTAGAACTCAATCACTTCACTTTTCTTACCAAATATTCAAGCAATTGTAAGTGCCAACAAAAAAGGACAAAATTGGAAAGAAATGCAACACACACTACTTTGAAAGTTTGAGGTTAACATAGTTAACGTTTGCAAAAAACCAACTTAAACGCTAATTTTGATATTAAAAGCTATTTTTACCAAACAGTAAGATTGAGAGCAGATAATGTTTTGAGTTGGTCAAAACGCTAAACGCTACTCAAAACGCTGTTGCCGAACAGAGCCTAAAATATTATACTAATCACCCTCTATTTTGAATTGATAATATCCATCAAAAGGAATTCATACTTAGAAACTTAATTTTTTATCGGCTCCCTTAATATTTAAAATTTCATTTCAAAATTATGTTAATGTTTATATTAATTGAAAAAATAACTTAAAAATTGATTGTTTTGAAGACTATAGTTTTTTTTTTCAAAATATATTGAGCACTATTAGATGACAATGATAGCAACCATAATATATACTTACCACATCTAATTTATTTCTCTTTTTAATTACTCACCCATTTCCATATTAATTATCGTCTTTGAAAATCGTGTAATTGAACAATTTCTTTACGAAAAATGTACAAATTACAAATATTTTGACTATAATTTTTTCAATATATACAACGAGTTGCTATATAAAATTACCATCATTAGATTTGTAGTAAAAAATTCTATCATAAAAGTATAATATTGAAATTGTTAATAACATATTATATAAGAAATTATCAAATAAAGAGTGACATTAAAGACAGTACAAATAAAAAAATATATGACAATTAATATAAAACAGACGGACTAATATTTTATTTGTCATGTGTCCTTTTTCATAATATAAAATATTAAATGACAAGGTTTTTCAATTTTCATAATACTATTTGTCCTTTTAATTACAGATTGCAGATTACCGCTTGAATCGCATTGAATCGCCATCCTGTGTCTCTCTGTTGACTATCGGCTGGCGTCCGTTCCACTGCAGTTGTGAACCGATCAAAGAGTAGCCTTTGTCTGAATTTTCGTATGTTTCATTCACTATCAACCACTCATTTCGGCTGGTGTTGATCATCATGTAGTATTCGTTTCATTCAAGTTTTTACGAAATTTATCTTTACTGTTGTGGAACTTGTGCTTTTAGCAGATCATAATCAGAAAGCAGAAGAAGATGGGAGACGCAAAGGGTGTCATTGGTTTTGTTGGATTTGATGATTTGAGCTTGGAATTGGCTGATTCACTTGTTCGTGCTGGCTATGCTGTGCAAGCCTTTGATTCTCAGGTCCTTTTTCTTCAATTCTTTTTGTTTTAAAAACTAAAAACTTGAGATGATTGGAAAGTTGAATGACATTTTCAATTCAGATGAAAGTTGGTCATGATTGATTGCTAAGTAGTCTTCTTGGAGTTTATACTCCAAGTATCTACAAGTGAGCAATCACATTATTGAGAGGGAACAATCTGATTTATGCAAGTGAATAATCATGCTATTTGGAGCGCAAACTGTAGGATCACACAACAAATTACACTTTGGTCCTAACTGTTAAAGACTGGAACATGGAAGATTGCTAATGGGTCTTCGCTACTTCATTGCATATTTGGTTTGATGGTCCATAATTTTTGCATTACTGAGGATACTGTAGTATCAGTGAATGAAATGCCATTGAATATGGAAAGCATTGAATCAAAAAGTCACGGGAAAGTAAAACGAAAATTAATGTTATTAAACTTAAAATTATTATAAGTGATTAACAAGGGAAATATGTTTCAGGAATGTATTTTGTTCCTAAAAAAGAGGTGCTTTTGGACTGGGAAAAAAAGGGGTGGAAAGAAAAAAAAGAATTCAAAAAATGAAAATGTTTCATCTGTTTGGACTTTGGACTGAGGAAAAAGGAAAGGAAAAAAATTGGAAAAGTAGATAGAAAGTTTGCGATAAGAAAGAATAAAAGATTTTCCCTTAAAAAATGAGAGAAAAGTTCAAGGAAATTTTTTGAGATAAAGCCCAACCTTTGTCTCCTTTATCTTTCGTGAGCATTATGGTTGACTTCCTTCTTTTAATGCTTTTCTTTGGTAGTTAGCTAAATTATTGAGGGTAATGCTGTTTACACTTTACCCTTGGTAAACCTTGTTGTTGTAGATATACAGGCATTGTTGTTGTGTATATGTTTGTGAATGAATTTCTACTTGGTTTAACCATGAGAGACCATCAATTTCTACCTCAGATGGGCATGCCCCCAATGGTTGAATTTTCAGAGAGGCTTCAGGGAATTAGATGTGCCAGTGCAGCAGAGGCCGCCACAGGTAAATAAACTGAATATTCCTGTTCTTGATCACTTATAACTAATGTTCAGATAATGCGTTATTTTCGTATCCGTCACTTCGAGTTTTCTATTTACTTAGCTCCTAGGGTTTATATCTAGTTAAAACATAACTAGCATCCTTTCTCTTTATATAAATGGTTGTCTTAGAGTCCTTTTTCCCCCATTTAAGTTCAGCTCTCATTTTTACCTTTGTGATTCATAGGTGTTTCTTTCGTCAGAAAGTTAAGTGAACTAGCCAATGTATTTACTGTTCTGAAGCATGTTGGGCCTTTTTTAAAGAAAAATTGATTATTCCAAACATTTGGGGTGTGGATAGCTGAGAAGGCCACATTTCTTTTAATGTTTGTTTTTTCAATTGGGCTATACTAGAGTAAAGTGCGTTTCTTAACTTCCTTATGCTTCCTTTCTATTGAGCAGCAGGGGTTTAATGACTTGTAATATAGAGTATGATGGAATGAGTTTCTCTATGTTATAGATCTAAGTCTTATTCTCTTCCCCGTAGTACAGAGGTGGGAGGTTGGTGGGAATGAGTTTGGATTGGTTTTCAAATCATCTTGGGTCATTTGAAATGCTTAAGAAGCATTTTATGCGTGTTTGATGTGGACTTACATTTTTGTTTTCCATCAGAACTGATGAATCATGAATGTGATCCCAGCGAGGTTTCTATGCAATATAGCCATCACTAATCTAATTATCTAGAGACTCACCAGTGTCTCTTTTCTTCTCCATGCAACTTGGAAAGTTGGGTTTTAAGGTATACACCACATTTTTGTGGTGGTCTTTGAATTAGAGAAATATATTCTCCTAGGCTCAACTTGAACCAAAAACAAAACCAATACTTTGAAATCCCGCCCAGGCGAGGTATGGAGGGATCAGATATAGCATTCTTACCCCTGAATTTTGCAAAATAAGATGGAAATAAAATTTTTCTCTATTACAATTCCAAGCCAACATAATTTTAGTTCATCATATTTTCCTCACACTTCCCTCGTAATTGTATGAGGGTAAATATTGTTACCCAAGAAAAAAAAAATGTTTTTCATCTGCCTTCTACTACTATTCCATTTTCTTTTAAAGCCAAGCGAAGGGAAGAAGGTGATTTGTTTTCCTTTTTTTTTTCTCCTTTCCCTCTTATTTTCCATACAATAAGCATTTCCCTGATTTTATATTTTATAGTTTTCATTGTAACCCTCTCATCAATATGTAGTCCTTTGGTTTGTTGCAAGGATCATTTGGGCAGGTAGTGAGAAATTCTCCTCACAAGTGTGGCTATGAGTTTGTGAGAAATTGATTAGAAGGGTTCTTAGGAGTAGTAGTAGGCCGTTCGTACTGCTTACTGTTTCCCTTTCTCAGCCATTTTGGATTAATTTGTTAATTGGTCTCTGTAGCAGGTTCCTTGCTTTCTCACTTCTACTGTTTCCATTTTCAACTAGTTTCCAGTTAGTTCCTGTTTTGGTTTCCTTCGGGAATTCTTTGGTGAACCTGTTTTTTTTTTTATTTTTTTATTTTATTATTATTATTATTATTATTATCACGATCATGATCATGATCATGGTCATCTAATTTGTAGTTCTAATTCACAACAGAATTATAAAGTATAATACCTTGTTAAGTATATCAACTGAGAGTACTGTTTTTCCACTAATTCTTCTCTTCTTTGTATATGCCCCTCCTCTTTTAATGAATTTTTGAATCTCCTTCTAGTTGCTCTTTCCTAATTATTTATCCTTTCTACATACTTGTGGCCCCCGGAATCCGCTCCACATTTTCCCTGTGGAAAAGAATGGAGTAGCATTTGGTTTTAATCCAGATCAGAAAAAATAGCACTGTTTCACAAATGGGAGGAAGACAAAACATGGTTTAGATTTCACCTGATGGACCAGTTAAATACACAGTTGTTTGGCAGCTGTTTGGGTTGTTCTTTTTTTTTTGGTGAGCTTCTTTGGGTTATTCTTCAATGAATGTCATTGAACAAGTTCACTTATGAGAGAGGAAAGTTGCAGTCAGTGGAATTCTGATTCCTTGGTCTCCAGCCATGTCAAACTACTTGACAAGAAAGAAAAATTCAACAAGTTACAAATATAAATAATTCAACTTGCCTTGAATGATTTGGCGACTTTTTGTGGATAATTATACTTGGAAGATTATCTTTGATTTTTGGATGGATGAATTTTCATATTGCTTGACAAATGGAGGTCTTACATCATAATTCCTTTAGCAGGTGTTGCAGCTATAGTGATATTGATATCTCACTCACAACAAATAGATGGCCTTTTCTTTGGTCCAGATGGTGTTTTGCAAGGTGAAGCTGTTTCACTTGCCAGAGAAAATTAATTTCCTTTGAATCCCCACTATACATATTAATGTTTGTATTCTCAGGGTTGAACAAGAATTCATTAGTGATTCTCCGCGCGCTCATTCCGCCTGCTGACATACAGAGACTGGGAAAACGTCTCACAGGTAAGCCAATTACCTCTTGTTGTTACCATTTTTGAGGATCTCCTTGCTGTATACTTCTGTTTTTGAGCTGAAGCTTTCTTCCCTGGGATCATTTAAGCTCTTGAACTGCTTAGAGCTTGGCTTCCAACAGTATCATGATCAGTAATAAAATACTAGCAGCACACATGCATTTCAAGCTGCAGACTGGAACTGTCAAATTCATAATGCAAAAATTTTAAGAATATGTCATAATTGTTTTAGAGCCTTAATCCCAAGCAGTTGAAAAGATAACCATTCAGAGGGATTCTTTTAAGAAACATGCTGCAGCAGATGTTGGAAAAGCCTTTTTGGAAGGGCTTATTTTTCCACATATGTGCTACCTCTTTAGTAGTTGTGCATGAGTACAATAAGAGTTTCACTGCTGCATTTCTAATCATCTGCAGAATAGATCATGAATGATGTGTATGGAGGAAATAAATTTTTATAATCTTGTGAGAGGCCAAATCATAGTAATCTATTACCATTTACCATGGGGCGGTGGTAATTGATACTGAGAATTCATTAATTTCTTTTTCATTATTTAAAGGGTTTGGGGGAGGGGGGGGGGGATGAGGTGGCTGGTGAATAAAAAGTCTTATTTTTAAGTTGGCTAATGTGTTTCTTTTTTTTTCTTTTTTGTTTTTTTTTTTTTGTTTGGCAGTTAACTATGATCCTTCCCTAAAGGTCTTTGAAATTGTTAGTCCCAAAATCGAACTAGCTGAGCACTGGAGGTGTTATACAATAGTGACTTTATCTGCTTTTTCTATAAAGGCTACCCATGATTGTCATACATATTTTGCTTTTTTGACTGCATGAGGGATGGCTGTAGTTGAAATTCAATTGTAGCCATTTCTATAATAGCTAGCTGGCTCAGATTGTTGTTGTGCTATCACTTTGCAGAAGAATGTAAGGTAGTATCAGTGGTTGATGCTTACGTCTCTAGGGGAACATCTGAGGATATGAGTGGTAAAATTGTGGTATGCATCTGTTTAACCTATCAACCAGCATGTTTTCATATGTTTTAACTTTTAGCTAATGTCATCTATATCTATTTCTTTTATTGGTAATGAAGATAGCTTCATCTGGGATGTCTGATTCAATTGCAAGAGCACAGCCTGTGCTTTCTGGTAACTGTCTTTTGTTTGCACATAGGAATTTGTTCAACTCCTTATTAGCCCCCCCCCCCCCCCCAAAAAAAAAAAAAAAAAAACCAAGTTTGGTTCCCTCAAGAAACTTTTGTGGTGATTGTATTTCTTGATTATTTTTGCTGGCAGCAATGTGTGAAAGGCTCTTTATATTTGATGGGGAAATTGGTGCTGGAAGGTGGGTTCCCACACCCTCAGCATTGCTTGTTAATTATACCTTAATTTAGATTGATTTTGGTTGCTTTTTCCAGCCTTTCATTGAAGATACATCTTCTGCCTCGAGGCTTTCAGTTTTATTTAACTTGTCTGAGGCTGGACAAATGTCCATCCGCTGAACAGTAATCTGGTGTCTTGGATATTTTCTCATGAAGTGCTTGATTGTGTTTAGCATGACTTCTCATTTTGCAGAGGTTATTGTGCATGAGAGCTTGAAGGCATGAATTTGTAATTGCCCCATTTATAGATGGGTGGCATCTGCCGGGTGCCATTCTGATATGGTTTGAATGACTATTATTATTATTTTTAGATAATACTATTTTTCATTAATACTTTTTTGTTATCTGATTTGATAGGTTACTTCCGTGCTTCTTGTTGAGTTACCCATTTGGATGTATCTGATTTTCTCAGATATGTTTGACCCTTTATCCTTTTAACTTACTGTAGATTATGGATTGTGTGAGGTCACCTGGGATTGCGATTATCTTATGCATATACTACCAAGAAATGTTCTAACTTTTTGTTCATTTAGTGATAAATATGGATATATGAAGCAAAAGTATCAATTATTCATGTTCTCTCTTTTGCAGTAAAGTGAAAATGGTCAATGAGCTGCTTCAGGCCATCCATCTTGTCGCTTCGGTTGAGGCCATTTCCTTGGGTGTGCAATCTAGAATTCATCCATGGATAATTTATGACATCATATCCAATGCTGCTGGTAATTCATGGTGAGTTACCCTTGAGGCCTTGCCTCTTTAATACTTTAGAATGTTAGTGTCACGCCTCGATCCCAAGGAATGACAGACGCCACACATCTGTAGGACATGGTCCCAAAAGTATGCAAGACTCAAAGTATATACATAGACCAAAGATATGATAATAGAGGTAGCTTTGAAAAAGTACTTGATTGGTTAGCCAAACTCGACAGAATACTCAACTATACATCATAAACTACAGCTAGTCACGTCAAAGGCTAATGACATTAAAAAGCGAATGAATTGATGACAAAGGAGACAATCATACTCAAAATCTTGCCCCACTACGCTCCCGCTGCGCTACTCTGATACCATCAAAAACTCAGATACTGTCAATGATTACAACTTGGAAAAAATAAGAAGATGAAAGGATGAGCTAGAAAGCCCAGTAAATAGAGTAAAACTCCTCTAGCTGGGTTAGGCATGCACATAAAACATAGGTTGGGTCAAAGTTCACAATAATTAGCTAATAATATATGACTAGGTTTTGCAAACACTTTCCTTAACTCGAAACTTCAAAACACATAGTATTGTCAATCAACCGATTTATAGTTGGAATGACATAATATATATTAAAATATAACAATCAAATCACATAAGTTAGGGCTAAGGTCACTATTGACCTAGTGATAAGGGCAATGATGAGCTACTATTGACCCAATGGTGGGACAACGATATGCCACTATTGACCCAGTGGCGGGGCACCGATGGTATCACATATCACAAAGTTGGCCCAACAAAAACACAGATACACATACCGGAGTACATAATGACGTGCAGTAACTGGTTAAGGTAGAAGACATAGCCCTAAAACAAAATTGATAACTTGAATATTAAATCATACAAATAGTACCTAGCCAAGTAATTTCGGATAACAATAAATCAAACTTACAAAGTCACTTGTACAAAATATTTAATTTAATAACACTAAAATTAATTGAGTAACATAGAGTCATTTAAACTGGGCTACTTCATAAACATATAAGTCAAGTCATTAACAAACCAATCTCATGGGTCAAAATATAAATATATCGACCATACGGTTCGAATATAAATAACTCCCAAACCAAATCCAAATATTATTAACTTAAACAATAGTATGCCAACCCGCTTGACAAAATTTAATTGAAGGGCTAATGCCAAGGTTGTTTAGCCTCTTGACTTGGGTCATTGGTCGTTAGGAGATTCTAAAGCATGTAAGTTAGGTCTTGAATGGAGTGCATTTCCCTGCAAACTCCATTTGGAATTCTATGGCTCCCACTAAACTAAAGCTTGTTTCTTTTCTTGGGCAACAACCAAAGGTAAGATATGCTTAAAAGAAGTTCTAGTGGTCCTAGGTGGTAGTCTATATGTTGTCCGGAAGAAGAAAGCATGAATCATCTTCTTCTGCATTCTAGGGTAGAACACCTCATGTAAGAATTATGGTGTGCGGAGCTTTTTTCAGGGCGACATTTTAAATGTTTTTCTGTGACTAATATGTTATACTAAAATTACATATAAGTACACTAAAATGACTAATTAATACAAATATGACTAGAATTTGTCAAGAAATGACTCTTATTTGAGTCACCCAATCAAATTACTAGTAATCATGATATTCATGAAAAGTCACCACAAAACTATACATATCATGATAAGTTTATGGTGAAATGGTCTTGGTACTTTTCTTTATTACATAATGAAATTGGTGAAAATTAAAAAAAATGGATGCGATGGCTTTGAAGCACAGAATAGGAAGAGTAAAGAGGAGAGAGTGAAGAATTAATCAAAATCATTATACGGAAGTTAATTATAGAAGACATAGGATATTTGAAATAAACTGCTACTGATAGAAGTAGAGCAAGCTTATTTTCATATAAAGATCTGCATTCTGTCTATGAACATTCTCTGAATGTGCAGGGTCTTCAAACACCATGTCCAACAGTGGTTAACCAGTGAGCACATGAGGCATGATACGCTGAATATCATAGTTGAAAATTTGGTGAGCACTCGCCGGTTATTTGAGTTATTTGTTAAATGACATATTTTGTTCTTTCATTTTTTAGTTATTTGTCCCTTTGTCTCTTTGGTTGCCTGGTGAATATATCCTAGGGAATATGGTGCTTCTACTTGCAAATAGTTTCCGAAAACTTCATATTGTGACGTAATCATTCTAAGGGCCCTATATTTTGAAAAAAGATTACCAAGTATCCTATATTTTGCAGACATCATTTCTGGGGTCCATTTTAACTTTTCATATTTGAAATCTGCCCCTTCACTGTTTATTATATTTCTTTTGATCCTAAGTGATTAAAAACATACTCTTAACACATTTAATAATTCCCCTTGCTATTCCTGTCAAAAAAAAAAAAAAAAAATCCCCTTGCTATAGTTTATGTTTCCTGCATTGTTTTAAGTCCTTTTTCTATTTGGTATCAGAGCTAAGCATGGTAGGCAGTGGCGGATCTCGACTTCCAAATTAGGGGTGTCCAATTATCAGTAAATTCAGTAATGTTAATATTTGAGCTTTTTTAGGGGTGTCCGTTTAACACATGTTTATATTTTTCCTTTCCAAGTAATACATGCTAGTTAAATTTTTTTTTGGGCCAGGGGTGTTCATGGACACCCCTACCATAGCCCCAGATCCGCCCCTGGTGGGCCTATAACCACAGAAAGTATAATATTTAAGGTAGAAGTAGTAGATTGTGATAATTAGTACCATTAAAGTCATTATAAAGACTTAAGAGTATTTATTTTAGCTTGTTTACTTAAAAACCTCAAAAAACTCAATTATTGCAAGAAGGTTCCTGCTGTAGGCCCTTCTCTTAATATAGAAGGTTAAGTGCCCCTTTTAATTAGTTTCTACTAAAACGGAAGGCCCTAATAATTATTACCGTAAAACAGAAGGTACCTGAGAAATGTTTCCGAAGACAAGATCCCCTTAAAATAATTACCACAACAGAGGAGGCCCTTTGAGTCTTTATTTGCTTTTTTTTTTGCCAATATGAAAGTTGGCCTACCTTATGTATTCAGTGGCTGTGTATCAGGGTATGCCTTCCTAAGTTCTAACCAACTATCAGAAACTTTCTTTTCCTATGGGGAATTTTTGATGCACACTTGTATGCTGTTGTCTATAGTTGTCCATCAATGAGAGAAAAAGAACTAGCATAGTCTTGAATGAATATGTTTGTTTAGAGGATCATTTTGATATACTTTTTGTAAAAGTTGGCAAAGCTTCTTGTGAACAAGCTAAAAATCGTGGTACCTGTACTAATTTTTATGGGTCTTCATAATTCAAGTGAGACACCTACTTTATGTATCGTGGTGTTCTTGCTTGTTGTTAGTCTGGTTGGGTGTGTGCCAGATTTTAAGGTAGACGTGCAGTCTTCAAATATTCATATTCCCAAGTACTGAATCTGTGTTTAATAGCCTCTGGTGGTGCTACAGTTATCCATTTAAAGCTTTTTTTTTTCTCTTTCTTATTATTTTCATGCCGGTTGTTGTGGATCCTTGGAATGTTAACAATCTTTTGTTGTCTGTTATAGGCAACTACTTTAGGTCTGGCAAAATCTCTTCCATTTCCTCTGCCACTTCTTGGAGTAGCTCATCAACAACTTCTTGGTACCGCTTGCAAAATTGTCTCTTTTTGCTATGAAGTGCAAGCCTTGGTGCCTGTTAACAGTGTAATCCTTTCCTTACTGATTTTGGTTGCTCATGATTTAGGCTCTGCACATAATCAAGAGGACAATGTCAAGGCACCTCTTTTTAAGGTTATTCTGTTTTGCCATGAGAACTGATATCATTTATTTTAGATAATGTGTTAAATTTTATGTACCTGCTGCTTGCCATTGTTGAGCAGGTATGGGAGAGAGTTCTTGGGATTAAAGTTGAGGAGGCAGCCAATGAAGAAAAATATAACCCTGAGGAGTTAGCAAGGCAGCTAATATCTAGGTCAAAAGAAGTAAAGCGCGTCGGTTTCATTGGTCTTGGAGCAATGGGATTTGGCATGGCAACGCATCTGCTGAAATCAGATTTTACTGTTATTGGCTATGATGTAAGTATACCTTTCCTCTTCTCATGTTGACCAAAAAGGTTCTGCTGGGTATCAGAAAATAGTCATTCCTTCTGTGGCCACCTTCACATTATGGTGGGGAATGTTGTATTCTGTTCTCATTCAGCATTACCTGAGGGTGGATAAGCACTGAAACTGTTGAAAATTGGTCTCTTCTTCTTTTCCCCCCAGCATGCACAAAGCGTGTCAGTTGTCACCTAACTCACTGGCCTATCTTGTAAATCTTTCTGTCATCGTATTATTATTGTCCAGGAGTATCATTCGGTTTCTCTGTGCAACAATGCAAAATATTATGAAGGGAACTTTTAGATTTTTGATGTGATCTTTTGCTATGTTTTCAGAAGTAGAATTTGTGATTTGTGTCTATTTTGGGGATGTAGATAGTCCTCTTCTATGATGCTAGCTTGGTGCCATTTTACTATACTGAGACAAACTTCATTTTGATTTTAAAAGACGTTACTTTGAATGAAATGCCCCAATTTAAAAATTTGTTTACTAAAAGAAATACACACATACAAAGAGGGGAAAAAGCTTTGTTTCACTAAATGAAGTTATTGGACATTCTGTAATATCTACCAGCAAAAGAAGATGTATTTAATAACTTTTTGCTGCACTTTTGAAGTGCAAGAAGAACTTTTTGTAGTTATGTTTTGTTTATAGAACTACTTATGGAAGCTTGACACTGGTTCAGTTCACTATCAACCATGGATTCAAACTGTGGTTTATGTCTTAGTGCGTAACCTAGCTCAAATGTGGCAATTTGATTACGTTTTGAGGTTGTTGTGGGCCAAAAATGAGGTTCACCCTATTACAAAACCTTTTTGATACGCCCGTTTTGTTGCAGCCACATTTTGAATCCACTCTATTAACTGGTTCAATTTTGTTTGACTGTCGGATATGATAAGCATATAGCTAGACTCATAACTTTCGATACGGTTGCTCAGTCTAATCCTAGAAATGTCGATGTTAATTTGACTATGAACCATAATTTTCTTTTGCTGTGGTGTGAAACTAGACTGAGGCATAAACCAGGGTCTAAGAAATTGTCTTGTCAGGCTCCTTGTCAAGCTCATCACCATAAATCAGTGTGAACACAACAGAAATGGGATTCCAGTTCCGCATTGATTTTCCTGAGTTTTGCATGTTCATGATGGGAGTATTGGATGTCCATGAAGCTAACCCATCCTTGATGCTATCATCACCCTGAGCCTATTTCCTCTGCCAGCAAGATATGCTGAATGCTAGTGCTTCTCCTATCTTGTGAGTTCCGCCCCCGTTGATGTTGGATTAGAACTCTTATGATGGCACTGGGGTTTTATACTCCCACAGTAAGCTGCCTTTGCTATTCAATAGTATTTGATGTAGCCTCAACACGTCAACAATTTCTTCAATTGAGCTATTGCTACTTGAGTTTTTTTGATGACTTTCCCCGCTCATTACAAGCTTATTCTTAGGATATCTGTATAATCAGAGATGGCAATTGGGCTAAGGAACCAAAAAAGAAATAAAAATAAAACAATAGAAGCATGTTCTTATGATGTGTCTAGACCTGGAAATTCAGGCAGGCGGGTGACAGGTCGGGTGTAGTTTGGGTAAATACGGGTCGGTGTATTTCAGGGTAAATATGGGAGGTCTATTACAGTTTTAGGTCAACCAAACGGGCTATTACTGTGACCTTTTTCCAGTTTTTCTTTTTAAAAAATTCTCTAAATATTATTTTTTGTACACTATACATAATAAAATATGATTATCTTCTAGTAACAATAGATTATTGTAAATGTTTCTACTTAAACTAGAGAAATAACAAATGAATGAGTGGCGCTTATAGTTTGATAGTCATGAATTCCAATGAAAAAGTCACAAATTTCAATATAATAAAATTTTTTTTTTGGGTCAAACAGGTGGGCTGGGTTTGACCCGCTGATTTGCGGATTTTCGGGTTCAATTATTTCAGGTTGAGAAAATCATGCTCAAAACCCAGAATTTTCGAGTGGGTTCTGGTCAGGTTATCAAGTCGGGTCGAAAATTGTCCGGTCTAGATGTGTCTAATGGAGGTATCCAGAGTATTCTGGCCTTTCAATAAATCAATTGGATGATATCAATGAGAATTATGGGATAGGACTTAGAACTTTTATAATGGTGAAAGATTTCAAAGACTTTTTTATGCAAGAGAACGAGCGTCCTACATCACATTGTTAGTTGAGGATGAATAAAGATGATTTTGCATTTAAGTGAGTGAAATTGTTAAACTGTCAGTCAACTCAACTGATGGGAGATTCCATGTTTCACTTTTATTGCTATTCTTATTACTTATGGGAAAATAATGAGTGAGAATTTCTTGTGACTCTTGATCTGACAGTGGTTTCTTATTTGCAGCCCTTATTTAAGTGATCATACTTTGTGCTTGACATGCTAATGTTGTAAAACGTATATTGATAGTTAGGATTTTCTTTCTAGTTCTGTACCATATGTTTACTTTTGGACTTTCAGCAGGACCTGCTGATCTATTGGGGCACACTTTTCAATGGTCTTTGATCTTGTTGTAGAGTAACTTCTCTAATTTGGAGAATCATGCAGTTAGCTTTCTGTTGATGATGATCTATGTAGTTTATGTGGATTGTAAAATGTCTTTTTGAATGAACTTATTTTGCTCCCCACAAAAACCTCGGAGCATATTGTATAACTTTTCAATGTTCTGGGTGCCAGGTGTATGAGCCAACTCTTTCTAGATTTCTTGAAGCAGGTGGGTTGGTAGGGGACTCCCCAGAAAAGGTAGCAAAAGGTAAATTATCGCATTTTAACCAATGGTATATTTGATTTATCATAACATGTGGCACCAATCTATATTACTGTGATCTTGGGTAGTACTTTTATGCGTTACATATGCTTCAATACTTTAGATGGGCAACCTATATTTGTGGGACTTTTCCTATTGTAGTAGCTGTAGTTGTTACAGGCCTCTCTCTCTCTCTCTCTCTTGCCTATGTTTTGTTTATCCCCCCGCACCCTGCCCCCTTCCCCAACCCAAACTAAAGTAGTTAGGTTGGAACGTTGCGCACATGTTGAAAAGCATATATAGAAATTTCAAGATTCACCCTCATCCCCCTTTTTCACTCTTCCTTTTTTCTGGGGGCAGCAGAGAGAAGGGTGGCGGTGGGGAACTTGTTATCACTCCCAAGTACAACTTAAAGAGGCCAATCAAATGAACTTTATCTTGAAACTTGAAGCTCAAGGTGTTGACTTAGGCCTCAGGTTGATTTTTTTTTTTTTTTTTTTTTTGGGTATGGCTGATATATAGTTCTTCGTGGTGGAAGTAGCCCGAGTTTTATGGAATATCATGCATGAAAGCTTTATAGGCGTGATGAGTTTTGTACTTTCCCCTTTTGTGCATTGGTGTAGACTTGGCAAATGGGTCCTTCAAGTCTGGACAAGTCAGGTCCATGTTTGGTTAAGGCTCAAGACGGGCTGCAACTTTGGTTCTGGTACAGTTTGGTTGAAGTTTCGGGTTCAAGTCAATTTCATTTCAGCCATGTTCACGTTGGGTGCATATTTGGTTCGGTTGAAGTTTTGTTAGAGTCTAGTTCAGGGGCGCTACATTAACTCAGTTCCAGGTCGGATATGGGTAGGTTTGGTGGCTTAAATTTCGAGTCCATGTCAGACCAGGTCTGAAATTCATTTGATTATAAATGGGTACAATTGATTCCAGGTCAGTGTTAGTGAGCTATGCTACGGGTTGGGAGAGACTCAATTCAATGTCGAGTATAAATTGACAAGTTACACATCAACGTGAATTTGGTTCAAATTGAATCATTGATTGAAATCCATTCATTCAGATTCATTTCTAGTTATTAGAACTAATAGAATATAGAAGAGTCTCACTCATAGTTACACAAAGTTACACTAGGAATTGTTAGCATCTCAGGGCATTGTTGCTGCACATACAATCATAAAGGCTAAAACTGAAAATAAGATTGAAAAAAGGATTAACGTGGAAAAATCTAAACCAGAACCACGAAAGATGCACCATACCAGTGGATTACAACGATGTTTATCACAGATTCCCAGATTTATACAATCTCCCTCGATCTATGTAGAGTTACAACCTGGGGACTCAACACTCACAGTTGATTCGCCTTACATAACTCCCTCAGAGACACATAGATTATAGGTCAATCTATTGGGACACGAAGCACCTCAATTGCAGTACAAATAAGCATAACAACAAGGCCCTATTTATAGTGGATGCTAATACAGTAATTAGGGTTGATAAAAACATCCTTGGCCGTTGGCCACTTCAAACCAACCCAAATTCATAATTTGGGCTCCACACATCAACCCAACAAGAAACGCATTTGCTCAAATTACAATTGCACATTTGCACATGACTTTGGATTATATATTTATGTGACTGGCAAATGACATTTGATACAGTTGTTACCTTTCACTCTTATTTGTACAATTTAGTTACCTGTATATCTCAGAAGAATGAATATCAATATCATTATAATTGAGTTTAAAATCGGGTATGGTTCAGTTTAAGTTTGAGTTCGTGTTCTATTTAGTTCGGATCGGGCCATTTTGCATATGGGTCATTGCGGTTCATGCTAGGCCCGGTAAGAATCAGATCAGTTCATAATTGGGTTTGGTTAGTTTCAGTTTTGGGTTTGTTCATGTTCGGTTTGCTTTGATCGGGATATTGTGGATCGATTTTAAGATAGATCAGTTCATTTGAAGTCGGGTTCGGTCCGGCTATGGATTGGGTCATTTCAGTTGTTCGGGTAAAAATGGCTCACCTCATTTTGAGTATCGGTTTGGGTATGGGTCCCAGTCTTTTGGTTTGGGCTTCGGTTGTTTATTACCTTTCTAATGCGATCTTTTGATTACTCATCAAAAAAATAAAATAAAAGTTACGGTTTAGGTTGAGGTTGATGCTGAATATAATTAACAAATGGTCCTTTTGTTCAAAATATGAGCTGTGATCTATTGTTTCTTCTATTGGACCTTTACTTTTTATGAAAATGTATATTAGATCTATTGTTGGATAAGGTTCAACTGTGTCTGCTAGACTGATAAGTTCTGCAATGGTTGTTGTATACAATGAGTATGATGTAGCTGTAGATGATATGCTTATGTGATAGTGAATTTGACTTCTGACTATTGGACCATTCATGTTAGTAAATTGAAATTGAGTTCAGACTGTACTCTGTTTCTTAGTTATTCCTGTCTAGTTATTTACTTTGTGGGTGAATTGGGTTCAGATGTTGATGTGCTTGTGATAATGGTTACCAATGAAGCTCAAGCTGAAAGTGTTCTTTTTGGAGATCTAGGTGCAGCACCAGGTATACATCAGCTACTTACCTGAAGCAAATATATTTTTCTTATCCTATTGCCAAGATTATATCATATATGCAGAAACATTTTGGATGGTGCGAATTTCATAGGCATAACAATTTTGGAGGGCAAACCTCATATTTTAGTGATTTGGAACTGACAAATGGTTTAGTTTAGGGATTAATGCTGAGTTGGTCATGTTTGTCTGAATGGTTGGGTTGGTCATTTTTCATTCAGTTTGCATCAATCTTGGTTTGGGTTCAAATGGAGCCAACCTGTTTCACGTGTTGGTTTTGCTTTTGACTTGGGTTACCAGGTTTTGGTATCAGGTTAGTTTTGCTAGGGTTTGTTCTGATACGTGAATGAGCCAGTATGTAATGTCATATAGCAGTTTCATTGAAAGTTTAAAAGAAAGGAGAAATGATCTTTTTTTTTTTTTATTGGTTGTTTTTTTTTTTTTTTTTGGGGGGGGGGGGGGGGGGGGGTTAAATGAGACTTCATTTGAAATCAGATTTGAAATATCATGGTGCATGTTAAAATATATGATCCTTTCGTTCTATTTTACTTTTGTGTTGATTGACATAACTTCATTGGAAATAGTGTGATTTTTTGTCTTAAATCCCTCAGCTCTTCCAACTGGAGCATCTATCATCTTATCATCCACTGTTTCACCAGCTTATGTTACCCACCTGGAGGAACGCTTGCAAGGTCAGTTCATTTTCACTTCAATCTGGTTGAGAAGTTGACATCTTTCAGTTGCTGCTGTGATGTTTCATATGATAAGCATTGTGCACTTCTTGAAGCTGTGATGAATGGGCACCTTGCTTTATCACGTGGCCTGGATATTGCTGTAGGATATGTTCTCTTAAACTTAATGTATTGATATTCAATTTATGCCAGCGCACTCATCAGACACTCTTGGACAATCTTAAATGTCAAGAGGAAGAAATGATTTGTTGTTAAACACTTATGGGGATTACGTGATAATTTCTGATTGTCAAGATTAGAGTATGTCATGATCTCTAATGATGTAAAAGAAACATTACACAGAATTGCTGCATGTGAAAGTGTACAACTTCCAAAGAAAGACACTCAGCGTGCCACATCAACTTTAGAGAAATTACGAGTACTGTTCTAATCTAAAATCAGATGATGCAAATGAATGTCTATGTGCATATTAGATTAGACAGGATAGGAAATGAAATAATCAGAGAGAAGGTGGGGGTTATCAGACTAGATTTGTTTTACGTAAGAGACTTAGGGAAGAGATGTCCCGAGATAAAAGCTTATGGAGCTTGAAATTAAGGTTGTAGACTATAGGTACTACTCTTAGTCTCGTTTCGATGGTAGATTTAGTTGTTGTACATAAGCTTTGGCAAGTTTGTGTAGTGATAGATTTGTTTCTTTCGAAAAACAGGCACACATTGGTTGATCTTGTTTCATGAACAATGCTAGTATGGCTAAAGCTTCTGTTATTCAATTTGTCCATTATGTCTAGCTACTAGTTATTTATTTGCTTGTCATGCTTTGTCATCACATCTGTACATTGGCCTTAGTTTAATAAAATTATATAGTATGTTAAATTTATGGTACAGGCATGATGTTGAAACTGGTGGATGCCCCTGTTTCTGGTGGTGTTAAAAGGGCCTCCTCAGGCACACTTACGGTTGGAAACTAATCATTCTACTTGTTTATTGAAAGTTCATGGTATAAAAATTCTTGTATTACTAGACCTCTTTTACCAAAAGTGGCTATACAGATAATGGCGTCAGGAGCTGATGAAGCACTAGAGCATTGTGCATCAGTACTTGCAGGTAACTTTGCATAGCACAGTGTGAACATAATAGTTTCCTATCAGATTTGTTGGCTGCCTAATCAAGTGCTCCTGGCTGTGCTGCTTACAGCATTGAGTGAGAAGCTTTACATCATTAAAGGACAATGTGGACCAGGGAGGTATTGCAAATCCTCAATTCATTTCCACATTCATTTTATTTCCAGTTTGTGATGCAGGTTGTTTAGGCAACACTAGAACAAGGACTTGTAAACATATTCTGCTTCAAAACTCTGTTTGGATTGTCTATGATCAAGTGACTTCTTTGATGTTAAACCTTACAAGGCTCAAACAAATGTGTTAGTTTCTTAGAACTAGAAGTCAATCACAACTTCACAAGGCTCAAACAAATCTAACACGCTCTTTTTTTTTTTTTCCTTTATGGTGAAAAAAAAACACTCAGAAACCTTAGCTACCTATATTATATGTAATCCAAATGCCTACCATCAATCACTCCTAAGTTTATTTGGTAGTTGGTACTTGATACTATGTAGGGCTTCCTCTAATTAATTAGAATATTTAAGGAAATGTTTGAAGAAGAATAACTGTCCTAGTAGTTTTCCAGTGGGTTGTCAGGAGAAAGAATTTGTGCACCATCTACGCGTGCATTGTGTGGGCTTTTTCACTTGGGTACATTGCCCTTTCGTTGATGTCTATGATCAAGTGACTTCTTTGATGTTAAACCTTACAAGGCTCAAACAAATGTGTTAGTTTCTTAGAACTAGAAGTCAATCACAACTTCACAAGGCTCAAACAAATCTAACACGCTCTTTTTTTTTTTTTCCTTTATGGTGAAAAAAAAAACACTCAGAAACCTTAGCTACCTATATTATATGTAATCCAAATGCCTACCATCAATCACTCCTAAGTTTATTTGGTAGTTGGTACTTGATACTATGTAGGGCTTCCTCTAATTAATTAGAATATTTAAGGAAATGTTTGAAGAAGAATAACTGTCCTAGTAGTTTTCCAGTGGGTTGTCAGGAGAAAGAATTTGTGCACCATCTACGCGTGCATTGTGTGGGCTTTTTCACTTGGGTACATTGCCCTTTCGTTGATGGGGGTTCAATCATGTCGTGTGAAGGATGCTTTGGTGGCTCAGAGGAGAAGGATGATGAAAGATTGGGTTTGTGGTGTTTGGAGTTTGGTTCCATTAGCTATTTGGAGGGCCACTTGGAAGGGAAGAAAGTGACTAATAGTTGAGGACAAAGCTTTGTCCCTTAATGATTACAAGCTCTACGTTTTGAGGATGTTGTATAGTTGGTGTTTGGTGCTTAAGGTTCATACAAATTTGATATTCTGGGGTTTTGTTGATAATTTATTGACGAGAGCTTAAGGACACTGTGTTTTCCCCCTTCTGTAAATAGGCAACTCATCTTGATGTCCTTGCTATCCATCTTTTGATTACTTGCTAAACAAAAACAGTATTTTGGGTATCTTACTTGAACATAGTACCCCTTTAGATATGGAAAGACACTGATGATCTCAGATTCTGGTCACTTCTAATGGGCATGTATGGTAAAACCTATTTCTAAAGGTTTTTAGTTTCCAAATTTCTATACATTTCGTATCTAATTTTCTACAAATTTCAAATAGTGTCATTTCTACAGATTTCTATATATTGTCTTACTGAATAGTCTGTGCAGAACAAAACATGCAGATTCTCATGGATGAAACAGACATGCCCTAAGTCTCATTTGATTTCTCTTATCACCATTGATAGAAGTTGTAAACTAGTGTTTTTTCCTTTTAGGTAGCTCCTGTTTCCTCTTGTGCTTAATGTGATTCTTATTGTGTCCATTCTGGGCTTTCTGCCAAGCTTCTCCACTTAAATATCTTCCCTTCTCTAAATCATGTATGGTCTCTTGCCTGACCCCAATCTCCTTAGCTCCTTGTAACAGTGGTATCTCTTTCCCATATTTTTTTATCTATGGAGCTACAATGTTTCCTAAAAAACTCTTACATCATTGTGGTTGCCTTTGATCTGTGTTCAATCTATTTGTCTCTTCATCAGGCAAGGTTAGAGTTAGACTACTGTATGTACAATCACAATCTTTGCTTAGCTTATCTTTTCTTTCTTCCTTTCATCCCTTTCCCTCTAACCATTGAAGAGTTGCTGTTGTAGCTGTATGTGATCATCAATCTCCTTAAAGGGGCTCAAGAACCATAAGCAAAATACTGTTGGATAGGTTTTATGAAAACTATTGCTCTCCTTTCATGGGTTAGCACATGAGTACAGGACCTACGAAGTTAAGATTAAGGGAAACATTCTCTAGCATAGTTACGAACCTTCCATAATCCTGATAAGAACTTAACCATCACTCATCGCCCATGTTTCAGATTGTTTGGGCTGCTCTAGTTCACCTGTTTGGCCTGCTTGAGGTAATAGTGGGCTCATTATTACTCAAGCTGGATGCAGAACAATCGTTTAGGGCTCATAATTTCTCTGGATGGTTGAGAAATGTGGAAGTCCATTTAATGGATGGTTCTTTGGCTTCTATATATGGTTCAACGCCCATGAGTGAGGTAGTTGTGGTTGGCTGAAAAAGGTATCTGCAATTCTGAGCTACAATGTTGATGTGTGTACGGGAGGAAACGGAAGAAATAAGTCAAGCTTGATGGGGGTTTAGGAAGGGAAAGGAAGATGCTGGGGGGAAGTTGGAGGGCGGAATTTATTCATGTTCATATTGAAAAGATAGGCTAGGTTCACAGAACTGTGTTTTAAGTTGCATTTAACTGTTGAACTATGCAAATACTGTCATGTTAGAGTCTTGATATCAACATACTCTGAAAGAAAGTGGAGCCATTTGAGCTTTAAAAGAGTTCATGGCCAGATAGAATTTGGATTAAGTACTAGGTATAATTTCCCAAAATAATATGTATGGTGATCATTTGTGATCATAATTAGAAGGAACCTTTTTGTTTATTTAACTTGTAGTTATAATTTATGAGAGCAATTCCCTTAAGTTCTTCTGGCTTTCAGTTTCCTCAATTGAGGAGCACATGACTGCTTACAATAGTTCTGATTCTATTTGGAACTGGGGGAGACATGCATGTTAAATCAATGGGAGGTAATAAGTTGCAGGACCATTATCTGAGATGTTAAGGTATCATAGCTTAGATCCTATAGGGCAGAGGCCTTCCTCTAAAAATAATAACATTTACCCACCATTGTTCAGTTTTATCTTGGTTTTGTCCTTATACTGGTCGATTTTCATTATTTTCTTTTATCGCTTTCAGCTGTGTTAAGATGGTTAATCAACTGCTTGCTGGAGTCCACATAGCATCAGCAGCTGAGGCACTGGCCTTTGGTGCGTGTTTGGGTTTACATACCAGGAATCTATTTCACTTTATCACCAACAGTGAAGGAACTTCCTGGTAATTTTCTGTACATGTGATATAGTAAATGCTCTTGTTTGGTGGAATAAAGGTTGTATGCCAATTCTGGAGTTCCATCAGGTGTCACCTGTGTATAATTCTTGAACTGGCCTGTTATGTATGTTGTATTATGTAATCCTGACATGCAAGTTTTAAAAGTCATAGAAAAATGCTATTCTGTAAACCTAAGTTGATCTTGCTCATCAGTTCCCCCAACTAACAATTTAGAGGGACATGGCCCCTCCAACTGGCTCTGATGAATTAATGCTTTGTACAAATTGGCTACATGGGATCACTTCTTTGATCATCTGAAAGCTAGGCTTCAAGGATGGAACCGCAAATGATTCATAAGGGGGACCAAGATATACTTGAATCATTTGCTCATTTTAGACCTGTTTCTTATTCAGTGTAATGATAGAAGTTGCTCATTTTTCTTTTTGTTCATTCATTATATAGCTCAACCCTGTATTTTGAGAGTGTTGGGCAATGTCCCAATTCCATTCAGACTTAAGTTTGGAAATAAATAATTATTTTCCTTAAAGATACTGTTTGGGCTCTAAGGAGTTGAGTTCGACTAGAAGACTATTCTACGTCTACTTGGGTTTACTATAAATACTAGGTTTTTCAACCTAGTTTGGTGTGGCCAAATTATGTGCCTCTACGGCACCCTTGTAAGATCTCCTTTTATTTATTCCACTTTGAGAGTTTTATCATGAGATTGTAATCTCCCTATATCTCGTTACCCTTCCTTTGAGATATGTCTATTTCCGTTGTGCTATAACCGTTTGAGATCTTTCCTTCTTGATCTCGTTGTGTTATACAACCGTTTGGGATACCCTTTGTAATCTACTCCCGTTGTGCTATTTCTTTCTTGATTTCGTTGTGTTATACAACCGTTTGGGGTACACTTTGTAATCTCTCCATTATAGTGGATTTTATCTTGCCTCCCGTGGTTTTTTCCCATTTTGGGTTTCCACGTAAAAATCTTGTCTTCATCACCACTACATTGATGTTGTTTATTTTTTCATATCCGAATTCCGATCTTAACAGAGAGGTATAAAATTCTTTTACTGGGATAAGCTCTGCTTTCTAATTTTGTGCTTCGTCGTGTCACATATACATTGGTGCAAGAATTCCATTTATTGTTTTATTTTGCACTTTTTTATTAGTAAGTCAACCCACCTACTGGCCCCCTCTACAGGGTGTTGACCTAGCTGGCCAACGGGTAGAGGAGTGGGTAACACAAGCACCAAACTACGTCTGACAAAATCCTAGAGTTGAAAACACCCACCAGGAGCCCCAGGAGCACCAACATTTCCCACCATGAAATTATGTCCAGCAGGATTTGAACCCTGGTGTGGAGGATGTACTTCCTGTCCTCGTACCACTTGAGCTAATAGCTTTTCGATAATTCTTGTTTTGTGTGGGAAGACATGACATTGAGGCTCCCATATAAAATTCTATTTTTTTTTTGGGGGGGAGGGGGGGGGGTTGAAGTAAAACTGTGCTTGTGGTTTCAGAGTTTCGTCATGTTATAAAGGTTATCCTTGTTGAATGATGCTTCAACAGTTTCTGTTCAAGTGTTTCCTAATTTTCAGCAAGTAGCAGTTAGTTGTGACTTGTGAGTCAAGTCAGTTTCTCTTTCCTATTTTTAGGCAATAAGGTGTTAGTCATGTCTTAGTTAGTTGCTAAATTTCAGTTGAGTTTGTTTGGTTAGTCCTATTTATTCTGATGTGTATTTCAGTTTTGAATGCTATGAATTAGAGTTTCAAATTCTCCCTCTGTTTATTTTTTTATCTGCTCCAACAAATTTGGTATCAGAGCGTATTGAGAAGTAATTAGGCAAGGGCAGCCTATTCTCTCAATCAGGTTTTTATTTTTTCCGAGTTATCGGAGAGTCCCAAACATGAAAGCAAACACAATTTGAGTGAAAGCAATGGCGGCGATGGTTCTAATTCCTCACCATTGACCACTAATTCCCATATTCAAAGGGGAAAAGTATCATCTCTGAGCCTCAAGATGACAACTATGTTCAAGTCTCAAGAGTTATGGGACTTGGTGTCATTGGGTACAGAGCCTACTCTGCACCGGCTCGGCGACTGAATCTTCGGAGCT
The DNA here is from genome assembly GCA_029582165.1 of Portulaca oleracea. Classification (NCBI taxonomy): domain Eukaryota; kingdom Viridiplantae; phylum Streptophyta; class Magnoliopsida; order Caryophyllales; family Portulacaceae; genus Portulaca; species Portulaca oleracea. Next base: position 42,657,806 of record CM055874.1, read on the forward strand.
TCGCAAGAAGGATGCGAGCTCATTCCTCATCCAATCTGCCTTTGGATGGCGAGATTTTTCCAAGAATTGCAGCATGCAACTTCCAGCGATCATGGGAGATTTTGAAGCAAGAATTTTAGGCGATAAAAGGTAATCATTGTAAAATTACGGACTCTTCGTCGTGAATTTGAAACTTTGGTCATGCAAGAGAAAGAGTGCATTGAGATTTCTTGTCTAGGTGTCAGGATTGTTAGTCGGATGAAAACATATGGGAAAGTGTTAGTAATGAAACTATTGTGTGCAAAGTCTTTGAGGAGTTTAACCAAAAATTTGATCATATTATTCTGTGATTGAAGAATTTAAGGATCTGTCCACTTACACTTTTAATCAACTAATTTGTTCCTTGCAGCCCACGGCCGGAGTTACGTGTCTTATGAAAGGTCGAGAAAAGGCCTTTCGGTGAAGGAGACTTGGAGAATTTTGGTCGTAATTTGTGGTAGAGGTGGTTTCCATCGCAGGTCGTGGGAAAGGTCGAGGAAGAGGCGAGGTAGAGGAAGTTATAATGAAGAGAGCGAACAAACCTTTCCTCTGTCGTTCAGAACAAACCGGGCCACAGGAGGCGTATTGTTGGCGAAAGCAGAGAGATGAAGCTAATCAAGCAAATTTTGCAGAGGAGGAAAGTAAGCTTTTATGGCTGTTTTTACGAGAATGAGAAGTCTAACGATGTTTGGTTCTTAGGCGGTGGTTGTTCTAATCACATGATCGAACAAGGTCTTTATTTAAGGAGCTTGATGAGTCCAAAAGTCAACGGTGACACTTGGAGACAATGAGGCTATTCATGTCGAAGGAAGAGTCTGTAAGCATTACAACTCCCAAAGGTAATTCCAAGGTTTTGCATGATGTAATGCTTGTGCCTAGTTTGTTCCCATAATTTGCTTAGTGTCGGGCGGTTGATGATGAGTGGATATTCTCTTTTCTTTGATGATGGTTATTGTATTATTAGAGAAAAGACTTATGGGCGCATCATTGCTAAAGTTGCGATGAAAAATAATAGGATGTTTCCATGAAGTCTCTATGGTTGAGAGGTGTGCCTTGGTTTCTAATGCTAATGATGAGACTAAACTATGGCATTTACGATATGGGCATTTGAATATTAATGGGTTGAAGTTGTTGAAGAGAAGAAGATGGTTTTCGTTACCTAAGGTTGAAAGAATTGATTTTGTGAGAGTTGTGTTTATGGCAAGCAAAGTAAAAACTTTTCTGTTGGTAAGGCTTGGAGGGCCTCTAAATGTCTTGAATTAGTGCACGCAGACTTGTGTGGACCCATGAGGACCGAATCCTTGGTGAGTCATTTATTTTATGTTGATTCGATGATTATAGTCGTATGAAGTGGGTTTATTTTACGGAAAACAAGTCCAAGCTTTTGTGAGTTCAAAAATTCAAGGCGTGTGTCGAAAGCCAAAGTGGTCTTTTGATAAAAGCTGTAGCAGACAGAGGAGGAGAGTTTACCTCTGCGAGTTTTGTCAAGAAAGTGGAATTCGCAGAGCTAACAACACCGTATACACTGAGCGAGCGGTGTCGAGAGGAAGAACCGGACGATGGTAGAAATGGCGGAGTATGATCTGAGCTAAGGGTCTTCTACTCATTTTTGGTAAGTGTGTGAGTGATGGTGTACATTCTGAATTTGTCCCCTCTAAAGCGATCAGGATCAAACACCCTATGAAGCATGGGCGGTAGAAGGCCAACGGTGAGTCACTTAAAAGTATTTGGTTGTATGGCGCATGCTTTGATCAAAACATATTCTCGAAATTTGACAAAATATGAGAAATATATTTTTGTTGGCTATTCTTCCGAGTCTAAAGCATACAAGCTATATAATCTGTGAATGGCAAGATAACCATCGGTAGAGATGTGGTTTTGATGAAGTTTCTGCGTGGGATTGGGGAGAAGGTAAAGTCTGAAGGTATTACCTGGAAGTTCCTTTGGTTGAAGGGAGGAGCAAGAATTACAACCTCCAAGTTCTCCTCATGAAGCTCTTCACCGACCTTCCGAGGAGAGTCAGTGCTCCTCGCGGAAGGTCAGGGAGGAATAAGAGGCCAAATCATAGATATGTTGATTATAATACAACTTGCACCTTTGCTTTATTTGTTCTGGATCCTATTTACTTTGAGGAAGCTGAAAGCAACCCGAGTGGTGCAAAGCAATGGAGGAGGAGTTGTTGTCCATCCGGATAAACCAAACTTGGGATTTGGTAGACCTTCGGAAGAGAAGAATGCGATTGGTTTGAAGTGGGTGTACTGCACTAAGTACAATGTTGATGGAACAGTTCAAAAATACAAGGCTCGACTAGTTGCAAAGGGTTATGCTCAAGAACAAGGTGTCGACTTTGATGAGACCTTCTCGCCCGTGGCTCGCTTTGAAACTGTAAGAATCTTTCTAGCCTTAGCTGCTCAGTTTCAATGGCCTGTATTTCAATTTGATGTGAAGTCTGCCTTTCTTAATGGGGAATTGAATGAGGAGGTATATGTTGCACAACCAGAAGGGTTTGTGATAAAAGGCGAGGAAAACAAAGTCTATAGGCTGAAAAAGGCTCTGTATGGTCTAAAACAGGCTCCACGTGCTTGGTATAATAAGATTGATGCTTTCTTCGCTGAAAATGATTTTCAGAGAAGTGCAAGTGAGCCTACCCTTTATTTCAAAAGACAAGGTGATATTGATTTCTTGGTGGTTTGTCTTTATGTTGATGATATGATATATATGGGGTCTTCGGAGTCTATTGTTGATGAATTTAAGTCATGCATGATGAAGAAATTTGAGATGACAGATTGGGACTCTTGCACTACTTTCTTGGGCTTGAGGTAAAACAAGGTGTTGATGGTATTTTTATCTCTCAAAAAATATGCAATGGACCTCCTCAAGAGACACACATGGTGGGTTGTAAAATTGCAAGTACTCCTATGAATGTGAATGAAGTATTGAGGGCTGAAGATGGTACTGAAAAAGCTAATGCCACATACTTTCGAAGGCTTGTGGGTGGCCTTAACTATCTCTCTCATACTCGACCTGACATTGCATACTCTGTGAGTGTGGTGTCCAGTATATGCACAATCCATCCGCACACCATTTGGGAGCCGCTAAAAGGATTCTGCGCTATGTTTCGAGCACATCGATTTTGGAATTTAGTACAGAAGGTTGATGGGGTTAGACTATATGGTTATCTTGTGGTGATTTTGCAGGCTCTATAGATGATGGAAAAGAGTACTTGGTCAAGTATTCTTTCTTGGTTACGGAGCGATTTCATGGAGTTCTAAGAAACAGGACATTGTGGATTTATCTTCTTGAGGCTGAATACATGGGGACTTCTTGACTTGCCAAGTGGTATGGCTAAGGAAGTTACTAGCGATTTGGGCAAAAGCAGTTGGTGCAACTGAAATATTCTGCGACAACAAGTCAGCTATAGCGATGTCCAGAAATCCAGCTTTCCACGATCGTACAAAGCACATAGATGTGCGCTATCATTTCATTCGTGACGACTACAAAGGGTGAGGTTGAACTAAAGCATTGTGGAACAAATCGCAAGTTCGATATCTTGACCAAGGCTCTCCCTCCAGCCAAGCATGAGTATTTTAGAAAGAAGATGGGGATGACAAGTTTTGAAGCAAGGGGGAGTGTTGAATGATGCTTCAACAGTTTCTGTTCAAGTGTTTCCTAATTTTCAACAAGTAGCAGTTAGTTGTGACTTGTGAGTCAAGTCAGTTTCTCTTTCCTATTTTTAGGCAATAAGGTGTTAGTCATGTCTCAGTTAGTTGCTAAATTTCAGTTGAGTTTGTTTGGTTAGTCCTATTTATTCTGATGTGTATTTCAGTTTTGAATGCTATGAATTAGAGTTTCAAATTCTCCCTCTGTTTATTTTTTTATCTGCTCCAACAATCCTTTCAAATATAGGTGGATAAGATTATTGTAGAGAGCCTAATGTGTTGCCAGTTTTTTGATTTAATCTCCTTTTTATAATGTATGAAATCCTTTTGTTGTCCTTTGATACATTTTGATTACTTGTAGAAAACAAAAAAAAACATTGTTATTAGCTGCTTACTTTTGCACTTTGCAGGATGCTTGAAAATCGTGGTCCACACATGTTAGACAATGATTTCACTCCATATTCTGCTCTTAACATTTTTGTGAAAGATCTGGTATGTCAAGCGTTATGTCCTACGCTAATTTTTAAAATGCTTTCAGTCTGGAGTGAAAATAAAGTGGTGATGCTGATTTTCGTAGGGCATTGTTTCTCATGAGAGCTCATTGCGGAAAATTCCTCTTCATGTAGCTGTCACTGCACATCAATTATACCTAGCAGGTATCAATGTTACAGATTCTTGTTTCTTTGTGACTATGTTGAGCTGTGTTTTTTTTTCCCTTTTAATTCTTGCACTGTTTTTTTCATATGAAAATTGGATTCTAATAATCCCTACTTTCATCAATTGTTAGAGTCCAATTTTCCTTTTTCATAATTAATCAAAAAATATATTTTAAGGACACGGGGTTGTTGCAATTTGCACAAGGTGTCAGAACAAAAGTACCCGTGCCCTCAAGTTGTCATCAATAATTGTCAACAAGAACCAAACAATTCAAGTTTCCATCACCCTTAAGCACCACTCTCCAACTATACAACTTTTTGGGAAAAGCCAACAATGGATGGGAATAGACTGGGTGAAGCAAGAGAGTTGTAGGTGTACCTGTTCTCCTTAGACTTTTGTATCGACCGTACAAAATCTTAGAGATAAAACTCTACTGAGGCAACTCTATAGAACAGATCCTGTTCAAGTAAGGTCGTACTGAGGCAACTCTAAGAACTCAGATTCAGACATCCATGATCAAACTCTAGGATTATTGCAGTTCAACACTAGAGAAAGGGTCTTTAGAAAGGAATGAAGTGAAAGAATAAAGGCAACCAATGCACCCAATCTGTAGGCCCTTAAGGAGGCACAAGAAATGGGATAACACCCTTTGAAATGGATAATAACCATCAAAGGATAGGAGGTTTTATGGTGCATAGTCAAATAATGATGATAGCCACCATCATTATGATGCAGGATAAGAGTAAAGGATGGGTTAAGATATCAATATCTTTCCATATACTTAGAGATCTTTTGTATTTTATTGATTATATTTTCGTAGGTAATCTTTAGCAATATTTAGGTTTATCAAAATAAGGAGATCTAGCCATATATCAGTGATATTTAGTTCCTAAGATATTACGATAATATTAGGTTAGTATTTTATAGTATTTGATATATTCTAGTTTCCTTAATTATGTTAGGTTTCTTAGCTATATAAGTCCCTTGTGTATTAGGGATTAGGTAGACTTTGATGAATTTTGAATTGAATTGAGTGAATTCTTGAAGAATTCTCTTGGTTCTACATCAAATTTGGTATCAGAGCCCTCCGATCAAGCTTTCAGAATTTTTTTTTCCCACCTTCAATTTTCTGCCCAGCATCCGAAGAAAAAAGGATATTCAAAAAAAAAAAACCAGAAACCCTAGCCGCTCTGTTCACCGTCACCACCCCCACTTGAAGATGAGTAGGAACTTATCCAAGAGAAAAGACAAGCAACATCTTAACAGGCGCAATGTCTGCCATGGACACGGTCTGTGTCCAAGCTGACATGACCTGTATCACAACTGACATGGTCCGTGTCTGCTCTAGGTAGCCAAAACTTGCTTTCTGTTTGTGACATGGTCCTTGTCAGAACAGACACGGTCCATGTGACTCAGATACAACCCAAGATCTCTCCCTAGAGGGTGACACGACCCGTACCCATCCCCACTTGGTTCATGTCACCCTTAATTGGACCGTTTGGGCTTTGGAAGCCCAACTGAAACAAGCTTATGTGAAATTGAGTACTTATGAGTGAATTTGCCTAAAACTTAGTTTATTGTGTCTCATACTCGCACCTCCTTACTCAATACACTTGAAATATCCAACGACAACATCTTCAAAAAGTAGAGCTTGAAATCATCAAGGGATAAAGTTTTGTGCTTGAAAGTCCATCAATTTTTTCCTTCGAGGTGGCCTACCAAATGGCTAAATGAACCGAATTCTACACATTATGAACCTAACTTTTCTTTATCCTTCTCCTTCAAGCCACCACCACATTCTTTACGCTACTGACCTGGAGTCAAGAAACCCCCATCAATGAAAAAACATGGTTCTAAAGTGAAGAAACCCATGCATAAAGTATAATGGACGTATAAATGATCCACAACCTCTTCCTCTATACAAAACATAGAACACTACTAGGATTGCTAAAACTTCTACATGGTAACATGCCCTTTATAGAACACCTACTCAACTTCAGAGTCATGAGGCCGAAAAAACATATGATGAGGCCCTTAAAACATACAAAACATAGGGCTGCTAAGAGTCTAAGACTCCATTCTGATCTGCTAAAAGAGTGCTTCAAAAGCCCCTAACAGTGGAAGTTCCTTAAAACTTTAGAGTTATGAGGCTGAACAATCTTACCATTATCCTCATGCAAAACCACCCTCTCAGCTAATAAAGCCAAAAAAAGTATGATTGTTTTCCTTCTTTGAATCATTCGATCTCACAAAAGTGAAATCGCAATCCATAAAGTCTATTCCCTGAGATGAATTGTTGAACTATTGTTCTTGAACCCTGACCATCCTACAAAGAATCAAGATTTGTTCGTTGAAGAGGATGATCACCATACCAAAGATTATGCCAAACAAGACCCTAGAGCCACTGTTTACCTCAAAATGCTCTTAGGATTTGAATCATCTAATAGTCATTTAGATGGATTTAACAACCAACCGCTTGAGAATGATAGCTCTTCTTACTACAATATCCCAAATTTTCAACTTCATATTTAGCCATCGTCACTTTATTCCACAACGTATCATCGTCCTTAGCGAACCTTGGAAAGCTATTTGGAGTATATGTATCACCACGACCAATTAACCAGTCTTTCTTTTGGGCAGGTTCTGCTGCTGGCTGGGGCAGATTGGATGATGCTGCAGTTGTCAAGGTACAAAAGTAGTGTTCCATGATGTTGCTTGAATCTAATTACTCCATTGTTAGAAATGAAACAAGTGATTATTTGATTTATCTCAAATTCCTAGTCTTTGCATTTGGTAAGAGTTCCAAATGTGATGTTATTCATATCTGTTGTCTTTCAATGTGTTTGCAGTGTGATTTTGGTGTTTGTGTTTTCAGTATTGACTGATCTATGAGTATAGCTTTGTTTAAATCTATTGACGATCTCCCTTGGTGCTTGGGTTATTAGTTTTACGAGTCTCTAAGTGGTGTCAAAGTTGAAGGCAAGCCTCTTGTTCTTAGTAAAGAACATCTGATGACATCTCTTCCCACTGAGTGGCCTGTGGATCTCACCAGTGACATAATCAAGCTAAATGAAAGCAACACAAAGCCTTTGGTGGTTCTTGACGACGATCCAACTGGAACGCAGACAGTACATGATATTGAAGTCCTAACCGAATGGTAAGTTTAAATGAATTTATGGTGCTCCTCATTGCGAGACTTTCTTTTTCTTTTTCCGGTTCACATTGTATTCTTGGTTAATTCTGTGCTGCAGTTCTAAGGAGTCACCAATGTGTAAGCACACCAAAAATCTGACTAATAACCAGGGTCTATCATACAGCAATGTAAAAAAAAGTTCATTAGATTGAGTTTAAAACTCCACGTCTTATTATGAGCGTGTCCAACACGGCCATGTTTGTGTCGCCACGGGTCATGGCCTTGGTTTGACGGAAAATTGAACACTCAAGAGTAAAAATAGTGTAACGGTATTAGTTTTTGATCACTTCCCATTATCCGACTCACATCTTCTTCGTTTCTTCTCGGAGTTGAGATTGTAATATATCTTTAGGAAGCTCATTCAATTATGAATCAAGGCATTTACTAAATTTAGGTTTAAATAGCATTAGTCTGTCCAAATAGAGTGAAACTCTAAACTCAAGCATGATAGTGAAATAGGGGCATAAACAAATCAATTAAACATAATGATCCACAAATTCGTGATCAAACTGTGCCAAAGTCATATCTACCTTAAGCACTTTCATTCAACCTCAAATTAAAGGAATTCTCTCCAATCTATGATGTATACCCACCATTTCCATTTATTTTTCCTTTTTTCCCTTTTCTGTAACAACACCATCAAAAAGGAAGGGAAAACAAAATTAAAACCAGCTTTCACAGATCGTCAAGTCAAACGGTGGCATTGTTTGGTCATTTTTACGAGCATGTTGAATTAGTGTTGCGGCAGTTTTGAATAAAAACAGTAGTTCAGTACTTCAGTGGCACTTTTGTCCAAAAACTCACTGATTGTGGGTGGAACTTTTGTGAACTTATGTGGAAAGAAGAAGATGAAGACGACATGGCCTTTAGTGAGCTAAAGTGAATATTTCATGTTTTCTTATGTGTGGAACAAATCATCAAATGTATTTGCTTTGGCTTGACCTGCTATTTATGTATCTTTCTAGGAGTGTGGAATCTCTTGTTGAGCAATTCAGAAAACAACCAAAATGCTTCTTCATATTGACCAACTCAAGGGCTCTAAGCTCTGATAAGGTATTGATACTTGTTGAATCGATTTGCTAACAAGGAGGAGAAAATTATGCTGCTGATACAGTATTTATCTTCAGTGAGCTGTTTCACTGATTAGACAGTTTTTACATTTTTGCAGGCTAGTGCTCTGGTTGTAGATATATGCTGCAATCTAAAGACTGCAGCTAAATTAGCAGATAATGTGGAATTTACTGTTGTTTTGAGAGGTGACTCAACTCTAAGGGGTCACTTTCCAGAGGCAAGATATTTGAAAGATGTGATAGTGTACATGGTTAAGAGTTTATCTTCTCTGCATTGTTAACATATTGTCTTACTTGCCAGGAAGCCGATGCAGCTGCTTCAGTTCTTGGGGACATTGATGCATGGATTATATGCCCATTCTTTCTTCAAGGAGGTCGCTTTACCGTAGGCGATGTACACTATGTTGCTGAATCTGACCGGTAATGGATATGCTTCCTTTTTATTATATTTGTGACAAATGTCATACAGTGCAATCCTTATGGGAAATATGTGGTTAGGCTTGTTCCTGCAGGAGACACAGAGTTTGCAAAAGATTCTGCTTTTGGATATAAATCGTCAAATCTCAAAGAGGTAGGGATTTTTTTCTATGTATAGGACCCTTTTTTTTAACTGAAAGGTTACGTATAGGACTTATTATCATTGGCTTATTTCTTGTACATGTAACAATTTGTTTATTGTCTTGGTTCATGTCTACCGTAGTGGGTTGAGGAGAAGACACGAGGCCGTATAGCAGCTAGCAGGGTTGCTTCAGTTTCTATTGAACTCTTGCGCAAGGGTGGTCCTAATGCTGTTTGCGATCATCTGTGCAGTCTGCAGAAGGTTGCTTATCTGCTGCTCTGTCTACAGTCTTTTTGATTGGGTGCTGTGGTTATTCATGTGCATGCAGTTGCACTTGTTCCTGAAATGATTTGGGTTTATGTTATGTAAAAGGGTCATAGCTCACTGAAAACACCTAGAAGGGTAATCCAGCTCACTTAAGTTAGTTACTGTTATAGTCCATTGCGAGGAACCTTCTCCGATGCCCTGATTAAGGGTGAGAATAAGATTAATTAAGGACTCCGGATGGTGACACACCTATCTGTGTATTCTTCTTTTCTATTACTATGTATGACAAAAGTGCCATTCTCTCCCAGCAAGAAAAGAAAAAAGGTTGTAAGATTATTGCCGCTTTCCTGTGTACACACCGAAATAAGACCCATCAGACAGTTTTACTTTTTCTTGGTCCATGCCTTATTATCGGTCAAAAATCAATTGCATACCTTTCAACATATGTACCTTTTAATGAGAAAGGCTTTCACATACTTACATAGCTGTAGCTGGGAGTAAGACACTGTAGCCTATGAAAGGAATGTTGTTTACAACAAACTTCCATGGAATTTTTCGTCAGTGTACTGTTGTTTTGTTATCCTGTTATACTTGTTGTGTTGGCTTGAACCCCTCTTATATAATATTTTATACTTGCTCAAACAGGGATCAACATGCATTGTTAATGCAGCTAGCGAAAAAGACATGGCTGTGTTTGCTGCAGGGATGATTATGGTAATGTTTCTCAAATTTATACAGAAATCTTTGAGAGAGGAGTTTGTGGAATCTAAACTATTTCTAAGTCTTTCCATGACTTTTTTTATGTTATTTATTTTCTAGGCGGAGCTCAAGGGAAAGCGTTTCCTATGCCGCTCTGCTGCTAGCTTTGTTTCAGCAAGGATCGGGATTATATCAAGACCTCCTGTTTCCCCGATGGATTTGGGAGTACACAAGGAAAGGGCTGGTGGTCTTATTGTTGTAGGATCTTATGTTCCGAAAACTACAAAACAGGTGAAAGAGGAGTCTGGGAATTATTTCTTTATTTCAAATACCTTTTGCTGAGAGGTTCTTGCCTTTGACACATGTGCTCAATGGTTATCCTATTTTGTTTGCTAAATATACAGGTTCAAGAGCTGAAAAATCAGTTTGGCCATGTCTTGCGCTGGATTGAGGTGATCCAATTATTTATTTCTATGCCAAAACTTGGATTTCTTGTCCCCTTTTCTCACTGCCAAGGAAGGGCGAGAATTAGTTTCCTTTAAAATAAAAAGAAAGAAATAACAAATCTGGGAGGGATCCAGTCTGGGGTTGGGATATATGATTCAAAAATGATAACTTCTGTCGACAAACAATATCACAAGAAAATTTATTAAATTGATACAAATATCAAGTTTGAGGAAATACATGATTTTGGGGTTGATAAGGCTTTTTTGAATTTATGCTTCAAATATAGTAGTTGAGAAAACTGAAGCAAGATAAAAATGAAAGCTAACATAGGCCTTCATAACCCATATTGAATTAAATGAATTAGAATTAATTCAAAAATTGACAAAATACACATACATCTAACAAGATCAAATCAAAGTAAGAAAGATGAAAGTAACTGATGACAATCATGTCAGTTTCATTATAAATCGTAAATCTGGAGAACTTACAAAGGTCAAAGACTATAAACGTATCAATCTATGTTGCTTTTGCTACGATTCGAAAGCATGAAGTTTCTCAGAACTAAAATAGGATATAAGAATTAAGCTGGGCACAAATTTATGACTTATTATAATGCAGTTATTTGTTAAACATTTTTGCATTTCAAAATATATTCTTTGCAATTATTTTCTCTGGAAAAATGAGGGTTGGATGACACAGCATTAAACACTAGATCTCTCCCCGAGTGCAAGGTGAAAGAGAAATTATGAGAGGTCTAAGTTTATTAGATTTGAAGCTTTATCTTTCATTTTCATATTGTGCATTGGAATGAAAGATTTGACTTACCTAAATCCTTGGAATAGATTCCTGTTGACAAAGTGGCCCTGGGCTCAGCAGAAGAGAGAGAACAATACATCAATCAAGCTGCAGAATTGGCTGACATTTTCCTTAGGAATCGTGCAGACACAGTCATTATGACCAGTCGAGAGCTCGTCTCTGGGAAAAGTTAGTTATTTCGTATTGTTTATCTCATGCTTTTTACTTCCTATATCAAACTTTGATAGGTTTTAGGATATTCATGTAATATTTGCTTCTTGTTAGTTTGTTAAGATGTTCTTGTGCCTTTCACTTGGTGCATAGAAATGTAATTTGTTGCATTGATATCTATTCTGTGCCTGCCCAAAGTTATTTTTCTCTCTGTTGGAATTTTTACCACAAGAAACACTCTTTCTTGTCAACCTTTTGTTTAAACATATCTGTCCATCACTGAAATTGTATAGAGTGACTCTCTATCTCCTTCGCTTATCATCCTACTCTATTCAGCAGGAAGTGTTTTCACCTGGCCTATCTGCATGCCATACTTTCGCTGCTGATGTATTTCCAGCACTCTCTGCTGCCACTCCTGCCTCCAAAGAATTTCATTCTCTCTTTTATTTCCTTGTGTAACTTTGTTCCGTTACACAATCACCAAGCATTTAGAAATGTCTGTGTGACACGATGTCAATAAGCACATTGTTTTCCCTTATGCTACGTGATGTGTTGTCTTGTAACTCTTGCTCTTCTTGAGCGAACACCTCAACATAGATGAAGTTATTCATACCTATTCATATGCTAGTCTTTCCCGAAATCCAAAGCAACAAGCTGAGAGTTACTGCTATCATCCAAAGTCTTGTTTTGACACAGAAGTCCTATTCCCAATAACAATCTTATATTAACTTGTTCAATCTTGTGCAAATTTTGGACCTACGTTCTTGTAACTACGTCAGAAGGTCTGCTTTGGGATTGCAAAAAATCTTGCACACAGACAAAACTGCACCCTAGCTTTGTCCCTTAGCATGTACCTTTATATTTCGATAATGCAATGATAGATATATGCTTCTTTTGGGTATTGTTGAGTATCAGGATGTACAGTGCACGCTCTAGGTGCTGTTGTCAAGATCTGAAGATGCTAGTCATTTAGGAGCAACCAAGTAAAACTGAAGTTGCATCCATGTCCAAGATGGGTTTCGTCAAATGAATTATGAGCCAACCATGAGCTGTGCAGTGGACAGTGGTATATTATAAGTTTCAAATCATTAGATGACTTGAATTTTTAAGTTCAAGTATATGAGATTTCTCTAATTGAATAGAAAAATTACGAATAATGATTGCTCAAGTTAATACCAAGCCTAGTATAGCCATGCATTGGCCTGTTTCTCTCCTAAAGTAACATAATATAGCTCAAAAACTAGCCATTGAACCTTGTCAAGCAGGCTCAGCCTCTTAAGATTTGAAGTAGGCCCAAGCTGAACTAAGGAAAATTTGGTCAAAACTCAGAATTAGAAATATATGTGATCCTGGTATGAGATGGCTTGTATTTGTGATGCTCATGATAAGGATTTCTAGAAATTTATATGAATTCGACCAAAAACTAAGAAATGAGATTGAGAGAATTGGTTTAGAGAGAGAAGGGAGGAATCTGATATTTCATTGCATTGCTTGCCAATTATAGATACAGTAGCTGCTATTTATAGTAGTTAGTACGACTAACTGTAACTAAATGTGGTTCGTATCTTTAACGGATGCGTATAACAACTTCCCCCCTTTTCTGCTTAAGGGCATGTGATAGGCAGGTGCTATCTGGAATGAGCTGTTACAATGCCTTCCCCTTTAGAAAGCTCGTCCTCAAGCTTCCAAATTGAAATTGGGATACTTCTCGATCAGAATAAGTACCCGGTGGCTTCTTGCTGAGTTGAGTTGGACCATTGCACTAAGGCACAGACAACTGCTCCCATTCCCTTCTTTCCAACCTCTGGTTCAGCTGCAATTAACCCTTTAGTCATCAAAATTTGGTAATATGCTTTGCATGGGTCCCAACTTGTTTCCTCAGTAAGGCCAGATCCCCTACTTCCAATGACCTTTTAGACCTATGCTTGTCCCATCCTTGCTTCATTCTCTGCTGAGCCTTCTTCAAGTGATAGGTTAGCAGCTCAATGCATTCTTGTCTTGCCTTGAAGCTCCTATCAATGGCTTCAACCTTGTTGTCCCCAGCTATGTAAGAAATACGAATAGAGGGTGGCTGACTGTACACATTTTCATTGGGCAACTGGATGAGTGCCAATTGGAGTTGTAAAGCCATTCAGCTAAGGGAAGCCATAGAACCCAGTCATGCACCTGAGACACACTTCCAAGCACCTATGACCACCTCTGTTTATCCATCAATCCAAGGGTGGTATACGGTAGACAGTGAGGAGAAACATGTTGGAAGGCAAATAACTCGTGTCTCCTGCCAAAACCTACTAAGGAACACCTTATTTCTGTCACTCACTATAGTCTTGGGCAGCCATGTGTTTTGGACACTTGGTCAAAGAAACTTGAACCGCAGCTGCTGCTGTAAATGGCGTGATAATGGCAAAGAAGTGAGCATACTTGCTCAAACGATCTGCAACCACTAAAGAGGAAGTCTTCGTCTCTGAACTTTGGAAGTCCTTCAATGAAATCAATTGAGATGTCAAACCCCACAGCACCAGGTATGGGTAGGGGCTATACCAGGCCTCCAAGACCCGACATATCAGCTTTTTATCCTTGACAAATATGACAGCTTCCAAAATAATTCCTTACCCCTTTTAGAAGTCCCTTCCAGTAGAAGACAGTAGAAAACCTCTTACTTGTGGTTGCAACTCCAGAATGGCCACCAAAAGTGAATCATGCAACAGATTTATGATATGCTGCAGCAAGTTTGCATCAGAATTCAGAACCACCTCAACTTACAGTGTAACTCTCCCTCCCTCGGCCTCTGTAATATAGGGCTCTAAGTAATCATCAGTCTTCCAAGACTGTTTGACCTTTCAAATAAGTCAGAACTTAAAGTGGTCAATGTCAACACCAGTAACTGAGCAGCAGGCACCTTGTACAGTCCATCAGCTGTAAAGTTCTTCTTTCCCTTCTTATAGACAATCTTTTCATATTTGGGGTTGCAATCTTTTGCTCAAACCAGTACTTCAAACTAAAAGGGTATATTTTGATAATGAAATGCCTACCCAACAGAATGGCCTCTACTTCTCTACTGCTAGGAAGGACTAAGGCCATAAATTCGAAGCCTTTGTTTCAACCATAAATGGTTGTGTGGATTAGGTAAATGAAGAACCAGGACAGTAACCATGGCTTACTTCAGCTCCTCAAAAGCTGTTTGTGCTTCATTTGTCTACTGAAAACTATTCGTCTTCAGTAGTATGGTCAAAAGCTTACTGATTTGGCCATAGGATTTTACAAATCTCGCATAGCATCTATAAGAGCTAGAAAACCCCTCGCTATGTTTTTGCTGTGGACACTCCCTGTTTTGAGATAATGTCTACTAAGTATTCCACTTGTGCTCACAAATCTACAATTACTCCTTTTGGCCAAAGGTTGGTTACCCCCCAATATCACCAGAGTAGTTTAAGTGCTGGAGGCGATCAACATATAATAGTTGTAAATTCAGATGTTGTCAAAAAACACCAAGACAAACTGTGCAAGGGATGGTTTGAAGATGTAATTCGTCAATGCTTAAAACGTGGAGGGAACATTGGTCATTGCAGAGGGCATGACCAAGAATTCATAATGACCTTCATGAGTTCTAAAAGCTCTCTTCTCCTCAGCTCCTGAAGCAATTCGATCTCGTCAATAACCGGACCTCAAATCAATTTTTGAGAAATTTAATGCTCCATATAGCTCATCAATTTTCGATGGCTTGCTAAGCTGCCTCATCTACTGCTGAGTGCACTTGTAAGGCAAGGAGTTGAACTGCATTCCAAACAGCCTTGGGTTCTCCCTTAGCCCTTAGCCAACTTGCCCTTGTTCTGTGTACCCCTCAAAACAACTCTCTTACACTTGTAATTAAACTACATCCTCAAATCCTCAAAATCTCATAATGTGGATCCTAATATGACTAACCATTGCAACCCAAGCAGCTATCACAACAACTACCCAAAGACACGAAAAATACATCAGTAAAGAAATCTTCCCCTTCCAAATTCCAGCTGAAGTCTTTGCACATTGATCGACTATGTAACTGCTCTTCGTTGCCAATGTGACCTTAACTGGCGGAGTTTGTGAAACTGCACACCCCAGTTTCTTGGCAATCTTTATATCCAAAAAATAGTGTGTCCTGCGTGAGTCCACTATGATATGCAGTGACAGATGTCCACATCTCCTGATGCCTTTCATGGTTGGGAAGGCATACATTCTACTCATGGTACTTAAGCATCAGCAAATTTCCTCGGGTGGTTCACTCTCTCCTACAGCAATTAATTCCCGAAGCACAACTTCTGATTCTTCCTCCATCCCACTGTATGCAAGGTCTGCATCATAAACGTGCACCCTATATCTGAGCCTTGCATTTATGCTCTGGGAAGTATTTCTCATCACAAAAGAAACAAAGATTCTTGTTTCTTTAATCCTCAATTTCCTTTTTAGTTAGCTGCCTCCCTGCAATTCTTGGCTTAGAAGTGACGGATCCTAAGCTAGAAAACTTGACTTCTAGAACTGATGTTAAAAGAACTGAGTGTTCTTGAATAGGGTCTGGTCTAGTTAGAAGGAGTAAACATCCTAGTTTGGAAAGCACTCCTACCTGCAGAGGTATGTTCGTCCAACAAAGGTCTCATCCTAGCAATTGACCTCGTTGTAGCCTCTTGGAGTTTGGCCAACCAATATGCATCATGAAGCTTTTGAAGCTTAAACATCCTAACCCCAGATTGAATCTTATCCACAGATCTACGCAAGAAATAGCTGAAAGCTTGCTTCTCTGGTAAATCACTTAGATTTAACAGGACGACAAATGATTCTTGGTACTGCTCTATTGTTCCAGTCTGTTATAATTTCATGAATTCAGCAAGTGGATCATCAAAGGATCCTGACCTAAATCTAGCCACACAGGCCAATCCCCATTCCTTATGGTTTTTATGTAAGATTGGTGCCAACTCAAAGCTCTACCTAACATATGAATTGAAAGAATCTTAATTCTATATTATCCACAACATTATCAATACTAAAAGTTTGCACACATTTATATACCCAACCCTTCTCACCATTCCTATCAAACTTTGGGAATTCTACTCTAGAGATTCAAAAGAGAGACTTACCATTCTGAGTTCCATTATCATCTGTCCTGGCAGCAATCATCGCTTGCATAACTACGATCTGTGATCAGCTCTTCAAGGCTGCCAATTCACCAGTCAGATGCTTACTCACTGCATCAATGTTCTGCTGGAGCTGCTGCTGCACATCATTGATTCTCGGAATCTTGCTCTTGCTTCAATTGCGTACTGATTCCAATGGAATCAATTTCAAGATAGTTTAGGGTGGCTCTGGACTTATGCCATGCCAGGCCAGCCTTTGGTGTACTTGTTTCAGTTTATATTTTCTGTTGTTCCTCACCATTTAGACAGTTTGCCTTTTGTTATCTTTCATAGAATTGCTTGCTTACTCAATGCTCGAAGAATGAGCATCTTGGATGCTAATCTTCCTTTTTATGTGACAGCTGCTGCTGAAAGTTTGGAGATTAATTTTAAAGTCAGCTCTGCATTGGTGGAAATTGTGAGACGTATAACTACCAGACCTCGATATATTATTGCTAAGGTATTTTCAATGATGTTAGCTTGTATTGCTTGACTGGTCTAATCTTCAGATGTTATCACCTTTCAAATACATTACTAATTGCTTTCATTCCTAAAGTAAAGACTGTTTCTGACCCGTAACCGAATCGGATCTTTACCTGTATCTCACCTAGGGCCACAAAGGGGGATATGGATGGTATGAGTACAATTAATAGCAAATACATGTTGGCCTGTAAATTGTAGAGACATTGGTTATAAACAATTTCGAAACAAAAGATGCAATGATACCTTTCAACTTTCCTAATTAATGCTACTGTGAAACTGGAGTCGAAGTCAATCTTCTATGCATGGAAGAGTAGGCCTTAATACTAATGGCTTGTTTGTTTGATTTAATCAAAGTGGTAATGTAGTGAAGTTGGTGATGGTGATTCCGTTACTATGTATGGTTGCAATTTAGGAATGCTATTATAGTGTATGGTTACCATTATATGTACTTATAATTACTTGGACATTCCCTCGATAATTGCAACTACATTCTTCTAATTAAATTACATTCAACTTGGAATAATTTTAATCTTTCGCTGTCATATACTCCATTTCAAGGCGAAAACTGGCATCAAGACATATTCTCTCTCTCTCTCTCTCTCTCTCTCTCTCTCTCTCTCTCTCTCTCTCTCTCTCTCTCTCTCTCTCTCTCTCGCTCTCTCGTTGTTGAAATTCAATGGCTGAAGAGGTCATCAGAGATTGACCCAAGGTGCGCTGGCTGTCTTCTATTGGGTGAGTTGGCTCTGTTGGCAATTTCTGTTGCTGACGATGGGTTTTTTTGCCAGAATTGGTCCTCATTTCGGACGTTCTGGTCACTGGAGTTTCATTGGGTTTTGAAAGCGGACAGTTCCA
The DNA here is from genome assembly GCA_029582165.1 of Portulaca oleracea. Taxonomy (NCBI): domain Eukaryota; kingdom Viridiplantae; phylum Streptophyta; class Magnoliopsida; order Caryophyllales; family Portulacaceae; genus Portulaca; species Portulaca oleracea. The sequence continues at coordinate 42,675,823 of CM055874.1, forward strand.
ACCTCGCAAAAGGATTAGTAGTTCAGATGTGATGTTCTGTCTTAACATTTCGATAAGCTGTTTTCTGGCCCTTTTCAAGTCCCTAAATCTCTCTCTCTCTACTAGGCGAAAAGTTGTTCAACTTATAATAAAATTCATCCATCTGCCTTCCCCCACTGGGCTACAAAGTCATCAAACTTAGTATAACTAATCACCTATATCTCCATTTCGTTCTCCCTCATATCCCTCTTTGGTTGGGACAACCTGTTTGTTAACCAGTGTTTGTGAGAGGTTCAAAGACGATCTAAAGAGCACGAATGTGTTTGTTGCAAGCGTGGTTTATGTGTTTGTGGATATGGAGTGACCATCTTTTGTAATGAGAAAGTTAGGACTTGATCTCGAGTGTTTGAGGCTTTTTATGTATGATCATAGTCTACATGAAGCTTAGACTTAATGAACTTGTTAGATTATCCATTTGAAGAAGCGATCTTCTCAGCCAAGGTCGAGGAGAAGTGCCATAGAGACAGCCTTTCAGTAAAGCAGAGTGGAAGGGCTATTGAAGGGAGTACTTTTCCTCGCTGCTGCTGCACCAAGTTCACTGGGTGCTGATTGCTTGAAGAATTCTGAATTCCATGAATTTCTCGACATTGCTTGTCCGATTTGGACAATTGTCTTGCGAAGGGATTAGTTCATCTTTCTCAGATGGTTGAGATTTATTTTTCTGTAGTTTTCTAAGTGTAATTTCCTCTCTCAGCTCATATTTTCATGGTGTAAACATGATCCTTAGCACTCTGTAGAGCTTAGGCTAGGATGCAGTCTTTCCACTTTGCCAAAGTGTGTTTGAACTTGCTAGACTTAAGTTCATTGAGTAATGAAGTGTAAGCTACTCCACATTGGAGATCAAAAATAACTATATTGCTTCACCCCAGAAGCGCTTGACATAATGTTCCGAGTCTTTGTTACTTTTTGCTTAGGTGGATCCCAATTCTCTCTACATCGCAACTTGCCACGAAGTGACTTACACGTTCATGTGGGAAGCATGTGATAGTTTCGTGGGAAGACTATGGAACCGTTGCGGAGAATCCCTTTAAGATTAATGAGGAAGTATCGTCAGCACGTGGTATGATCCATATCTTGAACGTACATTTGTGATTATATACATTTACACAACCTTTTGGGTCTCCCATACCAACATAAAGATCGAGGCTCAGCAATTTGATCTTTCAGTCACGAGGCGTATTCATCATTTCCATGGAGAAGAAGATTCGAAAACATAATTAAGCAGCTTAAAGCTATGAGTGCATACAATGTCAAGGACTGATCAAAACAACTTTCTCCATCTTTTGACTGGTTAATAGGGATCCACAGGGGTGCTAAGAGCCAAACTTTACCAGCTTAAAGACCAATGTTTTTGAACCAATTTAGGTTCAAGAATCATCCAAAAAGCTTTTGTATCGATCAAGTTATGATCAAAACAAAATTGCACTGCTGCTGTCCCAACGTCTGCTGACCATTTGATTTAAAACTCCAAATTGAGCCCCTGAGTGATCTCTTTTGCACTTCTAACCACCACCATTGGAAACATAACACTCCCAGATTGTAGAATCATCCGTCTAAGTTGAAGGAGCACTTTTGATCATGATGAAAATTGGCCCCAAAGTTGGGGGAAATTCTAGTGTGTTTTGCTTAATCAACTCTTGACTTTATTTATGCTCCTAATGAGCTTAACTCCTAAAATTCTTGATAGTGCCCATGGAAGGACTTAAGGGCATCCCAAGTGAGGACCAAATGCAACACGCCAAGGTCCCGGATCCACCTTGAAATGAACACCACATCCTTCCTCGAATTAAGCTCCGCGTAACTTTCACTCCAAACCACAGATAGTAGCATAAAGGCAATAGGTTGCTTGTGCTGACTGACTGTTGAAGGGAAGGAAGATGCTGGTATTTGCGAGCATGATTTCGTTAGGACTACCCCAGCCGTTCCTTTTTTTTAAAAGGAAAATTGGGTGTTAATAATCCATATTTTTCCAAATTGTACATTAATAATGCCTACTTTTTTTGTTGGTGCTAAAAGGATTATATTTTTTTACTACCACCAAGTTTTGGGACTGTGACTCGGTGGTTTGCTGACATGGCTTGTCGAAAATTTATTTATCCAATTTTTTTAAGTTTTGACTACCTTCTACTTTTATACTACAACCTGTGGTTTGGAGTGAACACCACACCCTTCCTCGAATAGGGTTTGATTGATTTCTTTTAGATCTCATTCCCATACCTTCCACAAACGGAAGTCAAAGTCCTCGATATTTAGGGCACGCACTCAGTGGTGGTCCAAAAAATCACAACAGGTTGAAAATAGGGACCATCGACATAGATACCAAAGTTGAGATTTGATTGTCCAATTGTCCAAGGTTGGGATTATTAGAATCCAATTTTCCTAGTATAAACTACCACATTGGTTTGTTATTTGCTTTTTGTGTTTTTTTGGTTGTACACCAAAAAGATTTGTGTTTGTCCTATGCTGAATTGTTGTCTTTCTTTCCATTGTCTACGTTTGTTTGGATGTGATGCAATGACTAATAATGATATTGTAGACGACCATTAAAGGCAGTTACCTATGCAATAGAATAAAATAATAATCATAGTGCCGTGCTACTTACAAAATAATCTTAGTACCGTGTTTGTTTATAATTTGTCAAAGTAATAAACGGACGATAGTGGCAAGTCTCGTATATCATGATTGATAACATAATTGCCTTTTCAAATATGATCAACTGCAAATTATATAAAAATAGGAAGTTGATCCTAATCCTTGTGCATATGATTCCATTTATTATTTTCAGGGCGGGATTACTTCATCTGACATTGCTACTAAAGCTCTTGAAGCAAAACATGCCAAAGTAATTGGACAAGCATTGGCTGGTGTTCCCTTGTGGCAGCTTGGAGATGAGAGCAGACACCCAGGGGTTCCATATATCGTATTTCCTGGTTGTTACTCTTACATGTTTGTTCAGTATATTATTTTGTGAAACTTTTGTCCCCTTGTAACTTATTCCTGTTTGTTAAATGCTGCCTTTCCATATTAGTGGGCCCTATTTTTGACGTAGATTACCAAACTCTGATGTAGGCAATGTTGGTGACCATAGAGCTCTTGCAGAAGTTGTCAAGTCATGGAGTCGTCCTGCTAGACCTTCATCAACCAAAGAACTACTTCTAGTAAGTAACTCATATGCAGTTGACCAGTATAATTCACCTATAGTGGCGTTTTTTTTCCCTAATTATGTCTGTTCTATGATGAAGAATGCAGAGAAAGGAGGGTATGCTGTTGGAGCCTTCAATGTGTATAACATGGAAGGGGTTGAAGCTGTTGTTGTTGCTGCTGAAGAAGAATGCAGTCCTGCTATCTTACAGGTTAGATGTGGGATAAAAAAAAGCATGTCAAATTCATGGACAATGGCTTTTTTTTTAATTTTATTCTATGCATATGGTGGTGCAAAGGCTAGTGTTACCTAGATGTTAAAAAGCATGTCAAACTGCTTTGGCTTAAAATTTAATAGTCAATCTTATTTAGACATGAAACTTGAAAAGATATTTGCATTTGGGATCCTTGAGCAGTTCCTAGTTTATCGAGTGTTGGTTACCTCTGAACGTGCTTTGCAGCAGATAAAGTTCACAAAAAAAGGCATAAAGAAGTCAACTGTGTCCAATTGGGGAGGCTTGAAAGTGTGTTGCATGGATTTCATTTGTCGAAGTGTTTATTCATATGCAACATATCTACACTGGAAGAACCATCACTATACAAATTACTGATAGACTCGGTCCATTGCATCAGTTTGTGTGTCACTAAGAAATAGTAGCTTCTTATGGTATATTAATGTATACTTTCAAACAAACTTTGATGAAATAAAAGCTTACAGTCTAGATAATACTAAAGAGCACTTCACTTGTGGATTTTTTTTTAAAAAAAAAGAAAATTTAAAGCTAAAAAATGTGCACTAATCTTATTGAATAAACCAACACACTAGATAGTATAAAGAGCTTGCTTTTGATGTAATCTGCAAAGGGTTTGCTATTTTGGATTGGATAAATGGACTTGGATGTTGGAAGTTGATACAAGTTTATTAAAGCTTAGAGGAGTTGGCAAAAATGGAAGGTGCTAGAAGGAACTCAAGTGAGTTGGAATCTACATTTACCTTACCCTGGTCAAACTACTTTAGGATTAGAAGGTGTGATACGGTTGTGCAGAGCATTAGAAGGTGTGATACGGTTGTACCCTGATTACTTGGATTAATTCTCTTCAAACATTGATCACCTATGTTACTCCGGCTCTTCATTTTCCTTGTTGTACCTGTGTCGGACCCTCCACACCCGGACAAGGGTACGACACTTACACTTCAAATTACAATGAATATATGCAAATTTCCTTAAAATTAGCCGAGTCTTGCACCTGTGTCTGTGTCCATATCAGACACCCATACCCGTGTGAGTAACATAGTTGATTGCCCTCGTCAATTTTATCCACATGACAATGGATACATCAAGCTCTTCTAGCCAATTGGCATGTTGTGCAGAAAGCCAACAAATAGAGAATAGTATTAGAGTGTTTGGCATGGACAATAACGAATGCTTGAATAGGGTGAGAAAAGGTAGAGAGAGAGAGAGATCCATGGGATCTGATAATAAAGAAGACTCAAGTGGGTTGGGGTTCGATAGGGGAGGAAATCAACGCCATCAGTCAACCTCGTGATGAGTGTGGTCCCCTGTCAACTCTAATGGCTTGGTGGTGGCTGGTTGTTTGAATCGTTTGCCAGCTAATGGGCTTTGAATTCCAAAGATAGGTGTGGGGATCGAGATGGGGACGATGTTATCTATATCTATATACATAATTGTTATATGAAGAAGACAGAAAGCAGAATGCTATAGATACCTCCCTATTCTAGTTGATATCCGTTACAATCAAATCTCTTGTTTTGAGTTTGGTTCCATGACTTCTGTATTTCATTATGTGTAACAGATTCATCCAGCAGCCCTTAAGCACGGAGGTATTCCTTTGGTTGCTTGCTGTCTCTCTGCTGCAGAACAAGCCATTGTAAGTAGCCCTTCCTGTGCGGAATAGTACAAGGACAGAGAATCCCACACAAATGCAAATGTACACACCATGCATGCACTCACGCAAACTGAGCAGCATATATGTGGAGTAGTATACTGTTTTTAAGGCCCCTCTTTCACCAGATTTGATTATGGTTCTCATCTTAACTAGAATTTTAATTGCCATGTTAATATTGTAGCTTTGTCTTTGTACTCGTTTTGGGTCAATCAAATTGGAGACTTTTGATGCTGTGAATTAGGCAACACTAAATACTTCATTATTTTAGTTAACATGGGTGCCGTCACTATGCCAATGTAAACCAAATGGATGCATAACCTACGGCCTATGGGAAAGTAAAAACAGGAATCATTGTTGCATTGGTAAGAGCTCAGTTATTGTATGGAGCAACTATTTGACAAAGAAAGTAAAATCACGCTAGCATGTCTATAGATTGATTCAAGTGGTTCTCTTAAGAAACCTTTTTTGTTTGTATACAATTATGTACTAGTGCATAGGCTCTGGGAACAAGATCAATTAGAAGCAATCACGTACATATCAGCTACCTCAAGCTTACAAAAGCTACATCTATAATTTTCATAGTAACTGGTTCACATGCAGTAGTTAAGTTTTGGGTCTCCGAAGTTTGTGGGCCAGCAAGGATTGGGAAATCACATAAAACTCTTCTCTTGTTATATATATGAACAACATATCCATTAAAAAATTATATTTCTCTCCATCTTCCAACAATGAGGGACAGGACGCCCTCTTCTGTATGTGAGCTTCAATGTCCACTATTTCTGACATTTGTTTCTTTCATACCTAAGAACCTACTGTCTTTAAGAGATGAGTAAATGAAATTGTTTCATGTAGTGTTCTGTACGGAAAAAAAGCAATTTATGTGAGAACATTATGCAAGAAAACACTTTGTAGATGGTTCGGCAAAATAAAAATGTACCCTTTTTTGGCGACAATTAACTTTTATATATGCAACAAACAGGTTCCAGTTACAGTTCATTTTGATCATGGGACATCCAAACAAGAATTACTTGAAGCTTTGCAAATGGTGAGTGTTCTTAGTGACCTATAAACATAATACATCATTTGAATATTTGAGGTACTTGAGTCATTTATCACCTCGAGCATTCTAACTGTATTGAATGGCAAATGTTGTCAACTCTAATTAATCTTTGGCTGATAATACCAGGGATTTGATTCAGTGATGGTGGATGGTTCACATCTTTCTTTTGAAGAAAACATATTGTATACAAAATATATAGCCGATTTGGCCCACACGAAGAACATGCTTGTGGAAGCTGAATTGGGCAGATTATCAGGAACGGAAGATGACTTGACTGTGGAACAGTATGAAGCTAGATTGACGGACACTAATCAGGTTAGTTTCCTTCAAACTACTGTTGTCGAGTCTTCTTTCCCACTGCCAATTCAACCGAGGTATCTAAGCTGCCCTTGTGTTAATTTCAGGCGATAGAGTTTATTGAGAAGACTGGCATTGATGCGCTGGCAGTGTGCATTGGAAATGTCCATGGAAAATATCCCGCATCCGGCCCAAATCTCAGGCTTGATTTGCTCAAGGTAGAGTTTAAGATCTGAAAAAATAAATGAATGTATTGTCACTAACTGCAAGGTTTTCCAATTTCCAGCAAGTCACACTGCTCTTCCTTATTCAGAAGCCTGTCTGGATTTTAGTGCTCTACATCTTCTGTCTTGTTTATTCACTTTTTATTTTTATTGCTTCTTGCAGGATCTTCACGATTTGGCCTCCAAGAAAAGTGTGATCCTGGTTCTCCATGGGGCTTCTGGCCTTCCTGAGGAACTTGTCAAGGTACTCATACTCATCACCACATATCTAAATTTACAGATTCTATGTTCACCAACTTTCACCACATTATTTGGAAAGTATTGAGCACTGCATGATAATTATTGCTTGCTTGACATGTAAGCGGAACTACCTTGCGTTGAGTGACTCAACCGGATTTTGGGGATAAATAAATGTATGAAAACCATATGGAAGAAAATGGATAAATATCTATTGGTGCTTCTGGTATTCTTACCATGCATGCATACGTACGTGCCTACGTATATGTGATTTAAAATTAGCTAAACATAGGATTGAACGTAGTTACCCCTCAAGGATACACTGTTACTGCCATAGAGTTTAGATTATCATTGAATGTTTGGTTGATACGTGGGTTACTGTTGGTGACTTCAGCAATATTTTATGTTTTTGGGCCTCTGTCAGACCCCCTGCCATCCCTAGTTTTCCATTGCAGACACATTAAACTATATGTAAACCCCACTTCCACCCTCTAGGATCAGTGCTTACATCTTTGCTTGTGTATGATGTGCTCTTTGTAATTACTAGTGTATTACTTTGAAGTTCATAATCATGTATGAAGATTGCTAGTTTTTTATTTTATATATTTTTTGTTGTACGGCTAATTTGGGTTATTTGAAAAAACACTCCATGGATTTGGCAGAGGTGCGTAGAGTTTGGTGTGAGAAAGTTCAACGTAAATACGGAGGTACGGAAGGCATACTTGGATGCAATAGCAGATCCCAAAAAAGATGTTGTAAATCTTATGTCTTCTGCGAAGGAGGCCATGAAAGCTGTTGTAGCTGAAAAAATGCGTCTGTTTGGCTCAGTTGGAAAGGCCTCATGAACAACACATATCATTATGCGTGGCTATGCAACTATATAACCGGTGCCAATTGATGGGCAAAGTACCTGGTATGAAATTCGAATTCTAGAGGGTTAGGTATGGAAATGGAACATAGAACTTAAGCCGTTTGGTTAGGACCTGGAGTGGAATCAAATTCCAATATTATTGTCAATTCCATTACTATTCTTTTGGTGAAGAGATATGGAATGTACAAACTACTTTTATTTTTAAATAAAACTAGTTGATTGGGCCCGTGCAAGGCACGGGCTAAATTTGGATGATTTTTGTTATTTTTAAAATTTTGAAACTATCTCAAAATAATATGAATTTTGGGATATATAAGATAAATTTTAGGTATCTTAATTTAGCATAAATTATATTATTATATATCAAATTGAAAAAATAATATGATTCTATTTTATAAATATAATATTATATATAAATTTCATAAAAATATTTTTTTATTCATTATGTTTTTGTTTATAAAAAAATACTTAAAATATATCTAAGGAATGAATTGATTCGATTAAAATATTAAAAAAGTTAAAATAGTATCAAATTTAATGTTATATATTTTATACTAAAGAACAAGGATGAGTAATTTTATATAATAGAGTATGTTTATTGCTTATGTTTATTTATAATGTTTATGTTTAAAAAAGAATCTTAAAATATGTATAAGGAATGAGTTTTTAAATAATAGTGTATATTTATTGGTTATAAGCGCATAGTATTAATCGATTACATTAGCAAATATAATCCCGTTCTTTTCCGCAGTCGGTTGGTTGCGGATCCACACCGCATCACACTTTTTAAATTTCCACCATAATTCACCACAACATACCATTTTTCTTTTCATTAAAACTTAAAACTTTTTACCATAATTCACCATAACAATCCATCTACTATAATTTATTTTTTCCAATTTTAAATTAAAATACAATTTCTCTTTCCTAATTTTTTAACTTTAAAATATTAATTTATTTTTTCCAATTTCAAATTAAAATATACCACCCAATGACCATAATTTCCACCAAAATTCACCATACTTTTAAAAATTTCACCACACGCACCACAACCAATTGCATAAAAGAATGGAGCCTAATTATTGCCTTGATTAAAAAATATAAATTTTATATATGATTTTGTATTTATGAAAAGTTGTAAGCTAAAAATAATTTTTTATATAACTTTTGAATGGTAAGAAACCTTTCTTTTTTAACAACTTAAAAATATATAATTATAACTTTTAGAAAAATTGAACTATAATTTTAAACTTAATATTTTTATTATTTGCATACAATAAATTTATCAATTGCCTTTGAGAATAAAGAAAAAAATAGTTTTAACTTTATTTTGTAACAACAATAAAATATTAAAAAAAAGAAATTCATCACAATCAACCAATCTAATGGTGGCATTGAACCTAAGATGAGGATGAAAGTGACCATGAAAGAGGATGTGGGTAGATGAAATCACTGACATTTGTAGGCACAACATAGTGCAATTTCATTATGATGTTGAATTGGGCCAGCCCAAAACTCCAACCTGCAAAAGAAAATTTTATCACAACACAAGTTTTATTCCCTTTTACTATATAGTAAAGGACAATACAGTTCCTGGTGCGGTGACTTTTGGTGCGACCATCTTGATACCATTGCAATTGGATGAAGAGGTGCCTTCAGTCTACCCATTTTCTCTAAAACTTGGGTTGGAGACTTCTAGTGAAGAGATGGATATGTCAATCAACAAAACAAAATTATTGGTTTTACTTTTCCCTTTTTAATTAAATATATATGTTGATAGAAATCTCATACTCGTTAGATTTCTAATTCCATTCCAAGACATAGTTACCAAAAATAAAATTTAGGAATTAAAGCCTTAGGAATACTTATAAGTTAGGTCAAATGTGCAAATTATTGTATGCTCCCGGAGCATGTGCTCCAAGAGATGACATGGCAGTCATGTCAGATTTTTTTTAAAAAAAAACATTCATTAACTACTTGTCGGTTACCTATGTCAGTTGAACTGGAATTGATTACTGGAGATAACATCATTGTTCACCATAAAGATGTTCATATTGGGTCAAATGTCTGTAACTTCATTGGATTTTATCTTTCCAAACACGTTTAAAGTGTGAGAAAACGATCATATAAGTGAGGTCAAGATGTCAAATGCCTCAAAAATCATTTTGAACTTTTATCATATTTATATTTTAACTTTTTATTTGTTGTATTGACAACTAAATCATTTTATAAATTTCTATCATTTACTAATAAAAATAAACTAAACAGTTTTTTGTCAATATTAATTTTATTATTAGCTTTATTAATCATAATTTGAATATTTATCCTATAGTATTTTTATAATTAACAATTATAAACTTGCGAATACTCATGGACTTGGTGAATATCCTTTTATATATACAAGTTTTGATATGCTCGCTAAGCGTGTATGGGTTTCAAAAACATCCTTATTAATAGTCACATACATACAAACGCACACATATTGGAAGTTTTTGTGGATAAGGTCTTAGCCGAGTATCTAAGATTGAGGCCCTCGGTACAAGTCCTAGGATCATGCCTCCTCCTTTTTACAATTAGGCCCTCGGTACATGAAGTCTCAGGATCATGTCTCCCTCTCCCTTTTGCCCATTGCAAAAAAGGGACGATTGTAATCCTTTCCTTTTTAGAGTATATCGGGATGGGACCTGCCAAATCCCAAATGATAAGCGACCTGCCTTCCCGAGACCCCAAACGTACAGATGGATTTTTTCCGTTCAGGAATGGGTGAGGGAAGCACTTCAAGGAAGATCCCGGACCAAGGGATAGAGCTTATGGTTCACAAAGAGACCATTCCCGAGCCTCCTAAGGCTTCCTGGGCTCCTTCGACACGAATAAGGCAATGAAGTTGAACAAGACTTTCTTTTGGGCTTCCAACGATCAACATTCAACCACAAGGGTATTTCCTCGCCATGCCAGGTCTATCCGGGTCAACCCCGAAGTGTTTTGGATCCTTTTGGTCGCAAAGGGCATAACGTTCAATCACCCCGAGCATGAGTCGAATGGGGAGATTGTCATGGAAGCAAGAAAGCAAAGAACACAGAAGACAGGCTAGCACATGATCGTGCAACACGTTGACACGATTGTGCGCATGTCTTGTGTGACTTTTAGAAGATGGCTCAAGGCGCACAATCATGCAACCAGGCGGCGCGATCGTGCAAGTCCTCCCGAAAGCATAGCATGATCGTGCCATCAGGATTTCACGATCATGCAACCCAGGCGAACCTTAGTAAAACCCAACGCTAGACTCAACGCACGATCGTGCGGGTTCAGCGCACAAGCGTGCAGTTTTCAAGCAGGTAGCTCCTGGTGTCGAAAAGACTGTATGATCGTGCAAGCCTAGCCCACGATCACGCACAAGGCAACATCAACATCCTCCCCTTCTCTGAGAGTGCATGGATAAAAATGCCAATGAACTTTCCGATTTAGTCAAAAATGGCATTCATCTATAAAAATTGTCAAAAATGCCTCTTAAGTTTCCATATTAATAAAAAATACCCCTCAAAGATAATTAAGCAGGTAACCCTAATTTCAAAAGAAAAAAATCCCTGAGAAATTCTCTATTGTTTTGTGGCTTCTGAAGTACTCTTCGTCTTCTTCCTCTCTCTTCTCCTTTGTTTCTTCTTCACCTCCCTTCACCCCAGAAATGCTTTGAATTTTGTAAGATTAAACTAGGTCCCACCAATTCATATTCTAGATTCTTCTAGCCTTCTACAACCTACACACAAGTAGCCCTGATATCCACAAATAAAGAGCCACACGTCGAATCCTCCACAACTCAGCAGCTAGTTTCATTATCATCATCTCCACATCTCTTTCAGACATTCATCGAACACCTTGTCTGCAACAATGTCATTCATCCCACAGCCCAGCCCCCTTCTCTCCATTTCCCCGAGACTTTTAGGACCGCTTATTCTCTGCCGACCCCTGGCTCCAACCCTTCAGAAACCTCTCTTTCCTCCCTTTCCCTTTCTCTCTCCTACCTGGAGGGTGCCCTACTCTGAGCTCTCCATCGAGACTTCCGGTGACGTCCGAGCCCGACTGGAATGCAAGGAAATCCCAGAAGCCCACCTGGTCGTTGTCGATCTGCCCAAACTCAGGAAGGACGAGGTCGACGTGGTGGCGAAGGGCAAGGATTGTCAGGATTATCAGCGAAGGTGGGCGGTGCTTGTGGCAGATGAGGTTGTTGGTGAATGCGAGGGCGAAGGAGATGAGTTGGTCCACGGAGAACAGCGTGCTCACCATGTCATCGTGTTGAAGTTTGTCGCTGGCAAGATGTGGTGGGAGAATGTGGATGCTCGACCGAGGAATGTGAGGTCGATTGAAATTACCGGTCCGGATGAGTGAGAATTTCGGGGTTTTTTTGGGAAATTAGGCTTACCTCTATAGCAAGTTAAAATTATCTTTGAGGGATATTTTTTACTAATATGGAAACTCAAGTTTCATCTTTGACAATGTTTATAGATGAGTTGCATTTTTTACTAAATCGAAAAGTTGAGCGACATTTTTATCCATGCACTCCTATTTTGTGTTGTTTTTCCACTTTTGCCCCAACTCCTATTGTAAACACAAATTTCCTTATCTAAAATAAATAAAGACAAGAAATTAGTGAAAAAAATATAATTGTATTAACTTCAAAAGATTTTAGGTACAATCTCTGTATATCTGTGACAAAACGAAAATGTAACTCTTCTGATTCGATCTCCTTGAATGAACTTGAACGAGTCTTGAATGAGTACGGTCCTGAATGAATATAATCTTAGATGAATGTGGTCTTCAATGAATATAATCTTGGATGAATATAGTTTTGAACGAGGGTCGTAGAGACTTAATCCTAATCAAGAGTAAGCGAATGATCTCCCACGAATGAACAGCATGAGGCTAAATTTTGTGGTGCTTGGTATCTTCGAGATCGAGAGAGTACGTGAGCCCTTTCTTTGAATGTTTTTTCAACTCCTTAAATTAGAGGTGGATGGTCTCTATTTATAGAAAACTTGGGTTGACATTTGGGCCCATTTAATCCCTTTTAAATAAGAAAGGATAAATACTTATGTGTCATTGATGACACACGACATAATTTAGTTGGCCGAAATATAAAATCATTTAATTTATAACTAAATGATTCACCATAATTAATTCAAACCCATGGCATATTATAATTGGCCGATATTAAAATTATTTTAATTTCCACGTGGCGAGTTTTGACTAGCTGAATTGTCCACGCTTGTGACTTGGTAGTACTTGCCGGGGTCGGGTCTCGAAGCTTGAATATATAGAACACTTGCATCGTTTGACTTTGTACGTTATCCAGGTCAATCTTGACTTAATAGGGTAGCGAGTAATTTTCTTCGGATCAACAAATTAAATCCCAAATTTTTTTGATCAGATTTATCGGCATTTGAGACTTTTCGTTAATAATCTTTTGTTGAAGATTTTCCATAGACTTTGCATATTACATGCCAGTTTATTTCTAAAAATATCAACCAAATTGTCCTCCAAAAATATTGTTACCATGATGAGTATTTGCCAAATAATAGTATCCAACGTGTGTCTACAGCTTTTGATGGAGATTTGGCTTCCAATAATTTGAAAATTGTATCAAAGAACTTTTTCTTAATTTTGGTACTCCAAATCTTATCACAATCTCTTTCTTTTTCTTCCTTCTACTACTACTTCCATATTTCTTGGTCATATCTTCCGTATTGGAATGTCAGTTATTGGATGTATATATGTACCAATTAGTTTGACAACTAACGTGTATAACCATAGGCTCATCTTATTCTCTCTCCTCCTTTATTACTCCCAAATCTTCTTTGATTTCAACCTCCTGCTGCTACTTCATCAACAACCCACTTCAATTTCAGCCTGAATCCCCCTCTATCTCATACCTTTATTGCCACTAAACACAGTTTATAAAAAAATAAAAAAAAAAATCATCTTGCCTGATTTAGCCAACAGAGATGTGCGGTGGATGATGAACATTATTGTGCAGGTGGTGCTGTGGGTTTCTACGGACGGCGGAGGAGGGTTTCATGGGTGTGCGCCGTCCAAAGGGGAGGATATGCCAGTTGTGACATTCTGTAGAGAAAGAAAGTTGTTGATTAAGTCTGCGGCCAACCACCACTTCACTCCCGTTGCTGCCAACAACGCAATAAGTGTTGAATATCAACAGATCCAAAGGTTGAAGATAATAATTCGACCCTCCTCTATATTTTTTTTAATTTTATAAGAGGTTGATAATGTCTTCATCTGTGATTTTTTTGTTTATCCAACGCATTTGTAAAGCAACTACCTCATCCCTATTATTACTTTGTACTTGATGGTGGTTGGTCTCTGTTTGTATTATGTACAAGTGGACTTCTTTTTCACCCCTTCACTATGTATGTATAATGTTTTTTGGAATAATGGATTGTGATGACAAATGCACACCACATATACTTGCTAGTGTCAGGATATTGCTCTTGATTTGTCCACCCTTTTCCTCCTATCTAATCTTTCATAGTTGTCCGCATGAAATATGATGACCTTTCTTTTTATTTTATCTTTTTTAAAAAAATAATAAAATAAATAATTATGTGATGGCAATGACAAATAAAGTCACAAAGCCAAGACATTTAGTCTGGCTACATCACGTGGATATTCCTCCTTTTAACCCTTTTTTATCTTTTTTATTTTCTTTTTTAAAAAAAAAGTTATAGAGCAACAAGAATGCTACATCAATGTCATGCTCTAGCCTCTTTCTATTGCTCCCTTTTGGTTAACTTTTTTTCTTCTATTGGTTTGACAAGCAATTGCAGTGACAGACAGTGGAACCGTATACAAATTTGTCAGTTTAGTTACACAAATCTGAGCTTTTCCCATTTTTATTTATTTGTATTTATTTCAACAACATAGTTGACTACTATTTGGCATTGGCAACACAAGAAGCTTTATCGCAGATAACCTGTGCCAGTTATATCATCTGGTAATTCATCATGCACTGTTCAAAATATTTGATCGAGCGACCCCCTTTTTTTGTTGTCCTCAATTTACTTGCAAAGACAAAATTAGCTTTGTAATCGGATAGTCTTTTCACCAAAAAAATAGATGTTGGACTTTATTATAAGCTCGTCTTGAAGACAAATATGTGAACAGGACGGACGGTGGGCCTTTGATTGTCTTCCCCAGTTGGGGACATCAATTCGAATCGCCTTGGGCACATCTTGAAAAATTAGAAGACAAGCGGTGACATTTGATTGTCCTCCTCTGTTGGGGATATCAATTCGGCTCATCTTAAGCATGTCTTGGCGATCAAAAGACAAGTGGTGACCTTTGATTATCTTTCTCTGTTGGGGACATCAATTTAGGTCGTGTTTTGGCGATTAGAAGACAAGCGTTGACCTTTGATTGTCCCCCTCAGTCGGGGACATCAATTCGGCCCGTCTTAAGCTTGTCTTGGTAATCAGAAGACAAGCAGTGACCTTTGATTGTCCTCCTCAGTTGTGGACTTTCAATTCGGCTTGTCTTGGCAATTAGAAGACATTGATCAATTGCCTACTAATTGCACCTTTACAACCTATACCCTTTTTTATAGGTTTTTTAAACAAATCGTATTCTGATAACTCCAAGCTTTCATTTTTTTCGTCTTTGTTGTAGATTCTTGATAATGATCATTTTTAAAGACATCGAAGTTCATAGTCGGCGATATCTAGTCATCAAACCGAGTGATAAAGATGAAGAGGAGACAAGGCTAGGAGTTCACAAATCTGCTCCATTGATGGCAAAGTCGACAACAACAGGAGGCCCCTCTAAACTTCGCTACTAGTCCAAAGAAAATCTGAAGACAGGGCAGGTATTCCTACTATCGAGCCATCCTAAAGTCTCTGAGCACATATATACTTATGAATTGTTGCATCATGACATGAGTTCTGGGAAGAGATCATGGGGCCCAGACCCTTCATATGGAGAATTCACGTATAGGCCTCTTTATTGGGAATGAACAGAAGACGTGTTTTCCCGTTTTCACAAGGAACTATCCGAAATTCACATCTTTGACGCAGTTCGTGCATCACTCTTTCTTTACGACAAGTGTCCGAACTTGATCAAGGCAATCTGTGAGTATTGGTGCCCGATAACCAACGCTCTTCACGCTACCAAAGGCGAGGTGTCTATATCTCTTTTGGACATCTATCACATGCTCGGGTTGTCGTTGTCAGGTTACTTGTATGATGAAGTTGGTCCTTCCTACAAGTTCATGAAGGCTAGCCTCCTTGTGACCTGCCTACATTTATTCGCTTCCAATCACAAACTTGCGAAAGAATGAAAGAGCAAACAATCTTGGAGGATTAGATTCAATTCTGGTTTCGGAGGCCTCCCAAGTACCACGTCTCGAAAAAATCTGATCAAGATGTCCGGGCCCCTTCGATGAAAGTAGTATCCTTGGTCACTAATTTTGCCATCCATAGCTGGGGTAATCTTCAAGCTGTGTTCGAGGAGCTGCAAGTGGAAAAGGGGACTCACACGGAGACCTTCTTGGCAACGTTTTTGTCATGTTAGTTATGCATCTTTATTTTACCGATCAGGGATGCTGGTCATATTCATCTTGGCACATTCATGATCGCATCACTTATGGATTCAAGTCAAGCATACTGTCTCCCCACGACAATCTTGGCGAGCATATACAAAGGCCTTAATGATGTATCATATTTACCACATCCTAATCGATGCAGGGGTAACTTCCCTTATCATTTCCTTTATGCATGGATCGGGATTCGCTTCAGCACATATAACCCTAGCGATGAAGCCACTATCAGTCCTAACATGGTGCAATTTAGTGGCCTCGGACGTGCTAAGACTTTCGTAACTTAAAGAGGCTCGAACATTCAGCAAGTCTGGCACCAACTTTCGGTGGCATTCGTTTGTGACCACTCGGATCAAGGAGAACCTCATCGATGACGATCATCTATCTACTAATGACTTTTCCTTCTTTGCGAGTGTTTAATCAAGTCTCATTACTTATCACTGTAAGGAGAATTCAGTCATACAACGTTATTGCCCCCAACAGTTCAATAGACATTTTGACTTCCATCAGGATGTCACTGATGACGTAGACTTAAGAAGGTTTTATGACCCAGATGGAATATTTCTATTCACCAAGACTCGATTTAGCGTGAAATCAAATCAGAAGTCTGATTCCCTAGTTGTTGCACTTCCCTCGAGAGGTACGTCTCTCGTTCTTTTCAGGAGTGGTAGGCTAAGGTGTTCTTGGCGTCGCCACAAACTGGCTCTTCCGATGGCTTGAAGAGGAAAAAAGATGAGAATTTTGATGCAAATGAGCCAACAGAAAACCCTCTTCCTAAACCCACCCTTAAAGTTAAAAATTTTCATTCTAGGAAACCCTTATACCCTTCTGTCTCTACAGATAATCGGGTTCC
Source organism: Portulaca oleracea (assembly GCA_029582165.1). Lineage (NCBI taxonomy): Eukaryota > Viridiplantae > Streptophyta > Magnoliopsida > Caryophyllales > Portulacaceae > Portulaca > Portulaca oleracea. The sequence goes on from CM055874.1 coordinate 42,693,049, forward strand.
CCCGAGTTAACCATCATTGTGGTAGGTGTTGCGAATTCGGCTATGCCTGCCTCTGATCCTTCGACAACCAGTGTTTCAAGGTTGCATGTAGCTGATGATATCAACCTTCCTCTAAACTCTTTGCGTAGAAAACATTCTAGATGTCTAGATATCGACCCGGTTACCAACGATAAATGCCCAGGGATCCCAACTAGCTTCCAAGAAAATCATTACTCCTCCTTTAAGCGTAAAAAATATTCTAGATGTCTAGATATCGGCCTGGTTACCAACGAGGGAATGGTGTTATATTCCTTTGGTCATTTTGTAATTCCCCCCTATTTTTTTCTTTTTTTTTATCAATTTTTTTATAAGGAGAAAGTGATGGTATAGATTTTGGCGAACAACTAGCGCGTCATTCCTTACCCTCAGCAACATTTAGCTCCTACTCCCTTAATATTCAAGAAAGCGTCGTCGTCCAGGTCGAGGAAGAAGTCAACCTTGTCCCAAAATCTAGTGTCGTAATAGCTCCCGCAGTCCTCTTCTCATCGAAAGATGTCCCATGGTGCAACCTCAGTCTTTCAAGTCGACAATCTCATAATGGAGTCTCGAAGAGATGCAGCTCGATTCTTGGGCTAGGTGTGTTCAATAGAGGGCGATTACCTCCAGAAAAGCTTTATGAATGCAAGGATGACTTCAATAGCATATACAACATCATTGCAAGGGATGGTTTTGACCCTACTCCTTTGAAGGAAAAAGTGGAAGGAACAATCAAAGAGGCTTGTGACATTAAAGCTTTGCAAGATGTGTACTCCGAGTGCATCACTCGTGGAACACAAGAACAGTGTCCCGCGGAAGTGGAGAGCAAACTCAAGGCAGCTTCCAAATCCTTGGTTTCTGACTTCTCCTACCATCAGTCTTTGCAAGATAAACTAGCAGAAGTACGATCTAAGCGCGAGGAGCTATTAAAAGAGCTAAAGTCTTTAGATGAGAACCAAAAAGAGTTGGAATCGGTTGTGGCAAGCGAGGCTCTACTCCAACAGCAACAACAGGTTGTCTCGAGGTTGAAGGGCGAACTTGCTATTATTGAAAATATTGTTCCACTAAGTCAGGCCGAGGAGGATAGCTTAAACCAAATGAGGAGTTTTCTTGAAGATTCTTATGCAGCAGATGTGTTGAACTTCACCTGGGATCCTTAGTTTCTTGATTTTCTTTTTCCTTTCTTTTTTTTTCTTTTTAAAGACAATCATTGCTAATTTTTTTGACTTGGGACTTTCGTTTCATGGTCGATGTATCTTTTAAGCCATAGTTGAAATATAGTAAAGTTATTTCGTTTCACTACAATGTACCCCATTAAACATCGAGAAATGAGTGTCTCAACCGCTTGATTTCTGTTGTTGTGGTGTCTACATTTGAGTGTAGATTCAAATTGCCTACGTACCTTAAGGGATGCAATCCCGAAAAAATCAAGCCAAACGTAGTTCAAAAAAGAGATTTGAAAAAATTATTTATTTTAGAAGTTCACAGTTTATACTCTTGCAGGCCAGGAGTAATGCATTTTTTTTCTTTTTCGCTATGCATAGTTTATACTCTTTCGGGCTAGGGCCTAGGAGTATTACAATGATGAAAAGAAAAGGGGAAAGAAATCTCCTTTTTTGTTGAATAGTTTAGGGCCTTTAGGCTTTTATTCGGGAGCTACAACGATGAAAAAAAAGCAAGAAATTTTATTTATTTATTTTTAGGTGAATAGTTTGGCTCTTATTCGAGAGCAAGTTGGCATTATTTCTTCGAGGGAAATATGGCTTCAAAAACTTTGCGTTTATCGGCCCCACTCGAACCCCTTCATTGTCAACTATCTTGTATGCACCATTTGAGTACACTTCCCGCACAACGTATTGGCCATCCCATTTTGAGCTGAATTTGCTTCCTGTTTTGTGTGTCATGATGATTGGTCTCCTCACCGCAAGCACTAAGTCGCCGAATTGAAACGAGCGAGGTCGAACCTTCTTATTAAATGTTCGTGCCAAACGAGCTTGGTAACATTCCAACCTTTGTTGAGCCTGAAGTCGGTTCTTGTCAAGAACTTCCAACTCAGCAAGCCAAAGCTTGTAGTTTTCTTCCTCATTAAGCCCTTCTCGAATAGCAATACGCAACGGTGGAATTTCAATTTCTAAAGGCAAAATGGCTTCTACCCCATACACCAATACATAAGGGGTTAATTGAGTTGGTGTCCTGTACGTGGTACAATAAGCCCAAAGAGTTTTTCCTAACCTTTCATGCCAATCTCATTTTGTTCTTGTCACCACCTTTTTTCAACAGGTTACACAATGTCTTATTGAATTCCTCCGCTAAACCATTTGCAAGGGCAACGTACATTGAAGACTTATGCTAGGCAAACTTGAATTTTTCGCAAAGAGCGGTCATCGACTTATTGAAAAACGGTTTGCCATTGTCTGTGATGATGTATCGGGGCACGTCATACCAATATATGATGTGTGTCCGAATGAAGTCGACTACATTCTTCTTCTTGAGCTCCCTTAATGAGTTTGTTTTTGCCCATTTTGAAAAATAGTCCGTCGCGGCCAAGATGTACATGTGACCGACGGAAGACTTAGGAGTCACAGGTCCCACAACATCGAGCCCTCATGCTTCAAAAGGCCATGATGATATCGTGGGATGAAGCGGCTCTGTGGTTGATGTATGAGGTTAGCATGGAATTGGCATGCATCATATCTTTTTGCATAAATGGTAGGCTAGAAGTAGCCCATTCTTTTGACATGATCTTGTAATTTTGGCCCTGATTGATGGGCCCCATAAACACCTGAATGAGCCTCCTCCATGACATGTTGTGCCTCTTCTTGGCCTAGACATCGTAGCCAACTGCCAAGGAAAGATCGACGATAAAGAGTCTCATTGTAATAGAGGAAACGAGGGGCTCTTTGTTGAATTTTCGTTTTATGTCTTGGATCATTTTGGAGCTTCCCATGTCCTAAGTAATCAATAAGTGGTTGTTGCCAATCTTCTTCATTTATTTCACACACGCTGACTATGTTGACTCCTTCTTGCAGGTTTTCATCGATGAGTGGAACAACCCATTGGCTACACACGGGAACACTTAGGCTTTCCTCATCTGCCCCCAGTGCTTAAGTGGCTTCAAGGCTAGCAAGTGCGTCGGCCATCTTGTTGGCACTCTTGGGCACATGTTCTAGCATGACAGATTTGAGATTATCGAGCAATCGGGAGACATATTTGTGATACAAGCTGAGATTGTCCTTCTTGACTTCATATTCCTTCAACAATTGTTTGATAACCAACTGAGAATCACCATAGACATCAAGATCCTGTATTCCCATTCCAACAACCATCTGTAATCCTAAGATCAATGCTTGATATTTTGCCATGTTGTTTGAACACAACTGGATGAGCACAGATGAATATGTGAGAATATGTTGTTCGGAAGAAACAAAGATTACACCAGCACCAGCACCAACGTCGTCATATCTAGCAGCCCCATCAAAGTACATTTTCCATGGTGGGAGTGCTTCGACAAAGAATAGGTCTTCCCTGGGAAAATCATCATTCAGCCCCAATCATCGGGAATGGGGTGGTCGACTAGGAAATCTGCAAGCGTGTGCAGCCGGGGTTTCCGACTCTCTTGTTCATTTTGCCTCCCATAGTTTGGCTCGTTTGACCATCGAATGGGGATTTACCTTCCTTACGACGAGACTCCGGGATATACCTTAGAACCGGGGGTGTAACAGTAGCTAAGGTGTCTACTAGTATTACGACTGGTCCAAAGGGTCTTGATACATCCTCACAGTCATCGCTTTGTTTCATAGGTGCTAGACTTTCTTGCATGATCTTTGAACTTCTCTTGTCTGTAGAGGAGATCGTGGATGACATTCTCTTTCTGGGTAGTTTCTTCCTCGAAAAATTTCACATCGGCAAAATGCGACTCAGCTTGAGCCAATGGTTTAGCATCCCCATTAATCTTTCTTTCACCATCCCGATAATACTTGAGACATTGATAGAGTGTGGAGGCTACTATTCCATGCTCATAGAGCTACGGACGTCTGAGTAGCAACTTGTAAGATGTCCTGGCATCAATCACATGAAAGATAGTGGATGTTACCAAATCACCCATAGTTAGCTCTAAACGGATCATACCAATCGCACGTTGACCCTCCAGATTAAACCCATGAATCATCATTCTACTCTTAGATAGTTCTTCTGTTATAATTCCTAGATCATTCGTGGTAGACTTAGGCATGATGTTAACGGATGAACCTCTATCCACTAGCATACGTTTCACCTTCTATTCCCGAATATAACCGGCCAAGAACAAAGTGCGGTTGTGAGGTTTAGAACCTAGTATTAGGTCATCATCTATAAAGGTGACCATCGTATTACAAGCAGAACGTGGAGTAAGATTTTTTGCTTATTCACCAACTTTAACTTTATCAATGTACAGTTTTAGTTCACGTAAAGCAGCAGCGACGTGTTGGCGCATTCTTCTGGCTAATGGAAAAGTCATTCCACCTCATGTGCGTTCGCAAAACCTCCAAGATAATTAGGGTCTTCTCATTACCTTTTATTGATTTTGTCTCTTTTTCTTCTCCATCTTCCTTATCTACTTGTTCACAACAGGATGTCATGTTGACGGTGACGTTACCGAAGGAGTCTGATGGAAGAACTTCTTCTAGTATATTACCATCATTCATCTAGTCTTTAGTAGAACATGCTTCAATACAAATATGATTGACCTCAACATTGTCATCGGTATCGAGTATGATTTTCCCTTCTTTAGCCAGATACATAATGCGTTCTTTCAGCATAATGCATTTTTCAAGTGGATGACTCACAACCCTATGATAACGACAATACTTGGGATCAGAAGTCTTCCCAACTTCTTCTGGCCGTTTTGGTTCGGGAAGTTCAATGATCTTGATTTTAAGAAGTCGTCTAACATTCCTTGCAAGTCCGAATCAGGAAACGGATACTTCTTCTCTTGGAGCTCCTTCAGTGTAAAACGTTTCTTCTCTTGGAGCTCCTTCGGTCTAACATTCCTTGCAAGTCCCATAAAATTTGGGTCTTCCTGAAATTCTTACGAGCTCTACGAAAGAAACGGGCATGGCTTCCTTAACTAAAGACATTGTCGACTTATAAGTTTTCTTTATTTCACCCTTGTCTTTCTTGGCTTTATATAAAGACCCAGACCTACTCTTACGACTTGTTATCGTCTTCTCTCCATGTCGTGGGCTTTAGTGGCCAATTCTTGGAAAGTTGTTGGCTTGTTCATGTGCAAGACATAAAATAAGTCTCATTCCATGCCTTGTATGCACATCTTGACAGCGAAAGCTTCGGACAATCTTTGCACTTAAGGTTGACTGATCTCCAACGATTGATGTAGTCCAAGATCGGCTCCTGGGACCACTGCTTCGTGTTTGTTAGCTCCTTCATACCAACGGTGCATTGGATGCTATAGAATCGATTAAGGAACTCTTGCTCCATTTCTCCCTAACTATCAACGGACTTCAGTTCCAAGTCTGTGTACCAATCAAAGGCGATGTCTTTAAGGGTTCTAACAACTTGTTTCACCAAACGATCTCCCTTGGTCCCAGCATTATTGCAAATTTCAATGAAATGCGTTGTGTGTTGTTTAGGATTCCCCTTGCCATCAAAGTGAGTAAATATTTTGATGACTATTAGCCGTGAGACATGCGAAGTGCGTCTATCCTCTTTGTGTAAGGTTTCGTGTATAACTGAGTTTTGCGAAAACCTCCCCCAATTTGAGCTTTTATCGCATTAGCTACTAGATTTTGAATCTGCTCCACGGATAACAAGCCCGAGCCGGAACCTCTTTCATATTTCTCTCCTTCGTCAGAAACCTCGTGACTGGACCAAGGTTGTTAAAATCGGGATCCTAACTCGAAATTATGGAGAAGTTAGGATCGGAATTTAGCCCATGTAGGATCGTGGATCATGTGTAAATCGTAGAATCATATCAACGATTTTAGACCACAAAATCGTAGGATCGTAAATCATGATCGGAATTTTAATAACTATAGATTGGACACTCTGTCAAAATACTTGTCTCCCAAGCCCTCATCGGAGTTATTTTTTATATAACAATGTTTTGGGTTCCTTGTTTTCTTCAATTTAGCTGCCAAGTTGTATTTCCTTATAGTTTCATGCGGCATCTATTACAAATTTTCAGTCAATTTAGGCGTTGAACAATTTCTTGTTTCCAGTCCCATGAGGCTCGGCCAACTCAGGGCAGTCATAAAAACTTGAGCACTCAAGTGACTGCTGGAATCTGAGTTCTTCCGCGTTCCAAACACATGCAAGTGTAAGTGTTCCAATAATATATACTTGTTAGCAACTTATCATGGTTGAGATGGCCGAAAAACAGATGGCCTGGTAATAATTATAAATTGGTTTTTCATTTGTTTTGTAATACAGAATGAAAGACAGTATTAGTCCAGTGCATTCTCAAGTATGCATTACTCAAAACAAAAACAATTATTCACAAGTTTGAAAAGACTACGACCAAGTCACCAAGCATTGTAGTAGGCGAGTTGCCCTAGAGGTGTACTACTGCATGCAAAAGTGCACGTAACCAGAACCGGAGACAGGGCAAACAAGCCAAGTAGAAATAAGAACACCATAGACACATTTGGTGTTGCTCAGCCCCATTAAGGTAGTAATAGCTAAGGACTATTCAGAATGAGGTTTAGATCAACCTACAAAAGCAGCCTGAAAATATTGAACCACACACTGATATTTTAACACCACCACATGGAAATAAAAGCCCTCACTTCATCAAAACATGTATGAGAGCTCACAAAACAATCAAAATTTTCTTAGTCAATCTTCAAAGGACATAAGACAACTAACACAACAAATCTAGAAACTGAGTCTAATTTTAGATAGGACATCATATGAATATTTAGTGAGACTTGATGTGCTGTTGAACAACATGGAGCCCCTCACTCTCCTCTCCGTAGTCCTACCACATCAAAACAAAGAAAAACGTCAGCATACTCAATGAAATTCTTGCTCTCTCACCAGGCACCAGCAAAGAAAAGGCAACAAGGAAACAAACCTGCACAACCACGCAAGAGCAGCCGACCACTTTCCTAGCCTTCCCTTCTGAATCAATCTTGCACAGCTGCAGAAGTTTATATAAGCCATTAAACAGATCAGTAAAACCTAACCAAAATGCAGGAGAAGCCACTTCTCGTTATACAAAAACCTTAATCCCATTACAAATATTCAACTCTTTCTCAATAGGATTGACTGTTTCTTAGGCTACTATGGCTGTACTACTTTGTTTCTGGGATATTTTTCCTTATATCATATTTACAATTTCCAAAACTATAGGCTGAAACAAAACAGAATAAAGACAAATCCTTCCATGCTGACACAGAAAATGATAAATAACAATGAATTCCTAATTTCCTACACAGATAATAAAGCCAAATGCATTGCTAGGCTGGTATACTAAGATAATTCATTAGAGTACCATACAGAAATCAGTAGCAAAGTTTATGATAACTTACACCAGCCCACTCGCCAAGGGTTTTGGAGCTTGGGACAGTAAGCAAGTTGACATTGTGCTCAGCACAAAGTCCTTTGACCAACTTGACATAATCAGGCTGGTCACAGTCCTCAGCCAACAAGCAAAGCTGAGCAGCATGCTTTTCAATCACCTTAGCACCTTCATGAAGCCCCCGAGCAAGGCCACCATGAGCAAGAGATTTTTTCAGGACAAGCTGAAGGGCAGTCATGAGATCCATTGCCTCCCCCAATGGGGCAGGGGTCTCAGCAGCAGCAGCAACCTCCTCACTAAAATCACAGTGAGCATGGCACTAGTCAGTTCCATAGTATAAAGTGAATTAAAAGGGGTTCTTGAAATATTAATGATCATCATTTCAGATATAAAAGAACATTTAAAACTTTCATAAATGTAGTATACATACCCAGACATTGTGTGTTAGATGCAAATCTTCTCTTATCCTGTAGGCAGAAAAAAGGAAAAACAAAGCAAGGAGAATTAGGCCATACTCCCAGATCGAGTACATGACAAGGACAGTCCATAAGAAATAAGCTTAACCCAAAACATCACACATACAATACCAACAAACTAAATCAATAAAGTAAAATAATGTACCACTTTCACAATATTCTCAACCTATCTTTCCGACAGCTGTCATCAAAATCATCTTTCCTCCAAATATTTGATAAATACCAAATTCATTGAAACACTTGTGGCTTCAGTTATCTCCTTTAATTTGATTGAGCTAAAGGTAATCTAACTTCAGCTAACAATTTAACCAGTACCAGTCTCTACAACAGTACCACCAATATAAAAGCTATGACAAACACAGAAAAATTACAACTTTACAGCCAGAAGAACCTTATGATCAATATAGCCTTAAGAACAATCTGATCAATCAAAATACAACAGAAGACAATTTTATTTCTCGACGAAATTTCAAAAGCGTGAACTTTCTCATGGCAAAAATTTTCCAATAAATCACACCAAATCGCAGTTCAAAACTACCACATCAGTAACAGATTCATCAACTAGCTGCCAGATAAATCTACTGACGAACACAATTCCACATACTGCTAGAGAAATTCCAACAAACAACTTACAGTATTTCCGATAAAATAAAATCGTTCAAAATTTAATATGGAACAATGAAAAATCAAATCCAAAATCCACGCATAGTAAAAGTGAATAGAACCTTCTGATCATAAGGAGCCAAACACAAAGTAAAAGTAGGAACATACACTGAAATTAAACCTAAACTGAGGACGACAAGAGAGAAATGGAGAGGAAAGAGAATGCTAACCTCGAAGATGCAGAGCTTGAAAGGAGGCGCAGTATTGAAAACTTTAGGTCAGGCCGTCAGTTTTGAATTTATAAAGCAACTCAAACCTAGGTCTTGTATCAAGCCCACATGATTCGTTTTCTTTGGGCCTGGGTATGTCTAAGTAGCCCAATCAAGCCCACATGATTAGTAATCCAAATGCAATTCGAACAAAAAATGATTGGGTTATTTCCTATCAAGGACGGCCCTAAAGTTATATTGACCTAAAAGGATGTGGAGGCCACTCAAGTCCAAATTTATAATCAGCAGTGGGTCCCACACGGCTGACTCACCACCCCCAATTTCCCTCATTCTCTCTCTACAAAAACAGGGGAAGTTAAAGGAGAGGACGTCCTCCGCCACCGCCATTGCTACCGCCACCGCCACCGCCACCGCCTACCACCTTCGAATCTCTCTTTCATGGCGTCCCTCACAACACCAACCCCAACACTCATGGCGTCCCTCCTACTTCCTCTGTTTGTAGCCTTGTCCGATGGACGCTGTGGGTTGCGTATTCGCGACTTGGAAATTGAGTCTTGCAAAGGTTCCATCCTCAACTCATCCCAAGTTCAATTGTACTCTTTTCCTCTCTTTCTCTCTCTAATTATCCCAAGTTCAACTGTTGCACATGTTTCAATTGGACTTGTGTTTAACTGTTTAGGATTGAGGGAAAGAAAATTCCCAGGTTCTGTTCATAATAGGACTCATTTGCTTCTTAGGTTGGTTCCATTCCATTGTTGCTCGATCAGATGTTCTAGGGTTCAACTGTTTATTATAATGGGGTCAAGAAAGTTGTTGAAATATGATTTTGCTAGGCTTTTGAGAAGGGAGACTTGAAATAAAACAGTTATGTGCAACAAAAAAGCTCACAACCCTGGGATGCTAGCTCATCAGTTGCAGCTGGAACTACAAAGACCAAAAGGAGGACCAAATTGCATGGGCCTTCAAGGCGATTTGGGACATAGGTCATTGACAAAAGTGCGGATGTGGAAGACAGTTCCGATACCTCATCAAACTTCAAATACGAAATTCAGGAGGAGAATGTCAGGCTTGATTCCTCATTTTCAAGTTGGAAAGAAAGAATTGGGCCTGCAGAGCTTGAGAGGGTTGTTCTTTCTTTATTGGAATTTGAACAAGACACTTTCCGGCGAGACAAACTCATCCTCATCCTCCTCCTCCGCCGCTGCCTCCGCCGGCGCTGGCGAGGTCAGGTTCCAGGTCGGGAGGTCCACCGCTGTTGGTGCCGCCGTCGAAGTTGGTGGTGGTCGGGCAGTGAGCACCAGGAAGAATGATGAGCTTCTTCCCCTGTTTTTCATAGAGAGAGAGTGGGGAGGGAAGTGAGGTGGTGACTCAACAAAATGGGCCCCACTATCATTTGCAAATCTGGACTTCAGTGTTCTAGGAGGACCTTTAGGTCAATATGGCTTCTGGGCCATCCTTTATAGTCATTTACGTAGTCCCAACGCAATTCGGACCTAAAACATGAACGACCCATTTGATATTACGGGAACGTGAATGTGTTTATAAAATTTTAATTTCTTTTATCTATCATAAATAAAGTAATAAAAAATGGAAATATGTGGTAAGTAGAATTTTTTTATCGTCTTTCTTTGAGGGTACGAAGGATGAGAGCTAAAATATATGGATTTTAATGAGAGCATTTTGAAAAATCAATAATTGATTATATTTATTTTAAATATATATATATATAATATTAATGTGTACATATAAACAGAAAGCAAAAAAATACCATTTATATTTCATATATATAAAATAAAATAAACTTTCTTTCAGAAAATCTTGTGCCTTCTTAAGTTGTATTTGTAGGTTATATCTTAGGTATAACATATGAGAATTGGTATATATGTGATTCCCTTTGATCTTATATGATTGTCTCATCAATTCTTAAAAAACAAAATCAGTTACACTTGATCATATATACTTCCATTTTTTTATCAAACATATTTACTTTTATTTTCATGAAAGATATTTATATTTAATTACAATTTATTGATAATTAATAAATTTAATGCTCATCACCATGCGTACTCACACCAGACATTAGTTATGCGTGTATAAAAAATATGGAAAAAGTTTCACTGGATCGTACGTGCCCATCACTTATATGAGGAGGATTTGAATTTAATCATGTCCAAAAAAATACCAATAATATTAGGCCCAAGAAAAAAGAATCAATCATCATTACTATTTTTATAAACTCTTAAAGTTATCAGTTAAAGATTATAACCTCTAAAAAATTTTTATAGTTGTAATGACAATTTATTTATGAAGATATTTACTCTAAATTTTGTTAGTTGATTCTCTCTAATTAAGGTTCCATTAATTGATCATTAGCTAATTGCTATCTAAGTTGTGACTCGTGAAAAATTAGCTTCTTTCACGTGGCAAGTGAGTGATAATTTTCTGTTCATTTTTTTCTTAATTGTTCATTTTTTTTTTGTTTGTTTTCTTAATTAGTTGTTATTAATTTGTTTATCATAATCAATCATATTTACTTTTCATATTCAAAGAAGAATATGTAGGTTGTGATTGCATCAAGTTTGATTTTCAAAGAATAATTCATATATATCTGTAGGAGGCAAAAGTTTGTCGACCAATTAAAAAAAATGACATCTGGAAAATAAATTGAATTTATTCGACCAATTATTATCCTCCACGTGTTAAATCAATTACGCCGGTCCATTTAATTGAATTTTAAATGGAAATACATCCTGGTCAATAATATCATGACACCCGTCAATTATGATGCAGAAAATAATAATTATTTCTTTATTTTAAAATAAAGGAATAACTATTTAACTTGGACCCAAGCCCAAAGTCTAGCGGAAACCCTAGGGGTTAGGCCTCTAGAGCCTATAAATAGGGGTCCTCCCCCTTCATTCTAAACCCCCCTCCCCTTGGAGATTCAGCAGTCAGCATCCAGAGGCTCCAGGAGATCAAATTGCCAACGGCCTTTAGCTACCAAGCGTCAAGGATCGAAGTCTGCAGAAGATCAAGATCGAGTCTCCAAGTCTTCGGCACGTCTTGACTAAGAACGACAACAGAGTTCTTCAGCAAGACACTCAACGGTGTAGAACTATAATCGGCCTCCAGCTACCAAGCGCCAAGGACCAACGCCCGCTAGTTCAACAACTTCTGTCCTTCACACCAAGGACTACAGTCGTCTTCTTCGTCTGGTTCATCGATCGAGACCAAGCACTCAAGCCCTCGCATCCAAGAACCTTAAGAACTACTGCTCAAGACCTTCAGCTACCAAGCAAGGATCAACACTCAAGACATTCAGATCAAGAACTACTGCAAGAATTCTTCGGCTAAACCTGCATTCGAGATCGAGATCAAGCGTCCACACCCTCGGCTCACCCAAGTTTCAGGAGATCGAATCAGGAACTACTTTATTGTATTTAATATAGAGATTGTACCCGCATACATTCGTATATTAATACAAATTAATTTGTTTCTCAATTTCCTGTCTTTATTTATTTAGACTTGAAATTTGTGTTTACAAATTTGGCATGCTCGGTGGGACATCTCTGCCTCTCATCTCTTTCTCCAAGAAGTCAAATTCGACTTTCGATTCGAGTGACGTAATGGCCGTCAACATGGAAGAAAAGATAGCTCAACTTGAGGCTATGCTAAACAAGCTCGCCAGGGAAAGTGAAGAGAATGACAAGAAGATCAGCGAACAAAGTGAGCAGATCGCAAAACTGATGAAGAAGATAGAGAAGCGCCCGTATCAAGACTCCGATGAAGGTTCGGACAAAGAGGAATCTGACAAAGAGTCTTCCAAAGGTGATAGTGACAAGAAAGAAAAGAATGACTCATTTTCAGAATCAATGACTGTAGAAGAGATTCAAAACTTATGCAGTGAAGGCTCAACTGAGAGAAGGATTTGGAAAGGGTAACTTATACAAGAAGCCACACACGAAAACGATTGATGCCCTTCGAATGCCACAAGGATATCAACCCCAAGAAATTCAATCAATTTGATGGAAGGGGTAATCCCAAGCAGCACGTTGCTCATTTTATCGAGACTTGTAGCAATGCCGGTACGGAAGGAGATCGACTAGTCAAGCAGTTCGTTCGCTCTTTGAGAGGGATCGCATTCGATTGGTATACGGAGTTAGAGCCTGAATCTATTAACAGTTGGATTCTACAGCACTCAATGGGTTGTCAGCATGACAGAGTTGACAAACACCCAACAGTGGGAAGGTGAGCCAGTCATTGATTACATCCATCGCTGGAGGGCTCTTAGTCTTGAATGCAAGGATCGCCTCACCGAAGCTTTAGCTGTCGATATGTGCGCTCAAGGTATGCAATGGGATTTGCTTTACGTCCTCAAGATGGTCAAGCCGAAAACCTTTCAGGAGTTGGCAACTAAGACGTATGATATGGAGATAACCATAGCAAGTCGACGGGGTAGGTCTTCATCTGCATTTGAATCAAGGAACGGAGCTAATGGGTATAAGAAGAATGGCAAGTGGCCAAAGACTTCAAAAGAAAAGTCAATGGCTATTTCAACAAGCGAACCAGTGCGAATCTCTGCTAAACCTAAACCCAAAAGGGAGAAAGTCGCTTCTTCGAAAGATGCTAAAAGGAAACGCCCTACACTGAAGGAGCTTCAAGAAAAGAAGTACCCATTTCCTGACTCTGATTTGTCAGAAATGCTCGACAACCTGTTAGAGACGGGAGTTATCGAACTTCCACAACCAAAGTGGTCGGAAGAAGCGGGAAGAACCACATACCCAAGATATTATCGATATCATAGGGTAGTCAGTCACCCTCTTGAGAAGTATGTCACACTTAAGGAGCGGATCATGAAGCTAGCTGAGGAAGGACAGATAATATTGGACTTAGATGACAACATCGAAACCAATTATGTTTTAGCACAGCCGATTCCAGCCAAGAGAAATGAATTCTTGATGATCCAGTTTGGATGTCAAAAACCAATTCCACTTTCTGTACGAGTGCAGGCCCCTCAAGATAAACATGAGCAAGTCTCAAAAGCTTTTGATGAAGAGGAAAGATGGAGCTCGGTGTCTCGAAGGAAGACTAGCGGGAAAAGGGAAGTCCAAACACAACCACCTTGAAGGCAGCAAAGGAGAATGAGAAATCCTCAACCTTCAGGAGAGAAGAAAATGCTTGAAGTCATCGAGAAACAAGAAGTCGGTTGTTCAGCTAAGTTGCTATCACGCTAGAGGAAGACTTTCCAAAGGATTCCTTTGGAAAATGCTTGAAGTCATCGAGAAACAAGAAAATGCTCAAGCGAGACCCTCGTCTTCCTATCACGCTAGAGGAAGACTTTCCAAAGGATTCCTTTGGAAAAGTTAACAAAGTTGCCGCTGTGAACATGGTCTCCTGCTTTGAGATCGAGGAAAAAGATGGCGAGGTAACCGATTATCAGCCTAAGTCAAAGCTCTCCGTGTTCGATAGGTTAGGATCAAGGATGCGCAAAGCATCTGTCTTTCAGCGGATAGGGTGTCGAGGGAAGCGTAAAGCCTCAGTATTTAGTAGGATCAAGGATGGTCCGATATCAAAGCCTTCTCTATTTTCAAGGATCAAACATAATGAAGAGGTGTCAAACTTACAGCCCCACCAGGAATAAAGCTCCGCATTCAGCCGCATTGGAGTCATCAACGAAGTTCAGAGCACTATCCCATCTCGCATGAAGCAGTGTTCAACATTGGAAGTAAAGACTGAAGGATCCCTTAAAGTGAAGAGACGCACTGTGATCTTCACCGGTCATCAAAGCAAAAACAACATCGACATGGAGCTTGAGCGAAAGGAGACGTTTTCTTCTGCTGAAGTCAAAATCTAGGAAAGTGAAGATGTAGCTCCCGAACAAGAGCCTAAACTGTTCACATAAAAAAAAATTCTTTTTATTTTTTTGAGTTTCTTTCATTTTCATTATAGTAATACTCCTGGCCCGCAAGAGTATAAACTATGTGCTAAATTAATAAATAAAATTTTCATTTCTCCTTATTTGAACTACATTTGGCTTGATCCTTATGAGTGTTTCATTCTTAAGGTACGTAGGCAATTTGGGTCTAGACCCAAATACAGTCATTCCCAAGAAAAAAAAAATCCATCGCAGGTCACCAAATTTTGAAGACTTTCCTGGTCAACAAACTCCAAGACTTTCAAGTCAACAACTTTAGGGACTTACAAGTAGCAAATTCAAGACTCACAAGTCAAAGTTCAAGACTTTCAAATCACCAAAGTTAAAGACTCCCAAATCGAAATTGAAGACTTTCAAGTCAAGGACTCCCAAGTCAATCAAATAAAAGACTTTCAAGTCAACAAATTTTAAGACTTTGAAGTTACCAAATTCACAGACTTTCAAGTCAACAAAAATTAAAGACTTATAAGTCAGCAAAAATTCAAGACTTTCAAATCAATAAATTTCAAGACTCTTAAGTCACCAGGTCCCTTAACTGCCAAGTTAACAACAAGACAAAGACTTCCAAGTCAGTCAAATCTCGCATCAACAAGTCTCCTGACTCCCACGTCGATAAAATGAAAGACGTACAAGTCAACCAAATTCAAATCAACAAAACACAAGGACTTACAAGTCAAGGAAAAAATCACGACTCCCAGTCAATAAAGTTCAAGATTTCCATGTCAACAATGCATACGACTCCCAAGTCAGCAAATCCAAAGACTTTTAAGTCAACAAACTTCAAGACTCTTAAGTCATCAAACCCACTGACTTCCAAGTCATCAAAAATTGAAGACTTCCAAGTCAGCCAAATTCAAGACTACCAAGTCGTCAAAATCAAATTTTAAAGACTTTTACGTCATCACAATAAAGACTCTCAAGTCAAAAGTACAAGAAATAGACCGACTTCCAAGTCATTATGATTGAAGGCTTTCAAGCCCCATTCTAGCTTGCCAAGATCTTCATGTCAGTGGTTTGCTTCAAATCAGCACCATCAATGAAATACTCAGGCTGGTTGACAACTTCCTTCGAGCATGCAATGTGGGGGCATCCTAGTTGTGTCGGCTGAATACTGCTCCAAGATGACATCATCATCCTTCAAATCAACGACGCACTCCTTTAGCCAAGTGGTAGACTTCTTTCACGCTAGCGACATCGACGTCTCATTCAGATCAATATTGGGGGCAAGCTAGCCGGTGATGTCCTTTTTTTTGTCAATCGATGACGCTTGTAGCCAAGAACAGATGAGGTGGCTTATCGTGGATCTTCAGAAGAAAGTTTGACTGACTCATCATGGCTTGACAAAGAATTCAAGTTCGCTCTTCATAACACATAGACGACAGAAAGTCCAGGAGGAATGTTCCACTTGCGGTGAGGCGCTAACTCTGTCGACCCAGACTGTACTGACGTTTTTGGGAGAGTTGTCTATGACTACTCTACGTCTTCATAGTGAGGCGCTGACTTTGTCGACCCAGGTCAGTTCTGAAAAAAGACACCTCAAAGATGTCTAATACATCAGAACGTCGCCAAGGAGTAAACCCAATGATAACTCCGTCGACCCAGGTCAGTTCTGAAAAGAGACACCTCAAAGATGTCTAATATATCAGACCGTCCCCGAGGAGTAAACACGATGACGACACAGTCGACACGAGATCTGAAGAGAGAGTAAGTGCGCGACTACTCTACGTCAATACGCTGAGGAGTGTTCCAGTACGGATGACCCGATCTACCACGATCAGATCTTTGCTTTTGAGAGAGTTGTTCAGGACAACTCTACGCCAACAGCCAAGGGAGTAATCCACCTAAAGCGAAGTGATGACCCAGTCGACCCTGACTGTACTGTCGTTTTTGTGAGAGTTGCTCAGGACAACTATACGCCAGCAGCCAAGGGAGTAATCCACCTAAAGCGAAGTGATGACCCAGTTGACCCTGAATGTACTGTCATTTTTGAGAGAGTTGTTCAAGACAACTCTATGCCAGCAGCCAAGAGAGTAATCCACCTAAAGCGAAGCGATGACATCGTCGACCCAGACAGTCCTGAAGAGAGTAGTCTAGGACTACCCTAGGACAACACGCAGAGGAGTGGGCAAGATACTGGCGATGACGAAGTACAATTTCAAGCAGATGATGTCAATTAATCTCAACTCCCTGCAAAAAAAAAAAATAAAGAGACAAGTGTTAGAAAAATATACATATTAGAAAAAGTCAAAGGATGAAGTAAAAAGCAAAAAAAAAAAGAAAGTAAAAAGGAATATTGAAAATCTATTAAAAAAAAAAGTAAAAAAAAACAACATGCATTACAAAAAGAAAAAAAAAGGTTATGTGAGAATAACATAATGTTAGAATTATGTTTGTTTCTATCATTTTATTTTAGTGGTGGGGTCCGCCGTAATTTTTAATTATAAAATAAAAAAGAAAAAGAGGGTAATAGTCATACTTCACGTGAAGATGAATTAACGTGACTATTAGATCTTGGCAAGAAGACAATTTTGGAATCCACTGTCAAATAAAAAAAAGGGGGGGAAGCAGTTGAAGTTCATCAAAGTAGCAGACATGCCCACGTGAAGTTGTTTTTTTTTTTTTGGTTCCTATATTTATTACTTAGTGAAAGTAATCTTCCGCTGCATTTCTCTCCACTCTTTTTCTACTGTCCAGAAGGATCATCATCATGATGATGATCAATCGCTGCAACTAAAAAAAATCGATACTCAACAAGAAAACAGATGTGAGTTTCCAGGAAAGAAGATCGGGTGCATAATCCAAATCAAGAACAGAATCAAAATCAAAAATCAGTAACATGATCAAAATCATGCCAACGATCAAGATTTCCAAGAAAATAAATCAAGACTGCGTCATCGTCATGATCATCCAGAGCATCAAGATCACAAGGATCCTAAGGCTCAAGAAAACAGATATGAGCCAAGATTGCCGCGAGTCAGACTCATACGTCGCAGCTTGTCTCCTGAGAGGATCTGCTGGCTGCAGCTGATTTTCCGGCCAATTTAGTGTTCATCATATTCATCGTCGGTGGTTTAATTATCAAATCGTCAGGTTCGTTGGAGCGGGCCGATGGTCTTACAGTTGAACTGGTGCCGTGGGAGATTGATGGATTAGACTTCATTGACGGGCTAATCAATCATGGAGGCGCAAACTACAGTAGTTTGCAACAATGCTCACAGCTCGAAGAATAATAGAGTCGAGCTACATTTGGGATGAAAGGTGAGAAATTGGAGGAGATGAACTATTGGTGGCGATGAATGAATTGAATTATAGGTGGGAGGCCCTTTATATAATTATCTTCCTGAGTACCCTACTCCAAATATAGTTCCAATTCAACTCCAACTCTAATTTTACTCTAAGAAATTTTATTCAATAATATCGGTACTCCAAATATAATTCCAATTCAACTCCAACTCTAATTCTACTATCCGAAATTTTATTCAATTATATTTTGGATAGGAGCGGATTCGGTTATGGACTTATACAAAAGATGCAATGCTGTAGACTTCCTGAAAAGTTGGATACCTGCAACAAATCTCATTAAACAAAAAAAAAGGGGGGAGGGGGGGAAGAGAATGATGACATGTGTAACCCGTTATTGATGTTCACTTTACAATTCTCTTTTATTAGTTGTCACCAATTAAGCATTTGTTTAATCAAGGCCCAAATCCAATTTGCACTTGTTGATGAAGAATAATGTTGAATGACCCAAATAAGAGAGAAACGTGCAAGAAAAACTTTGGTTAAACATTCGAGACCCAACCGCTTCAGACACTCCAAGTTCATATCCGCGGTTGACTCTCAAAGGGGGCATCTGTAGGAGGCAAAAATTTGTCGACCGATTAAAAAAAATGACATGTGGAAAATAAATTGAATTTATTCGGCCAATTATTATCCACCACGTATTAAATCAATTACGGCGGTCCATTTAATTGAATTTTAAATGGAAATACATCCTGGTCAATAATATCGTGACACGTGTCAATTATGATGCAGAAAATAATAATAATTTCTTTATTTTAAAATAAAGGAATAACTATTTAACTTGGGCCCAAGCCCAAAGCCCAGCGGAAACCCTAGGGGTTAGGCCTCTAGAGCCTATAAATAAGGGTCCTCCCCCTTCCCCCGGAGATTCAACAGTCAGCATTCAGAGGCTTCAGGAGATCAAACTACCAGCGGCCTCCAGCTACCAAGCGTCAAGGATCAAAGTCTGCAGAAGATCAAGATTGAGTCTCCAAGTCTTTGGCACGTCTTGATCAAGAACGACAGCAGAGTTCTTCAGCAAGACACTCAGCGGTGTAGAACTACAATCGGCCTCCAGCTACCAAGCGCCAAGGACCAACGCCCGCTAGTTCAACAACTTCTGTCCTTCACATCAAGGACTGCAGTCGTCTTCTTCGTCTGGTTCATCGATTGAGACCAAGCACTCAAGCCCTCGCATCCAAGAACCTGAAGAACTATTACTCAAGACCTTCAGCTACCAAGCAAGGATCAACACTCAAGACATTCAGCTCAAGAACTACTGCAAGAATTCTTCAACTAAACCTGCATTCGAGATCGAGATCAAGCGTCCACGCCCTCGACTCACCCAAGTTTCTGGAGATGTAATCAGAGGACTACTTTATTGTATTTAATACAGAGATTGTACCCGCATACATTCGTATATTAATACAAATTAATTTGTTTCTCAATTTCCTGTCTTTATTTTTTTTAGACTCGAAATTTGTGTTTACAATAACATAACTCAAAAAAGGTATTGTGATATTACAAGTATTTATTATTATATTGTATACTAGCTGGTTAAACCCGTGCGTTGCAGGGGTTGTTCCTTGCTCTTTCAGGTGTGTTTTAAGTATTTTTTTTTTTTTAGGGGAACATTAACAACCAGAAGAAGGATGCATTTCAAATTCACAAAGCCAAAGTTGGAAGTTGATCCTAAGAAGAACATAAACAATAATAGCATATCAAAAGGCTACTTCTACTAGGGGTGGAAGAAAAATCCGGAACCGGCACACCGAACCGGAAACCGGATAAAAAAAAATCGGGAACGGGCAACACCGAACCGGTTTAAAAATCCGGTACACCGCACCAGAAAAACCGGATACTAAACGGGCCGGTTCCAGTTTGGGATATTTACACCGACGGGGAACCGGCACCGCACCGTTAATATAATTAAATACATGTATATATAAATTTTGGTTAAAAATAAATTCTACCCAAAAATTCTACCCAAAATATAAATTAACTATTAAAAAAAAAAGAACATTAGGTGTTAATGTGTTATTGGGTTGGGCTTATGGGCTAGTAAATTTGGCTCTCTGACTCACACTCCTCACAGTCTCACTAAGACACTGACTGTCGAGTAAGGGGGAAGTAGGTTTTAGTATTTCAAATTTTCATTTTCCAGTTTAGGGTTTAGGGTTCTCACTTTTTTTTTTTATTAAATAGAGATTTTTTTTTGATTAAATAGAGATTTTTTGATGTTTGATAGAAATTTATGCGGTTCCGGTTCACCGGTGAAACTACACCGTTAAAGCCGGTGCACCGGTTTTTAAAAACCGGGTGATTCGGTTCCGGTTAATGGTTTTCGCGCACCGTTTCATCCGGTGCACCGCTTTGGCGCACCGAAACCGCATCGCACCGCACCGCACCGTTTCCACCCTAACTTCTACAAAAAAAAATATAGTATAAAAGGTTTAACTCAACTTATCATATTTACATATGTGCTAATATGCACTATCAAAATCCATATAACTACAAAACTGAGTTGTTCCTGTAACCATGTTACCATCAAAAAGGGCTATTTTTTCAAGCCAAAAAGTCTTCAAAAAGTCTTGAGTGTTGAGAAATTACTTGTTGCAGCAGGAAACAACTGACTATGGATACTTCAAAAAGGATTGGATTACAGCAACACATGCTGGTGGACAGGTATAACTTCATGTTTATGTGCATAGAGAAGTGGTTATGATATACTTACAGTCAAGTCTCAACATCATGAACAGACGCAACTGAGAATTTGATGTTTATTTCCCCATGATATTCATGTCGAGAAGCTTACTACAAACATATTCTCTTTAGTAGTAGAATTCAGTAAGCAGTTGCTATTGACTAAACGATCCTGTAACAAATGAAAGAAATGAGATTTTTGTTTGAAACACATGGTGCAAATTGTATATATGGAGATTGATTAGTAAATACCTCATTTGTGTGCTCCATCAAGTTTATAACAGTTACTGAGAACAAATTTTTAGCTTTCGGTCCAAATGTTACCAGTGTTATTAATCCCGAGCAATCTTGGAGTTGGGCAGTAATACAGCATCTGTACATGCATTTGTAAAGGGGAAAAGCCATATTAATTTGTATTTACATGGAAGCAATAAAATGCAGCTACTAAGTAAAAGATGATGGGAGAGAATACAATATATTACTTACCCGTTGCAGTAATTTGATTGCTGCGAGAAGTGCAGTGAGCTTGTGTGCTATGGCTACCATTTATTGCTTTCTGACATCAACTACAACACATATAGCAAAGTTTTTAGTCATAGTCGACAATGCATGCAGTGACACATATTTTGAATGTTTCACCCTGTAGAAAAGAACAACAGTAAATATAGGGAGAAACATGTTATAGAATAGTTGAGGAAAAGAGAGAGATAGAGAGATAAAATACGTGTCTGGATATTCTGGAATATCTGTTACTTTTAGTATTGGTGAGGGATGGAGAGGATTTCTTAGATGTTGACCCGGCTTGTTGTAGAAGAGAGATATGACTCCATATCTATTATTTCTTCCAAAATCTTTTTATTTTGCAGGGTCATGCATGTAATGTTTTGTATTAGTTTTTGCGTAGAATTAATTCAGAAAATTAAAGCAGGCACTTCCTTACCAAGAATGTAATGCAAAAGTTTCAGGAATATCATGGTTGATGAGCAATGCAGATGTTAATTTGGTGGATAGTGATAAACCTACTTTGAATATGTTATGAGTTATAATGATTTGTATGGAAGGGGGTAGATGTATAGATAAGCATGGTGTACTGAATCTTACCATTGTATTTATCCACTTTTATGCGCTTTGCCCATATAATAGTCCAATCACCGAGGTGATCTGCAATGTATGCACCTTCATTTTCTATGAAATGACTCCACATGGTTAACATTGTTGGTTTCAATCTGGGCAATTAGTAAGCAAATAGATTATTAGAGAATGTATTATGTCTATCTGTAGGAATATTTGTAGCAAAGTTATAATAATAAGGACCTTACTCTTGGTTGATAATGATGAATTCTTGGGTAGCGACTGCTTCCTTCTCGCTTGTTTGCTTATTGTGCATGATTATGGATTTTGGAGGCAAAGCGTCAATGACAATCGCTAGTATATCTAAGGAGTGTTGGTTGTTAGTTAATATTATAAAGGACAACTATGACTATTAGAAATTACAGTTAGTTTGCCTACCAAAACTAGTGTTCATCTGGCTGTGGAAGTCGTTGAAGTTGGTGAGCCTGAGTGGAGGAGTTGGGATGTTAACTTCAGAATTTATTTCAGATATTGAGCTTAGCTGATTGATGATTCGTGGTTGAAATTACTTCTAAAGTTAATATTATAATAATAAGGACTGTTGGTTGTTTTTTGAACATCAAGGTTGTGATGTCTTTAGTACTTTTATCTTTACTGTCCAATATTTCCTAGTTCTGGGAGTGATATCTTTGATATTCAAATAGTCAACAGTAGGTGTCATGTTTTGTTTCTCCTGAAAAAGTATGCAGACAATTATGTAAGAGAAAATGAAATTAGTTGGCATGGCTAAAGAAATGGAAAATATAAATGCAGAAACATTATTGATTAGTGATGTAAAATATTGATTAGAATATTGGGAACTAAGATAAATATGCAACTTATTATAATTACATAATATTGATTTTGTTTTATTGTTACTGATCAGGTCTTAGGAGATTCAAAAAACAACTAATTTTCATTGGGGAACTAACAAATAATATAAGAATAAAAATTGAAATACAAGCATGTGCTTAGTAATTACTTTAGGAAGAAAGCAGGCTATGGTTTAAGTTTTTTTACCTGGGTTAATGTTGTCGTGGAATGCAAGAAACGTCTTTCTATCAGTGAGTCATTATTTATGTCACTATTTTTTTTTTTAAAAGAGTACCTATTAGTAAATAATGAGGTTATGGATAAAGACATGTATATGGACAAGTGTCAAGAAATTGAAAAGAAATATGGTAGGTAAATATTAAAAAAAGTGAGATATTTTTACTGTTATACATTCTTAGAAAAAGATTATACGTGGATTTTATTTTGATAAATACTAAGCAAGAGAATAATGTATGGACTAATGCATGAGTTACATGTAGACAAAAGGAGGAGGTTACATATGTCATAAGTTTTAATAGATTATCATAAGTGCAATTGATAAGTAGATGACAACAATACTGAATTCACAGCAATAGACGATTGACATAGGTGCAAAGATTGAAGATGAACCGGAAAAATGTATAAAATACAGAGATGATATTTACAACAGAAGAGGATTCAAAGAAGAAAAAAATTTGAAAGATTAGTAGGCACAACTTAGTCCATAATTTATGAAAACCTGGGCAACAGTAAAAGTAACTTTGCATTAAAATCAATATGTTTAATTATTTATATTAGATGTCAAGACTAAAAGTTAAGGGCTATAATCCCATCCCATAAATGAAGCCTTTTTTCCTGAAATTCAACACAAAAAAATCACATAAATTGAAGTAGAGTTAGAAATTAAATCTTCTTCAGTTTATACAAATAACTAAAGAAAACCAACTCATCTATGATCATATATACATTATTTTGTCTATCACTTGGGAAGTGTGATGACAACACTGAAACAGAAGTTGTTAGCACAGGCCGAGTAAAACGAACTCCCTTTTTGTTTTTATAAAGTTGTAGTTTCTCTTCCTAAGTTGTCTACCAAAAGATAACAAAAAATTACTCGAAGGTACCCCAATATTTGAGGAAATTATTTTCCGGTACTCCAACTTTTCAAAACTCATTTTGAGATGCGTGTAGTAAATATAGAAAGCACTCTATAACATTATAAAGGAAATGTAATATAATAGGGAAAAAAATAGCATACCGCAAACTTCAATTTGACAATGACCTTTAAATAGTTTGTCATAGAGCATGATGCATGCTCATTGAAACAGTGGAAATGAAGGTGGAAGAATGCGACTACCGAACCCTATCATACTCCTTATACCACGCAATTTGATTTGTTACAAGTTTACAGGCCCAAGAGTGAGCTCAGTAATGTCAGGAAACAGAGAGGTTGTGGTCCTTCCATTATGATTGTAGAAGTAATTTCCCAATAATCTTTATTATAGACACAACATCTCAAACTTACCACCAAGCTCGACCATTTGGTGTGAATAACCAAGGAAATTGATAAAGCGGAAAAGAGAACTTCCTGTGTGAATATCATTGTACCTAAGAATTAAGGCAAGCAACTTGTTTGGGTTGTTGAGCTACTACCAGTATGAGTATCATTACTTATCCACTCCCTCATCACCATTATCTCGCTTTTAGGGTAGGTCTCTTTATGGGAAGAACTCAAGTCTACAGTAGATAAAATCAACATATGTCCATTAGCAGTAGCACAAGGAGTGACAATTTTGGGGCAAGTGGTCACATTGGGTCACCCAACTACCCTCCAAGTTGCGATGCCAGTAGTCAGCCCAAGACTCCAACTTGTGCTCTTCAAGGAAAGCTAAGCATCCACCCGCCCAAAACCAACTTCGGTTTCCTAATTGCCTTCCTAAACTTGTTGATGTTCACCCTGAAAGATTCAGTAGAGGAGATTTTAATCAGATAAATGTGAATGTATATCATACAAAAAAAACCACTATTACTACGCAATCATATATTTACAATACAAACAGAGGCTAAAAACTAATATTCTTCCATTCTAAGTTATATGTCACATGATTGATATATAATTTTAGAATACCGGGGACAATAGCCTGCACCATTACTCTCAACAACGTCATATAAGGAGGAATACATTGGAGACCAAAAGTGTCAGTGCTATTCTTCAAGGTACAACCATGGTATCGATACAATCCCCAAGAGAATAGGGAGAGAATTGAGAGACATTGTACCAAAATGAATCAGAGGAACTTCCACAGGAAAATTCCAGTCAGCATCATCATTCCCAAATTTCTTTTCCTCGCTTTGAGCCCAAACAATCATGATAACATGACCCCAAAGCCATTAATAGAATAGGGTGCACTCCACACACTGTGAATATAGTAATTATGTAATACAATGAAAAAGGTAATAAAATGAGAAAAAACTGGTCTTGTAAAAATTTCAAACTGGCCTTGTATACAAAGCGGAAAAGGCAATGAGAAATTAATGTATATTATCATGAAGACAAAAAATTCGTTAAGCATTAAGGAAATGATAATTGTGTGAACTATATTCAAGGAAAGAAAGAGTATATTAAAGCACAAGACACTAAGCAGGGAGACAAAACTTACAGATGGGAACTTGGCAGTAAGAAAGGGGTGATTCGGCCAAACCCTCTAGAGGGTGAAAGAAAAAGAACTTACAGATGGGAACTTCTGTTTTCTTCGCTCGAGTCTCCAAATTTAGCCCGATTTTTCGCGCAACTCCAGCAACCATATGAGATTCTCATATTCTCCACATCATTTCAAGATCAACGGATGTATCAATTAGTCTTCTGTCGCAAGTTTAGCAACTGTTGAGCAATGGAGAATCAATAATTACCTGATATTTTTGGGTTAGGGTGGTTAGGTTGGGTGAAATTCATGTATAAAATAAATGGGTAGGAAATTAGTAGGGCATTAGTTTTTCTTCTTCTTATCTTTCAATATATAACTTTCTTTTTCCTCTACTCTGGTTCCCCATATTAGTTTTTCAGCTTTTGACTAGTTTTTCTGTTATTGATATGGATTTTGTGAGTTCGGTTTGAGATACTCGATTTTGAAAGGTTTCTTCCAGTTGCAAGTTGTAATTTTTTAGATTGGCGTGTCAATATAACAAGTTTGATTGTAGTTCGATCTCCAGGTTTCAATTCCCTTTTTTTACTTCTCTATTTAATTTTTTCCCATTTATTATTACTATTATTATCATCATCCAAGTAGCAAAATTTGGTAGAGATTAAATTAGTATTTTAGTAGAAATTTTATCCCCTATTTTTCTTACTCTGTTTTGTTTGTTATGGCTGTTTGTGCATACTACTAGCTTTGTATCATTATCATCTATATTTTGTTCTCTTTATTTTTTTTTTTAGTATCTGACATTTACTGTAAATAGTCAAACTTCATTAAGTTGAAAAGAAAAGGGGGGGGGGGTAGAGTTGTCTGTCAAGTAGTCATTAGATGCTATGTAGTGTCTTTCATTTTATTTTATTCTTTTTTGTTTCATTTCCTTTCATTTTATTTTAATCTATTGTTAACTAATTGTTAACTAATTCATTAGAAGTCGTTAGGATTAAGTTGAGTACTTTTTTTCAAAAGGGTCTAGTTCATGCAATTTTTTTGTTTGGTCGTTGGATTCTTCCAGTGTATCTATTTATTTATTTATTTTTATTTTAGTCATTGTTTTATTTTAGTTCATAATTAAATTAAGTGTCATTTAGTTATTATTAATTTGTTAATTATTTTTGGTTAAAGTTTGATACTACCGTCCTCATGGGAACGACCCGTATTTGACACTTTAATTATAAATAAAGAATTCTAATTTATAAATAAAGATTTTAATTTTCTTATATAATATGGCATCTATTCCACTTTAATTAACTTATCAATTTTCACAATATTTGGTTATTTTACCCCTACCCTTTGCTCTCCTCCTAACCCTTCATGACATCTTTAAAGCTTTAATTACTTAACTAACAAAAATTTCTAAGGGCAAATTTGACAATTCATTGATCTTCTTTTAGTAATGACTATGCTCTCTTAATTGCTTCAATTTCTCCTCTACCTTCTCAAATGTCAAATATTAGGAAATGGAGGGGGTAAGAACATGCAATTATATTTTTGTGCTAGTAAATACAATAATTAATATATTTTCTTCATTTCTTAATATTTGTCAGTTTAACTAACTTTTTATTTTTTTTATAATATCTGTCACTTTATAATTCTTATACAATATTGTGGACTATTTTATTAAATTTACCTTTTACTTTCATCATTTTCAAAGTAATTATATAACTAGAATAATTTTTTTTGTTAATATATAAAAGAACTATATTTTTTTTATTTATCTCCCCAAACCAAAACATTATAATTATTAAGGGATGTATCTTTTTTTTTTTTTTATTCGAGTCACAAACAACAACATTAGTGAAAAGGCCAACCTAACTATAAGGCATCTATATAGTTTCCTTACCAGCTAGATCGACCCCAAACACAAAACTAGGCAAACTAACACTTGTATTTAGAAAAACATCGACAACATTGTTAGTATAATATGTGTTCCCACAACATTGCTTCTTGAACGCATCCATGCTAATCTAATTCGGATGCTCGATTCTCCTCTTTGTAGCAACATTCTCGTTCTGTAAGATCTAGCAAGAAATATTAACCTTACCAAGAAAAACTCTTCCACGAAATTTTCTTCTCAACTTGTAGAAGTCCTTGCTCCTTTGAGTGTCCTTGCCAGTAGTATGAGTCCGATTAAAAGGATAATAACACTTCCTCCTTGACGATCGCGATAGAGACTTGAAAAAGAAAACATCAGATACTTGACTAATGGTGGAACTAACGTCCTCATTAATAGCCCGCGGACAACATGAATCAACACCTTATGTATCATACTCTCCATTAGAATCCTGCAACATCTTCGAAGTCGAGTCTTGTGCAGTACAGACACTTACATTGATTTCCTACTACTCTACATCCTTATTCACCATCTCTTGCTTGCGACTTTTCCTTAACATTGGATACTCCAACTCATGTAATAGTTATAACACTTTGCTGAAATCTTCTTGAAAAACTTACCTGCTTCCCTTCAATAATCCTTTGATATGTCTCCTTAGAAAGTTGAAGACCCACTTTGGGTCGCTTTGAACATGAAAAGATTACCACGCATGTCTCATCAAAACCAACTTCATATCCAAAGTTACAGACCCTATCCCTCTCAATGAAACTTGTTTCCGTCGTCAAATTGAATTCTTCATCCAATGCTCATTCGCAATTAGATGACCGACTTCGAAAAGTATCAACAATCTTTGATCTGATCATGCTGACATCCCTCAACATTGGTAATAACAATACAACAAGACAATTCATTCCCATTGTCTACTACATTCAACATATCCTTTCTCCAAGAAATTTTATTCCTTACAAGCCATAATTATCACCTTACGGGTGTACAGAATCTACAACAAAACACTCAGTCACAGAAATATCCTTGAGTCCATTACATTTGAATTATGAATCCATCTTCTGATTCTCCTCGTTAACAAGATCTTTGGATCCATCATCACATATTGTTGAACCCATCTTTTGTACCCCATCATCACATGGTAAATCTTGAATTACCGTAAAACCTCTAACGGCACCCACAAGAGTTAGGTTCACAATCTTGCGACTAGGGAGTACCTTGGGGTTGTAGCAATAAAAATCGTACTCCTCCTGCAAGGAGTATCCTATTATTTAAGTCAAGCACATTAAATTACAAGCCTCACTTTCGATAATTCAGTCTGCATCTACTTCCCGGTTAAACCCCTCGATTTCAGTCACCCACAAAAACCCAATTTTATTTGTATTTTTCCCAGCAGAAGCAAGCCAACGAAGACCGACGTTGCGGTAAGACACAAAAGAAGCCGAAAGGGATGCAGGGGCTGGTGGTGTTTGGCCATTGTAGTTGAGGTCGAGGTTGAGGCTGAGCCAAACACCATCTAAATTTCGAAATTCACTGAAATTGACAAAATTGGTGAAAAATCCGTATCGAACCTTTACGTGCTTTCCAATTTTCTTCATCCTAATCCCTATATGAAGCCCCCCAATTTGTGCCCTTAAAAACCGTTAAAAACATCATATCTTTTGGTCACTTTCAAGGTCTTCTGAATTGCATCAGAGGCTACTCCTTATTAGCTTGTGGGATCCTGGGATTCATTAGCATTTGCTGGAATGACTGGGATGACAACTGAGAATGAACTCATTGAGAAACTTAAGGATGTTGGAAGCAGGATTTTGCGACCTCCATCTTCAACACCTCAACTCTTGGACCTTCTTGATGTAAGACCCACTTGCTCAATTTTCTGCTTTTCACTTGCTTTGTTTGCTTGGCTGTTGTTATGTGCAGTTGCTGTTTGTGCATTTTGGTGGTTTGATGTGAAAATAATTGGTTCTTTGGTTGTGGATGTTTGAGAATTTTGTATTTTTGTGGTGTATTTATTCTAAACTGTCGAAGCTTGCTTAGTTGCAGACTTGCAGTGAATAATTAGGTATGAGATATTCCTTATAATTCCTTCTCTTTAGGAATTGTCGTTTTATCAAGTTTGTAGTAGTCTGCACTGGGCAGTTGATATTACTCCAATTTGATTGTAGAAATTTGGGTTTGTGCCTGTACTGGTGAAGCTGAGTGCTTGAATTGATATGTTGCAGCCATGGATCTCTCTGATAGAGAGGGGGTAGAAACAAAGGGGGGAGAAAAATATTACTCCAAATTCAGAAAACTGAATGGGAAGGGATAGGCCATTTGGATTTTGATTAATGATACTACCACCTACTAACAACATGCTGCCTCAACTTGTGTTTATCCGTTGAAATCTGGTTGTAAGAGATCTGGGTGTTGGCAGTTACCTTGTGTGAAGAGGTTGTTTCTAGCGGGACTTAGTTGCTGGATGTTTATGAACTAAGGAGCACCAACTCTTTGTCGTTTCATGTATCTGTTCAGGCACGTGTTGGACACCAACACTCTCGGGCACTCTCAAGTGCATGCAAACCACATAAATTAGACAAATAAATTCAATTTCCTAGTTGATAGTGTTAGGATGGACACAATAAACAACAGTTTGTTATTGTCCTTGTCCAAACATGATCTTGGCACGACATGGAATAAGGGTTTGCCAAGTTGGTAACTACTTCCATCTTCCAAGCTCCTTACCAAGGTTTAATTCTTGGTGGAAGCAAAAAAATATCTCCCTTGAGTGGTAATTGTGGGGTTGATGGGTCATGCTTGTCATTGGCAGTTCGGTACCCCTTATCCCTGTCTTGTAAAAACTTATTTGTGGTTACCTCCAAGATATGGGCCTACTTAGCTTTCATAGATTAAAATGATCCCCCAAGGCGAAAATTGTGTTATAAAAACATAGGTAATGAAATAACTATTTTCTTACTATTATATGTCTACTGATGGTGCCACATACTTTTTTTTTCTTTCCTGAAAAATCATGTGTTTACATGTCCATCAGTCCATGTGAGGGATCAGTGTCCTTGCTTCATGGTTATGAATGTCATTTCTCCATGTTGGACCAAAATTTGTGTTTTTCTATTAAGGCAATGTTCTTGCCAGACAGCAGTACCTTATATAAGGACTTAACTGGTGGTACATCTCCACACCCCATGAGAGCATACTATCTCCCTAGAATGGCAAGTGTGTGTGTGTGTTTTGAGGGACTGAGTTTGTAGAGAAGCCTGTTCCAAGGGGTTCTAAATTGAAAACCCATGTTTGCTTTCAAACCATTAAAGGAAAATGGAGGGATTCTTTGGACAGAAGTTTTGCTTTAGTCCTCAGTAATCCAAGTCATAAGATTGTTCAAAAACTGACTTTTTCTAGTGTCCAACTTTTGAGTAGTATTCATGAAGGTTTCATTGCTAACTGTGAAGTGTTTTCAGCGCGCTGATGTCTGAGTCATTGTGTTTTTTACTGTGGTGTCGTCATCTGTGAGTATTCAGCTCTCAAGTAAGGTCTATTTGCAGTGAATTACAAGCTGTTTAATCGGAAATGGATCTGTTTCCCTTGATTTTTGTGTGTTATACAATTCCTTAAGAAGAATCTGTGCATAGCTAAAGCTACAAGGCACTTTACATTGGTCAAAGTTTCCACTTCTCTTGACTGGCTTTGAATTTTGTTTTAGAGTAGGTATGAAATGTGATTGCGATTAGAGCTTGCCTTGTTTGGCACATGCTGGTCTGATGAGTCATTTCCAACGCAGGCTTTTTGCACTAGTTTGCTTCATTAGCAAGAGCAGCAGCAACAACAACAACAATAACAAACCCCAATATAGTACCGCTAACGTGGGGTTTGAGAGAATCTAGATGTAGGCAGCCTTCCCTTCATGCATGGGAGTGCATCAAGAGGCTGATTAATCGTGTTCATGTGTGGGTTACTTATTGGATGGTGTCTTCAAGTGGGTTATGATATGCATTGTTTTGTGTATTTAAAGAATCCAATCGCCCTTTTTCCAAGTTTGCAAATACTTGTGCTAACAGACCTTTATTTAGTTTATTGTATTGCAATTATGTGTTTATGCTTTTGTTGTTATGAACCAGCCTTTTCAATGTCCACTTTTGTTTTTCGTTGCATTTTTTGATTTCTTTTATGATCTATGTTGTACTATTTTGTGTCCTCTGTGGCTGTGCCAGAACCAGAATGTAATGCCCTACTTTGTGTTGCTTGTTAGACTTGTAGAGTTGGGGTTGGGGGGTGGGTGGAGCTTTGGCTACTTTTGAGCTGAACTATTGGCCCATACAACATTTATTAAGCAATCTAGCTATGGCTGCATTTATGAAAGTTGTGGCTGCACTGTGACTGTGTTGTAACTGTAGTTTATTGTAGCTGTAGTGTAGTTGTCTATAGCTGTGTAACTATGTAAGTTGTAACTATGTTGTGACTGTGTGCAGAGGCTGATTGAGTGTTCATAAATGATCGCGTGTCTCATTTACTTCAGTATGCCAATTGAATAACTTTCTTTATTGTGTTCATCACTTTCTTTGCATGAGATGTGTGAGATTTTGAACATGTTTTCTCATTTGATAAAAGGACTGCTTTACCTTTGTGGGAGGTCTGTTAGACGTACATTTATTAAGCGTTTATGTAATCTTTTTGTTATAAAAAAGAAAATATTAATATTAATACAAAAAATTACTAAGGGGTACCCTAATTTTTGGTGAAATGTT
This sequence comes from Portulaca oleracea, assembly GCA_029582165.1. Classification (NCBI taxonomy): domain Eukaryota; kingdom Viridiplantae; phylum Streptophyta; class Magnoliopsida; order Caryophyllales; family Portulacaceae; genus Portulaca; species Portulaca oleracea. The sequence goes on from CM055874.1 coordinate 42,725,004, forward strand.
TTTCTGGTACCCCAACTTTTAAAAACTAATTTTGGGGTACCCTAACTTTTAGAATTAGAAATAATTAGGTGAATTTTCGGCCAATGATTTGAATTCACCGGTGAGTTTTAGGCGGAAAATTGATTAAGTGTTTTTGTGGACGAAAATGCCCTTTGTTTTTGTGGACGAAAATGATTTGAATCAATTGGAGTTTCACCGGGAATTCACCTAGTAATTTCTAATCCTAAAAGTAAGGGTACCCCAAAATTAGTTTTGAAAAGTTAGGGTACCAAAAAATTGTTTCTTCAAAAGTTAGGGTACCTCTAAGTAATTTTTTGATATTAATACCTAAATTCAAAACAGGAAAAGAAGTAGTGATACCTTCTTTAGAATATGAAAGGCATTATGCAAAGTTAAATGTGAAAATATAATGTTAAATTAGTGTTAATTTCTTAATAAACCGATTTTTTTTTGGCGTGAAATTATTAAACAGAATTATTAATAGCATAATCTTGACTTTCCCCATAAGTTGATATGAAAAGTTGCATTTACGTAACTTCTTCAAATTTAGAAGTTGACTTTTCTGGAGATTAACTTTTTTCTAAAGCTTTTCACCAAAGAACTTAGTTAGAAATGGCTATAAATATAGGAGATAAAGCTCCCCCAAAAGTTAAACCTAGTGGTACACCTAATTATTTTTATTTTTATTTTTTTTGTAAGCTATTGGGCTATCCAATAGTCTGAGACTGATACTTGGTTGATATGCTTGGTGACCCTAGAATGTAGATTTCATACCTAGGTTAGCTTACTTATGTCCAATTTTGACTTACTGTGTGTCTTAATATTTTTCCCCTTAGAAATGGTGTTTGGTGAATTTGTTTATCACTCTAGCAGCCTTGTTCACCTTTGGCTATCGTTCAGTACAAGGATTAATTCTGTTTAAATCCTAATGTCTAGGAAGTCAGTACGGTCTTGTCGAAGGTAGGCCAAAAACCGTCAGAATCAGTGAAAGAGGCACTTCTACTGTCCATGAAGGCTCTAATGGGTGATCAGCTTCTGCGAAATTCAGATCCAGATGCCAAAATTAGAGTTGCTACTTGTTTGAATGAAATCATGCGTATATCTGCACCAGTTGCCCCATACAATGATGAAAATATGAAGGTAGGGGCAAAGATCTATGCTTTTCTCTCTTTTAGGCATTATTGAGAGTCTCGTTTTTTAGTTACTGGACATTGTATGATAATGATTATGTGTGCTTTTCTTTTTTCGTTGTGTTACTTCATTTTGTGCAGGAAATCTTTGGGTTGATAGTGGCTTCATTTGATCATTTATCTCCTCTTCATGGCCCCTGTTATTCTAAAGCGGTTTTAATTCTAGAGAATGTCGCAAAGCTCCGGTCCTGTGTTATGATGCTAGACCTAGACTGCGATCCACTAGTGACAAAGATGTTTGAATTGTTTTTGAAAAACGTCAGGTGAGTTTCAGACTTATTCATGTACTTTTTCAGTTAATATGATTGAGTGTCTCTACCATATGCCCATGCATGCAGTGGGAGTCTTTCTTTTGACTGTTGGTGATTGATTGGCCTGAGAGGTTTATTTTTTTAATTACTTACAGGATCAGGACATTGCTGAAGTCTTTTGATTTCTTCATTACATACCCATGCACCCACCCGTAAAAGAAAAGGGGCTTTGGGGGAAGGAGGGGGGATAAGTATGAATAAATGGTATTTGGATTTGGGCATTTGTATACCTGGGTTTTTCTATTCTATGAATATGGATATCCTTAGCTCTACGATTCTGTGGTTGTGATAATGGCAAGTTGTTTCTGAATATTGACTGTACCCTGGCCCACGCTGCAGAACAAGACTTGGTGGAGGGCAAAAAATAACCTTTCTCCAACCATCATTAACCTTATAACCTTTACGGAGTTGTAAAATTCTGGGCTGTCTTTATGATACTGTTCACAGTGTCTTTGCAAAGTTAAGTTTTGAATTTGAGCTGTTGCAGTAATTGACTAACATGTTTTGTTTGAACTTTTAGCTCTGATCACCCTCGTTCGGTGGTGCTTGCCATGGAGGCAATCATGGGTGTCATGATAAAGGAGAGCGATACCATACCACAGGAGCTCCTTCAGGTCCTGCTAGCAAGTATAAGGAATGACAACCTGGTAGGTTTTGCATTAATGTACTTTGATGTTACTGTCTTATACTCGCCTTTTAACTATTCCAAGTACCTTCATAAATACCTATGGTTTCCTTTCAGGATATCTCACCTGCATCTTGGAAACTAGGTGCCAAAATCATCGAAGAATGTTCAGAGAAACTTAAGCCATATATCATGGATGCAGTAGATTCAATGGGTTCGTCCTTAGAAGATTATGCTCCTATCCTTTCTGCAGTATGCAAGAAAGAACACGAGTCTTCCGAAAATCTCAATGATGATCCTGCCAGCGATGTGGTATGCTCTTTACTTTTCTGAATACTTTATTTGAAATTGACAGGATGTGAAATACATTTCTTCACAATTGAGAAGCCATAGCGTCGTAGCTTTTTTGGTGTGAAAATCAGCTGCAATGTAGAAACTGTCATTAGGATGTAGGGAGCATACATCTTTTGTGGTTTATTTGAGTGCTATCCTCTTATGCGTAAAATTATGTGAGGTGCTTGAATTGGCAGTCCCAGATGATTTGTGGTTGTCATTGTTTTCCAACAAACAATCTGTAAGATTGTTTTCATTCTCATACATGTTCCTTTTAAATGTAGAATTGATCTTAGTTTGCTCTTTTCATTGTTGATTAGGTGCTAGAACGTACATAATTTGATTATAGTCAGTAAATCAGCATAAATTGCAGTTTTAGATTTGAACAAGTTTAAAAGGAGAGAATGAAATTTCACATTATCGAATAAAGTTCTGTTCGTTTAAAATCATGCAAAATTATGCTGCTACATGCAGCTTAAGTCAAATCATATTTCATGACATATAAGTCAAACTAAATCATAAAAAGTGATCAAAATTGACATATTATCTTTTCAAGACTTTGGTACTCAAAATCAATTAGGTTTCATTGAAGCAACTAACCCCCGTGGATATGAATACATGAGATGTAACCAGATCGTCCACCAGGCCTCCTGTATCAACTTTAGTTTTGTTTTTTTGGGTTGAATTCCTGGAGTAACTAAACAGTTACCTCAGTTCTAGCTTCTAAGTCATATAGCAATGAAGTTTAATGTGGCTAGTGAGATAATTAAACATGAACTGCAAATTACTTGATTAGAGAAGTTAGATGCTGAGAGAAATTGAGTTGCAAAATATACTTACTATGAATCACAAGCACCATAGAACAGATGTGAAAAAGGTTGATCACAAACTAACAAAATTAATTATGTGTAGAGCAGTAATTGTTTAAGCCTCCATATCTTCAATCAATGAAATGAAGAAGTTTAGAAATGAGAAGACTGAACGACACATATTATAGAAATAATTAATATGATAGAAGGATTGAGAAAGAGGAACTAAGAAAACTGAACTAAAACATAAAGAGTTTCAGGTCGTACCTCTCTTTCCTTCTTTTTTTTTTTTTTTTTTGTAACTTTGGGTTTATTACTATTTGTTATTCTAATATTCATATTTTGGTTATCCTAATAGTTCCAGACCGTGGACAACGCATCAAACGAGAAACAAAACATTTTCATTTCTTTGTCATTAATTATTTAAAGCTTAACACCACTATGGTTCATATTAATATCTTGAAATTGAGTGAGGGCCCAACTTTACACTACCCAAAACAAATTAGTTGAATAGTATCAAAATTTTCAATACTCCCTCCGTTCCATATTTTAATTGTCATAATTTTGACTTTCACGGTCTTCAATGTCACTCTTTGATTGATAATTTCTTACATAATATGTTATTAACAATTGCAATATTATACTTTTATGATAGTATTTTGCGTTACGAATCTAATGGTGGTAATTTTATATAGCAACTCGTATATATTGAGAAATTCATGGTCAAATTTTTTGAAATTTGACTGCACGATTTCCAAAGATGACAATTAATATGGAACGGATGAAGTATGTTTTTTGCTAGTGTGTTGAAGGAGTTGAGGTGGGCCATTACCCAAGGTGATCCCCTTATTCCTTTGTCTTTGCTAATAATGTGATGTGATTGGCAACCTTAATGAGAACAAAATGCAAAATTCATCACCAATATTATGAATTTGGCAAAAGAAAAATGAGCCAATGAAAAACATAAACACTGCAGCATTTATGCTTTGTTATTTAGATGAGCATTGTTTCTAAATTATGTATACTGGTTCAACCTCTGGAAAGTGAAACTTGACATGCAATTTATCCCATTGAACAGGTTAATGGCAAGCCATCCGCTAATAAGAGTCATTCTGCAGAGTTTGTGCAAGCTTTGAAGGCGATAGAACGTTGCAGTAAGAAGGAAGTGGAAGGAGCTGATGATAAAACTACAAGAGATCCCAGTACCACGTCAGGAAGTGCTACATCCAAAAAGGGGAAGAAACAAAGTACTCATGAGCGCAATGAGGGAAACGAGAACTCCTTTGGGAAAGGGAAGGTATCTCTTGGAAGTCCTCATACACACCCGAAGAAAAGTTCTCAGACGTCGAAGGGTGAGGAGAAGACAATGGGTGGTGAGAACCTTGAACGTAAAGTCTTGATAGAAAGAACAACAGATTCTTCGCTTGGGGACAGAACCAAAAAGAAGGGAAGGCGATTGAATAATGATGTCTCCTGGGGTTCGGGAAGCAAGGAAGTAAGTGTTAATTGAGTTGTCTTTTATTGTGCCATTGCATTTTCTTGGTTTTCCTTTGTTTCTGATCAGAAGAGATGGTTACCTCTTAAGAGTACAGGAGGTACATCCAGAAAGGACAAGGCACTAACAAGTGATGGCTCAAGTGCCAAGTCTCATAAGAAACGAGCTTCCTTGGATGATGATGTATGTACCATGTCCTCTCACTTGATCAATATATGTGCTCTCCTTTTTTCTTTAACTTTTCCGTCGGTAAAGTTAAGTAAACTTGCCATTGAGCATGAATAGGCATATACACCATACTTGGGGCATACCCAAGATTACATCATTACTTTAACTGCAATCTATCAAACCAAAATTTGACCACTTTCTTACTAGACATAAGGTAATATTTTGATATCTGTCTTATCCGGTTTGCTGCATTGCTTTGCTTTAGTGCCCGAAGGTTCGTGAGATAGATAAATATTCAGTTGAGTCTGTGACATAAGCAAAATACTTGTTTAGGGATACCACTTGTTAGGAGCTACTTCTTTAGAAGTAGCCATAAGAAGAAAAAAAACTCATTTAGGGCTATGTTACTTGGGTACATGTGTCCATATTGGACACACATATGGTTGTTAGACTCAACTATTTAAAAGAAAATTTGAATATTTTCAGTCTAATTTGAAGTGTTGAGTGTCGTACCCTTGTCCAGGTATCGAGGGTCCAACAATGGGTATAACATGTAATATGAAGAGTCGGAGTAACATAGATTTATGGATATCTTAATTATGGCAAGCTAGTTTTCACCATCTTCATCCAGTTACTGAGGTCTGGGTGGCCATTATAAGCTGGAGCAACCCTGTATTTGCCCAGTTGCATTAATGTCCAGTTTTGTTCATCACTATACCAGTAATTCATGCATTTCTTCAAGCTCAAAATCCTTCTAAAGTACCAACTTGTGTCATTCTTGCTATTCACATTCAATAATAGGTAACTCCTACATATTCTTTTTTTCACTTGTTCGGCTGAAGGAAGACTTGCTGAAAATTTCTGTAAATGGGAGAGGGAGGAGGTTCACTCTTCTTTTGCACCTTTCTCCAAGTCAAAGTCTGATCTTTGGCGTAATCAATTTCGTAGTGGTTTAAGCTGTTTCTTCCTGGAGGCTAGAACCAATCGTTCTAGAGAATTTCTTCAGCTTTCTTAAGTGAAGAATGGCAGGAAAACCTTTATCATCTTTCCAGTGGATGGAATGGCAAGGGCTGGTCTAGTGTTTTTGACGCCTTGGCTGATGTTGTGAGTCCCTCCGGAGGCAACTATTGTCAGCCAACTTCTAAATCAGTTCAACGTCCCTGCCATTTTGATGGTGTTCATCTGCCTCCTCCTCCTCTTGGCTGTTGCGAACTGTGGCCTTATGGGTGAGCCAACTACCTTCCTACGCTCTTTTACGAAAGTGGCTTCACCCTCTTCTAGGAGGAGGGTTTGTTGCTTCCAGGGTGGAGCCTACCAAATCCAAGGAGGTCGATAAGCACTCGTTTCTTATAGGTAGCAACAGGGTCCCTCTAAGGAATAAGGGTTGACCATCAACCTCTATCAATCCTAAAGTCTATTATCGCCATAAAAATCAACCAGAATGTGAACTCCCTATCCACTGGGATTAATTCAGTTGGTTCTGGGTGTGAGAACTTGTGTGAGACAAGCTCGGCTGTTCCTACATTGTTGGTGTCTAGCAAAAGAAGTCAAGATTCTCTTTCTTCTTCTTTGACTACAAAGGCGGTTGAATCTCTGGCAATCCATCTTTTCTTCTTCTAGGGTGTGTTGGAGAGATCCAACGGGGTAGCCCACTTGAACCAAGGCCCATGGTACACAAGATAAGTGAGGTTCCATCTTAAAACCAATTGGTGTTAAGAGGAGTAGCCCACTTGACTTATATACCATGTGCTTTCTCCTTACTTTTTCGATGTGGGACATTTTACTCATGGGTGAATCCCAACAATCTCCCCCTTCACACATGAGTCTCTCCCCCTTGATCGGAAACCTCTTTTGACCAAGGTTTCAAGTCACCATCAGGAGCCCATCATAGCCGCACCTTACTCTACAGAGCCGCACCCTACTCCACCTGAGTCTCATGCCACCACTCTGTCTCAAGAGTCCCAGCCGCACCTTACTCCACAGAGCCGCACCCTACTCCACCTGAGTCTCATGCCACCACTCTGAGCATTCAGGAGACCCAGCCGAGCACGCGCTATGGTCCCTGCTCCTGTCCACGGTGATCTTCCCGCACCTTGCCTGCGCCCAGCCGAATGAACCATCGGCTCTGATACCACTTGTTGGAGAGATCCAACGGGGTAGCCTACTTGAACCAAGGCCCATGGTACACAAGTTAAGTGAGGTTCCATCTTAAAACCAATTGGTGTTAAGAGGAATAGCCCACTTGACTTATATATCATGTGCTTTCTCCTTACTTTTTCGATGTGGGGCATTTTACTCATGGGTGAATCCCAACAGGGTGGAAAATGTTTGACCTGCATCGTCTTGCTTGAGTCTACCTTGGGTAAATGAAGAGAGTGCCCGATCCTCTTCTTTGGTGATCGATTCCTCATTCTCTCTATTTTTTGGTCAATCTTTTTTGTCTCCTTTGGATTGTGGGTTGAATCTACGCAACAGTCTTCCGTGTGAGCTACCTCAAGATGTGGTATGTGATGCTATTGCAGGGACAGTAGGTGCTCGAAGCAATGTTTTAGTTCAAACATGAGGGATTTCCCATTTCAACCAAGGGCTCGGGACTTGCCTATAGTTCCAGTGCCACCAGTTTCTGAGACTTTGGCTACTCCCTTGGCAATTGATTTCTCGTCTTATCAACCCTCGAATGAATCTTTTGTGTTGATGATGTTTGGGATGGAGAGAACGTTAACACCGTAAATGTCTCTAAAAGTGGGCAGCTTCGAAGCTTAGAGGAGTGGCTAAATTTATCGGTGCTGCAATCTCAGGCCATGAGAATGAAGTTCTTCATCTTCTATCTAGAATTGAGAAGAGTAATGGTCTGTCCAAGTCAAATGACCAGAAAACTCCTCCTCGTCTAGAAAGCAAAGGGAGCTCAAGAGGCTTGAGTTTGGGGTAAAATTATGATAGGCGTGTTCTTCAAATGCGATGATGATTTCTTATGTATAGGTTTCTGTCTGGGAATGTGAGGGGTATTAATGATCGTGATAAAAGGACCTTGCGAAGCAATTTTTTGAGAGATTGGAAGAGTGATCTTGTTTATCTTCAAGAGACGGAACTTGAAGTTCTTTAGCTGGATATACCCAACATTTTTTTTTGTTTGGGGGGGGGGGGGTCATCATTTGGTCGCTTATGTGCTTCTCAAAGCTTTAGGTTCTTCGGGAGGGATAATAGTCATGTGGGACAAAATTTCTTTTGATTGGATATCCTACGATAGAAAAGAATTTTTGGTCCTGCTTTTTCTGCGCTTTACTAGGTGGCTTCACTTGGACTTTTGCATGAATTTACGTTCCTTGAGACAAACGCGATAAACTTCAAACGTGGGATGAGTTGGTCAATATTGGGGATGGTTGGTTTGGTCCTTGGTGCTTAGAGGGGATTTAATGAAATCTTGTTTTCTGAAGAAGAAGTACTGGTGTCTGTCCTTCTAACACAATGGAAGAGTTTCGTGATTTCTTCAGTTACTCCACTCATCGATTTGCTGCTGTAGGGCAGAAAAACTGGTGCTTGAGCTTGGATTGCTTTTTGATGTCAGCAGAATGGGAGGAGTTATTCCCAGATGTGGGTTAGTTGGCGGCTTCCTAGGCCTATCTCTGACTATTTTCCAATTTCTCTAGAGTCAGTAAGGGTGGCACGCGGTAAGGCTCCGTATCGGTTTGAGAACCTGTGGCTTTATTATGATGGCTTCTTTGATCTTATCAAGGTTTGGTGGGAAAAGGCTTAAGTTTCGGGTTATGCGAGTCTTGTTATTGCTAGGAAACTTAAGTTCGTCAAAGAAAGCTCAAGAAGTGCAATAAGGAGGTTTTTGGTGACATCAAGATTCAAAAGTACAATCTTATGGAAGAGATCAACTCCATTGATGCGAAAGAACTTTCAGGTGTGCTTTTGAGCTTGGGCAATCAACAAAGGATTCTTGCCAAGGAGCAGTGGGCTAAAATTGTTTCCATAGAAGAGATTTCTTGACGACAAAAATCAAGGGCTTTATGGCTGAAAGAAGGGGATTGGAATACAAAGTTCTTCCATAAAGTAGCCAATCTCCATAGAAAATTTAATCTATCTTCTGTGGTTGTGGATGGGTTGCTCTATGAGGAGAATCATGGCATGAAGTTGGCCATTCATGATTTTTATAAGTCCCTTTTCTATTCAGAAACTTGGAGGCCTAAAGTCAATGGTCTTAACTTCTCTTCTTTAAGGGCTTCAGATCAAGAAAGAATTGAGTTTCCTTTTGGTGAGGAAGAAGTTTCTAAAGCTCTCTTTGAATATTGGGATGAATCTCCTTGTTTGGATGGCATGACAACGACTTTTCTTCATAACAACTGGGATTCAGTGCGTGGAGATGTGGTGCAAACGTTCAATGAATTATATTCTTCAGGTAGTTTTGTGTCTGGCATGAATGCTACTTTCTTTGGTCTTATTTCTAAGAAGGCAAATGCTATTAACATCAAAGATTTCTGCCCTATCAGCTTACTTTGGAGCATTTACAAGCTTTTATCTTAGGTTTGGGCTCTTAGATTGAGGAGTGTTATTGGGGACTCATTTCAATTAATCAAAATGCCTTTGTTGGGGGGTGTCAAATTATGAATGTTGTTTTGGTTGCTAATGAGCTTATTGATTCGAGGGTCAAAGCCAATAAGCCAGGAGTAGTGTGCAAATTAGATATTGAAAAGGCTTATGACCATGTCAATTGGGATTTCCTTCTTTATGTTATGTCTAGAATGGGCTTTGGGAAAAATGGCTCGCATGGATTCGACAGTGCACCTCAACCACTTCTTTTGCTGTGCTAGTCAATGGTTTCCTTATAGACTTCTTCAGCGCTTTTGGAGGACTTCGACAAGGAGATCCACTATCACCTCTTCTCTTCTTGCTAGTCATGGAAGTGTTTTCTAGGATGTTCCAGTCTACTTTGACCCAAGGGTTGCTATCTGGTTTTGTGTTGAGGGAGCGAACTCGGGAAACTTGTGTGTTTCTCATATTCTTTTTGCGGATGACACCATCATTTTATGTGATAATGATTGGTCAATCTACGATGCGTTATTACTTGGTTCGAGGTTGTTTCGGGTTTGAGGATTAATTTGTCTAGAAGCTCTATTATGCCTGTAAGTTAAGTGGACAATTTGCAATTGCTAGCGGGTATTTTGGGATGTGGTATTCAGTCTTTCCCAACTACGTATCTTGGTCTTCCACTTAGCCCAAGTTTCAAGAAATTGGAAATCCGGGATCCGATGATGAAAAGGTTCGACAAGAAACTCTTGGGGTGGAAATCTAAATATCTGTCAAAATGGGGGATATTAACTCTTGTAAAGAGTGTTCTCTCGCGTATTCCAACTTACTTTCTTTTTCTTTTCCCCATCCTTGCTTTTGTGGCAAAGAAGTTGGAAGGCATTTAAAGTAAATTCCTTTGCGGTGCTTTTGGGAGTGATTGCAAGTATCACCTGGTGATATGGAACATCGTGAAGCAACCTGTCTCAATTTGGGGGGGGGGGGGGCTTAGAGTGAGAGATTTATGTCTTTTGTAGTGTGGCCCTTCTCGGGAAGTGGCTGTGGAGATTCATGAATGAGAAAGGTAATCTCTGAAGGAAGTCATAATGATCAAATATGGTGAAGTGGGCTATGGATGGGTACCCTCAATTCCCAATGGCTCATATGGGTGTAGCCTTTGGAAGTATATTGTTAAGGGGTGGGAGAATTTCTATCCACATGTCTCTTTTGTTGTGAGGGATGGTTCTACTATTAGGGATGACAACGGGGCGGATTTGGGATGGGGAAGTATATCCTCGTCCTCATCCCCACTCCCAAAACTCGTCCCCATCCCCGCTTTGGGGAATGATTCTTGCCCCATCCCCATCCCCGCGGATTCCCCATCCCCAAGGGGATCCAACGGGGATTTTTTAAAGTTATCCAAAATCTAATTAAATTTTAATCGGACCCGATTTTTGATTGGACTCGGTTTTTAACCTGTTCAAAATACAACGTATTTAACTTGCTCAAGCAATAATACATCAAAATCGAACAATAATACATCAACAAGTGCTATTCGGGAAAAAAAATACAATAATACATCAAGGAGTGTTATTCAGAAAAAAAATGGAATTATGAAGGAGGAGGGAAGCGAGTTTAGGTTATAGTTTCTAACTTAAAATTCAAAAATTACTACTTTATGCTTACTATTAATATATATATTGAATTAGAATAAAGGTTATTTGGTAATTTTAAAATTTTCGGGGACGGGGATTCGGGGATGGGGACGGGAAATTTTCCCCGGCGGGGAAAACTCGGACGGAGATGGGGAAAATTTTGTCCCAATCCCCGAGCGGATTTTGAAAAATTGTCCCCGTCCCCGTCCCCATCCCCAGTGGGGGTGGGGATTTTTCCCCAGAGCGGGGCGGGGCCCCAGCGGGTTCGGGGATTCCCCGCTCCATTGCCATCCCTATCTACTATTTCCTTTTGGCATGATCGTTGGCGCGGTGAGGCTCCTTTGAAAGACCTCTTCCTTGCTCTCTTTGTTCTTGTAGTGGATAGAAATACGTATGTTGCAGATTATCGGAAGCAATCTTTAGGGTCTCATGTTTGGTCTCCTATTTTTGTTGGGGAATGCTTTGGTCATGATGGGCTTTTGGTTAGTTTTTTCAACGCCCTTAATGAGGCCGAATTTGGGGACTCCTCACAAGACAGAGTGAGATGGGTTTTGAGTAAGAATGGGGTTTTTTTTTTTATGAGTTCTTGCTATTCCAATCTTCTTAGCATGGATCCTACCCATTTGCATCTTTCGGAGGCTGGAGCTTTTCCATCTAGTATTTTTTGGAAGCCTTCTGCCTCTTTGAAGGTTTTGTTTTTGTTTGGGAAACGCACATGATGACATCTGACTTGTGATATCTTACAAAAAGGGGGGAGATTTTGGCTAACAGGTGTAGCATGTGCAAGAGGGATCTTGAATCTCCTAATCATCTTTTGCTTTATTGGGACTTCACTAGGTCTCTTTGGGCTTTAGCCTTTGGCTGTCTCGAGGTTCCTTGGGTTGTATCCTACTCTGTCAGGAGTCATCTCCTATCTTGAGTGAGTTTCTTTGGCAGGGAGCCCAAGAAGAAGAAGGCCTTGGTTATTCCTAGACCTGTCAATACGGGCGGGCGGGCGGGTTACGGGTCGGTCGTATATCGGGTTTGGGTAAATACGGGTCGGGTGTATTTCGGGTTCGGGTAAATACGGGTCGGGTGTATTCCGGTTTCGGGCGGTTTGGGTCGGGTTTACGGGTCATGACCGCCCTTTTTCTCAGTCACTTACAACTAATAAAATTGATTATAATTAGTCAAAGATACCTGTGTAATGTACCATTCCACACGATATGTCATAGTTGTATATACATATTACTATACACCAAAGGACAGAATTTGGCAATCTTCAAGTCTACAAGTATTATGCGGTTTGCGTCAACAATCCACGAATAACAGTACTTATGAAATATATAGGGTTTTAGGATGCTAATATACTGAACTTTTGGGGTTTTGGACAATAATGCATGCACTGAACTTTGACCTTGAACAATAATACACTATTTTACTGACAAAGAGGAGAGAGGCGGGATTGCAGGAGTTTGAGGGTTCACTAAAAGAGTGAGTGAGTGACAGTGTTAGGGTTTTGTTTTGGTCATTTGTTATTTGATTATTTCATTTGTATGTCTCTCTACGCATAACTTTCTAAGGCCACCCAATATTTTAATTTTGGGCCTTAAATTTCATGAAATGGGCCCATTTTTTTGCACAAGGTCAAAGTAGACAAAACACTTAAAATTAAAGTGTCTGACCCAACGGGTTGACCCAGACCCGACCTGACCCGTTTTTTCGGGTTCTTTGGGTTGGGTCATTTTCGGGTCCCGGGTCGGAATTTCGTGTTCAAAACCCATTTTTTGCGGGTTGGTTTGGGTCGGGTTTCTGGGTCGGGTCGAGAATTGCCAGGTCTAGTTATTCCTCATGTGGTTTTTTGGGTTATCTGGAAAGAAAGGAACCGAAGGGTTTTTGAGGGAATTGAAATCCCTCTTCAGAGATTGAGAGATAATTTTTTGTTCTCTCTCTCTTCTATTGGGTGAATGGGAAGTTTAGCTCTTCCTCTTTTGTGGTGGTAGATTGAGGATAGTTTGGTTTTTGGATGTGTATAACTTTGTTTGATGCTAGCTGAGCATCTCTTCTTTTACCCTATTATTAATATATATCTTTTCCTATAAAAAAAAACTTATCATACACTTGAAATATACCAACATGTGATCTGTTATTAGATTCTAGAGTTAGCTATTTTATCTTTTTGAAAAAAAAAATCAGGCAAAGTTAGTTTGCCTGAAACGAGGGTACTGTTGCTTGATGAATAGTTGACTGTCTCAGATATGAATTTCTTTGCATATCATCTCCAGAAACCAGAATTATGTTTCAGGCTAGAGTTTAGGGTACTGTGCAATACCGTCTCCAGAAACCAGACCCCCCCCCCCCCCAACACACACAGAGCTTATTGCTTCAGAACGCAGTGTGGTTCAATTGTTTGGTGCATCCTTAGGTTTGGATAGGGATACCCAGCCCCTTTTGGGGAATAGGTGCATAAAAGACCAATTATCAATATACAAGTCACAATAAGACATATGCCTAGACTGGAATCTGGAGATGTGTTGCAAGTCCGTTTTGGTTGCCTCATCTAGTATACTATGGTAAACTACAAATGCCTTTGTTATCGCACTCATCAGCTCTTTACCTGCCCTTGCTCATTGAACACCAAATGGGCATTGATACACCATATGTGCCTCTCCAGTGATGAAGATTAGGCATAGGTGAGGGTTCTGTTGCGCCAACATCCATTCAGAGCTTAGGATATGGCCTCCAAAGGTCTCCAAAATCAGATCCTCTTTTTACCATTGTTAGAACTTCATCTTCAACTGCTGATTGACAAATTAGGTTAATATTTTGTAGAAAGGGCCTTTTCCTAGGTAGGTTTTCCATAATCATGTTAATGTTCCATCTTATTGAGTAGACTGCATCCTCTTCAGCATTCATACAACAACAACAACTACAATAACAACAAACCGCAATTTAGTCCCACTGACATGAGGTCAGAAGGCTCTAGATGTAGGCAACCTACCCCCATGCACGGGACTACATGAAATTCCAGCGTACCTAAAAAGAACCTTTGAAAACAGAAAACAAAACCATTTCGAAAACCATTTGAAAAATCGATTGGGAAACAATTAGGACAAGAGAATCAGAAGAAAAGATAATTTCATACCTGTGTGCTCCAAGTAATGAGCAGTTAAATGAACTAGGTGTACCTGAGAAACTCTAGTTGGAATTTATGCATCTTCCAATAACCTGATTTACCCTGATGTGAACAGTGATGTTCATCTCAAGCACCAGGGTAGTTGTGTGTAGTGGACTATGTCCTGTTTTGCAAAAACATCAAGCCTTGCTTTTCTAGGACTTTGTCATTTAGTAAGCTCAGATCTTTAGTATGATGGCTATACTTACCTATATTTATTGTAACATGAAAAATACTTGTATAAATGTGCAATGTCGTATAAACAACAAAAATACTTCTCATATGCTTTGAGGGCGATCACTTGAGCTGCCCCAATATGGCATTATCAAGAGGGTCTCTCTTGCTCTCTCTCCCCTTGACGACGTGCTTTTTGTATTCCTTCCCCTCCAATAATTTGGTGTCACATTTGCTCCATAACGAGTATACACATTTTTACACACACGCACACACACATATAGGGAAATGATACAATGAGCATTGATGTTTTGTGAGGATGTGAGCAGAGATAATGTTAGTCATTCATATCTCAATCAATGGTTGGGATTAATCCCATGGGATGAGTGTATGTATGTATTTATACATATACATGCACACCACATGTGTGTTGGTGTAAGAAAGATGGCATCTTCTTTTAGGATCAAACTATGCCCATGTATATGTATTGTTGGGTTCTTGTTATTGTCTACATATATACATGTGTGTGTATGTAAACCCAAACCAATACTCTGAAATCCTGTCGTGCGAGGAATGGAGGGGTCAGATGTAGCAGTATTACCCCTAAATTTTGCAATTTAGAGAGGCTGGTTTCAATTGACCCAAAATTTAGAAATCGTTTGCTACCTACTACATGGAAAAGAAGCAGTCAAGCAGATGGGATTTAATGAGGCATTTTGCTTTAATCCTTTACGATCTAAGTTGAAAAGAAATAATCTTTTTCAACTATCCAGATTATGGACATATATGTGTATGTATATGTATATACATTAGAAAGATGGCATCTTCTTGTAGGATCAGGCTATGCACTCATATGCATTGTGGGTTTCCTGTTACTGTCTTTTCTGTTGCCAACACCTTCTCTCTGGCTTCTCTGTATTTAATGGGGGCAAATGTGTGTTGGGAGGAAGGCTTTGCTGCAATCTCAAGTGCAGATCAGCCTTAATATGTTATGCTTTTTCCTCAGAAACTGACAGTCAATAAACTGAATGTTCATATATAGTGGGAGGAAGGGTTTGCTGCAATCTTAAGTGCTGGTAAGCCTTAATATTGACTCTAATATATGGCTTCCGTTTATAATCATGCATAGCTTCGGCCCTGTTTGCTACTTTTTGCTTTGTGCATTGTAGAGTCTTGACTGAAGCTAATAATACTCGTGTAGGGGTCTGTCATCTAGTTCCATATATAGTGGGTTCGTCTTTTTGGACAATCTGGTGTTTGCTTGCCTAGTTTCTAAATCAAGAAACCGAGAAATATTGGTTATTGCCTCATATTGTCTCATGTTCTAGGATAAATGGTTTATGATGTCAATTTTGATGTTATTGACTTATGCTTTTCCCTCAACCTCAAATCTTCTTCTCAGGATATTGAGACACCTTATGGGCGAAAACGATATAAGGAAGATCTGGTTGGTTGTAGGATCAAAGTATGGTGGCCTCTTGATCGCAGGTAATTCCGGTGAATAATGTTAAGTTTAGTAAATCAGAAATCTACATTGATTTTCATTCTTTTACTTTGTCATTTGGTCTGGGTTGGACTCTCCATAATAATTTGATATCATTATTAAGAAAAAAAAAGAAACAGGATGTTTGCTAGCTAATAGTTAATAATATGATATAACTGAATTGCTGTTTGCTTACAGCTCTGAAACCTGCTTGATGAGACTTGGGGACATTCTGTTTCTTGTTTGAGATAAATGATGGAATAGTTAATAATATGATATAACTGTATTGGGGGTTAAAGGAGGGGAGGGAAAGGGAAAGGGAAGGGAGGGGAATGGTCTTATTTTTCATGTTTGGGAATACTATTAGAGGGTGAGGGGAGGGGAAGGGAGGGGAACACTTAACCCTCATTCCCCTCCGTTCCCCTCCATTTTCTTGACCCTCAAAATGAAGGGGATTGAGGGGGAAGCGAAGAATTTTAACATTGGCTCTCCCTGACCCTCATTAATAAATCCAAACAAGATCAATCCTATCTCCTCCCTTCCCTTCCCCACCCCTCCATTACCTTAACCCTCCTTTCCCCTCCCTTCCCCCCTCTAAACTGAATGCAAACACACTGTTATAGTTTCATCCTTATTCCATCATTTATCGAAGTGGAAATTTGTAGAGAAAGGAACATAACTTTAGGGCTTTGGACTGATGATGGTTTCATGTTTGCATGGTTGTTAGTAAGAATCTACAGAGCAAGAGCACAATATCAATTGTCCGAGAGGTTGATGCTGGTTATTCAAGAATTATGATCAACAGTTGCATGGATTTTCTTGTTTTGTTGTTTGATTTGGGTTGTCATGGATGATTTTCATCTTCTTTTTGATGAGAAGAAAATGGAAATGTTTCCTTTGCTGAAAATGGGTCAAGTTTGCTTCGTAATCGTCCATTAGGGAACTGCCTTGTTTGTGGTAAAAGCATTCTTTGGTGTTTGCAAGAATGCTATTTTCTGTTGTTGAAGGACAAGAAGACTTTATTCTAAATCATTTTTAACCTGGCTAAGAAGTATTTTTGTGTACCTATATTTCATTGACCATTTAGTTTCTGCCTTGCAGATACTATGAAGGAATCATCTCGTCCTACGATGCATCTGGAAGAAAGCACAAGGTAAGACATGTTCAGTGTTTCTTTGTTGCACTTTCCCTTTTATTCAAAATTGTAGAGCATTCTTTGTTACGCTTGACTTCAACTTCGCAGGTAAAGCATGTTGCTTGGGACTACCTTTTCAATATATCATTTCCAACTTCACATCGTCTATTGTAATGTCTGTACAAGTTGCTTTTAGGTCAAGGTTATTGCTGTATGAAACGCCTTGCATCTGGTTCTTGCTTGGCCATGTCCCACTTTCAACAACGAAACCAATCTAAGAGAGATTAAACCGTGCTCCATATTGCATTTGCCTTGGACTTTGTTTTCATTCTGGAAATTTCATTTGGCTCATGAGCATATGCTTTCCCTTTTGATAAAAAGAAAATTGTTAGTGTCCTAAGTCCTAACACGAGTGTTTTTAGGTTGACTATGACGATGGAGACGAAGAGATTCTAAATCTCAGAAAAGAATGCTGGGAGTTCACAGGCGACAAACTATCACCCGAGATTGTAGGTGTTTGTTGACGAATGTTCTCTGCTCTTCTTTTTTTCTTGTTTTGAAAGCCCTGAACTGACCATTGTGATTTTCCCAAACAGGATTTCGTGCTTGACAAGAGAAAAACTCAGCCTACTTCAGATGGGTAAAAATTGTTCTTTTATTTTTGTTTTGAAAAACCATTGTGATTGACACTGGGAATTTTTTTGTCCTTCCCTAACAAATAATCGTAAAATCTAAATTGGGGGAAAGCCCATGTCCATTTTCATTTGATTAGTGCACATTTTGATCAAAGGCGTTGTTATTGAGTAGGCCACAAAGAAGGGCTTCAATGGAGGGTGACGAGGGAACATCTCCGACCCACAGTGAGGAGAAGGTGACGATGCCAGATTCAGGGGTCAAATCGGGTGATGGGACCCACGACCCAACTAAGTTGACGAGTAGTAAGCCTGAAGCTGAATCAGGTGACGGGACTCATGAAGCTACCAATTCCACTGAGAAATCCAGTAAACCTGAGGTCTCCAGTGATATGCAAAGGCCAAGATTGCCAGATGGGCAAAAGACGTAATTTTTTCAAGTTCTTCCCGGTGCATCTTGGATCGATGGAAGTTCTTTTTGTTTTTGTTTTTGTTTTAATTTTTTCAATTTAATAGAGAAAATTTTGATGACAGATTTTAGTACTTGTGCAAGTCCATCATTTAGTGTCATGGTTTTGTGAGTGAATCAATATAGCAAGTATTTTGTTAGGTTACATTGTTCACCTGGACTTGTATAGGTTTTTAAAGGCATTTTTTTGATGTAGTAAGTGAGACATAGAATGTAATAAATTTTCAGGCTATTAATACGGCCTATTTAGGAAACACCCTTCTTCAAAACCAGACATCCGATCTCAAATACCGAGATGTCACGCACTTGGAAATCTTCTCACTGGCAGATTTAGACTTTGAAATAACTATTACTATGTTTTTTCCATCTGGGCTTCTATATCCCTCATTCATTACATCCAATTATCTCTTTCTTTCTCTGTCATCAACTTGAGTGGTCGAGTGTGAAGAAAATTGGAGGCACAAGTGGACACGAACCTTTTTTTGGAGTGTCCATCAACCACATTCATATATTTTTCCTTCTCAATCAATATAGGTAGCTTAAATTTTTTCACGAGTTAGGGGTGTCCATGAACACTCTTATCTTCTCCAACTTTTTTTTGGGGACATGCTAGTTTTTGTTAATCCATTCTTGTTAATCCATTCAATAGAAAACTATTTACTCAACGAGGGAAAATTACAAATTCTTGATGAATTAAGGCTTCGTACTTTTATGCGGTAGGTTGCGGTGCGGTACCACACTGCACCGCATACTTTAATTTATATCACATCACACGATAATCATTATTAATATATATCTCTTTACTTTTTCTCTCCTCACTTTTCTTTTCTATTTTTCATATTCTTTCCTCACCTACCATAACTCTCACTACAATTCACCACACTTCACACTTTTTCAAATTTCACTACATTGTACCATTATCACACTGCACCAATGGTATAAAAGAGCGGGGCCTAAATAAACTAGGGAGGGAATCTGGGAATGCCGGTAAGAACTTCTCAACATTCCAACTTTTCAGACATTTGGGTTTCTTTACAAAAAAAAAAAACTTGAAATATCCGTAATAATTGTGACTGACTTGGTTATTTTCAAATTATTATAAATATTTGTGATCAACATTTAATATTAATCAATACGAAATCACTAATTAGCCACCATTAGTATTTGGTGATGTTTTTAAGCAACATTTTTTTAACTCTAATGAACAATTGAATATGATTACCTAATATACTTATCAACACTGATCAACATTCATTAGCAATGAATTATTTATAAAATGAAAAATAAAAGCACTAAAAGGTGAGCAACCAAAACAATCCTGATATAGAACTAGATTGGAACGCCAAGTGACCCTCCCTAAATTCAGGGATTCTCGCTTCTTAATGTAGAAAAACAAAAGATTGAACTATATAGCTAGGAAATAAGTTTAGGATATACTTATAAAGTCTCATTTTAATTTACATTAAGTTAATTACACCTTTTTTTTGAGTCATTATATTGTACTATCTCCATTCTTTTTTATACAACTTTTTAATTATTTTTTCATTTCATATTGCGTGTCACTTTATCCATAAGATTCATTGAATGATACATGAAGCTTTGATTTTAGTTAAAGATATTTCAGTAATTTTCTAACTACATTTTTTTTTTTGGATATTGGTTTTCCCACCATTTTGAAAAGTCACTTATAAAAGGAGGTAATACATAGAAGGTTTTTATTTTATTTTTCAAGCAACCCAACAGTGCGGGAAAGTAGAAACGGGAAAATGGCAGTGTGTGTAACATTAGAGTTAACAAAATTTTATCTGATCCGAACACTTGAATTTATCTAACTTGAAGAGACGAGTATGATTATAGATTTCTGATCCAAATTTTGATATTAACTGGTATTACTAAATATACAAAGACAATATTTTTCTTTTTTTTTTTTTTATCCGAACTCAATTTTAATATAAATTTTAATATTTTCTGTCCGAATATGACATTGAGCTAGCAATCCAAATTTGACCCCAAGTAGCTCTATATAGTATGTGGCAAACATGTGAAAGGGCAAATATACGTATCAATAATGCAAACAAAGTGTCAGTTTCATCACAGCTTCTGTTAAGTAAGTTAAACGACAACTGTGATTTGTGAATTACGTTGAATCTTCCGCCAATAATTAATACTATACTTTTCTTCCCCTTTATCCAATTTGATTTGATTGCCCCAAGCGTAGAAGAATCCTTGACGTAGTTGCATGAAGGCTTTCATACAATTTGTACTTGCACCTTACCTAACACTATAATCACATAATAACCCATTATAATAACATAATAAAACAAAATTGAAATCAATATATGAACATACTCCAACATTATGAAGAATTGGACCCAAAATTTCATATACCGATGTTCATATTTATGATATTTGTAAGTTCAATCGTAATATTTGTGAATTAATATTTATTTTTAATTTTTTTTATCAATTTAATTGACAACTTTTCTGGCGAAGCTGTTATTTGGGATGAAATATATTGGCTAAAATTGTCACCATTTTAGCGAACAAATTTCATCACAAATCACATCTTCACAAAAAAAGTTATTAAATTTATAGGAAAACTTGTCAAAAATTAATTTGGTTCAAAAAGTCAGAGAAGCTAAATATTAACTCAAAAAGGTTCGGATTGAATTTATAATATCGTAAACCTGAAGAGAGCCATGTACAAATTTTACAAATCAGACTATATTATCTCAAACTATTTTATATTTGAACTTTGAACTTTCTTTTATTTTTTTTAAAGAATAGGTCAGGATAAGAGTCAGCATATGAGAGACCCAAAAATGAAGATTAAACTAGGGCTAAGTATCGGTTCTGGACTGGAACGAATGAGACTGGATCGAATGGATTGAGGATCGAAGTTGAGGACCAACCGGGGCTGAAGATTGGATCGGAAAAAGTTCAGTCCTGGACTAAATCGATCGAGCTTTTTTCAATCCTAGACTAGACCGAACTTCTAATGGCCTGAAATTGTATTTGTGGGTTAAACCTGTGTTTCTAGGCTGAGCCTGTGAAGCAAGGTGAGACGATGGTTGATTAGAGTGGACGGTAGCAGCAAGTGGCGACTGATGAGCAAGGGCGGTTGACTTGCGATGATGAACTCACTGAGTGTTGGGTGCGCAATGGTTGGTAGTTACCTTCAAGACTCTGGCGACGACGTCTATGGTTTGGGTGGGCGACTGAGAGACCGAGGGTGAGAGGTTGATAGGGGCAAGGGGTGACCGGAGAAAGACAAGCCCCCCCTTAGAATCGGGATTCAGTGAGTGTGTGATTGACTAGTGGGAGGAGAGGAGGGAGTCACAACATGAAAAAGGGCATTGGGCTACGCAAATTTTCGTCGTCCTTTTAATACTACGTAGAAATGTTTTCGTCGCAATTTCGACGCCCTACACTAGACGCCCTAAGATAAGGCGGCAATATTATTTCCTACATCCTTATTCTTAAAATTCGCCGCCCTCATTGTCTTTTCTTGTAGTGAGTTACTTAGAGTTAGAAACCCTAAAAATTGAATATCTCACTAAAAAGGTTCGGTCCTTCGGTCAGTCCTCGGTCCATTCAATTCAGTCTCGGGATTAGATCGAGGATCGAACATGAAAAATCTATGGACTAAGGATTGGACCGAAAAATATTGGTCCAATTTGGTCCACTACAAAGTTCAGTCTAGATTGGACTACTCAGCCCTAGATGCAATACAACATATACATAAACATTTGAAATTTAAGTCTATAAACCTTAACAATTAATTAAAAAGTGTGTGTGGGGAAAAAGGGATATACGCGTATGCGTTTTAAGGCGAAATTTACCTTGTTTTATTTATTTATTTATTTTTTAATTGATATACATATGCATTGATCTTTAGGACTTAGTAGACTATAGATCAATCTTTAGCCTCAAAAACGGATCATTAAACCAATTCCAATAACATATATACTCAAACTAAAGTATACACCAAAAGATATAAAAATATGAACTATGTCTATATATAGATAGAGAATGTTCAGTATGTTTTGACAAAACTACTTATGAAAAAACACAGAGTTCTTTACAAGTGACCATAGTGGATAATAGTGTCATGCCTATAGTGAAACCATTGATGGTTTAACAATAAAATTGGGAGAAATTAAGCGTGTAATAATTCCGGTGATTTAGGCAACAAATCAACCATCACATGATATGATCATCTGAAGTAACTTCCAAATTATCTTCACACTATTGAACAAATTCAACTTGTCCCCACACTTTTGAACAAATTATCTTCACTATCGATGGTCACTCAATGCCTAGTATAAAATTACAAAAGGCTTATGCCCACCAAAAGATAGATTTTTCATGCAACCAGCATGGTGAGAAGGTGGTACCTACTTGTCAGATTGCAAGCACACTAGTCTAGTTGTAGCATGTCGAGGTCGATTCCACATGAACTCAATCTAACAACGCAATGAACTAGCCATCTACTTGATTACTAAGTTAATCGGTTTTGAATTTGGTTTGTTTAACTTGCTAATTCTAACTAAGAGCAATACAATTAATCTAAGGTTTAATTAATGGGTAAAAACACACCTAGGGATTTGCTTTCCCAACACTAAGTTTGATGATTAAGATCTAGTTTGTGCAATCATACTTTCATTCGAATCAAAAACCAATAATCAATGAATTATAATACTCTTTCAATGCTTAGTTGAATTACTCCAATTAACCTAACTAACAACTTTCGTATGTCTTTCATGTTAATCAAAGTTAAATATCTCAATTTATCAAAATGCTTCCCTAATTTACTAGTCTTCTTTCAAATTTCATAAATTAGGCAGAAAAGTCGATATTAGAATTAATCTAATTCACCTTTCAGTTCTTCTTAAATTAATCTCAAATTACATGTAATCAAACGCCTAAAGAAATACTTATAAATTTTAATAAATACGACTTTCTATTGATCCAAATTGATAATTCAAGTACAAACTATGAAAATTCTAACCAAACATCATTGTTTCAGTTCACAAGACCCTAGATAATTTAAAACTACTCACTCATGATTATTGAAAACATAATAAAAGTTCCAAACATGATAATCAAACCTCAATACACAAGAAAATAAGTTAGGGTTGAACTATCTTCAAGAATTCCGATTGAGGCCTTCAATCTCCGACGGAAATTCCTTCACGATCGCTTCAATCTTCTTCTTCAATCATCAATGTTGTGTCCTTTGATTTGATGTGGATGATAGATGGAATATCAAAGAGTAAAAGATAAATAGTATGTTGTATTCGGGCTTAAAATCGCATCCATAGGGGAGGTCTGTGGTGTACTTGTTTTCACCAAAGTTTGAGGGAATGATGGTGTTTTGGCCTCAAAACCTACAAATTTGCATAAAAACAACATCAAGTGTAATATGGAAATAGGGATATAAATCGACACCTCAAATCAAAATAATCCTTAATCTGCCATCAAAATTCCCTAAAAATCTAGGTAAAATATGCAATTATCAATACTAAAAAAAGAAGTAACCTTAACTCTTTCGTTTTTAGAATTATCTTCTAAAGAACATATAGAGAAACAACAATAAGAGTTACACAAAGAACTCTAATAAGATGACTCTTTAAAATTTTGGGATAAAGATCAAACCTATGCCACTATTAGAGTAACATATCCCAATACCATTATCAAGTTTAAACAAATGGTATATACTCACGAAGGTATCTAAGAATGCAAAGGACATATAAAATAAATTTTAGTAAAAAAGCCTAAAATAGTAAGTAGACACAAAACCCTACATTCATGATTAGAAATCACGTTGAAGAAAAGGGAAGAAATTAAAACTAGAATGGTCATTAATTACAAAAAGCTTAACGATTACATAGTCTTCAATAGAATTCAACCTTATGGTTCTCCAAAATGGACTACAAGAGTGGCTATTTGAAAATAAAGATAGATGAAGAAAGAATTCCATTAACAACTTTTAGTGCTCCTCAAGGGCATTACGAGTGGTTAGCTAATACATCTCAAATGTTTCAGAGAAGAATGAATAAAACCTTTAAAGATCTAAGTCATTGTTCTGTAGTGTATATTCATGATTCCTTAATTTTTCTAGACTATTAAAGCACACAAGGATGGTCTTTTAACAGTAACTCAAAAATACATCGACCATGGACTTGTCTTCAGAATAAATAAGTGTGCCTATGTTGAACAAGAAATTGAATTTGTTGGATTATAGATTAAAAATGGGCAAGTTATTTTGCACAAACACATTCTAAAAAAACAGAAAAGTTTCCTGAAAAAATTGAGAATAGGAAACAACTAGAAATATTTTTAGGATATCTCACTTAAGCATAATATTTTATCAAAGTTCTAGCAAAGCTGAGAAAATCTTTGCAGAAAAAACACAAAAAAGATGTTGAATGGAGTTTGACTTTTGATGATTC
This sequence comes from Portulaca oleracea, assembly GCA_029582165.1. Lineage (NCBI taxonomy): Eukaryota > Viridiplantae > Streptophyta > Magnoliopsida > Caryophyllales > Portulacaceae > Portulaca > Portulaca oleracea. Next base: position 42,749,601 of record CM055874.1, read on the forward strand.
ATTACTTGTGAGAAATCTCAAAAAAACATGCCAAAACCTTCTTCTTCTCAATTTGCCTAAGGAGTAAAATGATTTGATCCCTAAGATAGATGCTAGCAATGAACATTGGTTGAAAAAATCATGCTATTATAAGGGAAGTTTTAATATAAAGCTGAATGAAATCACATAACCATGGAAAACCAAATTCTTGCTATCATTAGGGAAATTGATTTTTTAAAATATTTTTATCCCCAAACGGATTTTTAATCCGAATGAATTGTAAAGGCATATACTTGGTTTTGACAAAAATAGTTTATTGGATATGCAAGCACGTACAATGAAACCTCCTACATTGTAATTGTGACTTAACTAGTTCTCTTTTTCTATTCAACATGTACAAGATTCGAAGAATTCATTACCAGACAATCTAAAGTTAGTATTAGCCAAAAGAGTTCAATCTGGGGAATGTCTCGCGCCAACAACCCGATGATGTCGAATACCTGATACCTGAATCGCTAGGTTTCACCTCATAGTATTTTTGTTCTACGTAATCTCAAGCAACATATCCTAAACCTTATTAAAAGCAGCTAAGAATCTTGATGTCCCAAATATTGAATTCCAGTTTTTCCCTTCATTTAGAATCAATATTCTCTATACAGTAATAAAAAGTAAATAAGAAACTCTATTTGTCCCGCTGACGTCATTATGTGCTTTATTTTTTCCTTCTTCTAGCCGAGCGTTCATTCACACTCTCACATAGACACTCTCTGCTTGTTCTCACACTCTCACCCTCACATAAAGTTCATGATTTAATTAATTTAGAATATAAAAGGTTTCGAATTTGTGCCAATCTAGGGTTTAATTCGATGTATTTGGGGTTTGAGTTTCCAACGGGATGTGATATTATCCGGTTTGGCTGTTGCATGTCGGAAAATTTTTGGGCTTTATTTTTGTTCTTCTCTGCCATGGATTGTCGACGACGAGAATTACTCAGAAATGAATATTTTTAATCCATACGCATATAAGCAGGTAGAACTCTAAAATTATTGTTAATTGTTTGGTGCTTAATCTTTTGATCTTAAATGAGAGTAGTTAAGGAGCGTGATTTTGTGAATGTTTGTAGGAAAAAGTAGTTTGCTTCATCGTCTGGGTTTTTCTCGATTAGATCTATCCTTATTATGTTTCTTTCATTTTTCCTTTCTTTTTTTCTTCTGTCCTTTAAGGGTATGGAACTCAGGTGGATTTAATGGAGATAGTCAATTTAGTATTGAAAATATGATTAAATTTGGGTTAATGTAGTTGATTTGAGGTTTATGGTCCTTGGTTTTGATTGATGTGTGCCGTGCGTGATCTGTGGGCACTATTTATTAACTTTACAAAGCATAAGCAAGCCACCTATAATTCTTCTGATAAAAGATTGGAAATTTTGCAAATAAAATTCAGAATAACCTCTAACCAAAAATATTAAAAATTCTTTTTTAGTTTTCCAAACAAAAGTAAGCCACCTATAATGTCCGAGCTACATTGATCTAAAAGCAAAATGAAATCCATCAATTTGTCCCAGTTTACCTCATTAACTACCAAGCTTATTACGAGCAAGGTTTTGTTCTTTTGAGTTCTGTTGCATTTACTGCTTAATATTATTTAACTTTAATTTTCACGTTTTAATTGACTGTAAGTATTCAGGTGTTCTTTTGAGTTTATTTCTTGGGATTAGGATTTGGATTTTGTTGTTCATGTCATAAAAACTATATCCTTGAGGTATGAACATCTTATGTGATGTTTATAGCTATAAAACTTCGTTTGAATTCATGTTAGTCCAGTTGATACAACCTTAACCACCACATATTTCCTCGCATTGTTTCTGAATTAGGTGATTAATGCCTGCCTTGCGTATCTCAGATATGAATTTTTAAAATGATTGTTGCCAAGTGCTCTGTTTAGACCATCTGCAAAACTATGATTAAAGTCGCCATTGGGTTTTACTAAATGGTACATTGGGTTTTATAGAGCTATTGGTGGGTGGGTTCTGATTTCAATTATTTGGATCGTTGTGGTACTTCACCTTCCATATATGGGTGCTAAATGTCTAATTCCTTTTGCCCCTATTAATATACAAAGTATTATATGTAAAATGACGAAACCGAATATTCAATACATTTTTTAGCAGATAATTTCCAAACAAAAAAGATTATAGAAATCTCATTCTTAAGAGTCTGCTTATGTTGCTCAAGGGTTGGCAGCGATTAACCCATGATCTGATAAGCCACAAGGGACTCTTCCTTGAAGCAACATGTATCCTAGTAGCCTGTTTATCATTCGTGGCCACTTTTTGTTGTAGGAAGTATTGTGTTGTCTATCTTTGCCAATTTCTGTGTGAGACTGTATGGTGCAGTTGTCGTGTATCAAGTACTCTTCAACTAAGAAACTTTTGCATAAAAAGTGCAATTAACTTGCTTCCGCCATAGTGGCTAATAATCTTTAATGATCATATGGATGCAGGAAAGATCTTTTCGAAGAGGGATAGCTTTTGTAATTGCAATGGTGGCTGAATTTGATGAGTATACCGATGACTAACTTTATTTAAGAGAGGGGACTATACTTCCAAAGTAATTGGCCTATCTCTTCTTTAGATGCTGACTTTTGTGAATCTCTGGCTATCTGCTTTCACATACTATTGTTCTTTATGTCGATCTGAATGTCCCAACCCATTCAACAATTAGATCATATATCACACAGTCAGGCCCTGATATAGAAAGAAGCATATTACTCACTCGCCAAAAAGCTTACTGTTGGAGGAATTCATTTATGTGATGTGGTTTTCAAGATCAGTTAAAAGGACAATACAAGTGAAGATGGTCCAGATATGAGCAAATTGCTACACAGATTCTTAGTTCATTCACTGCTTGATTAGCCAAAGTTTTTATGAGTAGGCAATTTCCAACCTATCTAATTATTGTTTGAGTGAATTAGAAAGAGATGCATGAATCATACTAGGCTATGCAATCTTCTCAAGTTTCTTACCTCTGTTGAATTAGATGAGTAAAGAGTATAATGTCATTATGAATATCTTTAATTCTTTCAAAAAATTACTCGGAGGTACCCCAATATTTGGGGAAACTATTTTTCGGTACCCCAACTTTTCAAAACTCATTTTGAGGTACCCTTAATTTTTGGATTAGTAATTATTTGGTGCTTTTCCGGCCATCAATTGTATTAAGTGACCGAAATACCCTTATTCTTCTTCTTCTTCAAGGGCATTTCTTCAAAAATGGAAGAACAAGGGTATTTCGGTCACTTAACCAAATTGATGACCGGAAAAGCACCTAATAATTTCTAACCCGAAAATTAAGGGTACCCCAAAATGAGTTTTGAAAAGTTAGGGTACCTGAAAAATATTTCACCAAAAGTTAGGGTACCTCTGAGTAACTTTTTGTTAATCTTTATTAGAACACATTTATAAACATCTGATGGGTTGCTATCTATTAGTATGTGTCTTTGCTGATTTAGATGCTTTGACAAAGTTGGGAAGGTTAGGATACAAGAAATGGGTAAAGAGTACCAAGAACTGCATGCCATCTTTATTTGTACCAATATATTGACTGTGTTGTGTTTGGCAAATTACTAATAATCACAGTATTAATTGTGTTTATCATTCTCTTTATTGGAACAAATTCTACCCTATTTACATGAATTGGCCAGTAGTAAGCCACTTCTTGTTGATGCGCTGACTTTAGATTTATTGAAACTTCATATTCTCTAGCTGATATTGACACTTGAATTGAGGTAAGCAAGGACTTTCAGGGTTATAAGAGCTAAGTGAGAGTACTTTTGGTTTTATGAAGACAATGTTCAAAGTTTGGAGTTTCAGGATCTTGGATATAGTTATTGGAAGTATATGTAAGATTAAAGTTGTAGCATTAGATCTAGAATCTTAAGGGTGTACTATCTTGTTATCTTTTACTTGGTAAATATGGCATGCAAGGTTTGATTGTGCATCTAACGGTTGGGGATCCATCTATGCTCATAATAAGTACCTGAACATGATGTTAATTTCAGCCACACTCATATCAGTGTCTGAAAATTATGTAAATGTGTTGTGCTATTTTGATTTATAAGTATAGTGTACTTTAGTGGCTGATGGTATACTCTTGGTTTATTTTGTAGTTATAATTTTCAATTTTTTTTCCTCCCTTGTGCAGATTACATTCGCATGGTTTATTCCTCCCTTGTGTAGTTATTTTTCTATTTCAAGTCTGAGTGTATTTTTGGGTCCAAAGGCTACAACAATATTTTCTGTTTCAAGTCGAGTGTTCTTTTGGGTTCAAGAGCACTAGTAGAATATGTTATGCATGTAATCATCAGTTATGACTATTAGATCAACACATATTTTGTACATCCAATTGACAGTTATGATTGTCGGGTCAGCGCGTGCGGAGCACGCGCTGACCAGACTAGTATAATAAGAAAAGATGCATATATGGTTTAAAGTATGTCGAGTATATGATAGACGAGAGATTTAATCTTTATGGTCTCTTGATCAACTATCTTGAAAGTGTGATATTAGAAATTAGAGTGTTGTTACTAGCAAGGTATAGAAAAAAATGGTTCATTGAGTGTTATGCTTCAATCATGGATTTCCACAATCATTATGACTTTGGCATATGCAATTCTTGGGGAAAAAGGATTCATTTTGGGAATAATTCTGGAGTGAGAAAAATTTCAATATGTCCTAAGGCTGCCCTCCAAATGACCCAATCATGAAGGATTGAGATTATGGGATGTCTAATTATTTCCAAAGTGATAATTGGAGAGTTACTCCAAAACTAGAAGATTATTACCCAGGTTCACAAACTTCCAAAAAATTTTATTCACAAGGGTGTGGAAAACACATTAACAAGAAGTAAGAGATAATGTTGGATGGTAGCATAGTTCTTATGAATGTGCAAATGTAGAATATACTAGTGATGAGATTAATATGCTCATTATCTAATTTGAGTAGAAGACACGTCTGATAGATTTATGCATGGAGAATGGTTTAGCAATGTTGAAGAAAAGAAATCCATCCTTCACTAGCAAAAGTAGTTGGATTTTACAACATAATGTTTCACTCATAGAGGGATATTTCCCGAGAATTTAGGGTTATTCAATGTGGTAACAGTACTATATTCATAAGAAGTACGATCCAATTGTAGATTTTTAAGAAGCTAAGTCTGAAGATGTATATGCATATATGATGAGAATAGGAGTTGGAGACGTATCTATGTACTGAAAGGAAATCTTATCTTTGGGAGCTCTTTGACAAATATAATCCAGTGGATTGAGATAAGGATGGAGTTTCAGTTTGCACACCTTAAAGTTGTGTGTATTATTATAGTTTGTACTAAGTTAGTATAAGTTAGATAATTTGCATATACCCCCCTTCAGGTTTGTGACATTTCTAAATCCAACGTTGACGACGTTTTTTAATAATATTTACCCACCCTAAGCTTTTGAACCAATTTAACTTAGCTATTTTTCCGAGGAATTTGCCAAATTTTCTGGTGCATGCGTGAATATTTGTGATGAAATTTGTTTGCTAAAATGACGATAACTTTAGCAAGTAAATTTCATCACATATCACACGTTCATCGGAAAAGCCGCTAAATTTACCAAAAAAGTAGCTAAATAAAATTGGTTCAAAACTTAGGATGGTTAAATATTAACCCAAAAATGTTTGAGTTGAATTTATAAACGTTATAAACCTGAAAGAGAGTATATGCAAATTTTCCATATAAGTCTGGTCAAGGGTCTTGCATCTTGTAATAATTAGTATGTACTGAAGCCACTAGGGCATCCTATATGTGTCCAGAACTCTTCTATAATAATGATGTGCATGAAGAAGGCGGGATCATTTGTGCACTCTTGAGCAAAGAGAGAACTACAGAGTCACTATTTCTCTATGAGCAAACCTCTTTGATGAACTTAGAAAGTTTCTTTTTAAATATTTTCATTGTAATATTTCCACTTTCAAGCTTTCAATAAAAGAAGTTTTCAAGTCGGGAACATGATCCAATTAAACCTTATGCTTTAAATATTGTAATTTCTAGATTAAAGTTCCACAGTCCTGTAAAAATTAAGCAAACTTAATTAGTGACTACGGTCTGAGGAAAGAAATGAAACAGACATGTTATATGCTTGGTCTAAGTTTGCGCGGTTGAGATTACTCATCTTTGTAAACTAGAAGTTGAAAAACGCTAAAGGTCCAACACAACTAAACTAAGGGAACCATAAAAACTCTCCAATCAAATTTAATTAATGTTGCTAAGCATGGCGGGTTTATGTTCACAGAAAATATAATACTTAAGATATATGTAGTAGATTGTGATTCATTATAAAAAGTTACGAGTGTTTATTTTAGTCGTTTAATTTGTATAAAAACCTCAAAAAACTTCTGGTACTACAAAAAGGTCATTGTTTTAGCTAGACCCTTCTTTATAAATATAAAAGTCAGTGCCTCTTTTAGTATATTTGTACTAAAAAGGAAGACCCTAATAATTATTATCATAAAATATGAGACACTTTTAAATCTTTTATTAAAATAGAAGGCTCTTAAAATAATTATAGCAAAACATGTATGAGTTACCTTAAGTCATTATTCATTTTTTTTCCAAAGTTAATTTCTTTATTAATTATCTATAGTTACCAAAAATAATCCCTAAATATCAACACTTATCCAAATGGTAGGCTTAAAAATATTCCAAGTGGTAGGCTTAAAAATATTCCCTAAAACATGCAATGATCCCTACATTAATGCCTAATACCAAGCAACAATTTTTTTTTTTGGAAATTCCAAATGGTAGGCACCAACTATTGCTTATTTCAAGTTGTTAACCTCTTTTTAACATATTCCAAGTGGTAGGGTAAAAAATAAAAAATTTCCATCTGGTAGGCATGAGGCATCTAATGAAACTATCTTTAGGGATTTAAGAAGAAAAAAAGAAAAGGCAAACCTGGGTTTGAATTGGTACTGCAGTCTATGTTTGGTTCAGACATTCAAACACAAAAGCTCAAAATTTCCTCCCCTAAAACTCCCTCAAACACTTGCTGAGGTGAGATTGATGTTCTAAAAAAGTAAAATAAGACCCAAGCTCCCAATAAATTTGCTAAGGTGAGATTGATGTTTAAAGGAGGCAAAGTATTCAAAATTGGAAGTCTCCAAAATTCATATGAGGAAGAAATTCAAACAGAAGGGACCATATATGGGCTTCAGTTTATCAATCCATTGGAGGTTTTGTGTTTAAATGTTTCACCTCAGCAAGTGTTTGAGGGAGTTTCAGGAGAAGAAATTTTGAGCTTTTGTGTTTGAATGCCTAAACCAAACGTAGATTGCAGTATCAATTCAAACCCAGGTTTGCTTTTTTTTTTTTTATAAAAAAAATCCCTAATGACAGTTTCATTAGATGCCTACGAGATGAAATTTATTTGTTTTTAAACCTACCACTTGGAATATGTTAAAAAGAGGTTGACAATTTGGAATAAGCAATAGTTGGTGCCTACCATTTGGAATTAAGTATGACCCTTTGATGAGAATATGAACATGGTTGGATATCTGACGGAAGTATTATTTTTGTGGACTTAAAGTATGAAAGTTTAGCATCAAATATTGTTTTCATAGATACCAAGTAAGCAAAGGAAATATAAAGGATTCGCTTGGCGGACATCAAATATTCATGTCCATCTTTCATAGTTGATGTCCACAAAAATAATACGTAATGTCTGTCAGATATCCAACCATGCTCACAGGCTTACCAAAGAGCAATGTTTATATGATCAATTCCCACACACACAAACAATTTCCTACAAATAATATAACCGGCACTCTCTTGTATTAGGTGTTAGGATTAGTAAATCTTGTATTTCCAATTTGTTCACAATTTTATTTCTTTATTTTCTTTTATCTTGTTTCTTGGTTAGTTAGGGAGGTTGGTTATAAATAACCTACCTCTCCCTCTTGTATCTTTGAGTTGAGATTCATCAATAATATCATTTCTCAAATCTCTCTCCCTCTTCTCTCTTTAGTTTCCCCAAATTGGGTGAAACTTAACATGGTATCAGAGCATGGTTATCTTTCATGCGTCTGTTTCCTTCGTCTCCTTTTTCCCCAGATTCACTTCTTCTTCTTCCATTTCAGTTCTCAATCCCCAGCAACCAAACGCCCCATTACCGAAAAACAAGCCCAATTGAGTTCGCCATACCCAGTTCAGCATGTCCACCGGCGATCCTCAAAAACCGCCGCCGTACCTTCCCTGGAAAACTCTTTCCGTCCATCGATGCGCCGTCTCCTGCGTGAAGTTCTCCAACGACGGCGAGCTCTTAGCCTCGGCATCCCTGGCCGAAACCCTAGCCATCTACTCCGTCAAAAACCTAACCCTAATTTCCCGCCTCGTCGGTCACTCCGAGGGCATCTCCGATCTCAACCTCCGATGGGCAAGAAGCGTGGCGTCGCCACTGTGCGCTCCTCCAAGCCTTCTTCTCCGGTAGCCGCAGCTTCTCCGGCGAGGTCAGCCTCTCCGGTGCCGGAGATTCTTCTCGATGTCGAATCGGTGAAGTAGGAGTGCGAGCGTGCTTTGAATGCTTTGCAAAGAGGTAATCACAACAAGGCGCTTCGATTGATGAAAGAATCGGCTCAGAAGTACGATAACTCTGCCCTAATTCACCATGTCTCGGCGAGTGTGTCGGCCAAGGTCGCCGGAATCATCGACGACGGCGACGGAGAGTGGAGAACGAGTGGAGAACTACCTCGCTATACTGAGCCCAATGATTCAGCCACCGACCACCACAACATCGTAAGTATGCGTTGGGTTCAACTTCATCACCAATCCTCGTTTATTTTTAAGCTTCGATGGGGATTTGGTGAACAATAGGGTTTGAAGGAACTTGTTGCTTGTGCTCATCGCTAATTGCAGAGTGTTTGAAGCTGAGATTGGGGTTAAGGTTTGAGAAAGATGCTGAAATCAAAACCATCTTTGCGAAAAAGAAATTGCTGGATCCTCAACTGGGAATCGGTTCAATTCGATTCAACACACACTGTCTTTCTCCATCTTTCTCTGTGTTCTGGGTTTAGTGGAGTTTGGGTTGACTTCTTTATTGCACGAGTGATATAGTTTAATACAAGTTACAACAACTACTTCTTGATGGGTTTTTGGTATGATAAAGGAGGTTTCTGGGTTTCTGTTTGCTTGGTTCTTGGTTGATACTCTTGTTGCTTTTGGTTCGTGATTGTAAGTAGTTTGGGTTGCTTTCTTGATTCTTGATTGGTTTTGATGAACCTTGAATCTTGATTCATTCAACCTCGGCAACAGCAAGAACCGGCTCAATTTCCAGTTCTAAATCTCTTCATTCTCTCGTCCGATCAACCAGGAGAGTCTCTATTAAGCCAATGTATTCGCCGGAGACAATTTCAATACCTGGAAAAGTTCGGCAATCTATCTTTCTTTCGTCATTTGACTCCACGAAGTTCTTCCGTGTTTACGTCCATTTCACCCGTTATGAGTTGTGGTGATGGCGAGGAAGCTGTTGGAGGTAAAGTTCAAGATTTTCATTGTTGGAAAATTTGAGTTTTGACACCCTCCAATTTGAGGGGGGGGGGGGGTGTTAGGATTAGTAAATCTTGTATTTCCAATTTGTTCACAATTTTATTTCTTTGTTTTCTTTTATCTTGTTTCTTGGTTAGTTAGGGAGGTTGGTTATAAATAACCTACCTCTCCCTCTTGTATCTTTGAGTTGAGATTCATCAATAATATCATTTCTCAAATCTCTCTCCCTCTTCTCTCTTTAATTTCCCCAAATTGGGTGAAACTTAACATTAGGATTTAGGATGAAGTCCAATGGCATTTGGGTTTTAGGCATGCGTTGCATGCTCCTCCAATATCTCTCAGACTCTCACCCTAAAAAAATAAATGCTTAACCTAAAACAAGCAACTTTCTATTCATCCAACATTTCCTTTTCACTACTAACATATCACTATCAAGTATCAACGCCCCTCAACTTTCTTTGTTTTATTAGTATGTTTTATTAGTATTTCCTCTCTTTGTATTACCTACAATTTCTTTTAACCAAAGAAGATATATATATAAAAGGATTATTGGATGATATATAAGGGTATTGGACAATAATGATCGAACTTTTTCTGACTTAATACATCGAACTTTGATTTGACAATAATGCACTGCACCTATTTAATTGTAGTTGACGCTACTGTCCTATTTTGAGATATCGTTTTTCTATTTTTTTCGAAAAAAATATATTAGTCATCCTGCTTATGAGTACTTTCTTACACGGCAAAAGTTTTTTCTGAAAAAAATAGAAAAACGACACCTCAAAGTAGGATAGCCACCGCGTCAACTACCAGCTGAATAGGTCTGAATGCGTTATTGTCCAATACCCTCAAAGTTCAGTGTATTAGAGTCCAAGAAAAAAGTTCAGTTCATTATTGTCCAATACCCCTAAAGTTCAGTGTATTATCATCCAATAATCCTATATAAAAAGAATTAGCTTATTCATCATAGCAAAAGTGGTAGGTGGAATAGGATCTCAGCATACCTTATAAATATCAACACATTTGGCAATCATTTCCTTAGCTTGCAAAAAGCTCTAAACACAACCCCTCCTAAATTGCTCATATCTTACATTTGCACCAAGCAGGCCACCAAAAAAAAAAGAAAAGGAAAACCAGTCACATATACAACCCCCCCCCTCTAAAGAAAAGGACAAAAATGCCCTCCGACAACACATCCATAGCAGGGAACGGGCATATGGTGTGTGTAACCGGAGCTGGTGGGTTTATTGCCTCATGGATCGTCAAACTCCTCCTTGAGAGAGGATATACAGTTAGGGGGACCGCTAGAAATCCAGGCAAGTCCCATAATTTAATTATAATGTTTATTACTATTTCTGTTTTATATTAATTATTATAATTTTGATTTTCTCGATTTTCAATGTCATTTTTTAAATATAATTTTGTTACTCCATCTGTCCCAAATTAATTGACACTTTGAATAAATTTTGACTGTTAATTACTCACAAATTATAATGAGTTCCTATATTGAAATTACCGTCATTCAAAAGATACTTTACTAAAAATTACAATGGAGATAATTGCATATTGTAACTCATTATAATTTGTGAGTAATTAATGGTCAAAATTTAGTCAAAATGTCAATTAATTTGGGAAAGAGGGAGTATATAATATGTTATTAATAATTGCAATATTATACTTTTTTGATAGTATTTTTCATTATATAAATCAAATTATGGTAATTTTATATAACAATTCATTGTATATATTGAGAAATTATGGTCAAATTTTTTAAAATTTAAATGTATAATTTTCAAAGACGACAATTAATATAAAACGGAGAGAGTATAGTTTGCCGTACTTTGTTTCTCATTTACTATACAGTTATAATGATAGTGTTTCATTGTTATGATAAGTAATGAAAGTTAATGAAATGAAATTAAAAGGGTCATATAATCATGAAATAAATGCAGACGATCCAAAGAATGCTCATTTGTGGGAGCTAGAAGGGGCAAAAGAGAGATTGATAATGTGCAAGGCTGATCTTCTTGATTATGAGGGGCTTAAGGCTGCCATAAGTGGTTGTCATGGTGTTTTCCACACTGCTTCTCCTGTCACTGATGACCCTGTATGTAACTTCATGCTCTCCCCACTCTTTTCTTTTCTTTCTTTTTCCTTTTGATTTCCCTGCAATTCTTTTCTGCTTCTAATTATCTCACCTTTTTTTTTTATAAAAAAAATATGAAATTCAAGATAGGGAAAACAAGTGAAATTCTCTTTGTGCTGAAAACTAGATTAGTGAGGAATTTAAGTACCTTTTGTGTCTCTATACATTAAGGGAGAAATAAAGTTCTTCCAACTGATTAACTGATGGCTAGTTAGATTTTGTAGTTGAGGAGAGACTAGCTAGAACCATAATGTAAAAATTTAATATATTTCACATATTTTATTTTATTTTTGATAAGTATATACTTCACATATTTCATAACACTTAGGCCATCTGCAAAGGCAATCCATGAATGGATTGGATTGGTAGGGGTCCACTACCAAAAAGTGGTGCAATCCATTAGGTGTGAGCAAACCCCAAATAATGGCAATCCAAAACTAAGGATCACTCACAACCCAACAAAAAAAAATGGAAAAATAAAAACATTGAGTTTCGTAATTTAATTTCAAGGGAAAAAAAAAAGGAAATACCTCATGATCTACTCATGATCCATTCATGGATCACTCTCTTTTCCAATCCACAAGATCACCTCCATTCCAAATTTTTTTTTCTCTCACATCAATCCTCTTTGGATCACCTTTAAAGTTCCAAGGTCACTTAAGGATCACTCGCCATGTCAGCGAGCGATCCAACTTGAATCGTGGTTAAAGATGACCTTATATAATGGGAGAAACACCTACGGGCCATAATGGCTTGATTCAGCCCACATGTAGCTTCGTCCCTTATGTAAAAATCTTCCTATCAAATTGGATATCATTTTCGACAAGCCTGTAAGATTTGGGGAATGGTGCCTAGCTGAGCAGAGTCGAGTTCAAGCTTAAAACGATTCAAGGGTCTGAGCTATTTTGTGAGCTAGGTTAGTATGCTTGACGAGCTTATAAAGTTAAACTTGTGGTAATTCAAGTTCACCTAGACTCATAAGCCATCACAACTAAAAATATGTGTATTACCAATAATTTTTTTCCAATCAATTTTAAAATAGTTGGAAAAATCAACTATTTTAGTAACCATTTCATATTCCAACTAATTTTCAAAAATTTTATATGGGAAAAAGGTTTGGAAATTCCAACCACTTTTGCTAAAATGGTTGGAAATTTTTCCCACCATTATTTTTCCTACTATTTGAAAATGGTTGGAAAAATGGTTGGTCCAACCATTTTCCAACCGTTTTCAAATAGTAGGAAAATGATGGTAGGAAAAACTCCCAACCATTTTAGAGAAATTGGTTGGAATTTCCAACCCTTTTTCCCATGTAAAGTTTTTGAAAATAGTTGGAATATGAAATAGTTGCACAACAAGAAAAATTACTTTGGGCAACAAAAATGTTTGTTGTCTTAGTCCAATTTTTGTTGCCCTTTAATCTGGGACTACAAAAAATTGTCACGATTTGACAGTTTTATCCTCGAAGCACAAAGTCTGGGCTACAAATTAGTAAAAATGGTAGCACAATATAGTTGTGGTGGACAACAAAATTTTTTGTTGCATACCTCAGGCAACTTTTTTTTAAAAAAAAAGTTTTGTTGCCACATATTGTGTATTTAACTACAAAAGTATTTGGTTGCCCTATTTTGAATTAATGCAATAATAATTCTTTTGTTACCCAAACTACTCTATATTTGTTGTCCAAATATATTTTTCTTGTTATGTTGTTAAAATGGTTGATTTTTCCAACTATTTTAAATTGATTGGAAAAAAGTATTTGGTAATACACGTATTTTTAATAGTGCATCCCGAATTACGAGGTAATACTTTGTTAGTTGTCACTCAATTTTTGTTGACCTACATACATATTGATCAGATAGTGTAAATCTCAAAATAGGAAATATAATATATAATTGAGGATTTATGGCTGAATCAAATGATAATACTAGGTTGAAAATTAGCTAAGATGAAAGAATAGTTGGATGATGAAAAACAAAAGTAATTTTATAACAATAATGATATAATTTATCGCCAAGAGTCATATATGTACAATATATAAGTGAATGATTTACCGAAAAAATAGAAGTGGTTATTAATATATGTGAATGAAGAATTTAATTTTTGAAACTATATCATCAAGCCATACACATGACTACATGAGCATTACAAGCCTCAAAAGTCAAGTCAAGTTTCTATAGAAGTGACTCGCCTTGACTTGGTTTTGTGATGAGCTCGAGCCTTCTTTCAAGTTGAGTTATCCGTACGTCAATCCGGCCAAGTTAGCTTACGTGGAATTTGCCTACATTGATCGGACTTATTTCATTCCACTACTCTAGAGTTTCTTTGGGAAAATATTTACTGAATTTAAGAGTTAAATAATGGATTTTACACTAAAATTTTTCCATCTATTTATCACCTATATATGAAAAAGTTTGTCCATAGAAAAATTCATTAACTTTTTCAGAAAAATTTGGGAACCAAACGCACGATTATTTTTATATGGAGCAACTTCTGCTCCTCATTAAGACAAGTGGTCGGTAAAAGCTACCTTACACGTAACTTGCAAACTTCTCCTTTTATCATTTTCCACGAAACTACTCCTTTTTTATTTATATTTTCTATTTTTATAGGCTCATTTTTAGTGAATAATTTCATGTAATATTTTTATACAATATTATATTTTTATTATAGCACCTTTTATTACAAAATTAATCACATTAATGGTATGTAATGGATAATCATACAAAGTAACATATTTAACAATTAAAACTTGTAGTATGAAAATCTAAACAATACTTTAAAAGGAAATGGAGGGAGAAATTCTTATTATCAATTTTTAAATTTTAAACATTGATTAAATATATATTGAGACTGAAATTGCTAGTAAAGTGTCATTAAAATAGCCATAATTTTTTTTTACTCCAACAAAAAATAGCCATAATTTCTTTTATTTAATTTCGTTTTCCTCAATTTTCCCTCCAAAAAATAGGAGGAAATGATGGATCCAGCGGTGATTGGGACGAAGAATGTGATTGTAGCAGCAGCAGAGGCAAAGGTGAGACGTGTGGTATTTACGTCATCCATAGGAGCTGTCTACATGGACCCTAATCGGGACCCTAACAAAGTGGTGGACGAGTCTTGTTGGAGTGATCTCGACTACTGCAAAAACACCAAGGTTTTATTTTTTATACACTTCATTTTATATATGTTCACTAATTACTAATAATATGTCCTTTCCATGCAAAGGTATTATTTGTGATTGTCTTTTTGAAATATGTATATATGATTTTAGAAAGAAAAATGCATTATTGAAACGGTATATGTAAGATTAATTAATGTATAGTTTATGTGAATTTAATGTCATTGTTGATTTGCAAATATCTTTTTTTAATTGGTAAGATTTTTAGGAAAGAAACTTTCAATCATTTATTCTTTTCGTTGCCAACATTATAGTGTGAAAAGGATCTCCTTAAGATTGAACACCAATCTCTGGGTAACTTAAACTTAATTATTTGTTTTGAAAAAAAAATTATTTGTATAATATATACGTAAAAGTTTTGGCATGTTTGGCTTTAACTTTATTTTTAAAATAATGATGGTGATTGGTTGTTTTGAGTTTTTGTTTTTTTATGACAATTACATGATTCACACCAAAGACTTTCACAAGCAATTCCAACATAGATACTTTTGTGGACTATTAAATTGATTTTTAATGAATTTATTATTTTGGTTTGTAGGAGTTATAAAGAGTAACATACTAGTATAATTTCAAAATAGTAAGGAAAGGAGTTATATATACTCATCATTATTATTTTTTTTGTTTCGGCCTGATATATAAGACGAATTTGATTGTCTTTTTCTATTCGACACTAGTAAAGAATGCCCTTGCTCGATCTGCACGGGTTAAAAATTATAGGTCTGCAATATAAGTTCAGTATAATAATGTTGATTAAATTTATTATATTAAATAGATATTGTCTTAGATTATAATAAATATGAAAAATTACAAATAATAAAACAATATTATATAATTTAGATATAGTATTATATTAATTTTTCAAATACAATGTACAACAATTTAATTTTCATACTAACATAAAAATCTTTTAAAGATTGTTGTATTAACAATTTTAATGTTTTCATTGTACAAATATTATAATTGTATCAAAATATATTTACAAAAATACACCCGATTGTATTTACCTAATACCGAAATATACCCGAGTCATGTTGTTAGAGTGACATTTACAAGAAACCAAAATACATTTGACCCGTATTTACCCTAAAAAGAAACTTTTAGAGTGAAATTTACCATAAATCGAAATACGCCCGACCCGTGTTTACCCAAACCAGATATACAATCGACATATTGTTTAGTTATTGTACCCAAGGGTAAAAGAGTAAACTTGTGTGTGAATACAAGCTAATGACAAATTGTTAATTAATTATTATATCCAAGGACTAAATAGTAACTTCCTGTATGAATACAACTAAGTAGAGCTAGCAGCATAATTAATTATTATATCCAAGGATGAAATAGTAAATTTGTGAACAATGAATGTGTGAGCAGAGAAAAGTAAGCAAAGAAACACAAAAATGCTCTTTACACTTTTATTATAATATATGATATTGACGAAACATTACTTAAGAGTTATAACGGAGGTGCCTTAGCAGCTATCAACAACCAACAAAAAAGTAAGGAAAAAAAAAAGAATTGTGATAGTGCTTTGAGTAGCAAATTGAGAAGATTGACGAATATCGAGATGAATAAGTGGTGGAATTAAGTATTCTGATTATAGGTAATTAATACATTATTATATTTATACAATATATATAAAATCTATAATTTTTATCACAAATTGAACTAAATTAATAATTTTTTTTTATTACCGGCAGCCGTGGCTACCTTTAGTCATGCCCGGGATCCACCAGTGTGATGAAATTAGAACTTCAAGGAAAGTTCAATTTCTCGAATCATTAAAGCTAGAAAAGTCCTGCATATAAGTGCGGAATTAGCAAAAGATTTTTCCAATCTATACCTACTCTTTTTTTTAGAGGTGGTCGATATGTTGGCAAGAATCACCGTAAATAAGATAAATGAGTCATTGTTTAAGCGATTACTAACAAGTAACAACACTAAATGATCCCAGACTCCCAGTTGACTAGACAGTCAGATATTTAGCCTAACTAATATCATATATAATTATAGCAAAAACAACGTGTTGACTGAATGGTCTTAGCCTGTTATTAGGGAATGATAATTTAGTCTAAGAGTAGGTAGTGTTTGATTGGCGCTAATTACCTGTTTATGTTTATATCCAATTAACTTGTATCGGCTGTAATTTCCACGGCATGCATGGGGTTGGTGGGCTAAGTTTGGGTTGCTAGCAAGTCACCATTGCCAACCTCTTTGGAAAATTACGTACTAATCACTTTCAATGCATGCTCATTTCCCCCCTCTTGCTCCTATATAACCTTACCTTTTACGCTACAACTTTGTCTTTAATTTGATCCCCATCATATTTATATTTAGTTTACAATTAAATGAGTGACAATGGGACAATTTTTATTCTATATTTATGCAAAATGATCGACTTGTGCACATTTTTCATTGATCAGACTCATACTACACACACAACAAGACTAGGAGGATTTAGGAGATAAAAAGATAAGAAATGCATTCGTATGAGAAAAATTTGTATATACTCTCTTTCAAGTTTATGACATTTTAAAATTTAGACTTGACTTTTTTAAGTTAATATTTACCTCCCACGACCTTTTGAATCAATTTAATTTAGCAACATTTGCAATGAATTTAGTAACATTTCCAATGAATGTATGATTTGTAAAATAAATTTTCTTGCTAAAATTGTTGTCAATTTTAGCAAATAATATCATCACAAATCACACACACTGAAATTTTTTCGAAAGATTGGGAGAGGTAAATATTAACTCATCAGAAAGGTCAGAGTTAGAATTATAAACGTGAAGGGGGTATGTGCAAATTTTCCTTTGCATGAGCTGGGTCTTCCTAATTATAATTTAGGCTCTATCAACAATGTTCATCTTGTATGTATTCATTTGAACAATGGAGAACAAACAGAAAAGACTGCAATTGATTATAATAGGCATACATAATTAAATAATAATGAAAGGAATATTTGTACGCAGAACTGGTACTGTTACGGGAAGGCGGTGGCGGAGCAAGCGGCATGGAAGGAAGCAGAGGAAAGAGGGGTGGAGTTGGTGGTGGTGTGTCCAGTGCTGGTATTGGGACCAGTTTTACAGTCAAGTGTGAATGCGAGCACTATTCATATACTTAAGTACTTGACTGGTTCAGCCAAGACATATGCAAACTCAGTGCAAGCCTATGTTCATGTTAGGGATGTCGCATTGGCACACATTCTTGTCTATGAGACTCCTTCTGCTTCTGGGAGGTATCTTTGTGCAGAAAGTGTCCTTCATCGTGGACAAGTTTGTGACATTCTTGCTAAATTCTTCCCTGAGTACCCTGTCCCCACCAAGTAAGTTCACTGCATGCCTAATTTTCTTTCTACCTAATTACTCAACTCCTTTTTTCTTAGAGAGCGTTTGGTAGGAATCCCAGCGAAATTTCCCTTGGGTCCCCCTAAGTAAGAAAATGGAGAAAGTGGTGGGCCCACCGTGAAATTTTTCCCAAGGTCAAGCCACACCCAAACATGGGGAAAATAAGTCAACCCGAGAAAATTGACCATTTTCGCAGGGTTATTGACCAACCAAACACACCCTTAATGTTTTCTTGCTAATAATGACCATTAAAAGAATACGAGGGCATAATAAATAGTAATACTTTACCACATACAAAGCTTTGTGTAGCTGTTATTTTTTGTTGTAATATCCGTACCATCCGCAGTTATCCACAGTATTCACTATATCAATTTATCTGCATGCACAACTTACCATGTAAAAAAAAATATAATAATCCATTTGATCATTGTATAGTGTGCTGAAAAATCTCAACCTGATATCTCATCATTAATTTAGTGTTTTAAATAAATCATCTCATTCTCAATATAATTTACGAGAACAACAAAACAGATAAAATATCGTGCATGGTAGTATGTTTGATTATTTAGATAAAAAAAAGTTACAAGGAAAAACATAGAAAACCTTCAACCTAATCCTCTAATTTTGTTTACTATTATGGTAAAAAAAGAAGTATATATTTACTTCTTAATTCAACAGTCATTTTATGGTCCTTTTTCTTTATAATTCTTAAGCAAAATGATAAATATCTTGATGTAAGATGGTTAATAATTATTTTGTATTTCATCTAAATCACTCATAAAGTTAAATCTAAGTATATTTAAATCATTATAAAGATATGTTTGATTAGTTTGAGGGTTATTACAACTTATAAACAATATAAAAGTAATTATTTATTTATATTTTTTCATAAATATAAAACTACACATGAAATGTGCATTTTCTACTATGATTGATAAAATTAGGCTATTATTTATATTTTTTGACCTAGCTATTAAATATTATACTCTTATAATTGATAAATATGTATATAGTTACTAGAGAAAATATTATGAAAAGTTACAAAATATAAAATATGGACAATTCAAGATGGTTATTAACCATCTTAAGTCAAGATATGTATCATTGTCCAAT
Source organism: Portulaca oleracea (assembly GCA_029582165.1). NCBI lineage: Eukaryota > Viridiplantae > Streptophyta > Magnoliopsida > Caryophyllales > Portulacaceae > Portulaca > Portulaca oleracea. The sequence goes on from CM055874.1 coordinate 42,768,948, forward strand.
TCTTAACATCCTTTTTTGCCTTTTTTTTTTAACCGTAATGCTGACATTATTCTTATACACAGACACACCAATTGCCAATACAATTCCAACACTGTTTTATAAAAATAATAATCTAGAAAATGAGAATATAAAATAGAAAATTAAAAGCAAAATATCATCTAATTAATACAAGGCTAGGGGCCGGCTTATCTTGTAAACGTCAATTAAACTGTCCCAATATATAAGCAAGATGTTTATCGTTTCGATTTATTACTGCTTCTCTTACCGCCGTTGAGGTTGAAAAAGTTAAACGAAAGTGCACATATCTTATTACTGCCACTACTGCGACTACGGCCAGGGGTGGATCCCATTGACATTAAGGGAACCCGTTATATTTTAGGAGGTTGTTGTATACTCCCTCCTTCCCAATTTAAGTGTCACTTGGGACATAATTTAAAAGACCAAAAAAACTTCCCATTTACATTAAGTTAGTGTATTGGAAATGTGGAAATGTTGAATAAAATGGTAAATAAAAAAGGAAAAATTGAATAAAAAAAGAAAAATGAATGAAAAAGATGTAATTAATAAGGTTAATTTGATAAATTAGTAATTAATGTGCTATTGGAAATATAAAGTGTCAGATATTATGGGAAAAAAGAAAGTTAGTTAAAGTTACAGATAATATGGGAAGGAGGGAGTATTTATGATAAGTGGGCACCCTAGAAAAGACATAAAAATATTAATAAAGGATGTCCAATTCAACCCAACAGTTCAACTATCTAAAATATTATTAAGTGGATACCGCTGATTTTGTAGTCTAAATTCGCAATTGTCTACGGCTCTGTCGTTGAAAAATTTAGTAAAGTTTAAGGTGCATGCAATGACATTTAAATCTTCAATTCTTTTCTACTTTTCACCACTCCTTTCGTATTTAGATGTTTACGTAGTTAGAATTAAATAGTAAGCTAAGAAATAGTAATTGAATTGAATATATTTTTTAATCTTCAACGACCTACACTTATACAAAGAGCTAATGACTCATCATGTTAGGTGTGAGAATGACAACTTAATTGACCACTCATCCATCCGTAACTAAAACAATGTTAGAACAAGTAATATTCTTTACAAAATAATTATTTCATATCAATTCTTCTATAGTTGATATCTTTATTATTTAAAGTATACTAATATTACCATGATAAACAAATTTATTTAATAAATCATACCATGTTATATATACAGAAAGTTTTTATTTTATGGTATACGTTATGCATATATGTTTAGCATTTTGTTATTCATCTTAAAAACACTAATATTTATAACATATTGTATTTTCAAAAAAAAAAAGTAGATGGATGATAAGAACCAATAAGGACCTACTAGATTTACATGTCTTCTACTTTCAGTCATTTAAATGAATTTTTGTTTTGCCTTTTATTTTTCGGCTATATTTTTTGTGCTAAGGATGGATTAGATTTGAAGAAGCATGCATGTATTTTGTTTTATAACAAAACATGCATAGATATATCATGTATGGGTTATGCATTGCATTAGATTAGTGTCATGCATGGCGATACTTTAAACAAAAATGATAAACATCTTGATGCAAGATGGTTCTTAACCATCTTGCATTTCTTCTAAATCACTAATAAAGTTAAATATAAGTATATTTAAATCATTCTAAATATATATTTCAATATTTTCAAGGTTACTACAACTTATAAACAATTTAAAAATAATTATTTATTTATATTTATTTCATAAATATAAAACTACGTATAAAATATGCATTTTTTACTATATATGATTGATAAAATTAGACTATTATTATATTTTTTGACCTAGTTAATAAGTATTATATTATTATAATTGATAAATATATAATTATTAAAGAAATATTAATAAAAGTTACAAAAATATGAAATATAAACAATTTAAGATGGTTAAGAACCATCTTGAGTCAAGATAGTTATGATAGTATTGTTGGTGAAGTAAGGAACCACAAAAGCCGTAACTATCCTTGGTCAGGATTACTATCATAACAGTCAAGGTTATTAATTTAATCATTACAAAAATATGGGCTTGTGATGAATGAATGGGATATTGAGCTCAGGTACCTCTCATCACCTACCACCAAGGCACCAACATTAGCCATCAGGATACAAAAAGACAGTAAAACCTACCACCAAGGCACCAACAAAAAATACTATCATACAATCAATGCTATTAATTAATCATTGAAAAAAATATGTACTTGTGATGAATGAATGGGATACAAAATGATACAAGTACACCATGTCAAGGATTTCAACGTGGTTAGGAGAGAGGGAAAAAAATGTTGGTGTACTTGAAAGTGACAAAGGTGAGGATGCTAGAAGAGAGAAGAGAGAAAATGTGCGAGTAATTGATATAATTTGTTTATATTAATTTTTTCTTTTCTTTTGGTCTAGTTATATAATAAAACAATATTTTATATGGACCATGGTAACCATCTTGACTCAAGATGGTTCTTAACCATCTTGAATTATTCATATTTTACATTTTTGTAACTTTTATTAATATTTTCTTTAATAATTATATATATTTATCAATTATAATAATATAAAACTTATTAGGTATGTGAAAAAATATAATAATAGCCTAATTTTATCAATCATAGTAGAAAATCCACATTTTATACATAGTTTTATATTTACGAAATAAACATAAATAAATAATTATTTTTAACTTGTTTATAAGTTGTAGTAACCTTAAAAATGATGAAACATACCTTTAGAATGATTTAAATACACTTACATTTCACTCTATTAGTGATTTTGAAGAAATGCAAGATGGTTAAAAGCCATCTTGTGTCAAGATGTTTATCATTTTCGATTTTATATATTACTTTACCTTATCGTGTACTGAGTCATTGCTAATAAGTGTATCCCATCATCCATTAAAATATTTATGAAAATGTTACGAGTCTTTAGGTAAGATACCTTTTAATTGTCTTGTCCTATCATCACTAAAACTATATTATTGTATATTATGGTGAAATAAAATGATATGATTGAATTCTATAACTATAATATTACATATAAATTTCATAAATTTATACTTTTATCTATTATTTTTATATTTTAAAAAAACACTTAATATAAGCCTAACGAACGGGGTTGTTTCAATTATGGTATAATTTGTATTCATTGACAGAGTGGATGCAACCTAAACTTCTTAAAATTGATAATTAATATTTAATTTACTATTAAAAAAATTGATGTGAAAATCATTAAAAATACTAATTTGAGGAAGCGTAAGACACTTATAAGATGTCTTGGGATAAGACTCCTATCATCACATATCGATGCTTAATATACCTTAAACCAAGTATACCCATTATGATATCCTTATTAATTTGTTGTAATGCTCTCACAAAAAAGTTAATCTGTTGTAATTATGGCACTTGCAAACCTCTATTAGATTCATGTGAAACCTAACTCTAACAAATTATATCTTTCAAAAACTCACAAATACATGTGCCCATACATATATATATATATACACACACGTACACAAGCAAGAATGACCATGCTTTTCCTTTTTACGAATGAATGAGTATAAATATAATATATATGTGGTATTTAGGTGCTCAGACGAGGTGAATCCGAGAGTAAAGCCATACAAATTTTCAAACCAAAAGTTGAAGGATTTGGGCTTGGAGTTTACACCAGTAAGACAATGTTTATATGATGCTGTTAAGAGTCTCCAAGATAAAGGTCATCTTCGTCTCCCTGTACAGCAAGATCAAGATAATGCCATCCGTATTCAATCTTAAACTTTTTCTAAAAGAAAAAATCTGAATAATTTTATTATTGGATTTGTAATTTCTTATGTGTAGAGATCTATATTGAACCAAAATTTAATTTGCATTTACGTTTTTGATGTATGATTATATTGTTGTACCTACAATGGAATCTTCTAGCAAGAGACTGCTCTTTATCTTTAATTTTGAAGCGTGGACAATGATATGAGTCTTGATGGAAAACAAGGTTCATGTGTCTTGTATTTGATAAAATTAATACTTATGATAGATTCTTACATTAATTTTTTTTATAAACTCTATTAATTATTAATTATAAAAAGCTTGTAATGAATTGTCTACACCAACAATTACAAATGACATCTTAATTGAATGATCATTCGAAGAGTAAATTTTATGCACTTTTTTGGTAAATTTTAAAAATTATGGATAAAAGTATAATTTTAACAATTTATATATTATATTATAGTTACAGAAATCAATTATATATTTTTTTCAATTTAATATCTAAATATATGAATTTTACCTCAAGACACTTGCCCCAACACTCATATCACTTTAGTATATTGACAGGGCCGCAAGCGCACGGGTACTATTGTAACAATGTCAAGGTCGTTCCCACAGGGACTTGGTCTAGTAACTCAGTGAACTATCCCTCTACTTGATTGCTAAGCCAATCGGGTTGATGAATTGTTTATGACTTCTAATGAACTAACTAAAACTAAAGTGGACTAGAAAGGATTAACTCGAGGTAATTCGATGGATGAAGACTTCTAGGGTTTTACTCACCTAACAACAGGGTCTGAAAGCCAGATTAAAGCAAGCACAAGAAAATAACTCAAACGAATCAAGAATCGATAACCTCAAAATTCTATCGCCGTTTCGATGCTAAATAGAATTATCCTGACTAACCTAATCAACAACTTTCGTCTGATTTTCAGGTTAAACAGAATTGAAGGTCTAAGCAAGGTTGGGTTACCTAATGATTCCCTAGTCTACTACTCCTTTTTCAACTTTCGTAAGCCTAGGTAGAAGGGTTGGTGGTCAAATTCCCCTAATTCACCTTTCGGTACTTCTTAGGTTAATTTCTGAATTACAAACATTCAAGGCCTTAAGAACATTCGTAAGCAAGAAAAACGCAACCTTCTATTGATTCAATTGAGAATTCAAGTACAAACCTAAAACATTTCTAATCAAACTCCATATTGATGGTTCATAAAACCCTAGAAAGAACGAAATCTACTCACAAGTATTCATTGAAAACAAGAAATACGTTCTAAACATGGTAATCAATTCTAGAATTAAGGAAGAGAAAGTGAGAAGAGTAAAGCAAACACTAGGGAGAAATTCGTAGGATTTTCTCAAGAACTTCACAAGAGTGTTGCGTGCTCCTTCTCGAATTCCAAATCTTCAATGCTTTCGAATTGATTCTTGATGAATGAAGGTGTTTTTGGTGAAGAATTCCTCTCTAAAAATCTATCTTTTACGCCTAATCGGTGATAACCGCGTTCCCCTTCTTTTCCCGGTTCTTTCCGCAAAAATAATTGCGTGGCGAAAACAGCTCGACCACGGTCCGTGGTCTGTCACCAGGCAGCGAGGTTGGCGCTCTCATTGTTTCTGCTCGTTTCTTCTGAAATTTTGACCACGGTCTTATCAACGATGATTGATGCCCGTGGTACCTTACCAAATTTGCTCCAAAAATCACCTTTTTGGCCCTAAACTGAAAATCAATGCCAAAAGCAAAGACCGAGTGTAAATAGAGAATTGGGGAAGATTAAACACCTTTTTAGCCAAAAATCACCATGATTATGCTTCTAAAATACCTAAAAATAAGTGCAAATAATGCACTTATCAACCCCTCCATGCTAAAACCTTGCTTGTCCCCAAGCAAGTACTAGACTCAAAACTAGGAAAAACGGACTCAAAAGAAGAAAAAGAAAAGAAAGACTCGAACATCCTATGTACAAGCCCCCTCAGGTAAGCATTAGCAGAACTCTCAAGCAACTTTGTCCAACCAAAACACAACCCTAAAGCGATTTAAAACATTTTAGCACAAGATAGAGGGAGATTTTCGAAAAGGATTTAGGGGAATCACACCATTAAGATCAAATTAGTCACCCTTCCGTCACCGAATTAGCGAGAGAACACATGTATGAGTATGAAACTAAAACGGTTGAGAGCAATCCTCACTTTTGGGAATGTGGAAGCACTCCCCTCATGTGTTTTCAAAATGAAGTCAATGTTTGGTTCTCTCAATACTCTAGCCTAGGAAATAATCTACCATATGCTTGATGATCATCTCAATTCTCTACCGCTATATGCAAAATGCAAATGACAATTAAGAGGTCTTTGAAAGGGCTGTAACGGGGATAAGGTTAGGGGTAAGGGACGGAAAATATTTGGATAAGTGGAGCTGGCCAAGCTTGAGTTATACTTTTCCAACCTCATTCAATGTCATTGAACCTTACTCGCCCATAAACAATCACAACAATCCCGAAACATTTATTAGAAACCGCCTCATTACTAAACTCCTCACTTGCCATCACACTTGTGCTCCTTTTTTTTCTCTTTTTTTTCTTTTTTTTTATTTTCTAATTGCTATTGAAATGTTCTCTCTCTTTTTTTTTCCGAAGTAAGTGATTGGCAAGTGAAAACCATATACAAAATTAATTACAAAACTTGGCGGGTTTTGCTAACATAGCCACTACATTGATGCTACATAAGTGAGAAAAATCCCAACACTTCCTATTCATTACTTTCCCAACACACTGTTTTGCGAATGTATTCACAATTAACCCCATCAACCACACTCAATATACTCCAAGCAATGGCTTAAGGTAGGAAGATATGTAATTGGCCAAGGCTTATAATTTCAGGTTATTCCAAGAAAACGAAGTAATCAAAGGCTAGAAGAAGGGTTAAAGGCGGAGAATTACATGAATAGGGTGGCTATTTGGTATTGTAGCTACAATAAGTGCGAATGAATGCCTCAATCATGTTGTCAATGCATGATGCAAAGTGCAGTTTCAAAGAGATGAAAAACAAGTTCTAGAGATCACAACCAAGGTTGAGTCACACATGGAAATATGAGACTAATGAAAATGATTAGTCATTTTGGCTTAGTGGTCTCACGGGTTTGTGCTCAACAACCAATCAAAGAACATAAACATACAAATGCTAAGCTCACATCAAAGGGTTAAGAAGTGCAATAAATCTTCACTATCAAGATGTTTTCGAAATTTCTTTTCAAATCTTTGAATCACTTACGGGCTACGCAAAGCTACAAGAAATACTAGCTGGCTTACAATCATCACCGGAGGCTTACCTAACCTAATCCTAAGGCTATTCTAACATTTTTTTTCTTTTTGCTTGATTTTTCTAATTTTTTTTTGGCTTTTCTCTTTTTTTCTTCTTTTTTTCTATTGTTAACTAGATGAACTAAATGCAATTAAACTAAATGCAAACTACATGCTTAAGTTGTTACCTATGAAGAAAAACAAGAAAAATAAAAGAAAGAAAGGACACACCTAGACTAATGAAACACCACTATATGCTAAATGCTGTGCAAGCTATATGTATGATGCAAAAATATGTACAAATGCATATACACAAGTCATTCTCCCAAAAATTATCACCAATCATCGAAACATAGCAACCAAGTCAACAAGGCAACCAAGTCACATAAAACTAACCAACCCCTCCATGCTAGGACACAGCATTGTCCTCAATGCTAAAAAGAAGCAAACAATCATAGGGGGGAAGGAAAAGTTAATGAGCAAACATCACGCATCAGGAGGGGGCGGAGGGTAAGGGTAAGGGATCTGAGCTCCATGGCTCTCAAACCAACCTCGCATCGCGGATAAACACTCACTCATACTAGTCAAATGTTGGTTTTGCGACGCAATCATGCCCCGAAGCTCAATGTGCTCCGATTGGACATACTCCCTAAGGGAGGTTTGCTCGTCGCGGATCTCACGGCGCAATAAACGTCATCCATGTTGAAAGCGTGGGAGGAGGAAGGGCCAGGTGAGTGAGGGGGTTGGGGTTCGTCATGGTCGGACTCAGGATCATACGTGATAAGATCTAGGGGAACCGGGTCTCCATCCCCTCCCGGTAGGAAGGAGAAGTTGGCCCGATTTTGGATAGTCGTTCGGGCCACATTGGGCAACTGCATGAGCTGCCGATTTGGGTACCTCCAGTAAATGTTACCACCCCTAGAAACAATGAAGAGCATGGTGGTCAAAGCGCTATGGTCAAGCCTCTCAGACCCGGGGATCCTAAACTCCTCATTTGGCATGACTCCGAGAGATTTTGCAATCCTCGTGACAATCCCCCCGCAGGTGATCTTACCCTTTTTCCTATTAGCTATCTCTTGAAGATGCGTAATTAAGAAAGAGTCGGGGTCCATCTGCCTACCCTCATACATATTCTTCATGAAAAATGACTCCGCTACCCGAGGCATATTCATGCTATCATCCCTAGTGAAAAAGCTCGTCGCGAAGATGCGTTGAGCTATCCTAATCACGGGGTTTCTGATTTCGGTCGCCTTAGACCGACTAGAGTCGAAATGTTGCTCCCCGGTGATCATTTCCCAGAAAGAATCCGGGTCATACCTTGGAGACACACGAGGCTCACTAACATCAAGGGGACGCGGGAGGTGGAAAATGCTATTAAAGGTACTCAAATTCAATTGATAGTCTTGGTCACGCAAACGGAACCTAATGACCCCCTCTTGGCAATCACACCCATTTTGAACCTCGGTGTATAGCGTACTCAAAAACTCCAAAGTCAAGTCCGAATAGGAAGGTTCTTTGATGTCTAGGTAATCACCCATCCCCCCTCTAGCAAACAACCATTTAATGTCATCCAAAACACCCATGGATTGCAACAAAGTATCATCAACATAACGAGTAGCAACAAAACCACGGGATCTCAAACGCAAGTAATTAGCAGTTTGTATTGGGCTATTGAACTGAAAAGGGATAGGATCATTACCTTGCTCCATAGCAGCGCGGTTTGCGGCTCGTTGAGCACGAAGCTCCCTCGGATTCGGTTCGTTGGAGGTCCCTGCAGCATCAATTCTTCTCTTTTTGGGTGCCATTTGCAACTTGAAGCTCCAACAATGGTGATTTGTGGGAAGATGAGAGTGAAGGGTAAAGGTGAATGTAGTGGCGGGGTTCGAATTTGTGAGGGATGAAGATTGGTGAGGAATGAAGAAGAAGGAGTTAGGGTTTAGGGTGAGGATTTGAATTTGGTGAGAAAGAAGAAGAAGAAGAAGAATGGATTGAGGATGGAAATAAGGTTTAGGGTTTGTGAAGGATGAAGAAGAAGAAGGATGGAGTTGTTAGAGTGGGAGCTAGGGTTCGAAAATAGGTGAAAGAAGGAGGAAGAATGAATGAATTGAGTGAGAAAAGGGGGAAAAAACGAGCGAAACCCTGCGCAGACCAGCCGCCACGGTCCGTGGCTGCCACCACGGGCAGCCCGTGGTTGGCGCTGGTTCGCTTGGGGTTTCGCAGGAAAAAATTTTTTTTAGCAGAATTCCAGCCACCACGGTCCGAGGTCAGAACCTCGGGCAGCCCGTGGTTGGCGCTGGTTCTGGGAGTTTTGCGAATTTTTTTTTTTTCTGGTTAAACAAATTTCCAGCCACCACGGTCCGAGGTCAGAACCTCGGGCAGGCCAAGGTTGGCTCTGGAAATTGGAATTTTGGGAGGAAATTGTGGGGATGGATTGGGCGGCTACCACGGCCGAGGTCGTAACCTCTGCACCGAGGTTGGCCCTGGAACTTCAGTATGAAATGGTTTTGAAATGCCTTCTTGCAAAATTCAATTTTTTTCTATCTTTTCACTCAGTTTTTCTCAATTCTTTTCTTGCAAAACTGCCTCAAACTCCCATGTTTCTTCATTCTTTCTAACTCAAACATTTTTCACTCATTAAACCATCAAAACACCCTAGAAACCAACTCCTCCATGCTAATTTCCTTGCTCAATCTCACTCTTACACTCCCTCAAACTCTCTCTTTTTTTTTTTTTACTCACAAATACTCACAAAAATTCACACTATACAAAAGAGAAACACGGTTAAAACAAGAGAAAAATCAAAGAAAAGAAACAAAACGAAAATGAAATGAAATGAACTACGGAAAATAAGAAAAAACTAGGAAAGGGGAAGGAAAAAGAAAAGAAAGAAAGATAAACTCCTATCAAAGACGAAAAAAAAATGAAAGGGAAAGAAAAGGAATTAAAAGGCTTGGGTTGCCTCCCAAGAAGCGCTAATTTAACGTCTTAAGCTAGACGATACATACCTCAAGTCATACGGGATTGGCGAGGACATAACATGCGGCCTTCTCCTCAACTTGGCCTGTGATGTAAGGCTTAAGTCGCTGCCCGTTGATCTTGAATGTGCCGGTAGACTCACTCCAAACTTCCACAGCCACGGGATATGCTTCATAACTTGGAATGGCCGGACCACCGGATTTCAAATTTTCCTAAACAATCTCAATCTCGAGTTAAACAAAAGGACCATGTCTCCTGCCTTAAACCTCTTTGGCAAGATGAACTTGTCATGCCACTTCTTGGTCCTTTCCTTGTAGATCCTCGAACTCTCATAAGCTTGCAACCTCAATTCCTCCAATTCTTGCAATTGGAGCATTCGCTTCTCACCGGTTGCCTTTGCATCAAAATTCAGAGTTCGGACTGCCCAAAATGCTCGATGTTCCAACTCCACGGGCAAATGACATGGCTTCCCATACACCAACCGGAATGGAGTGGTGCCGAGGGGAGTTTTGAACGTCGTGCGGTACGCCCACAAAGCGTCGTCAAGCTTCAATGACCAATCCTTTCGAGATCGGTCAACCGTCTTCTCGAGAATGCTCTTCAACTCCCTATTCGAAAGCTCTACTTGCCCGCTTGTTTGAGGATGGTAAGGTGTTGCCACCCTATGGAACACCCCGTACTTCTTCAGGAGAGTTTCTAGCGGCCGGTTACGAAAATGGGTGCCGTTATCGCTCAATAAGGCTCTAGGAGTGCCAAATCGAGCGAAAATGTTCTTCTTGAGGAATTTGATGACGACCCTTGAGTCATTCGTCGGAGATGCAATCGCCTCCACCCATTTGGATACGTAATCCACATCAACAAGGATGTAGAGGTTCTTGTGAGATGGAGGGAAAGGACCCATAAAGTCTATCCCCCATACATCGAAGAGCTCAACCTCAAGAATTCCGCTTTGGGGCATCTCGTGCCTCTTGGAAATGTTACCCATCCGTTGACAACGATCACATGCTAGCACATACTCCCTTGCATCTTTGAGGGTCGCCAATAGAAGCCGGCCAAGACCTGGAAGCGCTTTATCGGCCGAAATGTCCACCATAGGTCGTGGAATGGCAATGATGTAGCACCCTTGAACTTCTTCCTCCGAATGCATCTCAGAAACCCCATCGCACATAGCTTGAAAAAGTGGTTCTTCCCAAACAAAGCTCTTCACCGAATAGGAACCTCTTCTTTTGTTGATATGATAAGTCCGGTGGCAACACTCCACACACAAGATAATTGACGTAGTCAAGATACCATGGAATGAATGGGGTACACACGCCATGAGCTTCTCTTCCGAAAAGAATCATCAATAGGAGCTTCTCCTTCTAACATCCTCCAATCGAGAGAGATGATCGCCACCACGCTTTGCAATCCGGCTTGTCCCGAATTTCTAAATCGAACTTGGAGTAATAACACCCAACGAATGAGCCGAGGTTTAGAGTCCGACTTCTTCATGAGGTGTCTAATGGCGGCATGATCGGTGAACACAATCACCTTGGAGTTGATCAAGTATGGTCGAAACTTCTCCAAGGCGAAAACGACCGCCAAGAACTCCTTCTCCGTGGTGGCGTAGTTGACTTGAGCCTCATCCAGAGTTCGGCTCGCATAATAGATGGCGAAAGGTTTGCCATCTCTTCTTTGCCCTAAAACAGCCCCCAATGCGTAATCACTCGCATCACACATCACTTCAAACGGTAGACTCCAATCCGGGGCTTGCATAATAGGTGCAGTAATCAAAGCTTCTTTCAACCTGTTGAAAGCACTCAAGCAAACATCATCAAATTCAAAAGGAACATCTTTGACAAGCAATCGGGTGAGAGGTCTAGCAATTTTCGAAAAATCTTTTATGAACCGTCGGTAGAAACCAACGTGTCCAAGAAAACTCCTAACACCCTTAACAGAAGTTGGAGGTGGTAATTTTTCAACCACCTCAACCTTTGCTTTGTCAACCTCAATGCCTTTACTTGACACAACATGACCAAGGACTACACCCTCTTGTACCATGAAATGACACTTCTCCCAATTCAAAACCAAATTCACTTCTTCACATCGAGACAACACTTTAGCAAGATTTCTCAAACAATGATTAAAAGAATTTCCATAGACTGAAAAATCATCCATAAACACCTCCATAATGTCCTCAATAAAATCAGAGAAAATAGCCATCATGCATCGTTGAAAAGTAGCGGGTGCATTACACAACCCAAATGGCATTCTCCTATAAGCAAATGTACCGTAAGGACATGTAAAGGTGGTCTTTTCCTGATCACTAGGGTGGATAGGGATTTGGAAAAACCCGGAATACCCATCTAGATAACAAAAGAATGAATTATTCGCCAGTCTTTCAAGCATTTGGTCAATGAAGGGGAGAGGGAAATGGTCTTTACGGGTGGCATCATTCAACTTGCGGTAATCAATACACATCCTCCACCCCGTAACAGTCCGGGTAGGAATCAACTCATTATTCTCATTTTTCACCACAGTCATCCCCCCTTTCTTAGGCACAACATGCACCGGGCTCACCCACTCACTATCAGAAATAGGGTAGATAATCCCAGCATCAAGTAATTTCAAGACCTCTTTTTTCACCACCTCTTTCATGTTAGGGTTTAACCTTCTTTGACTTTGAATGGTGGGTTTATAATCATCTTCCATCAAAATCCTATGCATGCAAAATGAGGGACTAATTCCTTTAAGGTCATCTATGGTATAGCCAATGGCCTTACGATGCGACCTAAGGACTCTCAACAATGAATCAATCTCAGCATCATTCAAGTTTGCATTCACAATCACAGGATAAGAGGAATCGGGGCCAAGAAATTCATACCTTAGGGAAGAAGGGAGAGGTTTCAGTTCTACCTTTGGTGCTTCCTTCGCTCAAAGCTTGCTCGCTTGCTTTCAACCTCTAGTGCCTCCACCGTTTCCAGCGTTGGTGGAACTTCCGGGATACTGCAAGAGCTTCACACAATGGGCAACCTCGGATCGTGATCCCGGGTTTCTTGTTAGACAACAAACAAAGCTCAAGAGGATCGTGAGAACGAATGTTAGTGCTATCTTCCCTAAGAATGGAATCAATGATATCCACTCTAAAGCAATCATCGTAAAATGTAGGGAATTTAGCGACCAAACAAATTAAACTCACTTTCTCACCTCCTATACTAAAGGACATCCTACCATTTTTCACATCAATGCAACACCCAGCCGTAGCCATGAAAGGTCTACCAAGAATAATGGGGGTACGGGTGTCTTCCTCCATCTCTAGGATAACAAAGTCAACAGGAACAAAGAAGCTACCCAACTTAATAGGGACATCCTCCAAAGTTCCTATGGGAAACTTGACCGATCGATCGGCCAACTGGAGGGAAATGGTAGTGGGTTTTAGTTCACCCATACCAAGCTTTTGGGACAAAGAGAGGGGCATAAGACTCACACTAGAACCAAGATCACATAATGCACGGTCTATGGAAATCTTTCCAACTTCACAAGGAATGGTGAAGCTACCGGGATCCTTAAGCTTCGGGGGAAGCTTATTTTGGAGCACGGCACTACACTGTTCCGTCAATGCCACTGTCTCGTGCTCTTCCAACTTCCTCTTGTTTGTCAAAATTTCCTTCAAAAATTTAGCGTAGGAAGGCATTTGAGACAGGCATCGGTGAATGGAATGTTAATATGAAGTTTCTTGAGGACCTCCAAGAACTTCCCGAATTGCTTATCACTTTTAGCCTTAGCCAATCTTTGAGGGAAAGGCAAGGGTGGAGTGTAGACTCTTTGGGGAACTCTTGTTGCATCCTTAGAAACTTCTTTCTCAACTTGCACATCAACATCAATTACAGGTTCTTTAGGAGGCACATTTACCTCTTCATGCACATCATTACTCACATCAGCATTCACATCATTCACAACATTCTCAACATCAACTACATTCTCAGCAACATCATCATCATGCACATCAACAACAACATGCTCATCACACACACCGCTAGGCCCCGCCAATTGCGTCCCGCTTCTTAAGGTTATGGCATTACATTGGTCCTTTGGGTTCGCAACAGGTTGGCTAGGAAGCTTTCCTGGAGGAGTGGTGGAAGTATTAGCCTGACTAGCAATCTGAGATTCAAGCATTTTGTTGTGAGTGGCCAACTGGTCAACTCTATCAACTAAAAGCTTGATAGTCTCTTCTTGCTGATTTTGGGACACAACCATACGTTCCACCAATGCCTTCCAGTCAGGCTCTTGGGTTTGTCGAGGCTGGGGTTGGGCTTGTTGTCTTTGGAAACCAGGTGGTCTTTGGGTCTGTTGTTGTTGGTGCGGTCCCGTGGGATTGTTATTCCGATAGGAAAAATTAGGATGAGATCTAAATCCCGGGTTGTAGACATTAGAGTATGGGTCAAAGTTCTGTCTTGGGTTTCCAATATAATTGGTCTGGTCCGAGGTCTCGGGACTAGCTAACCCAACAGGACAAAACAAGGTCTCGTGCTCAAATGAATTACAAGAAGCACACGGTAGGGGAGGATTGGAATGTACATGCAAACGGTCTATCTTCTGAGTCACAGCATCTATTTTAGCAGTCAAAACAGAAATGGCATCGACATCATACTTACCTCCCGTTCTCGAGGAACGGGGCTTGGACCATTGGTGACTGTTAGATGCCATTTTCTCGATCAAAGAATAGAGGTCATCGACCGCTTTGTTCATGATGTTCCCCCCAGCTGCTGCAAGAATCATCGCCCTCAACTGATCATCCACTCCATTGTAGAAGGCATGGATGGGCACCCATGGCTCAAGACCATGATGTGGAAACCGGCGAAGTAGATCCTTGAACCGTTCCCAAGCCTCGCATGTGTTCTCATCCGCTCTTGGACGAAGGTGGAAATTTGGTTGCGAGGCTTGTCACCACTTGGCGGAAATATTTGTTAAGAAATACGCCGCCATCCGATCAAAAGTGGTGATGGAGTTCGGCGGAAGAGAGTCTAGCCACTCCCATGCTCGATCCTCCAAGGAAAACGGAAACAACCGCAGCTTGATTGCATCCGGTGAAGCCCCGTTCGCCTTGAACGTATCGCACGCCTGGCGAAAGATACGGAGGTGTCGGTTGGGGTCCTCACTAGGGTGACCACGAAATGGCGAAGCTTTGACCAGATTAATCAAGGAATTCTTCAGCTCAAAATCATTGTTGGCGATGTTGGGAGGGTTGATGGCCGTGGGAGGATCTGTGACATTTGGGGCCATGTATTGTTCCAATGTCTTCGGTTGTGCTTCTCTACCATTTTCGATTGTGATGCACTCCTCTTTGCTTCTTGCTAGCTTTCTCGTCATGACCTCTTTCTCCGAGAACGGAAAGTGCGTTCAATCTCGGGATCGAACTCAAATTCCGGAGATTTTTGCATACACCAAGAGTACCTAGCAAAACAAGAAATGAAACACAATCAATCACAAGTAAAGGAAAGAAAAAGAAAGAAAATAAAATAATAAAAAAAAACAGCTTAGTCAATCTAAGAGTCTTCGCTTAATGGCTACTAGGGACAAAGTCCCCGGCAACGGCGCCAAAAACTTGACAGCGCATCGGTACTATCAGAGCAATGTCAAGGTCGATCCCACAGGGACTTGGTCTAGTAACTCAGTGAACTATCCCTCTACTTGATTGCTAAGCCAATCGAGTTGATGAATTGTTTATGACTTCTAATGAACTAACTAAAACTAAAGTGGACTAGAAAGGATTAACTCGAGGTAATTCGATGGATGAAGACTTCTAGGGTTTTACTCACCTAACAACAGGGTCTGAAAGCCAGATTAAAGCAAGCACAAGAAAATAACTCAAACGAATCAAGAATCGATAACCTCAAAATTCTATCGCCCTTTCGATGCTAAATAGAATTATCCTGACTAACCTAATCAACAACTTTCGTCTGCTTTTCAGGTTAAACAGAATTGAAGGTCTAAGCAAGGTCGGGTTACCTAATGATTCCCTAGTCTACTACTCCTTTTTCAACTTTCGTAAGCCTAGGTAGAAGGGTTGGTGGTCAAATTCCCCTAATTCACCTTTCGGTACTTCTTAGGTTAATTTCTGAATTACAAACATTCAAGGCCTTAAGAACATTCGTAAGCAAGAAAAACGCAACCTTCTATTGATTCAATTGAGAATTCAAGTACAAACCTAAAACATTTCTAATCAAACTCCATATTGATGGTTCATAAAACCCTAGAAAGAACGAAATCTACTCACAAGTATTCATTGAAAACAAGAAATACGTTCTAAACATGGTAATCAATTCTAGAATTAAGGAAGAGAAAGTGAGAAGAGTAAAGCAAACACTAGGGAGAAATTCGTAGGATTTTCTCAAGAACTTCACAAGAGTGTTGCGTGCTCCTTCGAATTCCAAATCTTCAATGCTTTGAATTGATTCTTGATGAATGAAGGTGTTTTTGGTGAAGAATTCCTCTCTAAAAATCTATCTTTTACGCCTAATCGGTGATAACCGCGTTCCCTTCTTTTCCCGGTTCTTTCCAAAAATAACTACAGAAGCGAAAAACGGCTCAACCACGGTCCGTGGTCACCACCACGGGCACCAGGAGGTTGTTGTCTCGCTGTTTTCTGCTCGTTTCTTGCTGAAATTTTGACCACGGTCTTATCAACAGTAGTTGATGCCCGTGGTACCCTTGGCCTTACCAAATTTGCTCCAAAAATCACCTTTTTGGCCCTAAACCTGAAAATCAATGCCAAAAACGCAAAGACCAAGTGTAAATAGAGAATTGGGGAAGATTAAACACCTTTTTAGCCAAAAATCACCATGATTATGCTTCTAAAATACCTAAAAATAAGTGCAAATAATGCACTTATCATATATAGGGGACTCATACTACTTTCTCCAACTAATGTTCAATATTTTGTGTATGCTGTTCTCACTTAAGGTATAATTTGACAATTAGTTAGGCATAAAAAGAAAGAGTTTTATGTGTTTCTAATGATCATAATTTTTATTATACATAAATTTAAAAACGAAAATGATAAACATCTTGATACAAGATGGCTCTTAACCATCTTGCATTTCTTCAAAATCACTAATAGAGTGAAATGTAAGTGTATTTAAATCATTCTAAAGGTATGTTTCATCATTTTCAAGGTTACTACAACTTATAAACAAGTTAAAAATAATTATTTATTTATATTTATTTCGTAAATATAAAACTATGTATAAAATATGGATTTTCTACTATGATGGATAAAATTAGGCTATTATTATATTTTTTCACCTACCTAATAAGTTTTATATTATTATAATTGATAAATATATATAATTATTAAAGAAAATATTAATAAAAGTTACAAGAATGTAAAATATGAATAACTCAAGATGGTTAAGAACCATCTTGAGTCAAAATGGTTATCATGGTCCATTTAAAAATTGTGCCATAAACTTATACTAATTGGAAAATTAGGAACAAAAGGAAAAAAGTTTTAATTGTAAATCAAGGAACCTTATTTTATTGCATAATACTTTAGCGGTTAACTTTCTTTTTTTTATAGTATTTTTTTTTTTTTTGCATTCGGGTTAAAATCAAAGTACAAAGGAATTTACGAGACTCTTCTCGCAAGACATCTCCTTAAGTTATCATGAAACAAAATAACATAAAACTCAGAAGTAGGGCTAAGACTCCAAACGTCGAAGGTTTGAGTGGAGTACCCCCTTGTTAGTTAACCAATCAGCCTCCATATTGACGACTTCTCTAAAAACATGCTAAACTAAAGACCTCTCATGCAAATTGTTGTAAGAAAATATTGATGTCTCTAATAACTATATATGTTTTCCATGACACTTTGAAAACCCCATTGATCACTTGAATAAGAGCAAGATTGTCAATTTCAGTTGAACTCTCTTGTAACCTACTCGGACAGCATGTCGGATCCCAAAGCTTATAGCTAAAGCCTCCACAAGGAGAATAGACTTTGGTTGGAGTTTATAGGACCCTGCATGAAGAAGAGTCTTCCAAGATGACGATGAATGGCAAACCCTATTGTTGCCCCATGACTGTTGACAGAACCATCATAGTTCAGCATAACCCACCCAGGAAATGGATGCTCCCAACCAATATGAGTAGTTTGTGGGACCGAAGGGGGGGCGTCTTGCTCTTCTGATGGAAAGATGGAAAGGCCTGAGATCTCCTAGTTTTCCATTCTGCAAAGTTCTTCTTTTCCCAAATGATAACTCTAACATGATTGAATATGAAATTGTTGAAGACGCACTCATTCCGCTCATTCCAATGTTGTAAAGAAGGTAGGTTGATTTTTTGAGCTCGTTAGGTGAAAGAGCGGTTCGAAGAGATAAAAGAATATTCTTGGCAATAGAATCAAGTGACTAAACTATTGTGGAATTTACCCACTTATGATATTTGGCCATTTTCCAAACGTTTTTGGAAAATGACATTTGTGGATCTAGTACTGTTGATCCGTATTAATATAGTCATTGCATAAATTATGAGATAAATCAATGTTTACACCTTGTCGGACAAAATTTACCTTAAGAGGAAGACCATTATGAAAACTTTTCCAAAGAAAGAATTTAATTAGTTCGGTAGGGCATCAAGTTTCCAGATCTAACTACCCACTCTCTTTTCTTTTCTATTTATACCATGATAGAACCAAGAAGATGTCTTAGCAGAAAATGATCATCTTCTGTTAGTCACCAACAAACCTCATCCTCTTGATCAAAAGAGGGGAGAGAGGTGAAGAGTACATGCTTAGCAATTTCACGAGGAAGGATTGTTGGGAGTGTCCCAACAATGGTCAATCTATTAGAGTGCGCCAACCAAGTTAATATGATGATTATTTGTCTTGCTAGAGATCTCTATAATCGGTGACTATGGACCTGTAAAGTTCAATAGTAAATGGTAGGTATGGTAAATATTTTTGGTAAGTTTTGATACATTTTGGTAACTTTTGACAACTTTTGGTTTGTATGCTAAATGTTAGTTTTGGTAGGTACGGTAAGTTTCGGTAATTTTCAGTAAATGACGATAACTTTCTGTAAGTTTTTACCCTCACCCACTTACCATCCAACTTTACAGGTCCTAAATGGTATAATCCCAATCATATTAATTGGTACTACAGGGTCACATAAGTCAGTGTCTCGGGGCAAAGATGAGTATTGCCATGGTGTAATAATATATATGATATTATTATATGCATTTGATTTTAGGAAAGTTGAATCTTATCCCTCAAAATAAGAGGGTCACGGTCGTGACATGAGATGTCACGCCCGTGACCCTTCCCTGTATTTTGGGGGGTAGGGTGTCATGGTCATGACACTTATCCTTAAATCTTTCCCAAGCATCATATAACGGCTCATCTGGCTCTTGTGTAAAAGTTGAAATTTGATTCCTCAGACTAGTGAGCTTGCTTCGAGGAAAGTATTTCGCTAAGAAGGTGCTAGCGAGTTCATCGAATGTCGTTATCGAATTTGGTGGAAGTGAATCGAGCCACTCCCATGCCTTGCCTTCTAACGAAAACGGAAAGAGTCTCAGTTTGATGGCGTCTTCCGATACATTATTGGCCTTGTAAGTATCACAAGCTTGACGAAAAAGTCACAGATGTCGGTTTGGATCTTCGCTTGCCAGCCCATGGAACGGTGCTTTTGACACCAAGTTGATCAATGACTGACGTAGCTCGAAATCATTCGCTTGGATGGTGGGAACATTGATAGCCGACTGTGGGTTAGTGACATTGGGAGTCATATACTACTCGAATGTCCGCGGTCGTTCGCCCATCTCTTCTTCTTTGTCTGATTCTTGCTCTTCTTCGTCCGTTTCTTGAATTTCTTGTTGTTCTTTCTCCAATCTCGCTTTTTTCCTTCTCTCTCGAAGCGTGCGTTCGATCTTGGGATCGTACTCGAAAGAGAAATCTATTTGCATAAACCTGAAAAAGAAAAAAAACAAGAACACCAAGCGTAATGAAAAGTGGTAAAGAAAAATAAAGAAAAACAAATAACCTAGTCACAAAGAGTGTGTTCGTTCAATGGCGGTTGGGGGAACAAATCCCCGACAACGGCGCCAAAAACTTGACAGACCCTAAACGTATCAGGTCTGTGTACCGTAAGTGTACAGGTCTGTGTAGTAATAAATATCGTTCTCTCTCAGGGATTTGTGTTCAACTACCCACTAAACTAGTTCACTACAAAGAATGCTAGGTCGATCAAAGGTTTGTGGTAAGAATTTATGAAACTAAACTAAGAAAGCAGGAATTTTTAGGGTTTTAACCAAGTAATTAAGGGCGTTCAGGGGAGTCCACTCTAGTCAATCAATTAGTTTATCAACACTCCCGATGTAAACTAACAAGATAATTCGGAATCTATAATCTTTCTAAGCCCTTTCACAGCAGTCTTTCGATTCGAAGTTACAGTGATTAAACTAAACATTATTTCTAACTATTTAATCTAATCAAAGATAAGAATTGATTACAATCGACCCTAGGCAAGAATCATTATTTCTAACTATTTTCTATGCCTATTCAATCTACGTCTTTCCAATTCGAGATTCAAACTTTCGTCATGTTATCAAGAATCTAATATCAAGTAAAAGGCGGTTAGCCAGATTTTAATATAACAAACAATATATGAAGATCAAACGAATAAAGAATAACTTCACACCGAGACTGTATTCAAAACCAATCAACAGACATCGAGTTTATCCCCCAAACAAAGGAATTTAGCTACTCATAATGCTAGAAATAAACATCACATAAACTGAATGTAAACTAGAAAACATAGAGAAAAATAGAATTAACCGGTGTTCCAAGATGGCGGAATCAATCTCTTCGTGTCGCCTGAATCGATCTCTTTCGTATCCTTCGATCCCTACAATAATCTAAACAACTAATAATATCGAGGAATTAATCTGGAAAGAAACTATCTAAGAAACTATTTACCAAGCGAAAATGTAAGTTGGCCAACCTTGCGGGAACTAGAACACATCCTTTGGAACATCAAACATGAAAAAACTAAGCAGTGTATACATCACTAAAAATATGGAAAAATAGGTTGGTGATGATGGATGGGGCAAGGACACAGAACATGCCCATCCATGATCAAGTAGGTGGAGGACAAAATGCTGACTACTTTAGTCAACTATAGTCTAAACGAAGAATGTTGCCCAGCTTTCACACAACATTCGAAGCGAGAATGAAAACCTAAACGAAGAATGTTGCCCACTTTTCGCACAACATTCAGTAAAGAAAACTTGAGTGATTCTCTCCTCAATACTAGCAGGTTGTGAGATCAATTTTTACATACTTGACAATGTAGGTGCAGGAGAAATGCAACATTTAAAGATCAATGGAACAATTAAGCGACTCCATACCTCATCCAACTTGTCACCTCCTTTGACAAGAACAGAGTAGAAGACCTTGACATTTTTTTCATTCACTTTCTCTTCTCTCTCATCAATATAAGTAATGCGTAAGGATGGGTACCTGTAAACTTGTACTAGTAAAAATTTCTTCTGCCATAATACACCCATAATTATTAATGGTGTATAGAAAGCGACTTACATGATCATGAGATTCAAAATGCTATTGGCACAACTTCTCTCCCGAGCATCACTTGATTTCTTTTGTTGACCATATATTTGACAGGAAACAACATAGGTGAACTTCAAATCTGTAAGAGCTTGTGAATAATCAAATATTTTCCTGTGGGCTTCACTTTTCTCAATGGTTCTGTAGTCACTAAAGATAGCTGTAGAGAAAAAGTTACCGGCATAAGTACAATAAAATGAAACATGCTAGTTTATGGCAGGCATTAGTGGAAAGAGAATTTGGTAACCGTACCATCATCCTCTGCATATTCGAAGAAGCATTGAAGTTCCAAAGCCTTACGATAGTACATCATTCCTCTAACTAATACATAGAAAGAAGTACAACATGAGTGATATATGACCTCACTTCTATAATGGAGAAATAACAAAGCTGAAGAGGCTACTCCAACCTGTTCTTGACAGTGTTTGCCCTCTATAAGATACCCAATGGCGAATCAATTCCTTGTCATCTTTGGTAGTATATCCAAGCTTCGGATCATTTACCTTCTTCAGAAAGTTGTTCCATTCATCTGTATTAATCCCAAACATTGCATGGAAGTAAGCCAACCATTAGCAGAGGAGAAAACAGTGAAAAAGCAACAGACTCACCAGGATATATCTTCTGCAGATAAAATAAGATGGAAATTCCATCCTCATTTTCCTCATGAAGCTCCTCCCAAGAGTACAAAACATCTTCTTTATAATAAGGAGACAAAACACTATATACCGATACGACCATGAAAAACAAAAAGAAAAAGAAAGGTGAGAACTTCCTTTCAGAAAGCAAAAGCAATAGTAAGATTTTCTGTCTTTTTCCTATTAAAAAATTCATAAAAAATGAATGAAAGAAAGAAAGAAAGAAAGAAAGAAAGAAAGAAAAGTAGGGGCAATCCTAAAGCCATTCTCCCTGTATTAAACTAGGCGCAGAGAGAGGAGGGAGTCAAATCTCATAGGTTAGACAGAAGCCCTATGTGCAGCAATTTATCTATGTTCCCTCCCCGAATTACATAAGTCAAATAATTACAACTTTCTTGAATGTGCCACTAGGAGGTTTCCTGCACCACACATTAGAAGTGGTACAATCTTGTCCAATACTTTAGCATTTTCAATTAACTTTAAGATACAAAGACGTTAGGGTTTGGAGTGGAGCCCCAATTGACTTGGGTTGGTTTGAGCACAAATGAAGGCAACACAAACGAATTTTGGACCTAGGACAGATATCATGCTAGAGGTCGGAAGGTTAGAAGACGAAGCAGGCGAGCGACACGGACCATGCCGTGCCTAACATGGGCCGTGTCACTGCCAACATGGGTCGTGCCAGGGTTGACATGAGTCGTGTCAGTGAGGCGGTTGCGGATTTTTTTGTTGACGTGTCCTGTTTGATATTTTTCTAATTTTGTTTAATCTCATATTCTGTTTAATCTCATATTCTGTTTGCCGACTTAAGGAGGGGCTTGGTGGCCAAGGAATACTCTTAAACCCTACATCTACTCTTGTAGCTACTATTATAAATAGAGCCTCAGGAGGCAAGGTTGTATAGTATGAATTGAGCTAAGTGATTCATTGATATACCATTAGAGATTGTGCCTCTGATTCTTTGTATCTCTGTGTGAGTTGTGAAAGGTGAGATCAACATTGAGTGTTGAGTCTCTGTTTGTAACTCATTGTGAGAGATCCTGAGAGATTGATAGAGATCACGTAGTCTCTAATTATACACATTGTAATCCTCTGAATAGTGCATTACAATGTCCAGAGGTTGAGCACGAATGAGTATGGTGCAGTGGATTTGTGGTTATACTAGGTTAGATAGAATTAGAGGGGGGTAACGCCTATCCAAGATAAGTTGAGGGAGACTATACTGCGATGGTTTGGGCATGTCCATAGGAGAAGTGACTGTGCCCCTGTTACGAGGTGTGAAAGAATTAGGAAATCCATTGGATGTCAGGGGCGGGGAAGACCTAAAAGGTTCATCATGGAGGTGATTAGTGCAGACTTGAAGCACTTAGGTTTGGAGAAGGACATAGCAAAGTTAGTGTTGAAAAGGCTCTAAAATAATATTGGATCACGTAAGTAAAGTCACACTCCCCCCCCCCCTTCCCACTGCTTCTTAATCAGACGTATTAGTTAAGAACTTTAATTGCAACCAAAACTAGACGAAAGTTGGATTCAGCTTCTTGATAGGTTTGTAAAGCTTCCCTAAGACACATTGTGTTTTAATGAGTCCTCTAGGATTAATAAAAGAGCAAAGTTACCTGCATAATTAGTAAGTTCCAACCATTTGGTCAAAATTTTGAAGATCATACCTAAAGGAAAGCATGTTACGGACATAAGGCGCATGTGGCATAGTCATGAACAATGAATTGGTGAAGAATGTCATGCGGCGACGAGCTTCCAAATTCATTGGCACGTTTATGGCAGATTCCTTTTCACTCAGTAGCATATGTAACCGAACGACCTAGGAAGTAAAATGCA
This sequence comes from Portulaca oleracea, assembly GCA_029582165.1. Lineage (NCBI taxonomy): Eukaryota > Viridiplantae > Streptophyta > Magnoliopsida > Caryophyllales > Portulacaceae > Portulaca > Portulaca oleracea. The sequence continues at coordinate 42,793,071 of CM055874.1, forward strand.
GAGAAGCGTCACCAACTAGCTATATTATTTGCTAGGAAAAACAAGGAATGAAGAAAACGAAAAATTAAATAAGGCATACCTTTTCTCTCCATGATTTATTACACAAGAGAAGGATATTTATCTTTTCAAACCTCTCCCTATTATTTGGTAGAGCCTTGTTCAGGATACTGGAACATATTTGCAATCCAGGTTAGCGTTATTGAAGTGGGCAGATTGTAGTATCTGAAACGAAATCATTTGAACTTGCTCATGTCCCTCAATCATGATATCTTGTGTAATAATCTCCATAATATCCTATAGGACATTGATAATATGGGACCCGTATAGGTCTTCCTCTTCATAATCAGCATCACTCAGCTGTCAAAGATATGACCTTGTGAGAAAAGAATATTAGGAATACATAACCATCGTCAACCCTGTGCACAAGGCGCTCCTTGCAAAGGAGTCAAAATGTGGTATCTGTCTTACATGCAGTCACAGCTACAGTATTGGGGTATCTCACTAATATGACAATTGCAAAATAGCTTGTGGTTTTTGCAGTATGAGGTTTTCAAACAGGTTCACTAAACAATTTCTGATAACTTCTGTTAAGATTGAGTTTGTAAATAGTTACAATACATTTTATTGGTGTAACTATAACAAGATCTGTCACGATTATATATGTGAATAGAAAAATGTATCATACAAGTGCTAAAATTAACAGATTGAATGTTCTGTATCATTCTCTGTTTAAGGAAGGTGCTAGCAGCCTTTCCAAGGTAGGACATAACACAACACGAGAAAATGTAGCCTCAAAACTTTTTCTGATACTGTGATACAGCGGTCTCTACAGAGAATGACCACATTTCGAATCCACAATCCTGACTAAAGAGAGGATCCTGGGATGATCAGGAATGCAGATTATCACACCTAAAACTACTCAAGAGAGGAAGTAAGGAAGCTAAGACAACCCAAAAAGAAGAAAACAACAATGGGAGAAGACAGACGAATACTATATCAGTGGATGATGTGGGCAGGAAGAGACAAATAATATACCTAACCTTACTGCCAACCAGTAAAGAGATCGGTTGTAATTTGTAAATAACCCCAATTTACATTTTGGGGTGTAGGGTTTAGGAGTATAAAAAAGTAAGAAGCACAAAAACAAGAAGATAGAAATTTGAAAGGAAACAAAGAAAAAGAACAGTGACTAGAAATATGAACACAAAGAAGTAAAAAAAACATGCAATGATATGCTAAATAAGTGGTAAGAAGGGGAAAAAAACTGCATAAGAAACCGATATAGTGTACAAGTCAATATGAAGATAAGAATCCTCAAACAATAACACTCAAAAGCAAGTTGAGCAATCTTCAGGGGACAAAAATATACAATGAAGGATAAATGTTACCAGTATTGTAAGGAACTTCTCCAACTTGTCATGAAGCATAGGTAACCCACTCATATGAAAGTCAATGAGAAATTCACGTCGTTGTATGCTAGTTTCTACTTTCTGGCATATTTGGAGGATTACACTACAAGCAAAGCAAACTATCAGCAATTCTTCCAACATGCAAAAGTGCAATAAGCCAATAACATTGTGAAGAGTATATCCAGGATAACACAAGTTTATCAACGAGAAAATGTGTCTCACAGTTTATCATCATCATCTTCTAAAAGCTCTAAAATAATCTCCTTGAGGGTCTCGTAGCATTCAATGACCGCTGCGTAGCATTCAATGACCGATGCGTACATGTAATCATCCTCCTTGATCTTGTTGAACAACTCTAAATCATCCTAAAAACTCTCTAAAAACTCTAATATTCGATGATGTTCATCAACGGCTGGTTGAGGCGCCTTTTATATAGCACGATTAGGGCACAAAACGCTAGCGGCGTCCCTCTGGGCGCTGGCAGCGTTTGGCACTTGAGACTTGTTCTCCGTGTCTAAGCGCTGGCAGCGTCTGGAGAACGCTGGTAGCATTTGACGTTTTCTCCAGCCACTGAGATTTCTGCCGGAGACATTGGCCGCGCTTGAGGGGCGCTCTCCTACTCGCCAAAATTAGGCCGGCCACTACTGCTTCTTCTCTTCAATCTTTCTTCCTTCAATTCTTTTTCCAATTTCTTCACATTTTCTCCCTTTTTTCATTGATTTTCCATGCTTTTCAATGTAATTCCAATACTTCCTGCAAAATGTACCAATCTCGCAAGCAAGTGAAGAAATCACAAAAATTGATATCAAAACATGAAATTCCGGGTATAAAAAGCATGAAATATATGTGATTTGAGCCCTAAAAATACTATATAAAAATCACTTATCATGTCACATCAAAATGGTTAAATTTCTTTAACACTTTCTCAATATAGTGTGACTGACATAAAGCATAATCAAAGTTGGTTTTTCGAATTTTAATCCCTAAGATCACATCAGCTTCACCCATATCTTTCATTTCAAACAAAGAAGACAACAAATTTTCAATCTCATTAACTACAAGCAAATTTGTACCAAAGATCATCATATCATCAACATATAAGCATATGAGTACACAATATGATCCAATCATCTTTGAATAAACACAAGAATCAGACAAATTTGCTACAAATCCAATTTTCTCAAGAGAACTATCAAATTTCTCAAACCACTGTTTGGGAGCTTATTTTAGACCATAAAGGGATTTTCTCAACTTACACACTTTATTCTCTTGACCAGGAACCTCACAACCCTTAGGTTGGGTCATATAAATTTCTTCTCTAAGTCACCATTAAGAAAAGTTGTCTTCACATCCATTTGATGCACAATAAGATAAAAAAATAGCAGTTAGAGCAATCAAAGTTCTAATGGTACTTATTTTGGTCACAGGAGAATATGTGTCGAAATAATCTATCCCTTTCTTTTGGTCAAAACCTCTAATAACAAGTTTGACCTTGTATTTATCAATTGATCCATCGACCCTTAATTTCTTTTTGAAAATCCATTTACTACTAATATGTCTACAACCCTTAGGCAAATCATTTAATTCCCAAGTTTCGTTAGACTCTAGGGAATCTATTTCATTTTTAATGGCTTCTTTCCAAAAGGTTGCGTCAATAGACCTAATAGCCTCAACATATGTTTTTGGATCTTCCTCAACAAGAAATAAAGACACCAAATCCTCAGTCAAGGCATCCACATCGTAACGATTATAAACTTCAACTAAAAAAGCAGTAACAAAGTCAAGTCCAAAATCAGTTGCAGTTCTTTGCCTTTTACTTCTTCTAGGTTCAGTTTCCACATTTTTAGCATTAGAACTAGAGGCAGACAAGCTCACATTTTTAGGCTTACCACCAGGCACAACTTAAGTTACCACATTAGGCACATTCTTCTTCAATGGAAATATATGCTTAAAAAATTTAGCATCTCTATATTCAGAAATAGAATTATCATTTATAGACATAAAACGATAAGCAACACTATTTTGAGCATAACCAATGAAAACAGCACCAAAAGTTTTTGGGCCTATGTTGGTACACTTATGATTAGGTAAAGCAACTTTAGCTAAACACCCCCACACTTTCAAATAATTTAGGTTAGAGGCATATCCTTTCCAAAGTTCATAAGGAGTCTGGTCCATCTTTTTATGAGGAACTCTATTAAGAACAAAACAAGCAGTCAAAACAACTTCTCCCAACATATTATCAGGTAATCTAGAACTAATAAGTATGGCATTCATCATTTCTTTAAGGGTATGATTCTTGCGTTCAGCTACACCATTCTGTTGTGGTGTATAAGGGGCGGTAGTCTCATGAATAATACCATTTTTCTCACAAAAAACAGCTAAATAAGTCGAATCTTATTCACCACCCCTATCAAACCTAATTCTCTTGATTTTTCGGTCTAATTGATTCTCAACTTCTGCTTTATATTTTAAGAACACTTCTTTAGCCTCATCTTTAGACCTAAGAAGGTAAACTTTTGTATATCTAGAGAAGTCATCTACAAAGGTGATATACAATTTCTTTCCTCCTTTGCTCATTGTGTTCTTAAAGTCAGCTAAGTCGGAATGAACAAGTTCAAGCAACTGTGTAGATCTTGTCGTTACTGACTTAAAAGGTTTCTTGGTGAATTTTGACTCGACACAAACATCACATTTAGAACAATTTTTTGTGCTAACATTTGGAATTAATTTTATGTTCTTTAGCCTATTTAATGAATTATAATTCACATGTCCAAGTCTACCATGCCAAAGATCAACAAACTCATCAATATAAGCAGAAGTAAAAGCATTTCCATTAGCATCAGAAGCAACATTCAGAACATATAATCCATTGCTAAGATACCCCTTCCTAACAAATACCCCATTACGAAGTATAACTATCTTTCCAGCCTTTTGATTTACCTCAAATCCAACAACATCAAGAAGACTACTGGAAACTAAGTTTCTACGAAGGGAAGGGACATACAACACATTGTTCAAATATAAAGACTTTCCAGAAGTAAATTTAAGGAGAACCTTTCCTTTACCCAACACCGTTGCTGTGGTAGCATTATCCATGATCGAAAACATGTTCACCATCAGGAACTTCCTCAAAATTATGCATCAGCTCCTTGTTGGTGCAGAAATGTCTAGTTCGAGCATTGTCCAGAATCCATTCAGTGTTATTGGTAACGAGATTGGCTTCCACCGTTACTGCACAAAACACTTCAGAATCTTCAGTCAAATTAGCTTGATTTTGTCCACCATTCTGTCCAGCGGGTTTATGTTGGGTCTGGTTTGCTCCCTTGCGTTGTTTACACTGATATGCCTTATGGCCTGGTTTGCCACATACATAACACATAACCTTAGGCTTCTGGATTTTATTGCTAGGCTTGTTCATTTGATTCTGATGCTTAGACTACTTATGATCCTTCTTATTCTTTCCTTTGAACTTGTCTTTATTAGATGGTACAACAGATTCAACTAAGTTAGCTTTAACAGAATTCAAAGAAAGAGAAGATATCTTATCTTTCATACGATTTGCTTCCTCGGTCCTCATATGACTAATTAGCTCTTGCAGAGTTAGATCTTTCTTCCTGTGCTTGAGATGATCCCTGTAGTCAGCCCATGATGGTGGGAATTTCTCGATCAGAACATTTGCTTGCAAAATGTCGCACATCTTCATTCCTTTATTCAGCACTTCAGCACACAGGTTCTCATAGACATGAACCTGTTCCATGATGGGATGATCATCAAGGATTTGGAATTGCAACCACTTGCCAACACGTACTTCTTTTTCCCAGCGTCGTCAGCACCATACTTGATTTCCAGTTTCTGCCATATAGCCTTTGCTGACTTGAACACGACGAACAAATCAAACAACGGGTTCGTCATATTGTTGAAAAGATAACTCCGAGCCACTTTGTTGTATTTCTTCAATTTGTTCTTGGCGTTCTCATCGAGCAGGACAACTGGAGTTCTTGGGGCAGTAGGAGTCTGGTTAGGATCATTTTGTGGAGGTGGAGCATCTGGATCTTCGAGATGTGTAGATGACAGAACATTGATCTCCAGTTGCTCTAGACAGAGAAGCAATTTTTGAGACCATCGCTTATAATTAGTTCCATCGAAGGGTTCGATTTTGTAGATTTCAGCAAGGGATTTTTGTGGAGCAGCCATTAATTATCAATCGCTTTCAAATTGTTAGAAGATAATGGATAAATTAAGGCTGCGGGAAGGACACAATCTGAGCCGTGGACGGACTACTGCCTTGAAAGCGATTGAGGGCTCGACCTCGGTGCCAATCGAATACGTCGGTCTCTCCCCAAGGTTAACTCATATAACCTTTGGACACGTGCACTCATGGCCAAAGGCTTGGAGTATGATAATCTGATTGCCCGGAAAGTTTGAGAGAAGAAGAGAAGATGATTGTGTGTTTTTCTATATGTAAACAGTATTGCAAGACAACCAATTTATAGGGAGAAAAATGACTGTTGAAATGCCCAGAAAAGGAAGAGATAAAGGCATTAAGGATAGGCAAGAATCATGGTAACATAATGGCAATTAAGAGCAATTAAAGATGGCGTAAAATTTTCGATAATAAAGAGGGAAATAATCCAGTCAATGCAAAGAATAAATAATACCAGATTCAAACCGACCCGACCCCAACTCGCGGCACGCGCCGGGCCCGGCCCGGACAGACGACAGTGGCGGCGCACACACGCGTATGGAGACCCAAACCACACCCTCCTCCATAAAACCCACTTTCAACTTAATACAACACTAGGAGGAATAGTGGGATATAAAAACCCACTTGAATTCACACTATTCCTCCTATGTCGGAAACCAGAAAATATAGAAAGGGAAAAACCACCTTGTTTGCCATTACCTCAAAAACTCTTCATGTCCAACAGTATTTGCCAGAAAATTACATGTATTATTTCTTCACATCCATGATGATCTATCTTCTTATTATATTTATCACCTTAACTTTTTTTACCCAGAAAAATTCTAATTCAGCTGAACTTTTTACTCAGAAAAATTCAGTCTATAGGATTATAAGGCAAACATGTGATTTTCTTATAATAGCTTAATTATTTTGTAGCAATATAATACAATATTAATCAATTACAATTTAATAGAGCATATGGACATGTATCTCATATCTAGTTGAAAACTAATGGATCTTAAATATGTTTAAATGAGTATGGCATAACAAAATATAGACTAATTTAGGGGCACATTATAATTCAATTCAATGCAATGTAATTTTTTTTTAAAAAAAAACCAGACAATAGGTGCTGGAAATAAAAGCCAATATCTTTAAAAAAAAATTAAATGAAGAAAGCACATCATCTAGCTATAATGGGAGACATGTAATTAGAAATAAAGTCTAAATAATATCTATTCATGGTAAAAGCTACTTCATTCATTCTCTACACTTATTCAAAGAAGAAGCATATAGATGAACTAATTTTAGAGGAAAGAAGTACCTTTTAGTACGTAAAGCCAACACACTTCCTTAAGGGTAATACACAACATTAATGCATCTATATACAGTAATATGAGTTAATTTTCATATAATAAATAATTGAATTTGACTAATATTTAAATGTTATGAAAATAAGTCAACAAATTTTAATCAACTTTTGGAAGCTTCTCTAATTTTCTTTTTATTTTGAATGATGGTAGAATTCCATATATCCGTGACAAGATGTATGTGAATAGGATATGTGAATCTCTGGGGAGCTTAAATAAATACCCTAAAATTATTTATTATATATAAGCACCCATCCCCCTATCATGTATTCATGTAGCTCACAAGCCATAGTGATACTTTTGAGGTAAGTATCACCTCACATTAAATGCACACAATGAGTACTTTAATCAATAATTCAACATTTTTCCATAATATAATATTACCTCCGTCACAAAATATTTGTCCTTTTACCTAATTTTTTTGTCCCAAAATATTTGTCTCATTTATAATTCTAAAAACTGTAATTATTTTTCTACCCTCAATTAATAAATTCCTTTTTCACTTTTTATAATTCCAACAACTATTATCTTCAATTAAAGTAGGGGTGTTTTGGGTAGATTACAAACTTTTTACTTCAATTCCCCAAATGCATTGGTCTTCTCAAGTTAGGTAAACGGACAAATATACTGGGACGGAAGTAGGACTAACTCTGTCCCTAATTATTTGTCAATTTTTCTAACTAACTTATTCTTTTTTATTTGTCAAATTACCTAGCTTTTACAATTACAACAATTATAACACCAATTTTATTTCTAATAAATAATTTCTTTACCTCATTTCAAGGGTATTTTAAAGGGTATTTTTGCCAATTGAACTTGCATTTCACGTCTTTATTGGTTTTTGACGATTATTTATTGTGACATACAATTAGGGACAGAGGTAGTAAGTATTAATTTAGTTATAGAAGCGGCTAGCATAAAACATCTACTCACTCCGTTCCAATGTAATACATAAAAAAAAAAAGCACCTAAAGGGAATATCTATTATCATATCCTTTCCTTATCATTGGTCAGGTCCTTTTGTGCGGTTCCACAACAATTATTACTTTCTCTCTCCTCACTTTTCTCCTCCACTTTCATTTTCTCTCTCCTCATTTTCTCTCTCCTCACTTACCACATCAATAATTCTTATCACAACTTTTACCATACTGTACTATACTTTTTACTATTCTTGCATACTATACCATTATCTAAACTCTACCATCCACACAAAAAAAAAATGGCCTAACTAATATAAAAGAGAGAGTTTTGTTGTGTTTTGCAGTTTGTTTGTTTGCCTGCTTGTTTTGTAGCTTGTGTTCACACACGAATTCATCCTTTTGTCCTTGAATGTAATATTAATATAATAACAAGCAGTTTGCGTGGTAGGCTTGTAGCTTATGTTCACGCTTAGATTTACCATTTTGCCATCGAATATAATATAATAACAAATGGTTTGCCTTGTAGCGTATATCCATACTTAAATTTACTGTTTTGCCTTTGAATACATAGCAACAATTAAAAATTAAGTTATTAGACCTATAAATTCAGACAAACGGGTTAAATAAAGATTTTGTATATATCTGGTTAAGGCCAATACAAGTCATGCATAATTTGGCTGCATACAATTTTGACATTAAAATATGATTTAGGTGTATCTAGATTCAGGTAAATGCTGATAATTTTAATATTTGAAAACTTGGACCTTGTTTTTAGAGTGTAGGATAGTTAGAAGGTGAGAAATGTCACATCATTTAAATATAAAAATTTTAAATATATAGTTTATAATTTTTAATAAAGATATTGTGAGTAAGACATGTCATATTAGTTACATTATTTATTAAATGAGAACGGATCTAGTAGGAATGAACTTTAGGCTCTTCTTGGAAGGGGAGTTAAAAATGAAGAGTAGGAGTTCATAAGAGTAAATGAGGGTGAGAGTATGGGAGGTTCATAAGGGTAAACTACTCACCCCTGCTTGGGAGAACAATTTGGAGAGTTCATAAGAGTAAAATGTTAATTGACATATTTATCCTTTCATATTATATGTAATTCAATTAGGGTTAAGGGTACTATGGTCATTTCCTATTGTATGTATATTATAAATCAATTGAACACTTGCTTACACCCCAAATTGGGGTGTTAAAAAAATAAGGGTTAAGAGGGTTAAAGGGGTGTAAACCTCACTCCCCCCCTATACTCCCTTACCCTCTCTCACTCTCTTCCCAAGCGAGGGCAAGGAGGAGTAAGAATCCTCATTTACCCCTCTCCCAAGCAGGCCCTTAGGTAGAAAGATAGGAAGAAAGAATCACAAATGTCCAATCTTGATCGAGCGGTTGATATTGATCACACACACATGTGCCATTCAAAACCAGAAACCACCAGCATATGACCAAAACAGTTCGTGGTTTTGTCAAAAAATATAAAAAAAGAGGAGAGAATCAGTTTGTTATGCATGAAAAACAGAAAGTATTAATGCAGTAAAATTAAGAATTTTTTTTGCCAAATTTAGAAGATCATGATAGGAGTATATTCACTGTCAACTGGAGAAAATACCAAAGGTCAACAAGAATCCTTGCGCAAAATCACAAACGCCTGCTGATCATTAGACATCGCTCCACACACATCTCCGTACGTATCTCATCAATGGCAGACGATAGGTATGTGATTTTTTTTTTTACTTTAAATATGTGTCGAACCCTTTGGGGATTGACGGTGAGGTGGGTGGGGGGAGGGGAATGGGGGTGACATTGCTGAAAGGACGAATCATCGGTGGTTGTGGCAGTGATGAATGAATTTGATACCGTGCATGAGTCAGATGATAGTGTAAACACAATGCACACGTATTGTGCACAATGATCAGAAGCACCACCACATTAAGTGAGGTTACGAGTTTGGAAGCTATTAGCGTCGACCATGCATACAAATGTACTCGTATCAAGTAGTGGGGTTGCACGTGATGAGCTCGATGAGTATTAAAGGTTGTTGACACACACTTGACCACAGTTGTCATATATGCATGCGTTTGTGACTGACACACACCTGACCACAGTTGTCATATTTGCGGTCACATTTATTCATGCGTTTTGGGTAATGCGTATGTGTGTATTATGCATACCCATACGTACGTGGCAAATATAGGGGCATATATGTTGAGATTGATGTATAATAAAAATAGTGTATGACATTAACGCAACTATGTCGGATGCAATCGTCGCTCACATGGTCACCGGTGACCATGTGGAATTTGTACACATTGGCAATCAGTCCACATCGAATGTAGGTTATGTTGTCATATATAGGGGTGAGCAAAAATTCCGGGAATCCCGGTCCCGTCCCGCTGCCGGTCAAGTCCTGGTCCCAAAATCTCGTTCCCGGTGGGAGCGGGACCGGGAGTGGGACTAAAAGTGAAGTCCCGATCAACAACGGAACTGGAAGTGGGACTTAACCTCATTTCCCGGTCCCGGTCCCGGTCCCAGTTTATATATATATATATATATATATATATATATATATATATATATATATATATATATATGCTCCCTCCTTTCCATATTAATTGACACTTAAACTAACTTTTTTTGTTCCAAAATAATTGTCACTTTCCATTTCCCAATACATAATTTAATTATGTTAACTTTAATAATTATGTTAATTTTTTACTTTTTCAATCAATAAATACTACTCCTACTCACATTCTTTCACTACCTACACTTTGATATCCGAAAAAACACCTTGGAAAATAGTACTATTTAATTATGTGGGTAGTTTTTTTAGTTATACATTGGTATATGAAAAAAATTTGAAATATGTCAATTAATATGAAACAGAGGGAGTATTAAACAAATCAAGTGACTTCATATAATTGATAAACTTGTTTACTTTAATTTGTATTCGCTCTTTAAATTTATTTTATTTATTACTATTTCGAACTTAGCATATTTTTTCCGGAAAAAGCGTTACGTATTAGATATTAAAAAGTGGTTATATAAACAAATCGGCGCCCACATTTGTGAAATTAGAGAAAACTTGTTTAATTTATGTTGATTTTTAATGGAAATAAATTAAATAATGGGTGAAAAAAATAGGTAACCGGGGCTAAAAATTTCCCGGTTGATTTCCCGGTCCTAGTGGGAGTGGGAGCGGGAGCAAATCTTTGCTCCTGGTTGCAACCGGGACCGGAACCGGGAGAAAAGTTTTGCTCCCGGTCACAACCGGGACCAGGACCGGGACCTCCGAAAATTATCGGGATCCCGGTCCTACTCACCCTTAGTCATATAGACATATACACATGATAAGGTTATGGGGTCCACATTGGTAATAAGTGAACATTGCTGGGGTGTCGTGCAAATGGCCATACTGTTGTGTGTTGTGGTCATTGCAGATTATTTGCAACACTAACTGTTGGGTCGGAACCACTTTTCTGTTTGCTGGGTTCTCTTAATAATCTATTTGGGTTATATGTCACATTCGTAGATGTACCAACTTGTCCCTTCTTTTTTTACTGCAGCAGTGCAGGTGGTAGTACCCCCTTTTATGTAGCGCCACTTGTTCCTGTTGGTGATGGTTCTAACGTGACCATTTATGTAGTTTACTGCAATTAAAATTCATAGATTTTCCTCTTACATCACTGTTGTATTTTGATTAATACGAAAGCAACCCAACCCCCGAGGAACAAAACAAGAACGAATGTTCACAAGTGGAGATTAACAGGTTCGTTGCGTTTTTTTATTCAACGATTACAATGTGTTTTTCTCTAATACAAAATTAATTCAATTGCAGAGATTTAGGGTTTATGGCACAGAGGAGATGGTGAAATTGATGTTATTCACACATATATTCATGACCACACTGAAATACAATATTGACCACAGGTTTTTGGTGCACCATATGGCTGGGAATACAACCAACAACAAAAATTGGAGGGGGGTGTGTGAGCAGGTAGGCGATGGTTATTAGAGTAGTCAATCACAATCACCATAGGTCTTATATATACAATGAGTCAGTCCTACAAGTAAAATTGAACATGACACCTCTGAAAAGTATTAAGAAGGTAAGGAGGAACTGTGTAGATAATGTGGTCAACAAGTGACAACACTTAATAGGAACCTAAAAATTGGATGTACAATGCGTCATCACACACATCTAAAGCAATAGGGATGCAAATTGAAACTAATGTGACCACATTGTGTAAGTAGTGTAGTCAGCTGGGGATGGTATTGTGCAGGCAATGTTATCACCAAAGTAACCACACTTAATAGGAACTTAATACGTCGAAGTGCAATAGGTCAACACACATATATAGAGTAATATGGATGCAAATGGAGACCATCATGACCACAGTTGTGTCAAAAGTGTGGTCAATAATATGGACAAATCCAAATGAAGGTAGTAAGGTCAATCACAATCAGCATAGGTGAGATTATTAACCTACCCCCCTTCCCCCATCTATGACCACACTAAGACCCAGTATGAACACACATTACTTTGCCACATTACTATTCAAGAGATGACATATATACAACAACATACTAAGATGGAGACATGAGTACAACAAATCGAGTAGTACTGTATGGCAACAGGTAACCGAAACAAATTGAGCCAACGAATGACCACAGTGATGTCCACCTTTGACCACACTGTACTGTTTCGTGATGCAATGGAGTATAGTCAAATGGTAGAGGGGAGGGGGTTTGGGTGAGGTAGGGCGTGACGATGTTTGCACATCTAATTATGACACCAGCACAATAGTATATGCTCATTTCACCTACCACCATATGGTGACCACACTGGGTGGCAGCTGTGACCACAGTTACCGGAGAAGCACAATTAATAACAAAAGCAGAGGAGTAGCCCTATATGTATGATAACGCCAAAGTGAATAAGGGATGTATAATGTGGTGTAGTCGCAAGTATAAATCTTTTTTTTTTTTTTACTTCTACGCAACAAACCCTGGTAATATTGCGATGTACAATTCTGATGTTCTTTTTTATAACTTAGTTGTATTGTAACGATCCTGGCAGTAGCCAACATCTATACATGGCGCCACCACCTGTCACAACACTGATGATTCTCGTGTCATGATATACTAGCTAAAGTGTGATGATGATGCAATTTTCCCTTGTATAGGGATGGGGTTTCGTACGTTAGCCGAAGTAAATTCTTTTTATGAAAGATACGCATTTGCGACCGAGTTCAGTGTGCGTAGTGGCACACACACAACGGAGAAGAATGAAAGGGGGAGGTAGTGGAAATACTTCTATAGTTCTATTGCACACGTTAGGGCCATCGAAGCAAGAAGCCTGACCAATATGAACCAGCTAGCGTGGAAGGCGGGAATGGGTGTCGGGGGGAAAGGAAAGGTGTCCGCCGACGGTAGTGATGACAATGCACACAAGTTGCCCCCTTGTAGAGTTGTAGCCATAAAGTTGCTGAAGCCAGGGTTGAGTGTAAAGCTATGATGGGGATGCGAACATTTGACGGCGGGGAGGGTTTCATAGTGCACATGCTTGTCTTATACGTTATGTATTCGAATACATTAGTTTATATTTACAGTTTAAATGGTCACATAATGGCATCAATGGTTTGTGTGTGGCCACAGTAGTATAAATGGCCACACATTGGTTCAAACTAATGTACGCCTGATATTGCGTTCATTTTTGGATACGATTCACTTTGGTGACCACACCCTGTACACGGTATGGTCACATCATTTCAAATTTACAACATCATTACTTTTCATAAATGTGCCAACACATTATATTTCAAAATCATATGATTCTATTAGTTGTGGTCAATAAGATGGGTTATGTGGTCAAACGTATATATTTGATCAATTTAACATATAACTAGTTTGTAGGTTGTAATGATTACAAACTTATGGTACAATCCAAATTGCAACAGCCTACATGAATGTCACCCAACTCATTTGTAAATACCAATGGTGTGTTATGGCGTCAGTAGTTTGTAAGAGAACACAATATTTTAAATGGACAAATAATGACATAGTCGACGTAATTGTCAAATTTGGTCGGACTTGTGTGGACAATGGATCCAAGAGGGAGTTTAGTAGGGAAGTGAAAATAGTAAATCTTGGTCATTGGGTTTACATCTGATATTGTGTGGTAGTTGATGTTCTAAGAAGTGTCATCATTAATATCTTGGAAGTGAGGTCAAATGGTTGACCACATTACAAGCACAACGTGGTCTTATGTTTGGAAAACTCATGTGACCATACTTAATTCGTAATGGTGGACCACTAGTTTGAACTCCATGGCCACAATGGTTGAAACTAGTGTATGCATGATATTGTGTTTGTTTTGGAGGCGATTCACTATAATGACCACACTCATAAGTCATAACATTGTGTGGACAAAATAGTTCATTTTACATTCTCATTAGTCTAAGTGGTGTGTGTCATTTGACATTCCAAGGAGTGTCGTCATTACTATTCTAAGGAGTATGATGATTGATATTCCAAGCAGTATGGTCATCCATACAAAAATAGTGTGGTCATTGATATCTTAGAAGTGTGATCACATGGTTGACCATATGCAAGTACAAAGTTGTTATTTATTAGGAAAGATCCAGTGACCACATTTAATTCGTAATGGTTGACCACCAACATCAACTACATGACCACATTAGTTGAAGCTAGTGTACACATAATATTCTATTCATTTTGGGACCGATTCACTACGGTGACCACACTTAACCACAATGTTGGCAAAACAATTCAGTTTACAATCTCATTATTCCAAAGGGTATGTATCATTTGACATTCCCTATTATCCATGACCACACGCCGTCACATGTAAAACTGTTTAAATTGTGGACATTGATACTTTGGAATTGTGTGCAGGACTGCATTTCCTAATATCCAAGACCAAACGCAGACAAAAGGAGTTTGGTTGCAACAAAATCAGGCAATTTGGGGAAGAAAAATGTAACCACACTCCATACACATTGTGGTCAAAATCATTTTCAGTTTGTTGATTACCAATATATTGTATAACTACAAAACTGCAACAACATACTTGTACGTCACCCACCTCGTTTGTAACTGACCTAATATTATCCACTACAAATATATGGTACATTACAAATTGCGCATTCGTAACCAGCCTCGTTTGAAGCCAACCAAACTTATGGTACATTACAAATTGCACATTCGTAACTAACCTAATATGATCCATTAAATCCGAAAAATCAAATGGAACAAATGACTATTAATGTTGACAACAGTGGGGGACCAACATTGTTCGGTACACATCAACAATTACACCCAAGTATCATCAAATAAATCGTAACGCATCCTGTACAAAACACACCCATACTAAAATTCTTCAATGATTAACATGTATTTTGTTGAGGATTGTGCCACATCAACGTCGCGAGCCTTCAAACCCTCGAAGCATTATGCTTTTGAGACCATATCAACCCTATCCCGTCGAGTAGCCCATTCCCACACTTCATCCCTGAGTTAGTTCTCCATGTGGGTTGCAAAGTTGTAACAAAAGTGCATGTGCAAAAAGAACTGAACAAACAACCATGTCATATAAATTCAACCAAATGAATGCATATTGTATGGCCCCAATGTGCAACAACATAAGATGGAGACCAACACAAAATCCTATAGTGAAGTCAATGGAAAGATCCCATACCAATGTTCGTCTTATATTAGCATCCAATGGTGAAGTCGATGGAAAAATCCTATGGTGAAGCCAATGGTCCACATGACCACACGTCGGACTATTAGGGCCACAATTCTAATCATACATCCATCAAACCCATGCACAAACGACATGATCTTATCGTCCATCAATGAAGATCCCACCCTCCCGCCACCATCACAGTCATGGCGGCATCCATACACAAACTCATAACAACCACTACCACACACCCCACATCACTGACCCCGTTGCAAACTCACAACACAACGCACACCCCTTCCACACCCCCAACCAACCCCCACCCCCAAATGTCTGCCTTAGCTTATATTCAACCCCCATCAACAATCCCCCTCCCACATAGTCCAAAATAACGAGGAAGATTGACATGGTAAGATGACTTACTCAGTATGTAACATCTCTTCAACCACATTGCCGCCATGGTCTTCCTCATTGCTTCATCTCTATAAGGCATTGGCCACAGACACACTCAATATTAAAGTTCGTTCACTATACAATCGAATTCGAGTAAAAAAAAATGTGCAACCGCTGGCCATGTACGAATGCCAAAATTCCTGCACTCACCTCATACATGGTGGACAATGACCTTGTGTTGATTATCTTATCCAATAACTATGACAATTCGGCGATGGCGACCAAAATTCTAGTTGCTGAGTCGAAGCTTGCAGTACGATTTTTGCTGAAAGAAACCCTAGATATCGTGCTCTTCCTTCCTATCTTCTACTTTATCTCTCCAAATCAATGATATCAATCCTCTGCAAAAACACTCCAGCGTGATTATGGAAACAAAAACAAAAACTGTCGATGTAATCCCACGAAACCCGACAACTTAATTAATTTGGTTGTATTTTTTTTCTTTTTGTCTCGCACGTGTGCTTGGTATTCAATATGGATTGATGATTTTAATGTGGTCCACAGGATCTGTTTTGGATGACTGAGATCTTTCCTTCCTACCTTCTTACCTAAAGTTCCTTTCTTCCTGATCTGTTCCCTTATTAAATATATGGATTTTTCATTATATGTATGTAAGATAGATAATGAAGTAAGAGTAATGTGCAAAAAGATGAGATAAAGTAGCTAAGAGTGGCGTAGATAGAATAAATTTAACCTACATCACAAAAGAACCTGACCTTAACTCGTGCACTAGTGACGTACTGACATTTAAGGGAGTGTTTGATAAGGAACCTGAGGAAATTTTCCATGGAAAGTTGTTTTTCATGGAAAATATTTCCCTTACTCACTAAGGGAAAATTTTCTTATGTTGCGTTTGGTTCTTTTACGGAAAAATGTTTACTGGGAAAATTTTCACCAGGAAAGTTTTTCCTATGAAAACTTTCTCTGAGAAAGAATAATTCACAGTATTTGGTTTACATTTAAAAACATGGGAAGGTTTGTGGGAAAACTCATTTGAAATGTCCAAATTATCCCACATATGTTAATTTATAAAATAGTTTTTAAGGGTATTTTTGGAAATAAAGTTAAAAAAACTTTCCCTTTCCTATGGGAAAAAAACTTTCCCAAGCCCCCATGGGAGAGTTTTTACCATGAAGCTTATGAAAATTATGGGCCCCATTGAAAAATTTTTCCTATCTCTATTTTGCTCCCAAACATGAGAAAGTTAAGTTAATTAGGGAAACTTGACTAACTTTTCCAGGAAACACCATTAACCAAACACACCAATAGGAAAACCTTGGAAATAGTGGGTTTCCTGTAATTTTTTTCTCAAACTTAATATACGATCAAACATGGGAAAAGTAAATCAACTTGAAAAAATTGATCATTTTTCCAAGGTTTTTGACCAATCAAAAGGCATCCTAAATATGGGTCATTGTCACACCCTAATTGTCATTTTCTGAAAATGATTCCCAGAATAAGTTTGGGTGGACCAGGTGAGTAGATTCCTAGAAGTGAAGCATTTATTCTGCATTTATGTTAAATTTCTTTCACACTTTAGGTTTCAACCATCCAAAATGAGTGCTTTGTTCACACCAATGGTCTATACTTGTAGTAGACTACCAAACAGCACCACTACTAATGAGTAGATAAAATAATTAAACAAAACACAAAAAATGCAATTTGGCATAATCTCATATCCCTACAAAATTCCAAATTCCCATCAACTCCAACCACCGTTTTTAGTTACTGGGACCCACCACTAATCTTTTTGACACGTGGCATCATCTCACTGCTACTACAAGGCGTGTTGCACTTTCTGTCTCATCAGAGCTCCCGAGCAGTAGTTTACTCGCAGCAAAAATGGCGGAAAATGGAAATTTCTTTCCTTTTTAATTTTGTTTTTTTGTTTATAATTTCATTACCCTGTTTATAAGTACTCTACTATCCGCTCCGAATTCTCCATCATTCTCTCTCCTCTCTCAATATCCATTGTTGACTCGTACTGAATAAGTCAGTCAAATTCACCGTCGAACTTCTAGGTCAAGTTTTTTTATTCAATTTCGTTTACTACTCTCCTTTCATGTAAGCTTTTGATTTTGCTGAATTCGAACTAGTGATTTTGAAACTGATGGTGTTTTTAATTGACAGGGTGAGAGGAGGAATTGAATTAGAGGGAGAGAGAGAGAGAGAGGAAAATGGCGGCAAATGGATCGAATTGTGCGCAGCCGCAATTCATAGTGAGTCCAGGGAGAGAGAATGAGCAGGTGAATGGAAATCAGATGAGGGCCAGGCTGATCGATACTGTTGATGTAGAGCAAATTATTGTTCCTGACGTGAGTGTCTTCTATTTCTATTTCAATTGAATGAATTATTATTCCTTCTTGATGTCATTTTCGTATTTAATTCTGAAAATCTGGGTGGTTGTACTTTTACTGCAAAAGGTTCATTTTGTTTTTGCTTTCTTGGACTCTGCTGGATTTCGTGCATGAATTATTGAGATCACAAGCTATGAAGAAATGAACAGTTCATACTTTTTCATGCAACAATTTTCTTTTCTTTTTTAAACAATATCCTTTTTCTTTTCCTGTATGCTTTGTTAGAAGTTGAGACAAAATCAAGAATTGAGTAACAAAGCCTTGAACACATAAGATATCATTATATGAAATGTTGAGTAGCAAAGCCTATGACAACGTCTCATATTCCATAATAATTACAAGTCAGCTAACTAAGTACTGTATATGTTTAATAAACAAGGCCAAGTTTGGTTTATTGTGTTATCACTGTTATGCCATGTTTTGTCATGCAAATTTATATTTTGCGTCAGGATTCTATTTCCATGTCAGGCAGAAAGAAGCCAGCACAAAAGTTATGGCTTGTATGTAATCTTCGCAGTTCATTCAACGCCTGTGGATCAAACCAAGAGTGTTGAATTTTTGACAATATTGTACATCACCTTGCTATAATTGTACTTGTACTCATCTAACTTAAACACAAGGTTCCTTCTTTGCGTGTCTATCTTCAAGTTGATTGAAGTTTTATCAAAAGATTCTTCTTGTAAAGTGCAATCAGAAAAGGTCATATTTGCTGAAAATATTGAAAATAATCAAGCCTAATGTGTTCCTATATCAGGAGCTGATTATCTGTGTTTTAATTTTATTTCCACTGTCATTTGACAATGTGAAAAAATGTGTTGTAATATTTTAATCTACATGTAACTAATGCTGTTAGGTTTTTGTCCACAGAAGAAAAGCTGGAAGAATTTGTTTTCGTACATGGGCCCTGGATTTCTTGTTTCAATTGCATACATTGATCCTGGAAACTGTAAGATTTTGAGCCTCTACTTTTTCCTTTAAGCTATGCTGTACCTATATTTTTCTAAAGGCTTAAGCATACTTTTGGCTAAATTGCAGTTGAGACCGATCTTCAAGCAGGGGCACAATACAAGTATGGGGTGTGTATCTTTTCTAGTTGATCATCCTTCTTGTATGGTATTTCAATAAAGCTCTCTGTGCAAAGGCAGTGTGTTATTGTCATGTTTGAGTAAATGTCCCTTCAAATTTGATTGAATTATTTGGTCAAATTTTCAAATCAATAAGAACGTGGTATGTTTTTCTTGCCATCATAGTCCCTCTGTAGGAGTAAAAGACCCGGTTTCAATGTCAAGATTGCACCAAACTGATTTGCTAGTTCCTTACTCAAAGGATTTAAGACGGATCAGACGGTTTGAAGGATTTTGTTTAAGGCAAGTGCCATGTTAAAGGGATTGATTTCAAGACAACAAGAACGTGTATCTTTTCTCTCTCCATCTTTACACAGAATCACCTCCAAGTTTTTTGCTAAAGAATGCACTCTAATAAAGTAAAAGAATATATTGCAAGAATAGATACATATTTTTTGAATCAGTACAAGCACGTATCTCTTTCTCTCCCTAGTTTCTTTCTGTTTTATTGTTGTGATGTAAAGATAAATCCTTGATGTTTCTAGATGTCTGAATCCTTTTCCTAATATTATTAGGGTGGAATTTTACATGGTTTCAGTTACTTTGGATCATATTAGTGGCTTCTTGTGCGGCCCTCATCATTCAGTCTATGGCTGCTAATCTGGGGGTTGTCACAGGTTTGTCATCACCAATGACTATTTCATGTGTTCATCAATCTCTGAGTATATCTTGTCTGTTCAGTAAAATTTGGCTTATCTTCAGGGAAGCATTTGGCTGAACATTGTAGATTTGAGTACTCAAAGGTGCCAAATTTCGTATTATGGATTCTAGCAGAAATTGCAATTGTTGCATGCGACATTCCTGAAGGTTAGTAATTTCTGTCTAAGACATCATAGCATTTATGAACGATGCAACATTTGTGACTGCAGACTAGCTATATGATCAGAAATGTACTCTTAACATTTGAGAAGCCTTGCTGAGTGATAGCGGTTTATAAGTTCACATTGGCTCTTTAGTGTATTAGTTGGAAATAAATTGTATTAGAAATATCAGAGGACCTATTATTCGCTGATCTTAGGGTGATCTCGTGCAGAATGTGGACTTGTGGATGGTCCCTTGTTACTTTGTTGCTTGCTACTGTTTTCTTCTTTGCATTCTTCCACTGAAGTTCTCATAAGGTGAGACCTTAAAAAAATGCTTGCTACATCTGTTAAGGACTGTTTTCTGTAAAGCTCATTTTACATTTAACTTTGACTTGTTTAACATGGAACTTAAAAACTGAATTCAGGATACCACTCAAAAGATGCTCCTGCATTCTCCTTTGCACTAAAATTGTGTAATCTTCAAACTCACAATGTTTCCATAAAATATATTAACATCATATATATGACCAAGCACCTGAATGCTGCCATGAGTCATGGCCTTGATTATCTTTACAGAGATCTGTATCTGATGGCCTATACTGGGGACAGATTGACGAAAAGACTGAATCGTAAAAAAAGATATGACCATAACTGCATCTGAGTTCACATGCGGGGAAAGAAACATGCTGTTTGGAGGTGCATTTGTAGTTTATCCTTCTCGACCTTCCTTAATTTTACTTCTAGGTTGTATTGTAGCCTGTGTGGAATATTACTTATGCTATAACATCTGGCATTTTTTCTGCTGGCCATGGAAGGGTCCTTTGGATTCCTGTTCCCAATTACCTTTTATCTAAAATTTAATACTGATATTCTTTGATGCATTACTTGCATTTGATATTTCTATTTATGCAAAGCTGGTGTCTAATGTGTTGAGCTGTACAATATGTCCCCTACCTCTGCTGAAACAGCCACATCGGAAAGATTTTGGAGTTTGGTGAACCGCTTTTTTGCCCCATGAAAAGCATGATATAGAATGTGATTGCTGCATATTCAATTTTTTCCTACTGTGTCTGAAACCGAAAATGCGACCTTTAGCACATTTTGAATTCTTGATAATTGTGTACTTGTTTACTTAGCTATACAACCCTCTCCCAATTTCTGGTGCTAGTTGTGATGCTGCAGCCCTTATTTGAGTCTTTGGGAGGCAGGGTATTGACTATATTTTGTTGCACTTCTAGTTATTGGAACAGCATTTGCGTTGAATATGCTTTTCAAGATTCCTGTATGGGCTGGCGTTCTTTTGACTGGGTTGAGTACATTGGTTCTACTTGCACTACAACAGTATGGGGTGCGTTTATATCTTCTTTAGTTTCTAATTAAAACTGGTTGTTGGAAGATTACTGAAATGAATTGTATCTGATTCACTCTGACTGAATGATTTTCAGGTGCGTAAACTCGAATTCTTGATTGCCTTTTTGGTTCTTCTTATTGCTGCATGTTTTTTTGTGGAGCTTGGATATGCGAAACCTCAAGCTTCAGAAGTCGTCTCTGGGCTTGTTGTTCCACAACTCAAAGGAAATGGCGCAACCGGGCTTGCCATTTCATTACTTGGTGCCATGGTTATGCCGTAAGTCTATAAATGGCTTGAAGCCTTGCAAGATTTTCATTTTTGTTGATTTCCCTGAACAATCCTCATGTTCTTATGATCACACTTTATGCAGCCACAATCTCTTCCTACATTCAGCCTTGGTACTCTCCAGAAAAATACCCCGTTCTGTAAGTGGGATCAAGGTAATATCACTTAGAGGTGTGACTTTTGGTGGTCTAGCTTGATAATGATTTGCACAGTAACAATCTTTTTTATTTACCTTCCTATTTTTTACCATGAAGGCCCATGATTTGCCTGGAATGAAAATATGGGCTGTTGTGGATCTGAGCATTCTTTGATGAAATAATTAGTATTTGGGTTACAGAAGCCACTCATCTTAGTGAGGGTCTATTGCATTTATTACCATGCATCCATCAGTTCTATCTGCACCCCTAGGGCTAAGGAATGTCATTTATTTTTCATATCAATGTTATCTGTCTATTAGCATCCTGGACATAATATGAAATCGTCTTGTGTTAAAATTCATGCCTAAGAGTAGCTGATATTTTGAAGGTTTTTGTTTGTTCCTGACATGTCTATCCAATCTTTCTGTTCTAAAGTTCAAACATACTTCCTGCAATTTTTTGACCCTTTTTTCTTCGAAATAAAAATTTCTACATTTTCCACATTGCTAAGCACGGTAGACTCGGGAGTATCATGCAATAACTCTTTTTTTGTTTTTTAATTCTTATTACACTTCTCACAGGAGGCTTGTAGATACTATATGGTAGAAAGTGGGATTGCTCTAACAGTAGCATTCCTGATCAATGTATCTGTTATAGCCGTCAGTGGTGCAGTTTGCAATTCCTCAAGTTTGAGTACTGAACATCAGAGCAGCTGCACAGACTTGGATTTGAACAAAGCATCATTTTTGCTGAGGGTATGCTGAAGTTCACTTGCCTGCTGAAGAACATTATGCAATTATATGAAATTATCGGCATTGTGAAATTCCTAGTTTAATTGATAATCTTGCCTGGTGTGAAATTGAAACCTTGAAGGTCCTAATGTTCAGACCACACTGCCACAGCAGTGACGTTAGGCAGCTGTGTTGCTGTTGCTTTTCAGTGTTTGAAAATAGATTACCATTTTCTAGGCAAATTTATAATTAAGTTTTTGGGCAGGATCCATGGTTCCTGCAGTATATAAACTCTAGATCATTCATGGATAATGACTGGTTATTTGTTCAATGCTTGCAGAATGTTTTGGGTAAATGGAGCTCAAAAATATTTGCAATAGCTTTGCTGGCATCTGGTCAGAGCTCCACTATAACTGGAACATATGCTGGCCAATATGTCATGCAGGTATGCTAACTTACAGTTAGTAGGCAATTGTTACTCAGACATCTGCTTCGTCAGGGCATTTTGTGTCACTTTGTCCCTTTTCTGTGTCCAAATATTATATTTTCTACTTGTTGCAATACGTTCGTGGAATGCTAAACTGTGAGCATATTTACCAAAAAGATTTAAAGATTTCCTCCCCTTGCATGCAACCTGGAGGTTGGAACGCAACTGATCATGGAATATTGGAACTAGTGGTGCACTCGGCTCTTTGTCGCTTGCGGAGAGCCACCTTGGCAGAGCCACATATAAGAGGATAGAACTTATTAAAGATCAGATTGCTTAAAATTCACATCACCTGTTGACATTGCTTGTATCCTATAAAGAAGGATTCCGATCTCCCCCATCTTGCAAACAAAATAATGATGCTTAGGTAGCAACATGACAGACACGGCTCCTCTGACTCAGCCTCTGGAATCCAGCTTAGCCTAGAAATCCTTTGATTGAATCTATGGACCAATAGACAGCTTGAAATTTGACAAAAAGGGCGGGTTAATTGGATTTGACCCCCCTTTAGCCTTCCAGATCGAAATATTGGGTTATTGATCTGGATTCTGTTATCCACTATCCGAAATTTGGTCTCCATTTGCCGCAGATTATAAAGTTTATATTAGACTGTCCTTTTTATAGTTATTTCTTTAGTATAAAAAGTTTGATCAAAATGTCCTATGGAAAACCTCTGCAATGCTTTCTTCCTTTCTATAGAAAGACTTTTACATTTCACATTTCATGACTTTTGGACCTAAACCTGCAACACTGATCTCACTGGTAGCCTAACAAAACTTCATCTAATATTTCAAATGCAGTCTGGTTGGTATAATTTTCTTATCCTTTTGTTTATGTATGTTAATTCCTTCTAAATCTTATGGCAGGGTTTTCTTGATCTACGAATGGAGCCATGGATTAGGAACTTATTAACTAGATGTTTGGCGATCATCCCTAGTTTAATTGTTGCACTCATTGGTGGTTCATCTGGAGCTGGCCAGTTGATCATTATTGCTTCGGTATAACTTTCTTCCTTGCAGGGATTTGTGAAAATTTTGATTACATGATGATTAGGCATCACCTTTTGATGTTACAATGTGTACTTTATGGTTGGATATAAGTTACGTCCCTATACTTCCATCGTTTCCTTCAATGCATGAAACACAGCATTTGAAATGATCCCAGCATGATTCCAGGTTCTGTTAGTCTACTCCTGGCCTTAAAGCTAATCCTGTACAATGTATAGTAAAACAAAGGAAAGTTAATTAATATTGCAGTATTGTATTGGCTATTGTGGAATTTGTTAGAAGTGACAGCATTCATGTAGGGGATTCAGCAGAAATGACTTTACAGGGATTATATGCATGTTATATTTATCAATAACTTCTGCTCGTAATACTCACTGAACGCCCAATTCATTGACTTTCACTCTCAAGGTTCCAAATTGTTCTTCTATAGTCATGCATGCAATGCGATAGAAAATTGAAAACATAAAATGAACAGAATGTGCATATATGGTGAAAGGAAACAACATTGCATACCTATATTCAGCTAAGCTTTCTTCATGTGCTATTGCAGATGATCTTATCATTTGAGCTTCCATTTGCTCTTATTCCACTTCTCAAATTCACCAGCAGCAAGACTAAGATGGGAGTTCATGCCAATTCATTTGCTGTAAGCAATTCTTCTGTTTAATTTCCACGCATGGTGGTGGTGGAATGCTTGGACTGCATTTCTTCTGTCTACAGCATAGTTATTAAAATCCCGATCCTGATTTACGATTCTACGATTTTATGGTCCAAAATCCTCGATACGATTCTACTATTTACACACGATTCACGATCCTACATGGGCTAATTTCCGATCATAACTTCCCCATAGTTTCGAGTTAGGATCCCGATTTTAACAACCTTGGTCTACAGATGAATTGGATCATGAACAATGGCATGATTTGCATGCTCTATCATTGCCTTATGACTTAGAATTAAATAAAGACATTAGCTGACAATGTGGATATCCTTTTACTGTTACTACACAAATTGACACAGCAGAGTGGTATCTCCCCTACACTGCTAAAGTAAAGGTTCATTCCTAGTAGTTACCAGGGGCAGTAGGGCAACTGGGTTGTCCTTGTCCCTCATCATCAATTGACTACCAAAATTGAAAAGAATACTAATAATAAAACCACAACATGAATCCTCCAAGAGTTATCTTTCTAAACCCCTCACCCTAACCTTCCTGATGTTCGGAGGCAAACACCCTGTAAGTGTCTCTTTTCTTTGGAGTAATTTTTGTATCTTGATGTGCAGATTTCAGCAATCACTTGGGTCATTGGCACCTTGATCATGGGCATTAACATCTACTTCATTGCAAGCAGTTTTATCAAGCTGTTGTTGCACAGCAAGCTGAAACTAGTCGCTGCCATATTTTCTGGAATATTTGGGTTTTCAGGACTATTAGTATATTTGGCTGCAATTGCGTATCTTGTCCTTCGAAGAAACCGGGAGAATTCTCATCTTCTATCACTTACAACACGTGAGGATCAACAGATTCCCAGAGAAGACATAGTCAGCATGCAGCTCCCTCAGAGAAGGACCAACTTAGATGTCGATTAATTAAAGCGGGGAGAGTCTAGCGAAGGTGTGAAAAAACAATTGGCTTTTCTGGAGGTAAAAGAAAGCAATGGCAGTCCAGTTCTGAAATATCCAGATAAAGTTCATAAATGATATTTGTTATTTTAGACTGTTAGGAGTGTTGAAGTCAAGTTTTACCCAGATAGCTATCTCTTTGTTTATATAGCTTTCCGGGTTGCTAAGTTTAATCAAGTATAGGCTTTACTATGATGTAGGCAAATAATCTTAACTGAATCAGTTCAGCTAGGGAAGTTTTCTCAATTTACCATGAATTATCTAACAAATTATGTAAATATTTTGGTGGGTTTTCGTTATAAGAGTGCTATCTACGGCTACTTGCCTACTTGTATGCATGTACAATCAAACTTTCGACCTGAATCTCTGGGAGTTCTTCATATATGCAAATCTAGTGTTATTTGTCAAATATTGGTAATAAGGAGTTCATGTTTGTTTGATTTGGTCAGATTTAGGTGCATACCAAAATTAAGTTGCCCAGTTCTTAGATGGAGCTGCTTTACTTTGATCATTTAGATTCAATTATCAGGAAGGAATCATTGTTCCCAACTCAGTAATGTAGTCCACACGTAGCAATTACTATTGCAATGGACTAGCTTTTCCAAAACAACACCTTCCATTGGTGATTAATATCTTGAAAGAAATCCGGAGTACAATTTCAGATTGCAGATTAAGCGGAAGTGAAATAGAAAAGACATAAATTACGACAAAACCAAGGAAGTAACAAAATCAATGAAATCAAACATCAGGAATACGTGGGAAACACAAGAATCAGGAGAAAAAGACACGGACAACAACAACCAACAAATAATCCACTGTGAGATGGAACTACAACACGATCACAATCACAATATGTGATTAGTTCCGTCAATAAATTTAAATCCTAATCTCAACATCTCTCTCACACTCTCTATTAGGATAGGATTACAATGTGAAAACTCTCAAAGCACTCACCACAAGATGCATAAAAGTCTTCAACAACTAAGACATTTATAGGAGGGTTACCCTTGGTTGCCAAGCTACAACCAAAACTAATATAATTAAGAAACCAAAGAAGTAAGGAAACCTAAAAAATGTTTCCTCATAAAATTAGGAACAAAATCAAGATCATATCATTATATTAATAATGATATTTTTTTGTTAATTTTTAGGACATCCGCAACAAACTAACCTTGGACTAAAAATCTAAGATCTCGATCTATTCATGTTGATCGTTGCCGCCTTCATGCCCCTCTGCAGGGCACAACCTCTAAGGGATCTTAAATGTAGCGAACACACACTAAGTCCAAGTAATGCTTGAACTCAGTGATACGAAGTGGCTAAGTCAGTATATTTGCATGATTATTTGAAGTATGAACCTTCATGATAGAAACGACTATATCTCTGATAAAATGGTACTTGACGCTAATATGCTTGGTCTTCGAATGATGAGCGTCATTTTTAGTAAGATGAATAACACTCTAACTATCTAAATACCACAAACACACCCTGTGACACACCAAGATTCATGACTAAATCCTTCAACTATGTAATTTCCTACACCCTCTCAATATTAGTTATATACTCATCCACAGTCGTGGAAAGATATGTTGTAGACTGAAGTGAAGCCTTCCAAGACATAACACCCCCACACATGTGAACAAATATCAAGAAATAGAGTGTCACCTATCAAGATCTCCACTATATTCAACATCAATGTAGCCTGCAACATCAGCCGTTACAACTCCACCTCTGCCATACACTAAGCCCTTGTCCAAAGTATTTTTCACATAGTGAAGGATCAACTTCACACTTTCATAATGCTCCTTCTTCGGATTCTGCATATATCTACTTACCACACTAACTGTATGTGACAAGTTAGGTCTAGTACACGCTATAACATACATCAAACTACCAATTGCACTAGCATAACAAACATTAGACATCCCCTTAATCTCCAATTCAGATTTAGGACAACACTCGCCATACAATTTAAAATAAACAATTAAGCGAGTAGAGTTGCCTTGCAGTTTTGCACGTTGAGCATGTCCAACACCATTTTCAAATACCTCTTCTGAGATAGAAACAACTTTCCTGCCTTGCGATGTCTCAATATCTCCATCCCTAAAATCTTCTTCGCTGCACCAAAATCTTTCGTCTCAAACTCCTAGATGATTTGAGACATCAACTTACTAATTAGTGGCATGTCCCTGAATGCTATTAACATGTCATCAATATACAACAGTAAGTAAACAAATGATCCTTATCAAACTACACATAGTTATTAGAGTTGCCTTTTATGTACCCCTGTGCAAGCATGAAGGTATCAAACCTTCTATATCACTGCTTGGGTGCCTACTTAAGTCAATAAAAGGACTTCCTCAATTTGGACACATGTCCCTCCTTGCTAGGAATCGTGAATCCCTTTGGCTGCCTCATGTAGATGTCTTCCTCCAACTCACCATGGAGGAACGTGATATTCATATCCAGTTGCTCTAACTCCATGTCAAACAAAGCAACAAATGCTAGCAAGGTACAAATTGACTTGTGCTTCACAACAGGAGCAAATTCCTCATTATAATCAATTGTTCTCTCTATTTGTAACCTCTAACCACTAATTTAGCTTTCCCCCTTGCACTTTTGACGCCACGAATACCTTCTTTCCTCTTGTATAACCACTTAGTAGTAAGAGTATGTTGCTTCTGATGCAACTCACATAACTTCCACATTTGATTTTTGTGCAGATTTTCTATCTCTTCATGCATTGCTGCTATCCAATTAATGACACTAGGACAAGAAATGACCTCTTGATAAATAGAAGGCTCGACACCTTCAAGAATCTCTTCTGCAACATTCAGTTCATAAGCCACCAACATACCATCCTACTCTGTTTATCGCGTTGATCTCCTAATCTCCCTTGTAGGACAATCTCTGACTATGTTACGCTTTTCCTCCACCTGAGGAACATTGGTTACTGCCTTAGGCTCATCAATCTGAACTGTCTTAGGAACAATATCAGTAATTTGCTCCTACCTCTTTCTGCAGGACTTAGTAACTCCGCCTTGATCTCCAACCTACTCCACCATGAACTCAACTCTCTCACCAACATTCTTCTAAGTACCTATACCATCAGAAGAGACAACATATTCTACTCTAGATAATACTGCAATTTCGTTAAAGGTTACTTTCCTAGACTGGATAACTTTTTTTAAGTCAGCACACCACATTCTATATTTTTTGACTAACCATAACCTAGAAACATGCATTTAACAGCCCTAGGGGCTCACTTCATATCTTTCACATGGGTATATACAAGACATCTAAATACTCTTAAAATAGAATAATCTACAAGATTATCTGGCCACATTTCTTCTGGAATCTGAAAATCAATAGAGGATTGAAGTGATCTGTTTAGCAAGTATCAGGTTGTAGAAAAATCCTCTGCCCAAAATGATTTGCTTTTCCGAACCCTTGCATTGGAAAATAAGCATCAAACTTTATCTAACAGTGTACTGTTGATTTTCTCAACTACTCTATTCTGCTGTGGTTTACCCATCAGAGTTTTGTGTTAAGCAACACCATAAACCTATAAAAACTCAATAAACTCATAATCAATGAACTCCAGACCATTGTTTGTATTGTTTGATCTTCTTGCCAGCATGGTTCTCAACCAGAGTCTTGAACTTCTTGATGGAAGAAAATGACTCATTCTTATGCCGCGGGAAGTAAACTTCAGTCATCCTCGAGAAGTCATCTATGAATGTCAACATGTAGCGCTTGCCACTCAACGATGACACCGTAGCTCGTCTCCATAAGTCTGAATGAATGTAGGCAATGACCCCTTCACTTATATGGTTAACCTTAGAGAAACTTACATTCTTCTGTTTCCCATAGAAACATTGGTAACAGAACTCCAGCTTGCCAATTGGGGAGATCCCAAAGCAATTTTTCTTGCACAAATCAATGTTCCTTTCTCAGTCATGTGGCCTAATCTCATATTCCACAATTTCGTGATATCGAATACGTTGACTGTAGAAACTACTGCCACAGTTCTAGTCATTGTAGATCCTGTAGGATATAAAGACTTCCCTCTCTGATTCCCTCAGCAACATGGCATCTCTGCTTACCTTGGGAATACCATTCTCACCAGTGTACATGCAACTGTTAGCTTCAAGAGGACCCAAAAGATGAGATTACAGGTCATGTCAGGAATATGGTGAGCTTTATTGAAGGTCCTAACAATATCATCATGGGTTCTAATCTTAATACTACCAAATCTTGCGACTTTAAAACAGTGTCATTTCCCATCATAGCAACTCCAGAATTGACAGTTCATATGACTCAAACCAATCCCTATGTAGACTCATCTGGTATTTACAACCAAAAATCAAGAATCCATTCATCGTGCGCTCCTCTACCCGAGGTAGTAGCCAGAGCATCATCCATAGCAATAAAACTCTCTCCATCAGACTTAAACTCAACGCAATTAGAGGCACCGGGGTTTAGATTGATTGCCTTTCAAACCCTATTTCTGATCTTTCTCTTTAGTCCAACATGATTTCTCAACATGACTCCACTTGCTGCAGTAGTTACAGTTATTATTCTATGAGGATTCCTAGACTTAGAATGATTGTTAGACTTCCCTCTACTACCGTTCCCCCTTCAATCATTAGCGCTACCACTAACATTTAAGCATCACAAGCCTCATCATTGCCATCGTAATAAAACTTCCCTGTAGACATCCAATTCGATTTAATATAACTAAGATTCAAGACACCAATATTGTCATAGAGTATAATCTCCTTAAACTCTTTGTACAGTAGGGAAAAATTTGGTGAATAGCATTATCCTCATCACCAATCTTAAATCTATGACTCTAAATAATTAACGATAGAATCACACTCGTTAAGATGAGATTGTATTGGAGTACCTTCAAGCATACGCAACCTATAAAGTTTCTCCTTTAATGATACTTGTTGGCAATAGTTTTAGTCATGTAAAACTCTTCCAGCTTGGCCCAGAGCTTCCAAGGTTGCTGCTCATCCAGAACTGATGTCGGACTATGCTTTGCCAAGCATAACTTAATACCCACCAACGCTTTGACTTCCGAGTCAACCCACTCATCTGACTTCAGGCTCCCTACAATTCCATCCCTCACCGCCTTAAAATCTTCATCTTCCATTGTTGCACCGACTTTGTGTCAAGATACATCATCACCTTCCACAATCCATGTTGTATGAGAACCGCTCTCATCTACATATTCTACAACACGGAACATCTATTCCCATCGAATTTTGGAATTTCACACTCCATGATCGAAGTCATCTCACACCAATGTTTTGATATTACTTGAAGGAAACTCAAAGTGTAGACTGCAGATTAAGCAGAAGCGAAACAAAGATGACAAAAATTGTGACAAAATCAGGGAAGTAACGAAATCAATGAACACAGACACTGGGAGTACGTGGGAAACCCAAAAATGGGGAGAAAAACCCTACGGACAGCGGCGGTTAGAAAATAATCCACTATAAGACAGGAGGAGTCCAACACAATCACAGTCACGTGTGATTAGATCCTTCAACAGAGACTAAATCCTAATCTCAACAATTCTGCCACACTCTTCAATAATATAGTATTACAATGTTAAGAACTCTCAAAGCACCTACCACATGATGCATAAAAGTCCCTTATATTAATAATGGTAAACTTTATGGTAATTTTTGGCACACCTCCAACAGAACTCGTGGCTCAAAAGAACAGGAAAAAGTCACAAAATTCAACCATAAAGAGTCCAATTTTACATGAAACATTCCTGCTCATCAGAATGCAACGCCCTTTTCATCTGCATTAGAATCAAACTCACCATTGAATAGATTTCCACTACTTTCGGATGTGTCTTATCATGGGCTATAAACAAGTGAAGGGACCCAGAAATTTCAACACAGCTGAACCCAGGAGACTTCTTGACTCCTGACTTCTCCATAGCTTGCCTCATTGTTTTTGCTTCTTCCCATCGCTTGACTGCTGCATAGGCATTCGATAAGCCCACATATCTACCGTCATGATGTGGGTCAACTTCTATGAGTCTCTTCCCAACTATTTCAGCAAGCTCCAGCTTTCCATGCTTCATACAACCACTAAGCAGAGCACCCAGCATTGCCGGAGTAGGGTCTACTGGCATTCTGTTCAGAAAATCATATGCTTCCTTGACTTTACCTGCCCTAGATAGAACATCCACCATACAGGCATAATGCTCAGTTTTTGGTGTCATGCCGTTTCTCTCGAGGGATTCAAAAAATCTCCAAGCCTCCTTAACCAGCCCTCCATGGGCACAGCTCGATAATATGCTTAAATAAGTGATCTCATCTGGTGCAACTCCTACAACTTGCATTTCTTCAAATAATTCTAAGGAACTCTGTACATGTCCATGGTTTGCAAGCCCTCCAATGATGGCATTCCACAGCAAAACATCAGTTTTGTGTCTTGGAAATGAATTAAACACAGCCAAGGCCTCCTCTATAGCCCCACATTTGGCATACATGTCCACAAGGGATGTCAGCAGTACTATTGTTAAAGGTAGCTCGTTTTCAACCATATAACCATGCATCGATCTTCCCAGCTCAAGGGCACCCAGATGGGCACAGGCACACAAAACACTCACCATTGTCACCTCGTTCGCCTTGGGCCGACCCACAACCTTCATCCTCTCAAACACTTGGATTGCTTCTCGATACTCCCCTCCCTTGACATACCCATCAATGAGAGAGCTCCATGAAACCACATCCCTGTCCGGCATGGACTCAAACACTTCCCTCGCTCTCTTCAAATCCCCACACTTTGCATAACCATCCAGCATCGAGTTCCACGATACCATCGTCCTCTGAGGCATTTCATCGAACACCTTGCGGGCATACTGAATTTGCCCACAGGAGCCATACATGTGAATCAAAGAGTTCTGAATGAAAAAATCCAAATGATGCCCAGATTTTATTACCCTCGACTGCACTGACATTCCATGTTCAACAGATGAAAGCCTGGCGGAGGCCTTGACAAGGAAAGGATAAGTGAAGTGATCAGGGCAAAGTCCGAATCTCAGCATTTGAACAAAAACGGAGATGGATTTGTTGGGAGTTCGGCTAGCAGAGTAAGCCCGGATGACTGTATTCCAATTGATGAGTGATGGGTTGTGGGTGAAGAGCAGCAGTCGGTGGGTGTAGTCGGCATGGCCGGAATTAGCGAGGAGGGAGAAAAGCTTGGAGGGGAATGGAGGATGATGAGAGAGACCAGAAGCGATGAGTAAAGCATGGATTTGCTTGAGGTGTGAGAGTGATCTGGGTTGATCGAGAAGTGTGATCAAGGCTTGATCAAAGCAACCAGTTCTGATACAAGTCGCCAACATTCAACATTTAGTGTGATGCAGGCAGTTACACCAGAAGCGATGAGCTTGGTAGACTAGTGTTTTGATTCCGAGTTGTTGGTGGCCGGTGAAATTGGTGGCTGGTTATATTGGCTACCAGTGCCGGATTACAGAGAGACACACAGGGGTAGAGAGTAGAGACAGTGTATTCAGAAATCAGAATCAGCAAGCATTTCAAAATGTTCTACAACTGTTTAAAAAAAAATAAAAAATTAACAGAGTTACGTATGAACATGCTTTTAATTGGGCTACCACGTTTATTGGATATGGGCTTCGGACGTCGAGAGATGATGACCCACTGTCTAAGTGAACCATAATCCGATGGAGAATAATATTACCCGTTTACTATTCGTTGCCCCCAATTTTATTAATATCGCCTATTTTTTTTATAATAATTTACAATATTACCCTTGATCCTCACAATTTCACTCCCTAACTTCTCTCTAGTTTTTCTCTCTAATAATGATAATGATAATGATAATGATAATGATAATGATAATAATAATAATAATAATGATAGTATTAACAATAAAAATAATAATAATATTTACAAAATTTTATTTTAAAAAAATTAATCGAAAAAAACTCAAAAAACACGGTTGCCGCACAAAACACGCGGCACCGCGATGGTATCGCTTTACATCGGTCGCGGCACGGCCGTTGTCTTACGGATTTTTTCGATTAATTTTTTTAAATAAATTTTATAAATATTACTATTATTATTATTATTAATACTATCATCATCATCATCATCATCATCATCATCATCATCATCATCATCATCATCATCATTATTATTATTATTTTTAAGTTGAATTTCAAAAACCATTAATTTATTAATAATAACATTGCAATTTAATAATAATAATGATAATAATAACAATAATAATAATAATGATAATAATAATAATGATAGTATTAATAATAATAATAATAATAATATTTACAAATTTTTATTTTAAAAAAATTAATTGAAAAAACTTAGAAGATACGATTGCCGCACGAAAAATGCGGCGTGCATGATGGCTGCCGTCGTCGATCGCGCAAAGACATCATTGCGTGACATCATTGCACAATTGACCCTAAAGGATTAGAGGGATTCTGAAGTCTCAATTTGTGAAAATATAAGTGGGCCCAGCTGCTGACTTGACCCTTTCTCTCCCTTTATTTTTTTTTTTATTTAATCTTCTTCTTCCTTTCAACCCACCACCATAGACCACCCTTGAACCACCATCCACTACCTTTCAGCCGCCACACACACCACCGGATACCACCATTTTCGACCACCCAAATGCCACCATAACAACCATACCTTCAACCCAAATCACAACAACCCATCTCAATTTTATGTCATACCCAAACCTAATTCCTATTACAATTACAACCACCATTATCAACGCCCAAAACCAACAAAATAATGCTTACGGTGGTGGGAGAAGCCGGTGGTGGGGAGCGGTGAGATGCCGACATTTGAGAAGATTCCCGGTTGTATTGCGTAGTCGCAACAGTTTATTATTGTAAATGTCGCCGCTTCTCCTGCATGTCCCAAGATTTAGACATTAAGAAGTTAGAATAGAAACTAACTGGTTTTGGTGGGTTTCAAAATCGATGAGTTTTGGTGGGAGAAGAGCTGAATTATACCTGGAAAGATGTGAGAAAACAGAGCGAGGAGCGAGACAATGAAGATGAAAGGGGCCATAAATAGTGGTGTGGTGATACTACTGTGATATTGATAAAAAAACCAAGAAGAAGAGGGAATAATATTTCGTAAAGATCGATAAAGAGTGAAATCCCTTCTTCCACTTTCAAAAATGAGGGAGACAGAAGTAGCTTTCGGACGACCTCCCGCTCGCTACACAGATAGTTGATAATGGTGGTTGTAATGGTAATGGGGATTGGGTTTAGGTCTGAGATAAAATTGAGATGGGTTGTGATTTGGGTTGAAGGTATGGTGGTTATGGTGGCGTTTGGGAGGTCGAAAATGGTGGTGCCCGGTGGTGTGTGTGGCGGCTGAGAGGTGGTAGATGGTGATTTAAAGGGTGGTTTGTGGGCCTGTGGTGGTGGGTTGAAAAGAAGAAGATGAAACAAAATTTTAAAAAAATTAAAGAGAGAGAAAGGGTCAGGTCAGCAGCTGGGCCCCACTTATACTTCCATAAATTAGGACTCCACAGTCCTCTAATCCTTTTGGGTCAATTATGCAATTGAGCTGTCCTTTATAGTCAATAACCCTAATATAAAGTGTCAACTTGTTTGAGTTACCTGGAAATTTTATGTTAAAAAAAGGAAAATTGGATTCTAATAATATGAACTTTTGGCTATATAAGACTAAATAATATGAACTTTCGATTTAGTGATAAATAATACGAATTTTAACCCCATGTTGCTCTCAACAGTACGCCACCGAGTTAAGTTAAACTTAACTCGGTGGCGGGATGACGTGGCAACGGACCTAGGCCTGTTGACTTTGCCATGTCAGATTATTATGTCCACATCACCCTCACCATCTATCTCTCTCCTCTCTCTCCTTCTCACCATCAAACTCATCTCCATTGATGACTTCTTGAGCTTCTTCATCCTTCTTCATCCTTCTCACTCCTCCTCCTCCTCCTCCTCCTCCTCCTCCTCCTTCTTCTTCTTCTCTCATCACCATTAACAATCTCACATTCTCACTCCTAAGCCTATCTCCCTCTTTCTCTCTCCTCTGAAATTTCGTTGGATGAAGATGCAATAACCGTCAAAATAGGGAAGATAAAAAAGTAAAAAATGACAAGTGCTCAAAAATGTTTTGAAGCTGGAGAACAAGAAAATGAGAGTTCAATTGGCAAAGTCACTTTATGATTGGGGAACATCATCTTCTTGTGCTCTTGTAAAATCTCAAAAGCGTCATATTGGGTTAAGGTTAAACACAGAACCTGTGATTCACTTGTCCATCAAAGAGCAAAATTTTTAGTTCCCCCAATTTTGCTGAAGCTGCCGAGCTTCATTTCATTTACCTGTATAGTCAATAGTGTAAGATTTTTAACCAGGGTGAATTCCTGAAACGTAAGTCAGAATTCTTTGACATCCGAAGAG
This sequence comes from Portulaca oleracea, assembly GCA_029582165.1. Taxonomy (NCBI): domain Eukaryota; kingdom Viridiplantae; phylum Streptophyta; class Magnoliopsida; order Caryophyllales; family Portulacaceae; genus Portulaca; species Portulaca oleracea. The sequence goes on from CM055874.1 coordinate 42,829,490, forward strand.
TACTGCTTGCATTGTAAGCCACCTGTACTTTTCCCATTTTGATATAGTTGTGTCTGAAGTCTGAACATGCTATGGCTTTGATGCTTGAGAAATTTATCCAAAAAGACAAGTTTGAGATATTGGGTTCTAAATGATTGGGTTTCTAAATGATCCAAAAAAATTTCATCCAATGAAATTTCAAAGGAGAGAGAAAGAGAGAGAGAGAGAGAGGCTTAGGAGGGAGAAGGTAAGGTTGTTAATGGTGATAAGGGAAGAAGAAGAGAAGAAGGAGGAGGAGGAGGAGAGTAGTGAAAAGGATGAAGAAGGATGAAGAAGCTCAAAAAGTCATCAATGGAGATATGTTTGATGGTGAGAAGGAGAGAGAGGAGAGAGATAGATGGTGAGGGTGATGTGGACATAATAATCTGACATGGCAAAGTCAACAGACTTAGGTCCGCCGCCACGTCATCCCGTCACCGAGTTAAGTTTAACTTAACTCAATGGCGTACTGTCCAGAGCAACATGGAGTTAGGGAATTGGGTGGGCATGGATGGGCACGGTCCATACCCACGTTTTACCCAAAGATTATAATACCCTACCCATACCCTACCCATGCCTATTAATACCCACATGGATATTACCTACATGGGTAATTCTCACTTGGGTATTACTTCCATGGGTATTACCCATGGGTATTCATGGGTATCTAACTATTCAACTAACTATTCTTATTTTGTATTCTAACGTTTTAGATAATAAATTTATATTTGGAGCTCAAAATTCATATTTGAACTTTTTTTAAATCTATCCTATCATATTATAAAGTTTCAATTTAAATCGTTAAAATTGAATTTTAATTTAAAGTTTCAGTTAGTTTTTGCGGCAAAAAATGTCTATATATGTGGCGATAAATGTTATCGAATAAAAAGAATTAGGAGCTCAAAATTCATATTTGATCTTTTTTTAATCAATACTATCGCATTACAAAGTTTCATGTCAAACCAATAAAGTTGAATTTTGCCTTAAATTTCAGTATATAAACGCAATACAACTCGATATCCACATCGTTAACACATTAATGGGTATATCGATACCCATGAATAATAGATACCCACACCAAATTATGGGTAACCCATACCCATCCTACCCATTACCCATCTCTAATGGGTTTTACCCACCCATAATTACCCACCCATTATGGGTGGGTAAGGGTGGGTACCTAATATATGGGTATCAATTCCCACTTCTAAAGTTCGTATTATTTATCACCAAATCGAAAGTTCATATTATTTTGTCTTATATGACCAAAGGTTCATAATATTAAAATCCAATTCCCTAAAAAACATTGTAATCATGTTTTATTCAACTTGTAACTATGGCTCATCACTGGATAAAAACTATGGATTATTCAAGTTATGACCATGGTTTAACACCGAGTGCATTTAGGGCTCGTTTAGCCCTAGCAAAACAGCATGGAAAAAATAAATTTGGAAAATGACAATTTTTCCTTTGTTTGGATTGAAGAAAATTGAATGGAAAAAAAATAGTTGGAAAACTACATGGAAAATTTGGGGAAACAAAGAACAAAAAAATTTCCCTTCAAAAATGAAAGGAAAGTTGAGAGAAAAATTCTGCATATAAAAGTCAACCTTTCTCTCCTTCATCTCTCGCGACTCTCTCTCGATGCTCTCTCTCTAACCCTCTTCTCTATCTTTATCTCTCTCTCTCTCTCTCTCTCTCTCTCTTTTTCTCTCTCTAACTCTCTCTCTATAACTCTCTCATCTCTCCCTCTAACTCTCTTCTCTTATCTCTCTCTCTCTCTCTATAATGCTCTTCTCTCTCTCTCTCTCATTTCTCTATCTCTAACTCTCTTCTCTTATCCCCCTCTCTCTAACTCCCCCCTAAATCACATCATACAATCTAGAAAAATGAAGTTTCATGTAAATTTTATATTTCCATGTATTTTTCCTCAAACCAAACAAGGAAATGAAAGTTGAATAGAAAATTAACTTTTTTCCTTCAAAATTTTATTTAAACCAAACAAGAGAAAGAGATTTACTTTACCCCAAATTTTTTCCTCCAAATTTTTTTTTTCACGAGATTTTTTTCCCCATCCCATTTAGATCTAGGAAAACAACATGGAAAAAAAATAATTTGGAAAATGAGAATATTTCCTTTGTTTAGATTGAAGAAAAAGGGATAGAAAAAAAATAGTTGAAAAACTGCATGGCAAATTTGAGGAAACAAAGAATAAAAAATTTTCTCTTAAAAAATGAATGGAAAGTTGAGAGAAAAATTTTGAATTTCAAAGCAAACCGTTCTCTCGTTTATCTCTTGCGGCTCTCTCGATTCTCTCTCTCTCTAACTCTCTAACTCTCTTCTCCCTCCTCTCTCTCTCTCTCTCTCTCTCTCTCTCTCTCTCTCTCTCTCTCTCTCACTAACTCTCTTCTCTCTCTTGCGCTCTCTTTCACTCTCTAAATCTCTCTTTGTTTCTCTCTCTAACTCCCCTCCCCAAATCACATTTTATGATCTAAAAAAATGAAACTTGTCAAATTTCCATGTAAATTTTATTTTTCCATGCATTTTTCCTCAAACAAACAAGGAAAAGAAAGTTGAATGGAAAATCATTTTTTTCCTTTAAAATTTTACTTAAACCAAACAAAGAAGAAATTTTCTTACCCCAAAAATTTTTTCCTCCTAATTTTTTTTCCACGAGATTTTTTTTTCCATCCTACTTTCTCAGATCCAAACGAACCCTTATAGATTATTCAACCACGGCAGAATGTCAACAATGGTAGTGCTCCCATCGGTATCCATTTTTTAGCCATTGCTTTGCCATAAACGCATTTTCATCAATAAATCAAACAAAGAAAACAAGCTTCATTACTATTTTCAACGACAGAGGAATTAAAGAAAAAGAAAATCAAAAATGGAAAATTACAGAGCATTGGTAGAAAATGGGTCCGATCGAAGGCTCGGATGTTTTGTAGTTGGGAATAAAGAAAACAACCTCCATCACTATTTTCTGTTTTACATGATTTTTCAACTTCTCTTGTAATTTCTTCTAGAGGATTTTTCTCCTCTTTACTTCCACCTTGAGTTTGTAACTGTCAAAGAGAGAAAAAAAAGAACAAAAATTTAGTCCTTTGGTGCGCTGGTATATTGAGTGATAAATACATATGTATCCTAACAACGATTGGGTTGTAATTGTATTAATTGTGAAGAAATTGGGTTCTACTTTTGATTATGGTTATGTTTTCTGGTATAGGGTGAGATCGAATAATACCTTAAGTGCGGAAGTGAGATCGGATTGCCAAGTCTTGTTCCACGAATCAACAGCACGTCACCGTCAATGTTCAATATCACAAGATTACTGATTACCGGTGACTACTATTATAGAATCACCGGAATTATTCACACCCCAAAACCCCTGAAGATGGTTTATCCCGAGAGAGAGGCATATCAGATTCTATACTGTGTTTCTTGTTGATATGCCTCACGCATGTATATATAGGTTAGCTTTTGGAGACATACTCCAATTCTTGATTGGAACACAACTGAGATAAGGAGTCATATTCCATATCTGATTACAACTCCTAATTTATCTAGAACTTTATCCTAAATAAATTGGATTACTTTAATTAACGAATAATTAAGTGGTCGCTAATTACCAACAGCTCCCACTCGACCATCTAAACCGATTAGGGAAAAAATCTAATCCTATAGTTCTGTCCTCATTTCATACGAGGAATGGGGTGTGCGATCGATAAAAGTAACTAGTATTATATCAAATCACCATCTGATCAATATAACACTATTAATGGAACAGACAACACCCTAAACCATCCATGACATCACTATATGGCATACACTGTCCCTTTTATGCAAATCGACATATCATTGATTATATTTATAATATAATCGTTCGAGCTAATATGGTGAATGTGGAATGGTTTTACTTAGCTACTAATAGCATTACGTTTTAGTAAGACTGTTTCCTAGTGTGTTCCGCTGAACTATATACATTTATAGCTCTTGGAGTGCACATAACAACCATCTTACTTAGATTTCATGCCATCGCACTAAGTCAAAAGGAATTGTATAATGTAGACAACTGAGTCTTACTAAGATCACACAGTGACATGGTAAAGAATCAGTTGTCACTCCATTACATCGACTTTTAGCACACACACAGTATGATATGTGTGCCATGGTCTAATTCCCACTGAGGTAAGCTTGTCATTTTTGTTTATACCATGCAAATTACAAGTCTAGTTCCACCTCAAAACTAACTTGGTTGACCTAAGCGACGTACATAACATAACTTACCCATTTTAGATCCAACTTGAGGCTTCAATAATATAAGGTTGTTTTATGTTCAATTTTAGAAAATTTCATCTTAGACTTACTAAGGGCGACTATTTGATTTTATCATTTATACTACCTAAGTACAAATATGACCAATATTGCACACATAGAGCCAAAATGATTAAGTCTCATCCTAATCACTACTCAAGCGTCAGGGTTGGAAACCTATGTGATTAGGTTACCAGAAGCCTAGTGACTAACACATGTGCCTATTTGAGCAACCAAAAAGGAAACCACAATAGATGTTTGGGTAAATAAGAAACATCAATCTTTATTACACTGAAATGTTTATTGTGAAGAATACGTCTAAACATAAACAAGATATATCATACAACTAAACTCGTTGTAGGCCTAGACTCATCATATGAATTTTGAACACATATCTAGGAGTAAGCTTAGTTAGAGGATCAACTATCATCTTATTTGTAGAAAAGTATTTGGCAACAACTTCCTTTTGCTTTATTGCGTCCCTCACAAAGTGGGAACGCCTCTTGATATGCTTATCTTTTTTGTTAAACTTAGGATCTTTAGCATACTGAATCACAACAGTATTGTCGCACCACATCTCCACAGGATCACAACTCTCGGAGTGAGATTGAGATCTTGGAGAAAGTTCCTGTGGAGATGTGGTGCGACAATACTGTGGAGATATGCAGTCTTGCCTCTTGAGTGGCAGGGCGACAAGTGACATACTCGACTTCCATGGTTAATAAAGATATGCAGTCTTGCTTCTTAATACACCAAGATATTGCTCCTCCACCATGAGTGAAAATATATCCTGAGGTTGACCTCAACTCATGAAGGTCACCACCCTAGTATGCGTCCAAATATCCCCTCATCTTTAGGTCTCAACCTTGGTAACATAATTTCAAGTCTGAGGTTCCACGAAGGCAGCACATTATTCTTTTAACGGCTTACTAATGAGCAGGCCCTGGTTTGTTTTGGTAATGACTTACCAATCCTACCACAAAGCAAATGTCAGGCCGCGTACATAACATGGCATACATCAAGCTTCCTATGGCACTAGAATAAGGAACCTTAATCATTTTCTCCTTTTCATCATTTGTCTTAGGACACTGTTCAAGACTCAAAGCAAGATCTTTTTTAAATGTAGTGTCAATGGGTTTGGATTAATTCATTTGAAACCGTTCTAGAACTTTTTCAATATATGTCTTTGGGCATAGACCAAGCAGTTTCTTAGAACTATTCCTAACTATCTCCATGCCCAAGACATACTTGGCTTCACCCATGTCCTTCATCTCGAAGAGAGAGGATAATCAATGCTTGGTATCATTGATCATCTCCAAGTTGTTTCCAGCCAGTAGTATGTCATCAACATACAACGCAAGGAACAAGATCCCTAGTGTTGCTCTCTTAACATACACTTAATAGTCTTCAAAAACCATGGATAAGCCAAAATGAAGTGATGGCTAGGCTTCATGGAATCTAATGTACCATGATATGGAAGAATGTTTGAGACCGTATATGGATCTTCTGAGTCGACAAACTTTACCCTCATTACCTTTTGACATAACACCAATAGGTTGTTTCATATAGATCCCTTTCTCAAGGTTACCATTGAAGAAAGTAGTCTTTACATTCATTTGCTACAACTCTAAGTCCAAATGGGCACATAGAGGTCATTCTCACCATAGGAGAAAAGGTCTCTTCATATTCCACTCCCTCAACTTGTGTAAACCCTTTTGCTACTAGTCGTGCTTGAACTTATCAATTGACTCATCAGCTCGACTTTTGACTTTGAAAACCAACTTGTTTCCAATGGCCTTATGCCGAGGAAGGTCAACTAGCTCCTAAACTTTATTCTCTGCTATTGAGTCTAACTTATCTCTCATGGCATCCATCCTTTCCTTACTGTTTGGTGAATCCATAGCCTCAAATTAAGAGGTTGGTTCTTCTATTTCCAAGGGCATGCAAAAGAAGATTTCCTCTTCGATTTGAAAAAATCGTCGGGCACCCTTCCTCGCTCGCCCCTTCGAATAATTTTAGGACTTTGTTCTCGCGTCTTATACCAGTGAGAATCATCGGGCACCCTTTTCCTTTGAGGTCTAAGGTTCTGAACACTAGAAGAATTATTCCCACTTTCCCCTTAGATTGTGGGTTCCTAATTAGAGGATGGAGATTGAGAATGATCTTCATTTTCATTTTTAGGCGAAGTTTGAGGGCGTTCCTCATTCTCTAGTTGATTCTCTTGAGTAGACAACTTTATACCATTAGAGTTTGTAGGAAAACTCCCACTATCTCCGTCATTAGGTTGGGAACTACCATCCTCGGTATCGTGGCGAGTGTCCAATGCTCCCCTTCACGGAGAGATTGTTGTTGTACCTCATACAACTCTACATCTTGTTTAGTTTCCCCAATGCTTGGAAACTCATCCTCAATAAATTCGACATTTCTATACTCAAATTCCTTCATGTCACCATTCGAATGGTCTCTATGTATAACATATCCTTTAAAGTTGTATAGGTACCAAATAGACACCATTTTAGTAGCTCTTGGACCAAGTGTTCCATGTTTATGAGTCGGGTTGTGTACATAGCCATATGAACCCCATGAACGTAGATGGTCAAGAACGGGCTTTTTATTATTTCATAAACTCATATGGAGGAGTGAAAATGCTCTTACTAGGAACTTGATTTAGGATGTAGGTTGCCATATGCAACGCATCCTCCCAAAAACTAATCAGAAGATTGGCATGGATCATCACTGACCTGACCATGTCAAGTAATGTACGATTTCATCGTTTTACGACACCTTTCTGTTGCGAAGTTTGGGGAATCATGAAATACCTACGTAGGCACTTTTTCTCGCAAAAATTTTTGAACATATTAAAAAGGTATTCATGACCACGATCATTACAGAGAGTCTTGACCCTTTGTTCTAATTTGGTTTCAACTTCCGCCACAAAACGTTTGAATACATCCAATACTTCGTAGCAGTGTGATAACAGGTATACGTACCCATACCATGAATAGTCATCTATCAAAGTGAGAAAATACCAAGCACCTTGGCATTCTTTAATGATCATAGGTCCCCATATGTCAGAATGAATAAGTTATAAGGGACTTGACGCACTAAAATCCTTACCGAAAGGCTTCTTGGTCGCCTTACGAGCTAGATATGGCTCACATATAGGCAACTTAACCTTAGTAAGCCAGTATAAAAGACCTTTAGCTAGTCTAGTCATTCTATCTTTACCAATATGTCCTAATTTAGCTAGTCTAGTAAATTTTATTTTATTTTTATTTTAAATTTATTTTTAAATTTAAAATAGTCAAAATTAGAAGAAAAAGAACCTAATATATTAATATAATTTTATTTTACGGTGTTGAAGAGGAATAAGAAGAATTATGAGATAGGGTGGATATGTTAGTTGAATTTAGATTAATATATTAAGGCCTTTTTTCTTTTATTTCTAACTATTCTAAATTAAAAAACTAAAATAAATATAAATCCTACTTGTTATAATAGGTCAAAATCTCATTGGGTGGTGTTTATGACAATATTTCAAATCTAGGTAGCATTTTTGACAACTTATCAAAGTTATGTGGCGTGTTTGACAAATTAAAAGTTATGTGACATTTTTGACAAATTTTCAAAGTTGTGTGGCATATTTGACAAATTTAAAGTTTAGTGGCAAAACTGACAAAAGTTGAAAGTTATGTGGCACAGAAGTGATTTAACTTGTCTTATGGCTGGAAAGGTACTATAAACATTTACAAACTTAAAAATGTAAAGTACCCATGCATAAATGAGTTTTGAAACTTGGGATACCAAAAAATAGTTTTCTCAAAATGTGGAGTATCTTCGAGTAATTTTTTGCTTAAATCAGAATTTAGTACTTGATTCGATCAATACTATATCCTCAAATGGGTACCCGATTGAAAATACAAACTTTCAAATTACAAACCGACTTCCAAAAGATATAATGAATTACAAATTTTAATCAGACAAAATACAAAGTTTCAAATTACAAATAGGCATTGTTCAAAAATTCAATAATCAACATCCTCGGGGTCTAACAGAGTACGAGTACACAATAGATTGGGCTAGAATTTGCACTGTTGCGTTAAGGGTATGGAGATCAATTAGTGTTTGAGTTGGTTTCGTATGTCTTGGCAGCAAGAAATGGAAGAGTTAGAGTTATAACAATGTGTAAAGGCTTAAGAGTTGAAGTTGGATGAGAAAAACATGCAACAAGGGAGGCATAACTCACCACGATATGTCCGTGGGGGTAGCTCTAGTTCGTGGTGAAGGTTTTTCCAGCGGTAGGTTATGTTTTTCTGGCACCAGATGTCTTTTGAAGCCCTAATAGTTTAGTCATCACACACGTGTATTCATTGGCTGTCAAGGGTGTTGTTTTAAGCCTAGTTAATTATTGTAGTTTTTTTTTACTATAAATAGGACTTTAATGTTAGACTTATTTGTATTGCAATTAATTAAGAGTGTTTCATCTGTATAATAAGAGATTAATATGTAATCTTTGTATTCTTGAGAGAGTTGGCTGAGGTGTACCAATTGTGAATGTTGAGCCTTCAAATTGTACCTCTAGGGAGACTGAGAAAGATTGTGAAAATTATGGTATCTTTGATAAAAACCTGTAATCCTTTGATATAGTGCATGGTTCATGATTTTTTCTTTGTTTAGGTTTATTCACATTAAAACTGTGTGTCAATCTTTATTATTATTTCAACCTTTATTATTATTTATACTACTAACAATACCCTGAGATCCTAACACGCACATTCTAAGAGAATATATCAATAGCAATATATGTGAGATGGGTTGAGACTGAAGTATTGAATCATACAAGTGAACAACTCAAGTTCATTTCACTTTTAATAATTTTAATTAATAATTAACTAGACACTAGATAGTGGGTCCTATTCTAAAACCGGTGTACCAAGATCCAGTTGTCACTAACTGTAAATTATGGATCTAATACAAAATCCAGTCCCACTAGATCCTCACTAATTCTAAATCCATTTTGGGGTCCCCAATCTTTTTCCTTCATCCAAAACACAATTATTGATAATATTAATCAAGCAAAACCTAGAGCACCCGCAACCATGAGTTTGAGTTTGATTCACTGGATGATGTGGAATCTGTAAGTCTCCCACCAAGAGTGTTAAAGTTTGTCTCTCTATTTAGTTTACTTTCTAATAGTGAGCACAAACTTGACTCATTATTTTAAAAAGTAAGTGGATCTTATTTACTAATAAATTTTAAGTGAGAAACTGGTCATTTCACTCATTTCATAAACAATTCAACATCGTTATTGTAAGTCATGTCACATATATTCTTATTACTAAAATGTTCTGCACAACCTTACTCTATTCTAATCATATATCTTATCAAGCAATGAGCCAATTTTTAATTCACCATTTCTGAATAGTCTTAGGATTGATAAAAAAATAACTTAATTAAAATGTGAAAGAAAACAGCCCTTTTAGGCTGCTTAAGGTTGCAATGTAGAGATCAAATGAAGTTGAGAGAATGCGATCATTGAATCAATGAAGGAAGAACACGTTAACAAGCTCCTAGGTGGTCCGATGGACTCATCCAAACATATGGACAAAATGTTAGGAGCCCTTTTTCTTTCTCTACAACTGTCCCATATTATCCTTTCACCTGTCACCATTTTAGAATATTCTATTTCTCATTTTTATTTGCTTTGATTGGTTCCAGGGACCTTTGTTTTCCATCATCAACATCCAACCCATGTCAATCAACCTTGACAAGTAGTCAAGTACATGAACCAATGAAACCATGGTTTGTGGGGTTTGCTGCGTGATTGCTTTAGTAAGAATGTAATATTTTGGATTTATTCACATTTGAAGTTCTTTATGAATTAAATCAACCTTACTAACATAAGTGATACATTATGAATGGATAGTTTCTCATCTTTGTTAATTCCAAATCTTAGGATGAAACGGTAGTTTTATATATAAAAAAAATTAGAGTAAGCTGGGCTTACAAATTTTTATTGGATTTTATTCTATATTTATAAAGAAAAGAAAGAAAACGTTGGTGAATATTAACATCTAACAAAGAGTAAATGGTAAGTCTAAGTTAGATGACATTTTGAATGAGTTATGGTCTATTTTACTCATTGAGATTTGTGTTTTTTGAGTTTTCTAGGCTTCAAATGGCTATTTGTGTTGTTTTGAGTATTCAATTAATTATTAAAGGACAAATTAGGATTTTACCCATTAAGGTTTAATGAAAGTGAGATTTTACCCCCCAACGTTTAGAAAATTACTTTTATCCTACCTCAACTTTAAATGAATTAATAATTAACTCACCTACGCTTTGCATTAAAGATTGAATACCACTTTTTCAAATCAAATTAGTGATAAAATTTGAATAAAATGACAAAATTGCCCTTAACTTAAAAGGTTGACGTTAGAAATTATCTTCCAATTCACCATTTTGTCCTTCTATCTTTTCATCTTTTCGTCCTTTTTTCATCAGTTCTTGTTGTCCGTTTTTCATCTTTTCATCTCTGTCTTTCGTCTCTAAGTTTCCAGAATAAAGAGTATGTCTTTCCTCTTTGATTTTGCAGAATATTGATTAGTCTTTGTGTTTAATTGCTGCTAGGTACACTTTAGATCTGAGCTTGTTGACATATGGATGTACTATATCGGTTGCTATTTGAAAGTGTTGTTCGTACATTTTGGCGCATGTTTATTTTATTGAATATCACTGAGTCCTTACACACTGACGACATCTTTATATAACTCATAACATAGCACCTAGTAGTACTAAAAAGTAACTCTTGTGAAGCTGCCATGGAACAAAATTTTGAATTTTGAAAATTGAAACTAAATCAAACTAAGATAGCAATGGCTGAATCAAACCTAGAAAAAGTCAAAAAATAAACCAACCAAAACAGGGGAAGAGGAGGGGATATTTATATGGTCAAGATGATACAGATTGAAAATGAAATCAACAGAAACGCACATCAAACAGAAACAATGACTGATAAAACCCAGAAGACAACCTATACCTATCACCTCTCCTGTTGCTTGGAGTTTTGCAGAGTAAAATGTCTACAACATGGGAAACGTCACTTGAACACAAAGGAGGCGACAACACACAGTGAAACTGGCTGATTAATTTTTTTGAAGGTGTAAAATTGTCTTTTCATTTTTTATTTAGGATTATTTTAGACTTTTCATACCATCTTACAAGGGTAAAATTGTCATTCATCGGAAAAGGAGTAAAATAATAAGAGGTTCAAACTTCAAGTAGAATAAACCTAGTTTTCCGAACCTTGAGGGTAAAATCCTGCATTTACTAAACCTCAATGGACAAAATCCTAATTTGTTCATTATTAAAATTATTGTATAATTAGCCATTTTTTCAATAAAATATTTTAGTTCTAAGTAGCACTGCTACCAAATTTATAAAATTATTTAAGATACCTATAATATAATGATAATTATCCTTAATTATTTATGGCATTCATTAAAATTTATTCTAGTTATTTTTCAATAATTAATAATTTTGAGAAAATAAAAAAATTTTAAAATTGTATTTTAATGGTTATAATTTTAGTGTGACTTTGAATTTATATATGTAACTAATAATTTGTTGGTCATGACTTTCTTCAAAGTCACTATGAACAAATTATTCGTCACGGAAAGTTATAAAAAAAGTATGTCTCACTGTAACTTCTTATTAGATTGTCGCAAACAAGACCTACTAGTCATTTGCTAATCGTATATGCTTGTGACTAATATATTAACATTTTTTACTACTTTCTCTATGCTCTGATGAATAGTCATTGTTTACTTTTCGCCGCACCTTCTTGAATGTATCATTTTTCCCTTTAATTTTTTCATGTTATACATCTAAAAAATATAACTTAAACATAATTTATATAAAAATATTTTCATGATATATATATATATATATATATATATAATGATATTAATTAATTATATATTTTAAGATGTTATATACGATGATTTATAAGTAACGGAGGATAGAAACCAATCACATGGAACAAAAGATATGTTAGTTTAATAATTGATAAACCTCTTTTATAAAGAACGAAAGATAGAAACCAATCACAGAGAATAGAAGATATGTAAATTTAATCATTGATGAATCTCTACCGGTGGTCTCTACTCATTTTTGCTTACCAAAAAAAAATATTATTTTTCAATTACTATTCATGTATGTATATGCATAAAATTTATATTTTCAGAAAGACAGATTGAACAATTAGTATACATTTTAACATAGAAGACGATTTATTTATTTATTTATTTTTTTGAGAGGGACATTTGGGAAGAAAACATGAGCTTTCATTCTCATAAAAGGAATCTACCATAAATTAATGGTATTAGATTCTTGAGACTTTTATAATTGAATTTCTGAATATGATAATTTGATTTGAGAACATTATTGCTCCTGACTTTCATAGACTTATGAATCAATTATTTGATGATATTCATTTTTTTTAAAGTTCAATGGTAAATCTTAACTTTGTGTCAACTAAAACTAACACTACTCATGAATATAATCACCCAATTCAAAATTAGACTTGATAAATATCTAGAATTATAAATCGTCCAACTTTATCAAAATTAGACTATATATATATATATATATATATATATATATATATATATATATATATATATATATATATATATATATATATATAAACAATGACATATATGATCATTTATCATTTCAGTCTGTAAAACACAAATAGATAATTGAATTGAAACGTGAAGTTTTGTTAATTAAGCTCATTGGGACTTAAACTACTAGCAAGAACATCAATTGCAAAGCACAACGATAATGATGTGCGGAAATAAGAAAATTGCATGAAAGATTCAGACTTGTATTAAACTTAACATTAATGATTCCAATTGAAGGTCTCAAAGAAATCCTAAGTACAACTCTAGAAAGAAAGCTAAGCAAAACCCTAAGAAAAACTAACTCACTCTTCCCAATCTGTTGCGCCGGCCATTAAATATACAACTAAGTCTGCAAGGGGCGACGTCACGACCGTGACCCACTATGTCACGGCCGTGAGGCCTTTTTTTTGGGGAAGGGGCAACCTCACGAGCATGACCTATGGGTGTCACGATCATGAGGTGCCTTCTGTCTCATTTCAGATTCTACTTGTCACGGTCGTGAGAGAGTGTCTCACGGCCGCGAGGTATTTTCAATCTGACTTGATCCCAGAATTCCTCCTTTTAATGCATCACAGCCGTGAGGGAAAGCGTCACGGCCGTGAAGGAATGCGTCACGACCGTGGGAGGATGTGTCACAACCGTGACTATCCTTTTGTCTCGGGTTGCTTGACAATTCTTCCTTTGGCCCTTGAAGGATCTTGTCACGACCGCGGCCAAGTGTTTCATGGCCGTGATGTAGCTTCTGTCCTGGGTTCTCTTGAGGTTCCTGAAACTAAGGTTTTTAGCTCCCACCTTCTATGTTGTGGGCGAACATTTTGGGGTCTTTTCCAGGATTCTCTCATCAACCTACAAGCAGACAGAAAGCCATACGAATCAGCTAATAGTCGAGGTAAAAACAAGCATAATACCTTGTTAAGAGCATTAATTCGGTTCGAAACAAAGCCAACAGTACCCGTTTTTGATAAAATTTTATCACCTAAACTCATTTGTTTTAGGTGAGGTAAAGACAAGTGTGATTGTATTTAGGTTTTATTGCTACTCGTAGCAGCAATGTCATACTTGAAGTTTTCTACTATGTGAATAAAGAAATATTGCTGCTTCTAGCACTAGGGATGACAATAAAACCCGTACCCGCGGGTACCCGCTTCTATCCGCCCCGCAAAAAGCGGGTAAGGGTACAACTTTTTTAAAAAATACGGGTACGAGTACGGGTACAGGGTAGTACCTGGTGGGTACCCGACCCGACCCGCCCCGCTAATAAGAAGCCCAGAATTTAGCCAAGGCCCACTCAGATTTCGGCCCAGAAAGACTGCCTCTCTGCCCTAGTGCCCTTTCTAATTTTTTCCCGTCACTCCCTCAGGGCTCTTTTCTTATGCTCTCTGTGCTGTCAAAGGTTCTTTTCTTATGAATATATCATATCATTCTGAAATGGTGAAACCCTAATTCCTAAAAAAACGCTATCTGGCCTCTGTCTCTGCCCTCTGTCCTCTCAAATCTCGATCTCGCTCGCCGACTCGCCCTCGATCTTCTTCAGTCTTCCTCTTCCCCGCCTTCTCAGTCCTGGTGAGTTTTCGTTGGTCTTCAATCTTCTTCCTTCGTCGGTCGTCGTCAATCTATCATCCCTGTATATTGTTGTATTGGGGATTGTTTTTAGGCTTCTGACAGTAAGCATGGTGTCTAATACTGCTGAGCACTTGTAATGTTTTGTAATGTTTTAGGTTGCTGAAAATAGTAGTCTTTGTCTAACACTCGATCTGGGCACTTATGCAAATGGTTCATGGGTTTCTTGCTTGTATCCAATAGATGTCGCGAGTACATTTTAATACTAAATGGGAGAAATTTGAGCAAACTATATACGAGCTTCGTTGCATTCATCTTAAAATAGTGGTTAAATTACCCGAATACAACCCGTTAATTTGTACATATGGGTATAAAATGGGTGGTAAAATTTAATCTTTATGTATACCTGCATAGTACCGTTGTACCTGCATACCCGGTGGGTACGGGTAAGGGTACAAATATTTAGTACCCGCTAAATATGGGTATGGGTAAGGGTAGTGATTTTGAAAACGGGTACGGGTAAGGGTATGGCTCTACCCGCTCCGAACCCGCCCCATCGTCATCCCTATCTAGCACGAGTATTAAGGGATAATTCTGTAATTATTTATAAATCCAAGATAATCGCATGGCCATAATGATGCTAAAACAATATTAGTCTCTTGTGAAACAAGGTTAGACTGTCTTTGTAGTACTTCTGTTTTCATGTTAAGAGTATTGGTTTAAACTCTGGTTATATTGCACTATATTGAAATTTTGAAGTACATGTGTTGGTTAAATGTTTCAGTTGAAAGATACATTTATGTGTGCATAACCTAATATTTAGAAAGGGAATATTCATCAAATACAAAACTAGTGGTGATTGTTGGTAGTTTTGATGTTTGAATAGTAATTGTGAGAGAATGTATAAAAGTCCCACATTGGTCGATGAATTAAATTTTCGCTCGTTTTTAATATAAACCAACACTAGACTTTTAGTTAGCCAATGGGCTACCATTGGGCTAGTAGCGGTACAAGGTTCATTGCTTTGCATTGATTGTAAACTTATTAGGAGACAAGTAGCATTTTGCACGCATATGCATGATGTCAGAGCATAGAGAATACATTATGTAATTTCCTTTTTACATTATTTATTTGATTATTCTAAATAAATACTTTTAACTAATTTAGTATTTAGTTTCATATATAAGAGAAAATTACTTATTTGTTAATGAGTTAATTAATGAGCTTAACTAATTAACTAAATAACCAGAAACAACCTGCAACTTTCTCCCCCTGGGCCCCACCCCTTTCCCTTTACGTTATATAATCATGGAGATAAAGGGAATTCAATGGCTTGTCAATCATAGAATTTATAATGCTTACTCAATCTCAAAGGAATATTTTCCAATCAAAAGAGCATCTACGTACATGATAATGGCCAAATAATTTCGTAAAGGCAGTAATAATCGATCATGTTTAAGCTTAATTACTCGAATTATATCAACACTAAGTCTTTTTTATTGAAGAGTTTCGTTTCAATGCAAGCCACTATTTGGTTTTGTCTTATTACATGAGGCCTTCCTTGCTTGGAGGAGTGAAAAACCATTTATGGGATAACTTTAGAAGGATACTTTAATTCTTATGTTTTATTGTCTTACTATAATCCTTTAATTCTTATGCTTCCTTTATTGAGAAACATAAGAATTAAAGGATTATATGTTTTATTGTCATTTCTAGAAGTTTCTATTTTTAACGTATTCTATAAATTGAGCTCGAAATAATGAGAATTTGTGTGGAAGTTGAAGATTTCATTGTGCAGTAAAACTTTCTCTCTACCTATCTTTGTATTGATAAGCCAGCAAATTTGGTATCAAATCCAAGAAAAGTTAGAGCACAAATCATTCGTAGGCCTTGTTTAGCAAAATTGACAATACAGATAACAAACAACAATTTTAAATAACATATCAAAATGTTTAAGCATTCGACTTCTATATTTCTAATTATCGGCCTTGCTTTAGTAAGTTGCAATATAGTCGGAGCAGAATATCAAGTCGTCACCATAATCAATGGGCTCAAATCTGACAAACTAAATTTACATTGTCATATGGGGAATGAATACACTGGT
The DNA here is from genome assembly GCA_029582165.1 of Portulaca oleracea. NCBI lineage: Eukaryota > Viridiplantae > Streptophyta > Magnoliopsida > Caryophyllales > Portulacaceae > Portulaca > Portulaca oleracea. The sequence continues at coordinate 42,846,176 of CM055874.1, forward strand.
GATTTTAGGATTCATGATTTGGGTCTCCATATTCTTAAACTTGGAGAAAACGTTAGTTGAGGTTTCGAAATCGACGGAATACAATGTTGGGACGGTCCCAAAGGCGGTATCTTTTGTGGAGAAAATGTGTGTGACTTTTATTGGAATAATTTGAGAAGCTCATTTCTAGTTTGGGGACGGAGGGTCAGCATTCTTCAGTAGAAGGGCGGATGGAAAAAGTGAATTTTATTTCCGTTTTCAAGGAGAAGATTGGAGGTTTCAATTTGGTTGGTAAAACAATTACCATAATATCTTACACCCATGTGATGGAAAGATTTTGTGAGTTTTTTTTTAATTTTAATAATCATATATAGTAATGTATCGATATTTTGATAAGATATAATGTCATACATCAGTATAGTTGTACTCCCATATGGGCCTTAGCTATTCAGAAAATCTATGTTAGTAAATATTGGTATGGGAACAAACACAAAATGTACGACATTTATTTTGTTCGGTAACATTGTTTAATAATATAATACGACAAATTATTCATCATCTTGGGTCAGCAAAGAGAATTCTCAGATATGTGGTTGGTACAATTGATTTGGGAATACAATACCCAAAAGTGCCAAATTAAATTTCATGTTACAAGGATTTTCTGGCAGTGATTGGACATGTTGTTTAGATTATAGAACGAGAACATCAGGGTTCTTCTTTTCTTTGGCTTCAGAAGTTGTTTCATGGAGTTCAAAGAAGCAAGACATTGTAGCGTTGTTATCATCAGAAGTTGAATATGTTGTTCTTACAACTGCTGCTTGTCAAGCTATTTGGCTACGCAGATTATTGGTGGATTTCCTTCAACTCCAAGGGGCAGCTACAAATATCTTTTGTGACAACAAGGAAACAATAGCCATGAAAAAGAATCCAACATTTCATAGTGGAACGAAGCATATTGACATAAGTTATCATTTTATTCGGAAGTTAGTAAATGATGGAGAAATATCCCTGAGCTACTGTAACACGGGCAGTCAAGTAGGAGACATTTTCACAAATTCACTTACGGGGGCTAAGCATGAAGAATTTAGACTGTAGAGGGTCTGATAAGTTTTAAAGCAAGGGGGAGTATTGAATAAGTTACTCCAAAACTTACACTACTCTAATAAAGAATCCTTATGTTTCTTCTGTTGAGAAACACAATAATTAAAGGGTTATATGTATTATTATTGTTTCAATTTCTATTTGTAACGTATTCTATAAATTGAGCTCGAAATCATGAGAACTTCTGTGGAAGTTGAAGATTTCATTATGCAGTAAAACTTTCCCTCTACCTATATTTGTATTGAAAAGCCAACAACTTGAGAGCGTTTTACAACACCAACTCAAAGGATATGATTCATCAAACGAATGATGAGCCTGTTGAATTTAGAAAATCATTGGGTTCGAAAGTATTGAATAACAAGGCAATAATGCGGAATATTGTAGAAAATCTGAGACCTTTAAAAAAATTCAGGGTTTAGTGGTGTTGTATGGTGATAAAGTTCTATCTAGCAGTTGTTCTTTGTACTTCTTCAATGATTTTAACAGGCAATTTATATTTTAGCGGCTATGTAAATAGTTGAACTATATTGCTTATCATTTATTGATTTTTTTTTCTAAATACCAATTGAAAAAGTCTCCTCAAAATGTTTGTTAACATTTGATTACCATATATATAAGATTGGTCTAATGATACATAAGAAAAGGATAACTCGACTTGAGTGTAGGGCTGACAAATAGAGGTGGCAACGGGCCAGTGTCAGATCGTATTTGGAAACCTCCAACTTTGAGTCTGAATCCATTAATAGGAGGTAAAATGGACCTTTAAATCTGAATAATTAGAGGCGGCTTAGATCCCCAACTCTGATTCTAAACATGAGTAATGAGTTGGAGTCGGATCATATTTTGATTGTCTTTTTTGAGGGAATATTTGGTTGTATTTTGTAATAATATAATTATGAAATACAATATTGACAATAACAAGTAAAAATTAAATGGTTCTTCCATCAGTCAGAATATTTCAAAAAATTCTAAACCCAAAACCCTAAGAAAAAATCACAAACTCCGACAATACATGATTAGGGTTTCCACTTTTAGTCTTCACCGAGTTATGATCACATATAATTTCAACTTTTTTTTTCAACTTTTTATTCTTATACTATAATCAGATTTAATCGAACCTAATCAGGTTGTAGGTAACATAATACAACTCCAAATCAACAACGATTATATTTGGAGTTGAATTTTTCTAATCGAATTCGAATTGATTTTTTTTTCTTGGTGGATCATACCTTCTTCTGTTCTTTTTTATATATATATATATATAATTAGCGACCATTCAGCCAGATTTATTCAACCGATCGAAGCATGCCACAAGCATCATACAAACCCAGCCCACATTGGGGAATTGGGCTAAAAACTACCATGTGCATTCATGGAAAATATGCACAAAAAATATCATGCCAAAATCACCCCAAATTACATACTAATGGAAAAATGATCAAAAAGATTCCCACACTAGATTTCCACCCCACTACCTTCTTCTCATAGGTAAAGAAAATAAAACCTATTTCTCACAGTAGTAGAGGGGTTATTTCGATAAAGGCGATCGCTATCACTCTGACTACTCGAAAAAGCCAAACCCTGAGCAGAAAATGTTGCTTTTATTGGACAGGCAAGCAAGAGATAGTCTCTAGTGCTTTGTCTTCCTTTTCAACAAAGGGTGTCGTATCTCGAATCGAGGAGGATTCACTTCAAACTTAGTTCTAATTGAATGACTACCATCCCTATTAGCAAATATCTGTACAACCCAACTGAATAAATTTGCCTGATCCCAAAAGAATTACATCCAGTTATGATCTTTTTGATTGAATTCAAACACGATCATTTGATCTTAATCGAATGCAAATTTGGGATGGTTTAGAATTTTTCATTGTAGTTTAGGTTGACCCAATTTATGATAAAATTCAGGCCTAATGTTTGATTCTTTTTTTGGCATTATCCAATCAAGTTCGAATATAGTTAATAGTGAAATTTAAGTTTTTTTCCGCAAAAAATTTCAATTGGTCGGTCAAGTTCGATCATAGTTTTTGAATTAATTGTTAGACTTCAAAAAGTTTTGCTTCAAAAGTTAATTGGACGAGTTATTGAATTAGCTGTTAACTTTTTGACTTCGAAGTTACAATATTGGCCTCATATTTCACTAAAATTACCTCATAGATTATATAATAATGATTTTGATAATATTTTCAAAAGACTTTCAATAAATTTTTACAAAAGTTATATCAAGTAAAATTAATATTATTTGCTTATTTGGATAAGAGTCATGTTTTGATAGTTTTTGTATCTATCCAATGATTTTAACAATAAATAACATTAAAAGTTGTAAATTACAATGACTTTGTACCAAAATAAATTAAATCTAATTTAGGTAGAGTGAAAAACTAACTATTAATTTAATATTTTTTATAAAATTAACAAATTATTCATATTTTAACACTATTCATATGATTAATAAAATTTTATTTAATAGATTTGTTTAGTAGTAAAACAAAAGTAGAGTTCATATTGAATATAGTTACTATAAAATAAGGAGTGTTAAATATCAAAAATTTATACTAAAGTAAATATATTTCGTAATTATAAATTTGTAATTTATTTTCTTATACACTTATAAAAATTACATATAGTGAAAAGAATCATATTATTATGGACATAAATGGAAATTTACCTGCTCATATTTTCACAAGGAAAATTGGGAAAAAAATCCAAATTTTGGAGGTACTAGGAAAAAAATAATCTAAACTTATAACTTTGTTATGGATGAACTAAACTTTAACCCCTATTATTTTTAGCATCCACCACTTAGCTAGTTAAGCTCTTTCGAAAAGCGACGTGATGGTAGCATTATTATACATGTAACTTTTGGCAACTCAAAAACAAATTGAAAGTATGTTTCACGTGCAATATCATCACCACCACATCAGTTTTCGGACGAATTTAATTAGGTGGTGGATGCTAAAAACAATAGAGGTTAAAGTTCAACTCACCCATAACAAAGTTGTAAGTTGAGATTATTTTTTTCCAATACTCCCAAATGTCACGGGGTGACTTTAATTTGTACAACACCCGTGCGGCGCTAGTGATAAGTGCCTCTTGTATATATGAATACTTGGTTGTTTTGATTGGAATTTGGGGAATATTTGATTTGATTGTGTTATTTTATACCCAAATTTCCCATATTACACTTGGTTTGGAGTTTGGTGAGTTTTGTAGGGAATTCGTGAAGAATCGATGTAAACCGAGCTAAAAATCAAGTGTAGATCCAAGTTATGAGCTTAAAGGACCAAGAAGTGAGGTGTTGGATCGCCCAAGGCCCAAACAATGGCCCAAAGTACTCCTAGGCCTGAAAAAGACAAAGGGCCGGGTGGTGTCTCTGATGCCGGGTAGTGCCTATGACCAGAACGTGAAGAATTGTGTGCAGTGAAGCGACACGGGTAGTGCCTAGGGGGGCACGATCTGTGTCACTATGAGCACGGTCTGTGTCACCCCTAGCACGGTCCGTGTCTCTCCTGTCTTTTCATTTTCGGCGGTTTTGAAGTGATGTTTGCCTATATTATGCGGATTTCTGGCCGAGTAGAGGGGGAGAATCATCCACCATCATCCATTTCATGCCCTTATCATATCATTCATCATCCATATTCCATTCCATCATTGAAGATTGAGAGAAGATTGAAGATTGAAGAGCAACTTGAACATACTTTGAAGTGGAGGAGCAAAAGTCCTCCATTGTTGATTCCTAGCAAGTTTGTTCTTCACTTTGGTTTATTTCTCATTCTCTCATAGATTTTCATATGCTTTCTAGAATAGATTTCGATTGCTTTGTAGTTTCAAACATGAATTGTGAGTAGTTCTTTTAGTTTAGGGGATGAACCTTTGAAGTTGCTTGATGAATTGACTTTGTTGGATTGAATAATCATGAATTTAGTTTGTTTCAATCTATTTGGTCTTTGAATTGAATTGTTATTGCTTTTGCTTGATCACCAATTGCATGTTAATAGGTTGTTGGATGAAGTATCGAAAGGAGAAGTTTGATTACCCGAAAACCTAGATTGAACTAGTTAGAATTGTCTAGACATAGAAGTTTTAACTAAGGTTCTTGAGATAGTTAGACCTTTAACCTTGACTTAATCGAAATAACCACGAAAGTAGGTGCTTGGTTAGTCTTGGCAATTCGCTCTAGTAGCAAAATCTCATTGCGAAATATTCTATGCGATTATCTAACCTTGATTGTGCAAATTAATGAAATGAAAGTTCAATCCACATCGTTGATTCGTTATTTGACTTAGGTTTCATCCCCTGAACGCCTTTTTACCTTGATTTAATCACAATAGTTTAGTGAATATTCGTTTCTTTAGACCTTGCTTGTGATTAGAGTTAGATTTAGTTGATTCAAAACAAAAACCAGATCGGCTTAGCGATCAACTAGGAGGCTAGTTCAGTGCGTTGAAAGGAAAAGTCCCTGTGGGATCGACCTTGATATTTGCTACACGTACACCCGTGCACTTGCGGCTTATCAGCTAGCAAACTTTAACCCGATTTTATATTAGAAGTTTGCTAGTAAGCCTTTCACTAGCTTAACCTAGACTATGAGAGACTAAGAAAGTTTTGAAGACAAAGAAGAGAGAATAGAGTGTGTTTGAGAGAATGCTTTGAGTATTGCTTCCATTTGTTGGTTGGTTACAAATGAGACCCCAAGGGGGTATTTATACACTTCCACCTCCTCAATGGACGGTGGAGATTAAGTTGATCTAACGGTCCACATTGTGCCTCTAGAACCTTCTATACAAGTATCTAATAATCTATATAAGTGTAGAGTACTCTAGAATATTCTAAGACATTCATGAGTAGTCTAGAGAACTCTAGGGAGTTCTAGGGAATTCTAGAATAGTCTAGAGAATTCTAGAGACCTCATGAAAGATACGGAATATTCCGGATGTTTCTAGAATATTCCGGGACATTCTAGATGGTTCCGGAAAATTCCGTGGCATTCTCCCCCACCTAATCCGGCGACGTCCTCGTTGCCTTCAAGTCCTCGTATGCTTGGATCTGCTTCTTGAATTGCCATAAGTTCTGGGTGGGCTCCCAACTTGATTCGCTATTAGGAAGGCCCTTCCACTTGACAAGTAACTCCGTGCTCGGAGGTTGACCTGGTTGACGCACAACTCGGTTTGCAAGAATCGTCTCTGCTTGCTTATCATGTTGGACCTTGATACCCATTGGTGCCCGTTGAGATATGCCTCTTCTCGGATCATCTTGGTCCCCGTGGTAAGGTTTAAGTAAGCTTACATGGAAGACAGGATGATACTTGATCTTGGGAGGCAACTCCACCTTATAAGCCTGTGCTCCAACTTTTTTGATAATGGGAAAGGGTCCTTCATATCTTCGAAGTAGGCCCCGATGTCGCCCTTCTAACCTCGCGTGGTTGTAGAGCTTCACGAGCACGAGCTCACCAACTTGAAATTCCCTCGGGCGCCTCTTCTTATCAACCCATTTCTTCATTTTCTCGGAAGCCTTTTCCAAGTAAGCTCGTGCCATCCCTAGTTGGTCATTCCAGTTCTTGGCAAACTGAAATGCAGGTGGACTTGGGCCCTTATAGCCCGTAGCAATAGTGCTCGATGTCAACGGTTGTTGTCCTGTGACAATCTCGAATGGACTTTGGCCCGTAGACTCACTCTTTTGTAAGTTGTAGGAGAATTGGGCTACGTCAAGCAACTTTGCCCAATCCCTTTGATTGGCACTCACGAAATGCCGGAGGTACAACTCCAAAAGTGCATTCACCCTCTCGGTTTGTCCATCACTTTGAGGATGAAAGCTGGTGGAGAAGTTAAGCTCGGAACCTATGAGCTTGAACAATTCCGTCCAAAAACGCCCCGTAAAGCGAGTGTCTCGATCACTCACAATCGAGCGAGGCAAGCCCCAATACTTCACAACATGCTTGAAAAATAGTTGGGCGGCTTGTTCAACGGTGCATTCCTTGGGAGCAGGAATAAAGGTGGCATACTTTGAATATCGGTCCACCACCACAAGGATCCAATTATGTCCTTCACTCGTGGGTAACCCCACGATGAAGTCCATGGAAATGCTTTCCCACGGTCTCTCAGGAATGGGAAGTGGATGGAGGAGTCCTGCGGGTACTCCTTGCTCGAGCTTGTCTTGTTGGCATACAAGACAAGTTCTGACATATGCCTCAACATCATTCTTCAACTGAGGCCAATAGTAGGAATCGCCTACCAATGCAAGTGTACGGTGCATACCTGGATGCCCGGCCCACTTGCTGTCGTGGCATTCCTTTAAGACTTCCCTTTTAAGGCCACCATATGAAGGAACATAGACTCGTCTACCCTTAGTGAGAATTAACCCATCTTCAACCCAAAATCTCCTTGTTTTACCATCCTTGATCAGGTAGGAGATGGTCTTCGCAAAAGAATCATGCTCCAATCCTTCCTTGATTTTATCATGTAGGTTGCTTTGTGGTTGGCTAATGTCGGCAAGCTCTCCTTTGCGACTTAGAGCATCCGCCACCAAGTTAGCACGACCCGGCTTATACTCCATTGTATAATCAAACTCCGCTAAGAAGTCTTGCCATCGAGCTTGCTTAGGAGTTAGTTTCTTTTGAGTTTGGAAGTAGCTTGTTGCAACGTTGTCTGTCTTGATAATGAACTTACTCCCGAGCAAGTAATGTCTCCAAGTTCGAAGGCAATGCACCACTGCGGTCATCTCCTTCTCCTGTACCGTATACCGCATTTCAGTGTCATTGAGCTTCCGACTCTCGTAGGCAATGGGGTGGCCATCTTGCATCAATACTCCACCAATGGCGAAGTCGGAAGCATCAGTGTGTAGCTCGAATGGCTTGCCAAGATCGGGAAGTGCTAGAACAGGTTCTTCCGTGACAGCCTTCTTTAAAATTTCAAAGGCTTGTTGGCATTCTTCTCTCCAAGCCCAACCTCTTCCCTTCTTGAGCAAGTCGGTGAGAGGAGCGGTGATAGCGGAATATCCCTTGATGAAACGCCAGTAGTAATTCACTAAGCCAACGAATGATTTTAGCTCAATGACCTTGGTTGGTGGCTCCCAAACAAGGATTGCTTTGATCTTGGCTGGATCCATGCGAAGCTTGCCCTTCCCCACAATATGGCCCAAGAATGGTACTTCTTCTTGGGCAAAGGAACACTTCTCCTTCTTTACATAAAGCTCATTCTCCCGAAGTGTCTTGAACACTTGCCTCAAATGCCCCACATGATCTTCCATAGTCTTGCTATATATGACAATATCATCGAGATAAACCACCACAAAATGATCAGGGAATGGAGCAAGTACCTTGTTCATGAGGGTACAAAATGTGGCTGGGGCATTTGTGAGCCCAAACGGCATGACTAGGAACTTATAGGATCCATAGCGGGTCACGCATGCCGTCTTCGCCTCGTCTCCTTCGGCTATGCGAACTTGGTAGTACCCACTCCTTAAATCAAGTTTGGTGAAATATCTTGCTCCTCCAAGTTGATCGAATAGATCATCAATACGGGGAATGGGGTACTTATTTTTGATGGTTACCTTGTTTGGTGCTCTATAATCGATGCATAGCTGAAGTGACCCATCGTGCTTCTTTTGGAACAGGACTAGCGCACCATAAGGAGACTTTGAAGGGCGGATGTACCCGGCATCCAACAACTCCTTGAGTTGTCTCCATAGCTCTTCCAACTCTGGTGGTGCCATTCGGTAGGGAGCAAACGCGGGTGGTTTAGCCCCTGACTCCAACTCGATCTCATGATCTACTTCCCTTCTTGGGGGAAGTTTCTTGGGCAACTCTGGGGGCATGATGTCTTTGAACTCTTCAAGTACTTCTTGGACAGTCTCAGATACTTGAGCTTCCTTTTTATCACCCTCTTCCATCTTAAGAGTGGCTAAGTAGGTAGGCTCCTTCTTCTTCACTCCCTTAGAGAGTTGAAGGGCGGATAACATCCTTCCCTCGTCAATGTCTGTCCTCACGGACGACACTGCGGTTTTTCCTCCATGATGCACATAATGTTGGCGAAGGGAATGGGGAAGGCCTTTGCCTTGACAAAGAAATCAATTCCCAAGTAGAACTTCTTGTCATCTAACGGAGCGACAGTGATATCGGCCTTACCTTCCCATTGCCCGATGTGAATTGGTGTGTCCTTGGCAACTCCATAGATCGGGAGTTTTTCAGCATTTACTCCCTTGATAAAACCCTTGGTTTTGGTGTAGGACAGGCCCACTTCATCGACAAGCTCCTTGGCCATATAGATCGTATCCGCACCTGTGTCCAACAACGCTTAGAGAGGCTTGCCGTTGATGTGTGTCTCTAGGTATATGCGCCCATGGGATCCTTCCTCGACCTTAGCTTGGACGGCGCTAAGGAATTTTAGAGAAGATATCCTCTTCCTTCCTTTCTTCTTCCCTTACAAGGGAGGCAATCTTTCCCCTCATAGGACAGTCGGTTACCCGATGTGGCCCATTGCATACGAAGCATGAGTACCTCCTCGGAGCGTCATCCTTTTTGTCTTTACCCTTGTCCTTGTCATGGCTTTTGAAGGGTCGATCCTTCTTGGGAGACTTGTCTCGATCTCCCCCACCTCTGCCATTGTTACTTGGCTTCTTACTTGGTCCCTTGGAGAACTCTCGCCTACGTTCGAGGTAGGGTGTCGGCAACAGCAATTGCCGAATCAATATCATTCACCCCTTGTCGCTTCAGCTCCATCTTAGCCCATGGTTGCAATCCTTCAAGGAACATAAACAACTTATCCTTGGCACTCATGTCGGTGATCTCCAGCATGAGTTCTTGGAACTCCTTGACGTACTCCCGAATACGTCCATCCTTGTGTTGGAGGTGTCGAAGCCTAGTGGGGCTTCGAATTCGGCATCCTTTGGATAGAATTGCCTCTTAAGTTCCCTCTTAAGTTGATCCCAAGTAGTGATGGGATCGGATGTGCCGGTGGTGGCATCTTCACACCTGCGCCGCCACCATATCAAGGCAACATCTTTGAAGTAGCGGGAAGCGGTGTTTACCTTCTTCCTTTCATCCAATATGTCATTGGACTCAAAGTATGACTCCATATTCCAAATGAAGTCATCAATCTCTCGTGCATTCCTCGACCCCTTATAGAAAGGAGAAGGAGGAGTGCTATCCTTCTTAGAGACGGAAATCTCCCGAGCGCCTCCACCATTAACCAACACGGTCATGCAAGTCTTGATTTACCTCGAGTTCTTCCACCTTGTTGGAAAGAGACTCGATTGTTGACTTGCATTCAGCTAGCTCCCTCCTAAGGGCTTTGTTGGAATCCTTCAACTCCTTTTTGAGAGCAACATCCCCATGAACAAGCTCCGCCTTGAGAGAATCAAAGGCGCTTTGCACATCATCTTGGAATTCCTTCATCTCCTCCTTAGAAGCGAATTCCTCCGTGTCTTCGGCCTTTCCCATCAAGGCCTCGACTTCCTTCACTAGGTGGGACATGGTGTCCTCTACCTCGGCCACCCTTTGATCAAGAGTGACATGCCCCGGGTTCTCCATGCTCTCCTCATTCCCCATGCCCTTCTTGGAGCCTTGCTCGGTCATACTCGACATGACTTCTCCCGCACCCGAATTTCTCAAAACCGTGGCTCTGATACCAAATGTCACGGGGTGACTTTAATTTATACAACACCCGTGCGGCGCTAGCAAACTTTAACCCGATTTTATATTAGAAGTTTGCTAGTAAGCCTTTCACAAGCTTAACTTAGACTATGAGAGACTAAGAAAGCTTTGAAGACAAAGAAGAGAGAATAGAGTGTGTTTGGGAGAATGCTTTGAGTATTGCTTCCAATTGTAGGTTGGTTACAAATGAGACCCCGAGGGGGTATTTATACAACTTCCACCTCCTCAATGGACGATGGAGATTAAGTTGATCTAACGGTCCACATTGTGCCTCTAGAACCTTCTATACAAGTATCTAATAATCTATATAAGTGTAGAGTACTCTAGAATATTCTAGGACATTCATGAGTAGTCTAGAGAACTCTAGGGAGTTCTAGGGAATTCTAGAATAGTCTAGAGAATTCTAGAGACCTCATGAAAGATACGGAATATTCCGGATGTTTCCAGAATATTCCGGGACATTCTAGATGGTTCCAAAAAATTCCGTGACACAAAGTACTAGAATTTTTTCCAATTTCCCTTTTTACAAATAGTTAATTTTAATTATCAAACACTTTCCCTATAAATAATTGATTCCAACAACCAAGTCAAATAGCCAGTAAAAACAATTAAGAACTAATAACTAATTCGAACAACTCACAACTAATAACTTATTATAAATAAATTGTTAGTTGTTAGCTGGTTGAATTAGTAATAAGTTATTAGTTGTTAGATGTTTGAATTATTTATTACTCCCTTCGTTCCAAATTAATTGATAGAATTGAAGTTTTCACACATACTAATATATAATCTATAATAATATAAAAGTAATATATTCCAAATTTGAAATATTCAACCCAGAGTGATTTTATGTAGGGGCTATCGGCCAATCAGATTAAAGAAAAAAAAATCGATTTAAAAATACAGTAAAAGATTCCTGCCCATGAATAACAATAAAAAAATTCGATTTAAAATAATAAACAAGAAGTCTAATCAGATTAAGAGTACCTTATCTAATTAGAAATCTACTTCCCATGGAGTCTAACTCCCACCCAAATCTAATTAGAATTCTACCTCCCGACCTAATATATAAACATCGAAACATCCTTCATTCTCTTCTAGTTTGTCAACTATTAACATTTAAAGCAACCAATGAATTCTCAGCAAACATGCAAATACAAGCAGGTTAGTTTTCAAAAAGTACTGTCAATATATACCACATCAATATATTTTAGCATGTATTTGCATGTTACAATTTTTTTTTCACAAAATTTTGCATGATACATTGGATTTAGATGGTGAAAAATAGAAGATTACAATTTAACATTTTCGATAATTTATAAAGATTGAAAGTGTATAATCTCCGCAATATCTGTGAAGATATTCAATCCCTCTTTTTTTGTCTTTAGCATGTGTTCTGTTGTCCCTCAATCCTCATCGCTTAAGAAATACATACGTTTCGTTTTCAGTTTTTGTTTTCCTTAATTATGAATGATTAATCCACAACGTACTATGCAACACATGTTAGCACGTGAATTTGTATGTTTCAATTTCACGCCATTTGTTGTCAATTATTTATTTGTTAAGTTCTCTGTTCTTTTGTATAGCCAGAAGTTGCTTTAATCATGACGGGCTATACAATCTGTACAATTTGTTTCGTACAACCGTATCACTCTATAAATGATAACTCTAAATTGAGGTTCGACAATTAAACATGATGGACGTCAAGGCGGCCATGATCAGTATTAATTGAATTTTAAAAATTTCCCATTGAATGTCTTATGCATGATAATGTCAAACATTTTTATTGGACTATATTATATACACATTTTCCCTTTATTATTTGTGTCGCTATTTATGTTTCATTCTAGCTGTATTAAACTCTTTGTTTTAACATTGGGAGCCTGAATATTTATTATATAGTTATATTTTTAACATTAAAATTCTTTGTTTTAATATGTTCGTGCATAGTACGGGTTTAACACTAGTTTTAATAACTATCAAACTTCAATTGCATTTGACTTTTCTCTCTCCAATAAATAATATAAAATAATTGAATTGAGCATTGAGAATAGAAAAGTGAATTATTTTAGAACAAAATAAATTAATTAAAGTGTCGATTAATATGAAATAGAGGGAATAAGACCTCATGTTAACAGTTTGAATAAATTAGTTAAATTATGTAGCCAAAACCTTAAACCAATTAACAACGCCCACCGAAACAGCAAACAGGTGAACCAACAGACCACTTGTTACAACTTGATTATAGCACAATTCATGATCATGTATTGATGTGATTTGTTTCTTTCATTATCCTTATTTTTTTTAAAGATTTTCTGGTTCATGTGAACTATTCCTCTGGTCCACACTTGTTTGGTGCATACTGCATATATATGCAGGCATTGTTGACCCTTATTTTTCTATTTCTTAATTCAACAGTTGAAACTCCACCGTGACCACCTAGTCCAGTAATACATGGAATATCAAATACAAGATCGAGCTGCCACCCGAGCTTTTCGGAACAAAATGAAAAGTTCAAATTATTACCCTCCTTTGTAAAAATTTTAATAAGGCCCCGTTCTTTTATGTGGCTGGTTGATTGCGGTTTCATACTCACCATAACTTTTCATGTTTCACTACAACCCACTACAATCTACTCTTTCAATTTTAATTTATCTTTTTATCAAAAACTAAACTTTTCCTAACCCACTATAATCCACCACAACTTTCTCCAACCCACCACAACTATTCCCAACCCACCACAATCTACCACATTTCTTTCCCACCGCACCGCAACCAACCGTATAAAAGAATGGGGCCTAAATGTAACTCACTCATTGTTTGCGCGTTGCGGAGCCAGTGTTTAGATAAATATGTTAGTAACTTTTCATTTCAGTCAAAAATATCATTAATTTTTAAAGACACCCTTTAACGTCACTCAACTTTTTAAAAGAATAAAAAAGTCGATCAATTTTACAAAAAAATAAAAAATGTCATTCGACTTTTTAAAAGAGTAAAAAATGTTACGGTTACATTCTATAATATTTTTGACCTTTTTGTCTTTTTTGGAAAATTGAATGATATTGTTTACTTTGGAAAGTTGAGTAACATTAATTTTTGGATGCTAATACACTGAACTTTTGGGGTATTGGACAATAATGCACTGAACTTTGACCTTGGACAATAATACACTGTACTTTAGGGGGGCGTTGAACAATAATGCCCTCAGAACGATTTCGATAGTGGCTGACTTAGTGGCAATCCTACATAGCAGGTGGAGGAGATGAATTGATCTAAACATATTGAAGTTTATGACATGTAAGCTTATCCACACATATGCAAAAAGAATCAAATTTGAAAAGAGTAAAAATATAATAAAATCACATTTGTTTAAACGTGTTTATGCTGAAAGATTGTTGCTGCAGTTGTATAAAATCACCTTTGTTTGAGTAGATTAGCTGACATGTCATAAATTTAGATATTATTTAGCCTATTCATCTTCTCGGTCTCCCATGTATGATCGTCACCAAGTCAGCATCGTCAAAATTGTTTCAAATTCATTATTGTCCAACACCCCTCAAAGTTCAGTGCATTATTGTCCAAGGTCAAAGTTCAGTTCATTATTGTCCAATACCCTAAAAGTTCAGTATATTAGCATCCAAAAGATCAGTGACATTTTTTATTAAAATGGAAAGTTAAGTGATATTTTTGTGCAAACACTCCTTGCGGAGCTAAAAATGTAAAATGTTATATATATCTTCATAATGTTTAATGTTTTCATGATATATATGATTCTAAACAAACTTGTGAGTTACGGACAAACAAGTTTAATACTAGTTGACATATTTTAAGTTCGAGTTAATATGAGTTCAGTATATTTCTCATAAACACATATCAAATACATTTAAGTTTTAGATAGTTTGGTCTGGCTTTCGGGTTATGCTTTTGGAGTAAATATAGCAAAGTCCATATATTTAAGTTACCTATCAAATATAACTTTCTATACTATAATAATGCTGTCGATGCCTCGAGGCCTAATTAAAGAGTCTAGAGTTAAAAATTAACAATGTAAATCATTGTAAATCTGAGAAAGATCAAATTCTTGCATGATGCAACAATCCTAATAAAATAAAACATTACTTATCATCAATTTTGAAATGATCAGCAATACCTACACACATGGTAAGATCGACAAGCCAGCAAGATAAATAACCACTTTTAAGTACTTGAATAGTTTTATTAAATGACCTTCAATTATCCTGCTATTGCCTCATCTACTATGTGTTCACGATCTACTTATTACAACCTCAATATTGGTTAGAGCAATTGGTTATAAGTCGACTTTTTCCATCTTTTTTGCTATTCTTTGCCCCTTTTTATCGCTCAAAATATTTTAACCTTATTATCCATCACTATTATAAAGAAAAATAAAGAAAATTTTTATGTACATCTCTAATATGATGACTTTCATTAGATAAAAGTTACAACTACATGGGAAAAAGTACAAAAATGAAAAGTTATAGTAGTAAAAAATATGATAAATGTATAAAACTGTTAGTTTTTATTGATTTGAAACATAGATTGAGCAGTTTCAATTTTGGATCAAGTTGGACAAACTAATTTTTAGATTCGGTTGACTTCAAGTTTCAGGTTGAAAAATTGTGTTTAAAAGTCGGTTTTTTTGGGGGGAAGGGGGTAATTTGGTCGAATCAGTTTTTGTTAGATCTATATTCTAAACTATTGTTGCTCAAGAAAGAAAAGGTTAAAGTGCACATTCAATTAAGCTGTGAAATTGGATAAGTTTTATTTGCATTAGTACTATAGAGTTGCTGTAAACATAATGTCTAATATATATTTATTAAAATCATATGATTAGTGGGTAGATTGATAACTTAATGTAATGATTGCAATTCAAGTGTTCTAGATGCTTCGTTGTTGAACATGCTATTGGTTTGTTTGTCCCATGGCATTATCCTAATGTGTTGCATAATTGTTCAGTGGGAAACTTTAATGAGATGGGACACACTAGCTAACCCAACAAGCCAACAACGGGTACCCTTAAATAAGTGTGTGTTTCTTTTTCTTTTTCTTTTTTTTAAAAACCAAGATAGTACTAAGCAACTTCGTTGAGGGATATTAACATGAAAATTATTCTCTTTCTTTATACTTTTAAAAGTCAAAAGAGGTTAAAAATACATCAAAGATGTTACAACAATCCGTAAAGAATTGCAATAAAAAACAGTAAGTCAAATATCAAAACAGCTGAAAGATACAATCAACGTAAACAAAACAATAAAGACAACAACAAAACAACGCCAGAAAAGAGACGAAGTAGAAGGTTTCACAGCTTCTTAGAAGAAATAACTTTCAAATCGTAGATCTCTCTCCCCCTGACCCTTTTACGTCCAAGTATCGTTTTAATATCATTTAAATCCTTTACACTTCGAGGTGCTTCATTGGTAGTTGACTTAGCATTTCGAGTTGCTTCTATAACCAATCTCTATTTAGATTTCACCATGGCCTTGTCCCTCTTCTTAATTCTAGAGCCAACTTTCTACCACACCATGATAGAATTCTCAAGATCCGGAGAAACATCAGAATTTAAAAAAAAAATTAATTAACTAACTTAATATATAATAATAAATAGAAAACTATAAATTGGAATCTTCCAAAGTCACATAATTGGTTAATAGTTAACTTACTAAAGTTTTATAGTTTTTTTTTTTCCATTTTTGGTGAACACAATCTTACAGTTAACTTTGCTCTTCAAATGGAACAGATTAAGCTTGAATTTGTCCAAATGTTGAACCAAGCATACTGAGCTAAGACATTTCATAAAATAGAAACAAATTTAGTATTCCAATTTTAGTTATCTAATTTGATTTACGTCAATAGCTATGGACAACCATATACTCCCTCCTTCCCATATTATCTGTCACTTTAACTAATTTTTTTTACCCATAATATCCACTTTATAATTCCAATAACGCATTAATTACTGATTTATCAA
Source organism: Portulaca oleracea (assembly GCA_029582165.1). NCBI lineage: Eukaryota > Viridiplantae > Streptophyta > Magnoliopsida > Caryophyllales > Portulacaceae > Portulaca > Portulaca oleracea. Next base: position 42,862,894 of record CM055874.1, read on the forward strand.
ATTAAGCTTTTAATTACATCTTTTTCTTCAATTTTTCTTTTTTATTCACCTTTTTTCTTTTTTATTCACTATTTTATTCAAGATTTCTACATTTTCAATAAGCTAAATCAATGTAGATGGAGGTTTTTTTGGTTTTTGAAATTATGTCTAGAGTGACAAATAAAATGGGAAGGATGGAGTATCACATTAGCGCTGACAAAAATTTGTCCAACCCGAATACCCAAATTTGTCTGACTGAAATCAAACTGGGTTTAGTCATCAATTCGGTCATGTCCGATTCTAAAATCGAGTCGGGTTCGGGTTTGTTGTAAGAAATTCAAACGTCCGAATTTTGTGTCAAATTCGGGTTCGGACGCATTCGGACAGTGTCCGAATACTAGAATTCAAACAAAATATTGGAATTATGTATAAATTTAGTGTATATTAGGGTTTGGTAGACAAATCCGGGTTCGGAAAAATTCGAACAATTCGGGTCCTAATTCGGACACCACAAAATGTCTGAATTTGAAATTCGTACAGGGTTCGGGTTTGGGGATTCTATCCGAATTGTCTGAGCCCAATTTGACCCGAATCTAATTTTTTGCCACAGCTATATCACATTGTTAAGAGTAAGACAAATCTTTAATTAAATCCAACAATTTACCAATGTAATTCGATATTTTTGGGTATATGCAAATTGCACTTTCAAACTTATCAAAGCTCAAAGATTGAAATTTCCCTGCAAACAAGAAGGCAATTGATGGTTGTTCAAACAAAAGAAGACAATGATATTCTTAGAGCATCTGCAATGGTGAGTTTTAATTCGACTCACTACTGACGTGGCATGAAACGAGAACGAAGTAAGGTCGTGTAGGACATTTTAGTGGTGAGAATGAAACTCGTCTCGCGAGACTGAAAGCGAGTTTGAAAGCGAGTTTGAAAGCTAGTTTGAAATATTAATATTTTAATCATATTTTTTATTCTCTCCTCCTCCATCTCATTTTTATCAATATAACCAAATTAATTATATTCTTAAGTGGGACCCATTCACTTTTTTAATTATTATGAGTCAAACTCATTCGCACCATTAGGAAGCTAACTAAATAAAAACTTAAATTTTGACTCTCTTGATAGGGGTTCACAAATCTCACGTCATACAATTAGTCAAACTCAAACTCAAATTACGGGTGCTCTTAGCTAGACAGAGATCAAGTAACAAAAAAGGCACAAAATTTTATTTACAGAAAAAGATCCCTACAGAGACACAGGCGAAGATTGAAATTATACATGCATTCACCTGATGATGATTTACCCCAACAATCCTACAGTATATCCTATGAATTACAGTCAACATTAGCCTTAGCTTGGGAGTTATTCTCTCCTTGCCATGTCCACACAATATCCTTGAGAGCAGGCCTGATGTCCTCCTCACAGAGCTTGACATACTCAAGTGTGTCCCCGGATGACTTGGAGAACTCCACCAGGGCGACTTCGGGCGCCACCTCGAACACCTCCGCAGTCACCGTCAGCTTCCCTTTTCGTCCCTCGTCTCTCCCCCTCATCTTCACCCTAAACTCCTTCCCACTCACTTGGAAATTCAGTTTCTTACCCAAACTCTCAATCTTAGCCACTATGGCTGGGGCAGAGCACTTTGAAGTGAACATAGACCCTATTCTGGTTTTACTCTCGAACAAGCTCGACAGATCGAACCCGGATGACATCGATGAAATGAACTCAAAAGCGTTGTAAAATCTAGGGGATGAGACCGTCTTGGATTCGTTACTGATCGAAAAGGATTCTTGTTCAGGGGGTTCGATTGTGAACCCTAGAGGAGGCTTGAAGTCTTTGAGAAACCAGGGTTGTCTCATGATCCCCTGAATGGTTAGCCTCTTGTTAGGGTCAACCATAAGGAGTTTAGAGACGAGCCGCTTTGGTTCAGCGGGGAACCAAGGAGGAAACTCGAATTCCGCCTTGAACACCTTTCGATACATCTTCATCATATTCTCATCTTGAAATGGTAAATACCCAGCAATCAAAACGAACAAGATAACCCCACAAGACCAAATGTCAGCCTTTGCACCATCATACCCTTTTCTCCTTAGAACCTCCGGGGCAACGTAGGCTGGGGTGCCACACTGCGTGTGTAACAACCCGTCTTGCCTCGAATGCTCCGGCAAAGCAGACAGCCCGAAATCGCTCACTTTCAAATTCCCATTTTCGTCTAACAGAAGATTCTCAGGCTTAAGGTCCCGATGCGAGACCCCACGACTATGGCAGTAATCAATGGCACTGATAAGTTGCTGAAAATACTTGCGAGCAGCTTCTTCTTTGAGTCTTCCCCTGGCAACTTTGGCGAACAATTCACCCCCCTTGACATACGCCATGACGAAATATATCCTCCCTTTTGTAGCCATGACTTCTTTCAACTCCACAACATTTGGATGCCGAACCAATCTCATCACCGAGATCTCCCTCGTAATTTGCTCCATCATCCCGGCTTTTCTGACCTGATCTTTGCTGATAACTTTAATGGCGACAGACTCATTACTGACAATATTTCTACCGTGGTAGACCTTGGCGAAGGTGCCTTGGCCTAGTAATCTCCCCATTTCGTACTTTCCGAAAATGATATTACTCCTAGGACTTGAGGATTCGTTTCCAGACTCATGGTTTGTGTTTGGGTGTTGATCCATAGTCATATGTAAAGTGGGTTTGAGAATTAATGATGAAATAAAGAGGGTTTGAGGAGAATTGAATCAGGTAACTTTGGAAGTAAACATGGTGTTATGAATTAGGAAGATGAGAGGGTTTGTAAATGGGTGGTTAGAGAGAGGAATGGCTAGTTACTGAAGAAAAGGAGGCGGGTGATGAGGAGCAGAGATCTTATAGAGAGAGAAAGAAGGGGAGAAGGGGATAGGTGGCAAACAACCATTGGAGGAGGGGAAAAGAACATAGTTTTGAAAGAGTGGGCAAATGGTTTCTGGGCAGAAATGAAGGGCACACCGAAAAAAGCATTGAAATGGGTCCCTATAAGTAGCATATTTTGCCCAACCTTTGAGGTCGAAATTGGGCATAACCATCTACAGATTACCACACTGTTGTTTTGGTAGACAAACATGGGCCCCAAATCCCAAACATCTCTCTCGCATAACAATGGCGTAAAACGGATTGAGTTATTACAAATTAAATGCTCTAATATTTTCCAAATACAACTTGATAACGTCTCTAAAAATTCATTTATAATTGTTTAAAAACCTCCGTTTGCAGTCTTTCATGAATGCAACAGTAATGTCCTTAACCCTAATCCCAACATTTATAGATCTTGATACTAAATTCATTTAAAACTTAATAACAAAGACATAGAAAACAATCGACATGTCTAATCTAATAGTCAAACATAAATAATTGTTTCAAGTGAAAATGGTCCCGACTAACCCATCACATATCATACCATAAATTAAGCCGACTTAATTAATTCATAAGTAATTAAGTATGATTTATTATCCATAAATATCTGGATTGCAATCAAGATTAATAATGGGCGACCATTGGGTCAATAGCCATTGTTGTGGGGGAAGGTATTGTATTTATAATTACATTTTGGTTAAGAAAATAATGTAGGAGCCTGGCCCGGAATAGGGATGAGATCATCTCAATAATAGAAGCATGTGGTGGGGTAGACAGCCGCGTGATTGCTAGTGTGGGTGGCACTAATTGGTTATATAGTGCTAAAGTTGGTCCCCCTTCGTTGCATAACACCAACGGCAGAATTTTTGAATTGGAGCAAAAATTGTAACTTACTCCACTTTTATGAGTTTTGTATCATTGTGGCACTACTTAATTGCCTTAATTTATAAGCAATCAACATTCCTTGCTCCACGAATTATTAGTGGACTTCCAAATTGTTGTGCTCCATGTTCATCTAGATTAGCATTTCGAACAACTAAATTTCAAATACTATATTAAAATTTATGATATGATAGAGGTCTCTATTTTTTGGTATGGTAAACTATTTATAATTTAATATAATGTTACCAATTCTTATTTAATTTAATGTTTTAACCAAACCTATTTAAATTCTTTAAACATTTCTTATGATTAAAAAACTCATCGCCTACTTATTTCTATTTAAATTTGTTTAAGTTGTTCTAAGCTATCAATTTTACTTTATCTAATTTCTACATATAAATTATAGGGTGTATTATGTATTTATATATTTCCGGTCCTTTTAAGATATATAGAATACATAAATATATATGTTTGAGAATTATTTAGATAAATTTACACATAAACATTTATATAAAAACTTTTAAAAGGTTGAAATAATTTCTCTCACTTGTAAAAGCTCAAATGAATGATACTCGTTTCGTTTCATATTAATTGTCGTCTTTGAAAATTTTGCGGTCAAACTTCAAAAATTTTGATAATGAATTTTTCAATATATACAATTAGTTGCTATATAAAATTATCACCATAGATTTGTAACGAAAAATATGATCATAAAAGTATAATATTGTAATTTTTATAACATATTCTATAAGAAATTATCAATCAAAACATCACATTGGAGATCGTGAAAGTTAAAATTATGACAATTAATATGGAATGGAGGGAGTATGTATTAAATGTAGTTAACAAACATCAGTAAAATGTTAATCTTGTTAAACAACATTTAATGGTTATACCTTATTTCATAATTTACAAATGATAATTAATTGAACAAATACTATTCTTAATTATGATAAAAACTACCTCTTATAGCAGAACTATACTGATTTTTTTTTTTTTTATTGTTGTAATTAATCATGGTAGAAACTAAACAAAAACATTAGGTAGAAATGTTGTCAGTCCATCTGGTATTGCATACTTGTATGTGTTAGTCCAAGGGAGAGTGACATAACTTCAATAGATATTTTGGCAAATGTATAAGTTTACGTATATTTATGTGCAAATTGATAAAATTAATTATAGATATATTCGCCATCAGTAAACTAACATTGAGTAATATAAATTAGTTTTTAGTAGTTGTCTTATGTCACTGTTGTTATGGTCGTTGTCAAAGCGTTATACCCACCAGTTGGATACCAAGCGAAAGTTTGTTCATAAGATGTTAATTAGGAATTTAGGACCACAGAAGGCTTGAGAAAAACTGAGAAGCAATGGCTGAGCTTTGTCTCAATTGTGGTAATTAAGAGGCACCTAAGAGTGTTTGTCCTGTTGTTCATTCCATCCCTTGCCATGGCCACAACTCTCACTCTAGTTCAATTTTTTCAAAACAAATATAGCTTTGTTGAAGTTGTTAGACATTTGTGTTAGATCATTATCTAACGATGAGCTTATATGTAAATAAATATATATTCTAGTATCTGTCATAATTTATAAACCGAAAAAAGTGATCTTGATAAATACATATTTGTAGACACCTGATTTTCTACCGGATGTCTTAGAATAAGTCAACCCAATGTAACAAGTTAGCATGCAAAACTCAAACTCAAAAAGTCAAAATCAGCAAAAAAATCAACCCAGAAGCCCAGCAAGGCCGGCCGCTTGGCCTTTGTATCATTTTGGATCGACCTAGTTAGTGCTAAGTTAAGCAATCTGTGTGAGAAAACACAACTACATGTCAAGAATCCATGTGAGTTTCTAGTCAACAAGCATCCCATGATTTTGTCCCTTCCATCATGATCATCTCAGGGCTGTTTGGCCTTAATAGAGGGATTGTGATCGATCATGCAAGGCATGATTGGTGGATCTATGTCTCATCCTTCCCATTTCATTCATCCTCACCTTCACCTATAAAGACCCCATCATTTCTATCATCCAACACAGAAGAAATCCCTGACGTATTGGCTTCGAAATTTCTCTCTTCTTTCCCTCCATACTAATCCTACTTTGCATGGTACCTAATTATGACTTACAAGGTTAGAATAATCATGTTGATTTTCACTATTTTATAATTATGTAATCCACCTCTGTTGTACTCGTTTACTTTGTAAAAGTTCATTAAGATGCATGACATGAATATTATTTCCTTGAAATTCTTATAAATCTCTCCCCATTCTCTTTCACTTAAAATCAGTTATAAAAGCTTTTTCTTCAAAACATGCGATTCTGAGAGTTTTCTAACACTTGGACTCGTAACCTTGCCCCTGGACTTAGATTTTAGGCTCGTAGGCCTGAGTTTCTTTTAAGGTTATTGATTTCCTTAAAATCAACTGGTGACTCTTTTAATCATGATTTGAATAGTTTTATCCGTAGCCTTTTTTATTATATTAATTCACACTTATGATTGATTTCTCCTCCATGGCTTCACATGCAACAAAAGGAAGAATGGTTGAGTCAGAATAGCTAGAAGTAATGGCCTAATGGCCTTGACTATGTTTATGACTCCCTTTCTGGTCTGTGAGTCAAGCTAACCAGTGGCCTGATCACCCAGTGGAGGCCAAACGACATTCTGGGTCAGTCCACTGGTCATGTCCGGTCCATGTCACTCGTCTTACATGTTTAGACTTGGGTTGGTAATGTTCACTTGTTCAAATTAATGAAATTTTTGGATTAAAGTTACAAACTTATGATTCTTAAGAATTGTTAGCTTCTTCTCGAAAGTGTCTTTATTAAGGATTAAGCAATCTCACTCGAATCCCAATCCCTAAGTAGCACGAATGAAAAGTTGTTAACTTTTTGAGGTCTACAGATTAGTGTCTCCATTAGGGACTTAAACTTACAAAGAAGGCAAAACTTGAATTTTTTTTTTGTGCAATTGTAAAAGGGAGATATTAATTTACTTTTGTGATTTTACTATTCTTAGGCACATTGCATAACCAGGCTACTCTCTGTCTTATGACAGGAGCGCAAAAAAGCTTTGGTTTAGGTCTTTAAACTTATGGCTTATCCCAAGAGCGGGCAATCACTACTTGTGGGGTGCACTCTTCAACGCCAAGCATTTGATCTGTCCTCTCACCCATGTTACACTCTGAGGCTTCCTTGAAGTCCAAATAGCAACACCTCACACACTTTTCCTATAAATTTCATGTAAGAAAAGTGCACTGAGGCGAGAAACAAGTGGTACCTTATCCCAAGCTTAATAACCCTTAAAGCTAGAGCCATTGTTAAGTTGTCCCAGTCATTTGTATGTTATGTGAATCCATGCTTGTTCATAAATTATTTTGTGTCAGTTTGAGTCGAGGCCAGTTAGCTATCATCTTAGTCTGGGAAGAGTCATGCGAGCAAATCGAAAAGAGAAATGTGGCCCATAAAGAACTCTAGGCCGTTGGCCTTAGTACCTTCCTATGCTCACCGCTCTCGCCCCAAAAAGACAACTGGCTGACCCAATGAATAATTGAAGGTCTGCTGACCTTATCGTCAGGCCAAACCTATTGTTCTCTATTGGGCCATCCAATTTTGTCTCTCGGCACCATTAGCTTGCTTTTGACTTTGGCCAACCCTTTATGATATCCTCGTGTCTGAACATTTATTTTATCTTTTACTCGAATATGAGCCTGAAAGAAAAAGAAAAGAAAAAAAGAATCACGAATAAAAGAAAAAGTCCATCGTACTTCGATCAGTGGGGACCCAATGGGTGTTCTGGATATATAGCATCATACTAGGTCCATATAGAGTTAGGTCATACACTCACAGACAATGGGCGAGCCATCTTTATGTCAGTATGTAGATATCTTGTCTATGTATTAGGGTCCCATGTAGGTCCATTAAGGCATGCATGTATTGGGTAGATAATGTCAGAATCAATTTTTGTGCTATCAAATTTCCACGTAGGCAAGACAGGAGATCACCTTCGAGCTCGTATCAGAGATCCCCATACAGATTGGCCCATTCTCAATGCGGATTACTTCCCACCGGTAGCATGACCCGAAGTCGGAAGGTGTGCATGATGTATAACTGAAGCAATGCTAGGGTTTGATCAATTACACATCAAGGGATGACGTGCAACCAATCTAGGGTTATGGTAATGATCACGTGAAACCTAGGGTTTTGTAGGACAGATCAATAAAGATAGATACTTTGGATAGTTCAAGGGAATCGAACTTGATACAGAGACACCACAAGTTGAATCCCTAGGGTTACTTGCTCTTCTACTTAGTTACAGAAACAACTTCTAAGTATAGGAACAAGCTCTACCTCACCACTTGAATACCAATTCAAGATACAATAGTAGAAAAGGAATGAGGGTTATAGAAAACTCTCAGGGTAAGCAAAAGCTTGTTTGTATTCATTATCAAAAGTTGTGTGTAAAACGTTACAAGCTACCCCCTATTTATACTAGACTAAGACCTAATCCTTCTAGGATTACTAAACTTGGCGCCTAAGCAGCCTAAGGATGAATCGTTCTAGGATTCCCTTTGGCTTTCCTAATCCAACTAGGATTATTCAAGATTGGCGCCCAAGTAATATGAATCCTATTAGGATTCTCATCTTCTAGACTCTTCTAAACTCTTCTAGACTCTTCTAGACTCCTCTTTCACGTGACTTGTATACTTCCATGGACTTCTTTCACGTGACTTTGTTCCCCTTTAGCTTGCTTGGACGACATATACCCTCCATGAACATAGGGTCCCCAAAGGTGAGACCTAGGCTAAGCGATTCTCCATCATTCTCCCCTGGTTGCAAAGAGTTTGGCCTCAAACTAGGTTGGATGAATTGACTCTTTATGGGCATAGAGGTGGTTTTCTTCTGGTTGGGCATGAAGGTGTGAGTATTTGTTAGCCCATCATGAGGTATGGCTCGATCAAACATCCATGGCCTTCTGGTCACTTGAATGCCCTTGCTTTGATGATCCCATAGGATGGTATATGGGGCTGGATGGGGAATGTTGGGCACTTCTAACTCGTCCACCAAAGCTTGTGCTACGCCATGTATTACGCTGTTTCCTTCAATAATCAAAGAGCAAGTTTTGTTCTCGATTATACACTGAGTTTAAAGAATGGCCTCTCTTGGATCTTCTTGTTGTTCTTCTAACTCCACAAGATTTTCCTCGTCATCATACTCCTCAAAGATTGGAGGTTGGTCAAAACAATTGGAGTTTTCATCAAATCTTGGAGGGAGATCAAAATCGTCCTCTGGCTCATCTTTTAAACATTGATCTTCAAAAGGCTCAAAAAGGACCTTACCAACTTTCGCATCATCATCAACTTCTAGAGGGAGATTAAGATTAATCTCTGGTTCCTCTTGAACTTGATGTTCCTCCTCATGAACCAGGGGTGGTTCACGTCACTTCCTGGAATTATATTCATACCAAGCCATCTTAAATTGTAGCACCGTGAGTTCAAGGAGTTTAAATTCACGTCTCAAATCTCCTCAATCTCCTTTTCTCCTTCAAAATCTGATCACTCTTTTGAGATGAAGGTTTGTTGGACAACATGGCTAAGGTTCTTTTGTGCAGGGAATAAAACGGATTGTGTTTGGAATGTGTTTAGGCCATTGGGGATTAGGGTTGCACCAAGAGAAACCTAAGCTCTGATACCAATTTTGATGTATAACTGAAGCAAGGCTAGGGTTTGATCAATTACACATCAAGGGATGATGTGCAACCAATCTAGGGTTAGGGTAATGATCACGTGAAACCTAGGGTTTTTGTAGGACAGATCAATAAAGATAGATACTTTGGATAGTTTAAGGGAATCGAACTTGATACAGAGACACCACAAGTTGAATCCCTAGGGTTACTTGCTCTTCTACTTAGTTACAGAAATACCTTCTTAGTATAGGAACAAGCTCTACCTCACCACTTGAATAGCCAATTCAAGATACTATAGTAGAAAAGGAACGAGGGTTATAGAAAACTCTCAGGGTAAGCAAAATCTTGTTTGTATTTATTATCAAAAGCTGTGTGTAAAACATTACAAGCTATCCCCTATTTATACTAGACTAAGACCTGATCCTTCTAGGATTACTAAACTTGGCGCTTAAGCAGCCTAAGGATGAATAGTTCTAGGATTCCCTTTGGATTTCCCAATCCAACTAGGATTATTCAAGATTGACGCCCAAGTAATATGAATCCTACTAGGATTCTCCTCTTCTAGACTCTTCTAAACTCTTCTAGACTCTTCTAGACTCCTCTTTCACATGACTTGTATACTTCCATGGACTTCTTTCATGTGACTTTGCTCCCCTTTAGCTTGCTTGGACGTCATGTACCCTTCATGAACCTAAGGTCCCCAAAGGGGAGACCTAGGCTAAGCGATTCTCCATCAGTGCGATGGCAAAAGAGCAAAACCTCGAGGTTCCTATCTAGAATGTTACTCCTAAAATAGTTAATACCAAATAGCAGGAGGACCTGTACACCAAAATGAAGGGCCTGGTCTTTTTCAACTCACATGAACAAGACTAGAAGATCGAGAAGAGGTCCAATGAGCAACAACATGTGATGGACGTCATGTTGTAGGACGTCACCAAGATCAATGAGAAGTTGGGACTAAACCCAATGGATGAAGATGTTGAGGAGATTGATGAATATGAGTCTGGACTTGAGCTTGACAAAAACAACTAAATATAAGTTTGGAGGCTCAGGATCGTCAAACGATTTATTTTTTTTAGAGTAAAGGACCGCAAAATACAACAATGTCGATGTGTAGGAACAAGTTGACATCACCAGAACAAGGGTTTTAAACAAGTCGAGCACCCCTAGGCTGGGGCTAACTCGGCTTAGAAAATCTTGGCTCGAACTCGGCTCAAAGCTTGTCGAGCTTTCAAAGTCAAGGTCAAGTTTCAGCTCGGTTTATATATCTTGGGCTTGAGCTCAACTCAGGTCAACTCAATTTTTTATTTTTGATTTATATCTCCAAATTCAAGCAAAAATCAATTAAATTTCTATATTTATGGATCTTAATAAAAAAACTAAAGAAAAGTAACAAATTAATGCTCTAATATTAAATTTTAAACATCTAAATTAATATATAATTTACCAATATTCACAAAGCAACTTAAAATACTTAAACAAGCCTAATCAAGCTGAGTCCAAGCTGAGCCTCCCAAGCTCGGATTCGACTCGATAGATATCCGACCGGAGCTCGAGCCGTGCCAAGCTTTTGTCAAACCGAGCTCCTGTGGCGCTTTGACTGAGTCAAACTCGAGCAATTTGTAAGCTGGCACGATTCAGTTACAGCCCTAACCAAAACAAAGAAGAAGAGGGAAGAACAACATTTTTGAGGTTTTGAAACCCAAATGAAGATCAACATTAGGGGGTTAAACAAATGAGGAGATGCTAGAGGGAAGGATGAGGGTGGAGCAACCAAGAATGAGGAGGGTTGGATGGGAACATAATTTATAAGAAAAAGAAATAACCTAAGCCCTAAATCATATGTCGTGCCAGATGACACTGGCTGTGAGATTCCGGCTGAAACCGGGTCCTTAACGTTCTGACACCAATAATTTAAGGTACCTAATAATTATTACAAAAGGTAGTAGTTCCGAATAATTATTACCATAAAACATAGGGTACCTTTGTGTAACTTTTTGCTTGTGATTGAGTTTCTTTATTGTTTGGCAAACTGTCTATCAATACCAACAGGCATCCCCTCTAAGGGTCTAGTACCATGGGTATGCTCCTTCATATATCCCTTATACACCCACTTGACCAAAGATTGTGCTTATGTTGAGAGATTCCCTACACTTGTTTTCTAATGTGGGCTTCATACAAGTGATGGAGGTTCCTCAGGCTTAAGCCTCTCTAAGTTTTGGGGAGATAAGTTGTGTCCCAGGCCACATTTAGTGCCCTTTAAAGCTCAAATTCATATCCCTGAACAAAATTGCAAGGGAGGGCAATGACTTGGTTGATAACCACATGAGGAAGGATAATAGTTAAGGCTCAAAAAGTGTACTGTCCCATGAGTACACTGTTGACTAAAGTGATTCTTCCAGAATAGGGATATTATTCGACTTTCAGGTTGTAATTTTAGTAGTTATCTTATGCATAAGCTTTTGGTAATGAAACTTACTCATCTACCCTACTGTGATATGAATAGCTAAGAATATGATGGGGAGAATTCCAAGCTGAAAACCTATCAATCTCAGAATTTCTTTCTTCAGAGTGGTTGAAACTCTTTGTATTAAGACACTAGTTTTAGAACAATTTACATTACCCTACCTAAAGTTTTGTATAACAAGTTTTGCATGTGTTTGTATACCTCTCTACTCCATCTAATATAACAATCTTCTTGCTCCCTATTATCAACATTCGGCTGGCCGAGATGGTGCTCCTCTGGGTTCGATCGAGCGTCGATATCGGGGAACAATACTGGGGGCGATGGTTAGTAGCAACAGAGGTGATCGACATAGATGAGAGAGGAATAGTGATTGTGAAAGACAAATGAACTAAAGAAGAGGAGGGAAAATAACTGATGAGAATAAAATAAGCAGCAGATGGGGGAGACCAAAATGAGAAGAAGCACATTGTTGGGAAAAAAAAAATAGAAAGGAGTAGGTTAATGGATGGGGGGCAGAAGTGTAATTAGGATTTTAGTTGCTCTAATTCACCCTAATTCACTGTTTGATTGATTTGATTTATTGATATTAATTTTGGTAAGTTTTGATAATTTACCACTTTTATTCATTATTGAAACTAATTAGAGATAAAATGATCTAGGTGAACGTTTGATATTTAGTAACACCATGCCATCCATTTTTCCTAATTTTATAATCCTCCAAAGAATTTCCATATTTATACTTTTATTTATTTTACTACTCCTATTATTTATTTTAAATTTAATTATTGCTAATTCATTACTTATACATGTCTATTCTATTTTAATTCATCTTTTCGGTAAATATATGCTTTATGTTTTAATTCTTGCAATGAATTCACACAAAACATGCCGACAGGCCCTTTTATTTCAACAAACAGGTGCAAATGAGCACCAACAAGAGCAGCAGCTCAATGATACCATTGTAAATGAACAAAGATTTCAACCTAATCAAACACTTGAGAAAATATTACAACCCCACACAGATGAACAGAACCAAACCGCAATGCACTCATAGCTTCATACAAGGCACAATGACATGTTAATTAGGACCTTCATACAAGCCATATAGGCATCACATTATTATTATTATTATTATTATTATTATTATTATTATTATTATTAAATATGTATTATTCTCATATCGAGGAATAATGAGTGATTATTTTGGTTCATATTTAACTAGTTTTTTATTCCTTTATTTTTTATTGTTTTTTGTTATTATATCTCTGTATTATTTTGTTCGATTCATTTATCATAATAGACACCCGTTCGGATTACATACATAACTTTATTTCTTATTCATAATTTTAATCATAATTTTTATTTGTGTGTCTAATTTGTTTGGATTCAGATTTAATATGTATGTATCTGCTTCTGGTATATGTTTTATTACTTCTATCATTTATTCCTATATATTTTTTGTATTTATATTTATCGACCTAAATTATACCCATCGGAAGAATGAGTAAAAAACTAGTTACAACAAAATTCGAGTAAGGTAAAAATTATTTCACAAAAGTTTGATGTGTCAAAATTGCTACAATGAACCTCAAGTAGGGTAAATAATACTTACAACTCCGGGGTAAGGTAAGGTTTTTTTTTTTTTTTTTTGGGAAATTAGTGGCTGTTAAGTCAATATTATTCGACCATAATGGTGACAAAGAGCATTACAATTATACGCACACTACATTGAAAATGGGCCAAGTCGTATGAATCAAATCCCATCACAACTGGGCCGACTGGCATGAAATAGAAAGACAGTGGCTAAAACACCAAAACAGAACCAAAAGCTAACAAAAATTGAATTACATGCGCAATTTTTGAAGAAGCGATTTATTAGTGCACTGCTTTAAAACTAATTTTGCAGACTTACTTTTAGGATTAGAAATTACTTGGTGAATTTCCGGCGAAATTCCGATTGATTCAAATCATTTTCGTCGACAAAAACAAAGGGCATTTTCATCCACAAAAACATTTAATCAATTTCCCGCCTACAACTCACTGGTGAATTCAAATCATTGGCAGAAAATTCACCTAATTATTTCTAATTCTAAAAGTTAGGGTACCCCAAAATTAGTTTTTAAAAGTTGGGGTACCAGAAAACATTTCACCAAAAGTTAGGGTACCCCTAAGTAATTTTTTGAAAAGCTAAATATCAAGACAAAGGGCCAACACTAGGGGGTCTCCCTGCCTTAGGCGTAGGCCATGTTTCCCATAGAAGAAGCCATGTTGTGTGACCCATTAATTTTGAGCTATGAAATAAGCTGAGGTTACACAAGACATGATTAGCTTAGTGAAGTACAGGGGAAATGCATTCCATCCAAGACCTGTTTGAGGAAATCATGATGAATAGTACCGAAAGACTTCCTTAGAGCCTCCTTAAACATGCATCTAGATTGAGTAGATCTTTTATTGAACCTTCGAGCTAACTCTTGGCATGTAAGGACATTCCAAAGCATCTCTCGGCTAGGAGCAAAAGCAGCCTGGCTGTCATTAATAATTGAGGAAAAGGACAACTTTGATCCTTTGACAAATTGGCCTAGTAATACTTTCATACAGAAAAGAGTAGCAAGCAATGGGTCTAAGTTTAGTAACCTTGCTGGGTGCAGGGATTTGGGGATGAAAACCAGATTAGTAGAGTTGAAGGTCTTAAGCATGTAACCCTACAGGAAATATCTTTGAGCAACAGCACATAAATGCTTTCCAATAATGTCCCAGCTTTGCTTGGAGAAGCAACTAATATAAGTTACCATCAGGGCCAGGGGATTTGGTGTTTGGGATTGAGAAGAGGGCATCCTTAATATCACCCCTTGTGACAGGCTTGAGAAGATCCATTTGTTGCTCAATTGTTGAATAGTCATTGGAAAGTTTTTGAACTTGTAAAAGTTGAGAAACTTTTCCCAAACTTTCCCGGGTAAGTTTCTCAACCAAACGCCCCCTGATACATCTTGTAGCCATATGCTCTAGTACTGTAGGAACTCTGAACAATTAATGACTTTAAAAGATACATTAGCATTCCAAATATCACAGAATCTATAAAATGACTACTTTCCATTGGGTTATCAAGAAAAGTGATCTGGATTGGCTTGTGATCAGAAAGACCTTGGGCTAAATAATCAGCTCTAGTAATGTTGAACACTGTAAATGGTGCGATTGGTCCAGGAGTAAGCCCCACCGTGACAATGTAATTCAGTCAGACAACAGTCATCAATGAAGGACCTTAAATCCTTTGTTGTTTTTCGTCCATCTCAGGCTCCAAATGAACGAGTGCTAGCTCTTTCCATTACCTCTTATGCATATAACAGTACTTATACCTAGGAATAATGTCCACTCAGGAAAAGAAGTCATTAGAAAGAAGAGTAGAAATCAAATAAAAAATGACTTTGGCTGTCCAATCTTTGTCGTCGATCTAAACCTTAAAAGATACATATACCTAGGAATAATTTCCATTACCTCTTATGTTTTTCGTCGATCTAAACCTTAAAAAATACTTAAAAAACATTACGTGAAAGTGTAGGGTAAAAAAAGTACTCTTCAAAAAGTGGAATACGGAGCTAATTTTAGGCTGTCCAATGTTTGTTCTCAAGGTCTTTGTAAATTCCCACATATTGATAATATAGATTTGCCCCGTGCACCTCTAACAAAATTGCTTGTGACTTGTGAGATTCAAAGTTGTATAACTTCTTTGTTCAAGTTTTAATTGCCTTGATTCTGTTTTAGTTGAAAAACTTTTTGTGTTTCCTTCAAGCTCTTGAATCTTAAATACAATAAATATTATCGGAAAAGTTATGATTGTAATTGTAAGTTCACCTTTGCTCCAATATATGTGAACATTTTGCATATTATATTTCGCCAAATTACCTAAATATGATAAGCTCAAGCAAATAAGTGGTGGATAGCAAAAAGAAAAATATATATTCAAAACTTACACTTAATCTTGTTAATTTGAATCCTTTTTTTTTTATGCATGACTTACCTCCTAGATTGTATACGTAGCATTGGTTCTTAAAATTTGTAGTTTGAAAAAAAAAAATTCATATACTGATTTTAGACCCCGAATTATATGGCTATTTATTTGCATATTAGACCCCGAAGTATAGGGATATTTATTTTTTGGACCTTTGGTTTTCATTAGTTATTTTTTGGACCCTAAAGTTTATTGTTGAATAAAAAAGGACCTTAAAGTTTGTAGTTTGAAAAAAAAGTCAGTGTACTGTTTTTCTTTTTCTTCTCATGTTTGAATTTATCTCCCGATTAGCGCCAAACTTCAAGAGTAAGGTTAAAACTGATATTGAAGCTATAATACACCCCTCTTATTCATGTCAGAACTAATTAGACCCTGAAGTACCCAGGGTCTAAGTAGTTCCGGACTTCCGGCATGAATGAGAGAGGTGTATTACAGTAGAGTCTAATTAGTTCCGGCATGAATAAGAGAGGTGTATAACAACTCCTATATCAGTTTTAACCTTAGTCCTGAAGTTTGGCGCTAATTGAGAGATAAATTCAAACATGGGAAGAAAAAGAAAAACAGTGCACGGGCCTTTTTTTTCAACCTACAAACTTTATTGTTCTTCTTTATTCAACCATAAACTTTAGGATCCCAAAAATAAACAATGAAAACAAAGAGTCCATAAAATAACTACCCCTATACATTTGGGTTCTAAATGCAAAAAACCCTTTATAAGTACGCATCAAGGTATAATTACCACTAGTAACAAATATCATATGTCAATCCTACAATATTCACAAATGAAACTTTTTAAAAATTTTACCATGATTTAAATATTAACTGAAAATTAAGGGTTTGAACCCTAATATATTGTACATTCGGGATTTTTGATAACAATGTACCAAACAATTTTTTTGGACAATAAATATTATACTTTGAGGTGTTGGATAATAATACGCATGAAACAATTATGGAACAAACTCTGTGACGGTCTACGTGGCAAAAAAAAATTAAAATATTGACTAAACTAATGTCATGTCTGCAAGTGCAACGAAATTTATGTTACTTTTTAAAACATAACACCACAATTACTTCACATTTATTCTAATTTAACAATGTAATTTATGTTTTAGAAAAAAAAAATTAGAATTCATATTTGTTTATTTGGACGTGTTGACATGGCATTAGTTCAGTAAGGATTTTAATTTTGTTGCTTATCAGTCTGCCACGTAGGATCGCTATTGAGTCATTCATCACTAAAATTGTTTTAAGTTTATATATATTATTTTCCAAGAAATATGTTCAATTCATCATTATTCAATGCTCTCAAACTAATACAGTCTATCATCTCAAAAGACCTGAAAATTCAAAATAGAAAGGCAGTGACTAAAATATCAACCAACTCTTTATTAAGAGGAGCCCCACTTTAACATCATTATCTATCTATTAATATATTAAAACAAGACAAACTCATTCATCAATTGACACGTGATACCTCAATAAAAAAATAACTTAATTTATTAAAAAAGACAAAAAAAATTATTACATATTATTATAAATCTCATGCCATTATTATGACGGTTATAAATACTCCTAATTATATATTATTATTCTAATGATTATAAACTATTGAGATGCACGTTTATTAATAAAGAAAAAGAAAATGTTGATAAATTGTATATCTTTTTAAGTACATAAAGACACATAATAGTTGAATTGTAAATATTTAATTTTCTCGTCATTAAATTATTCAAATGAATATTATATATCATAATTTTTTTTGTGCCATTTTTTCCAATTTGATCAAATATCAAAAGTGAAATATCTTCAACAAGTATTTAGCAAAATAAAATAATGAATATTCGGCAAATTTAGATTTAGCATCGGCCATAAAATCCAACATTGAAAAAACTAAGGAAAATATAGTTACAATTAAATAAAAAATAAAAAATAAGACAAAATAACCCATATATATTGCATCATTTGCATGGGCATAAAGACTTGTTAGTAATAGAAACGTTACATATGTATACTGTGGGTGGTTTGGCAGCCGTCTTATATACTACCTCCGTTTTTATTTATCTGTCGCCTAAGAAATTGTGTTAAAAATATTGACTGTTAATATCTTCATTTGTATAATGATTCATCATACAAAATTGATGTCGTTAGATATGTTACAAAAAATACTATTACAAAAGTATAATATTATATTTTTTTTATAAAAATTTTATATTAGAAACTATTGATTAATGATTGATATTAAAAATCGTAAATGACAGATAAAAAAGAATGGACCCCGTGAGTAATTGATAAAGCACATGTATACCTGGCAAAAAATTCAAGAATAGGTAAAAGTAGCAGCCCCCTAACCAATTGGGAGCGAGGCTTAGATGACCAATTTCAGCTTAGGCTCAACCAGAACATTTCCAAGAATTCCCTTCTTATTACAAACACGTGCGTGGAATTATTAACAACCCTACATCATCCTCAAGCCCACTTTTAAATATTGTGATAATTAATAAATATAATTATCTTAACAATTTTAAATTAATATAGAAATCGATCAAAATGAATTGTTATAATAAATAATTCTATTTAGTTTAGTATAATATTTTAAAATTTTAATATTTTAATGGAGATTTTGTTTAATTATTTTTTTTCAATTATCATTGTTAGGAATGTGTCCTAAAATCACCGAATCTCTTGATCTCACAATTATTTGTTTCCTAATTATATTAGGATATTATTTAGGTTTCCTTATTATGTTGGGTTTCCTAATTGAATTAGATTCTAAATCTAATTAGAGTGGGAGTCAAGTTAGGTTTATAGGGAGTTTTTCCTATAAATAGGGTTCGGTATTCTCCACTTTATTTTACGGCCCGGTGCACGGCACACGGCGCTCGTCGAGTACGGCGAACAATGATCGAGCTATAGAGAGTCAGAGAGGGAGAAAATATTGAAAGGGAAAAAGGTCTCACCAATATTTTCGATCCCAGTTGTATCCCCAGAGAGAAAGATTGTGAGTTGTGAGTGAGAGAGATTGTAATAGTAATCTCCTCTGTTGTGGATCGCATCACACCCTGTGATAGTGATCGGGTTGTACTCCTCCTTTCTCATAGTGGATTATTTTATGGCTGTCGCCGTCCGTGGGTTTTTCTCCGAATTCTTCGGTTTCCCACGTAATTCTGGTGTTTGATTTTATCGCTTATTTTTCGTTCCTAAATTTTGTCGTAATTTTCATCATCTCGTTTTCGATTCTATTATTCGCTTCCGCTGTTACCTTGCAATTATATTATTTCTCTAACAAGTGGTATCAGAGCCTCACAAGGGTATCTGAGCCTTACAATCATAAACACAAAGTAAAATTATTATTGATTTCACCTTAAAAAATAAATATTTATGGGTCAAAGTAACTGTTATAAAAGGAAATCTTATTTATTGACACATAAATGTTTCGAATAAATGAAATTTATTCTAGATAAATTCTTGCTAAGAATTTACAATTACTATAATTAAAAAAAAATCAAGTATAGTAGAATTTTCAGGTTTTTTTTCATGTATTCGCTTTATTGATTTTAACCTAAATTTGGATATCTTTAATTGTTGAATCCCAAAAAAATTAAATATTCAATATCAATTTTCTAATTATATTTTAAAATTGACTAAAATAATTACCCAATTTAAGTTGGGCGTAATTGTTTGCCATACTATGATAATTTCATTTTAGATAACCTAAAATATCATATTATTTGTTTTGGTGGTCCCAAATTTGTTATTGTATAATTTGTATTTAGTCTTATTTAGGAATAACAATAGGTACGATATGGGCCGAGTTCAAGTGGACTTGGACCCAGACTCATTTATTGGAGTTAGACACAGACTCGTCGCGAATTTGACATGTCTAAAGGAGTCGGATCCAAACCTAGGTCCTTTAAGTCTTAAAAAGGTCCGTAACGGGTCAACTTTTAAATTACTTTAGGGTTTAAAGAAGTTGAGTCTCTTACAATCTATCATTTTTGCTTTTGTACACATCATTGTGCACCAATTTGTTTTTGAACTTTGAAGTCATAAGTATACAAACATTTTTATATGCTGATCATAAGTAGTGCAAATTTCAACCAAAATTTATGAAAGTTTAATATAAAAAAATAATTCCACAAATATTAATATAAAATAATGCCACAATAATTATCTTCAATTAATATTCATACAATACTCAAACTTTAAAATTTAAAACTTTTGTCTCGATATATATTCTAAAATAAATAATTGCTTTTTTGTTAAAAAATAATAAGTGGGTCTATGTATATTAAACGGGTCCTAAAATTAGACCTAGACTCAAACTCGTGTAAGAACTTGAATCAAAACCCAACCCAAGACCCATTAAATTTATAAAATTAGAATCCACACCTACATAAATGGATCAAGTGCAACAAATTTAGGATAGATCTATATCAGGCCTATTATCATCCCACTTATCTAACAATTGAACCTTTCTCTTTTTTAGTTTGTCATCATCTAGCTTGTACTAATGAGAAAGAAAATCATATCCTCTTTATTTTGTATTATTTGTCATTTAGTTGGTTTTCATGGTCTTCAATATTACCCTTTGATCAATATATATAATTTCTCACATAATATTCTCTTTATCAATTCTAGTATTATCTTTTTTGGATACCATTTTTATTACCAATCTGATGATAGTAAGTAAGAAAGTTGATGGTGACATATTTTATTATTTGACTAACATAATTTTTAAAGTGCTAAATATTATGGAACAAGGGAGTAAACATGGACGACGTTTGCACACAATATTCTATTACATTTCAAATTCATGCAGTTGCTGAACTTTCTCGCTCGTTACTCCCCATAAAAATAAAAGATTCTTACATGTCTCAACTTTTCTAATTATTGAGAATAACAGTAGTACTTGTCCTGATTAAGATCACTTGTCTAGAGACGCCATGTAAGGTTAGTTTTTTTTTTTTATAAAAAAAAAGATATAAATTTAAATAAAATATAAAGTTTTGAGAGTTCAAATCACCCAAGCCAACTGACAAATTGCTACAATTATTAAACCAAACTTGAAAAATTGAGATCCAGTCAGCGAATTAGCCCCAACGACAAATCTCTACAAACCGGCAAATCGAGGTCCAGTCAACAAGTCGATATAGGAAACAAATTGCCACCTTTAGTTTATCAAAAGACAAATCTCTACCTTAAGCTTGTCCGAACTCCAAAGGCGAATCTCCACCTGCAGTTCTTCGGGACACAAATCACCACCTTCAGTTCTTTAGGACACAAATCTCCACCTTCAGCTCGTCAGGAGATAAATCTCCACATTTAGTTCGTCAATAGACAAATCTCCACCTTCAATTCGTCAGGAGACAAATCTTCACTTAAATTTGTCAGGACACAAATCTCCACCTTAAATTCGTCAGGAGACAAATCTCCACCTTAAGTTCGTTAGGAGACAAATCTTCACCTTCAGTTTGTCAGGAGACAAATCCTCATACTCAAATCATCTAGCAACAAATTAATTGCCTTCTTCCATTCGTTAGGAGACAAATCTCCACCATCAGGTCATCAGGAGAAAAATCTCCACATTCAATTCATCATGCAACAAATTGCAACCTTAAGTTCGTCAGGAGATAAATCTCCACCTTCAGTTCATCAGGAAACAAATTTCCACATTCAATTCATCTGGCAACAAATTGTCATCTATTGTTTGTCAGGAGACAAATCTCCACCATCAATTTATCAGGAGACGAATCTCCACATTCAGTTCATCAGACAACAAATTGCCACCTTTCGTTCATTAGGCGACAAATCTTCACCTTCTATCTCATCTACTGACAAATCGACGTAGGTGACAAATTGCTACCATCGTCCATCAGCTCGACAACTTAAAGTTCAATCGACAAATCGGTCCCCAGCAACAAATTACTACAATCATTCCATTAACTCATGAACAAATCTACAAATAGGTCCAGTCATGTTCAATTATACACCAGGCACATGACATCGCTTCCAAATGCTTACCTAGTCGACATTTAAACAGCAGGCGCAAGACATCATACTTCAAAGTATCATCTAGTCATAAGACATGGCCCCCAAGTGCCACTCCAATTGGCAGACTTTCGACTAATGTATGTCTTTATGAAACCCCATTAGTGACCTTAAAGATGCTAAAACTAGTTGATTGTAGACCAAGTTCATAATTCAATTATCATGTTGGTACAGTGATAATCATCGACAATTAGCTTGTTGGATTGACGTGATGATCGAGTTTCATGACCATAGGGACATAGAGATGTCATGATCAATCACATGTGTTACTATTAGAGAATACTTACTGAGCTGACTCGCAGTTATGATTGTCATAAGAGCTCCCACTACTCAAAGAAATTATTAATCCTAATTAAGTTCCTTACACTTCTTACATGATCTATTTTAACTTTACAATGCTTCCAATACCTCTCATTACGGGAGCTAATACAAGGGTTGTCTGAGTTGCTCTGGATTGTGTAGAGATTAGTAGTTTAATGAGACGACATTGTCCTCCCTTCGGGGATAGGTCTCTCACTGGCCACTCGACGAGCTTAGACTCAAAATGCTTGGCTAGGCTTGGATGGATCAATAGAGGATCATTCGTTTTCAGCATCTTACTCGGAGGTCAAGAAAAGTTTGGACTGATCGAATAGTTAATTATTCGGTTTAACACCTCTACTTTCGGATCTCTTAGGCACCTTGTGGCCAACAGTGTGAGTGTTGGCTGGTATAGTCTCAGTTTCTACTTTTGATATACTTGTCCCTCAAGTGTACAAATTATTTCTATCATATGGTAACTTCCAAACAAGATTGTATTGGAATCACAAATTAACTGCATGAGTCTATTAAAGTCTCGTCTTTAGGTCAGCAAACTTAATCCCAATACATCATGGATATTCCTTTTTTCTGAAGAACTTTTTATGAAATTTTTTTGCTACTCCTACCAATATTTTCTCAATTTTTTATGGCATGAGGGAACATTACATTGTGTGTGTTGAGATAAATTCTAAATTAGGTTAGATGATGATAGTTTTGCTAGCCTTGAATGTTGTGTGTTTTAATTTAAGAGTTTCTTATTACCTTTTTCTAAAATTGATGCGAATAATTCTGTTTTTTACAGATTATTTACATGTATATCCCTTGAGATTTGACGTAATTACAAAGTACATAATTCATGTCTTTTGCAACTTAACTTTCATGTCTCTCACATTTGCTACTAAATATATTTCCGATCAAAATTTAATTTTTGAGACTTAAATTGACCAAAATGTTAGTACCAATATATATTTAAGTAAACTTTTGATGACCCCTTAATTTTTATTTTCATTGTATTTTCTTTTATTCTTAGGTTAACTAATTATTTTGTTACAATTAAGTAAGAATTATTGTGATCCGAAAACATATTCATAAAATATGATTTTGGGTCAAAATTAGTAAAAAAATCAATTGAAGTTTATGTAAAAGAAATTGGGAAGGGCATTTCAGTCTATTTGAGTCTTAAAACCTATGTTTTGGACAAAAATGTATTTTAGTATGCAAATATCAAAATTAAGTTGCACACAAGGTGATTGTCAATTATGACAACTACCACACCCGAATCAAATTTCATTCATACATGTGTCAACTTTTATCATCATTGTTCATTCTTTTTAGTTAGTACACCATTATAAAATATATTTTCTTAATTAAAAGTTTTTTAACAAATTTTGAAACACTAAATATCATAAATCTAAGTTTTCTCTTAGTAAATAAACAAATTTTGAAAAATATTTATTTAAATTTTTTTTAAAATAAACTGAAGTTTTTAAAATATATTTTATAATTTTATGTTAAATAAAAAAAATTAATGTTCAAAATAAAACTTTAATTTATTTATGAATAAAATTTATTTTACTTATATTGATTGTCGTATTTGATGATTACTATAAATACATCCACATACAAAATGTTCATTTTTTTTTTACTGGCAGTGATACACCGACAAACAGACGGCGATAGATGACCAACAAACACCAAACTATTCACAGCCCGGAGTTGAATCAAAGGAAAGAAAGCGGCAGTATTAGTTGTTGGACATGGTTGGAAAGTGGTAAAGGCAACAAGAGTGTTTTTTCTTTCAAACTCTCCTTTGTCCCACATAGGAGGAATAAGGAGAGTGTTAGTGGTTTAAATATTCCACTACTTGTTGGGCTTAGTGTATTGGCTTGTAAGTGGGTTTTATGGAAGGAGGTATGGGCTGGGCGCGGCGCGTGTCGCGGGTTCGTGGGTCGGGTCGGTTTTGAATCCGGTTTTTTCTTTTTGCGAGTTTTCCTCGCTCGCGGTTTTTTCGCAACGGTCACCGGGTTCTCGCCGTCCATATCCTAACCCATCTTTGATTCCCAGTAACAACCCAGCCGTTGCCAGCCCGTGATTCTCGCAACCACTTTCTGCTGGCCGTTCCTTGTTTCTGGCACGTTTTTAGGGGCAGTTTTGATCCCAGCAGCCCCCCCGTTCCACTATAAAAGGTGTCTGCTTGGTGCCTGGAACAATACACCATCAACAGCTTCTCTTCTCCTCTGCTAAACTTGCTTCCCTCTCCTCTCCTGTCTTCGTTCTCTCTGGGCATATAGTTCACATACTCCAAGCTTCCTGGCCACGAGTGCACGTGTTCAGAAGCTAGCTGAGTTAACCTTGGGGAGCGACCGGCATTCTCGATTGGCACCGTGGTCGAGCCGTAATCGCTTTCAAGGCAGTGGTCCTTCCACGGCTCAGCTTGTGTCCGTCCCTCACAGCCTTGATCAAATTCTGTTCCTACAATTTGAAAGCGATTAATCTGATCAATGGCTGTTCCTCAAAAAACCCTCTCCGTAATTTATAGGTTCGATCTCCTTGATGGAACCAACTACAAACGTTGGTCTCAAAAATTGCTGCTCTGTCTCGAGCAATTGGAGATCGACTATGTACTGTCTTCTCCTCACCTGGATAGCGACGATGATACTGTTGAGGAAACTGAGACTGAGACAGACCTGGCGATCACTCCTGCGAAGACTCCTGTCAAGAAACCAGATGAAGCCGAGCTGAAAAAATTGGAGAAAGACAACAAGTGGCTCGGAGTCACATCCTGAACAATATGACGAACCCGCTATTTGATCTGTTCGTCAACTTCAGATCAGCAAAAACGATATGGAAGAAACTGGAAATCAAATATGGAGCAGATGACGCTGGAAAAAGAAGTACGTGGTTGGCAAATGGCTGCAGTTCCAGATTGTCGACGACAAACCAATCATGGAACAGGTCCACGAATATGAGAACCTGTGTGCTGAGGTTCTAGGCGAAGGAATGAAGATGTGTGAAATCCTTCAAGCCAACGTTTTGATCGAAAAGTTCCCTCCTCGTCTGGTGATTACAGGAACCACCTCAAACACAAGAAGAAGGACCTTACTCTTCAACAACTTATCAGTCATATGAGGACTGAAGAGGCGAATCGGTTAAAAGATAAGATGACTTCCTTGTCCTTAAATTCTGTTAAAGCTAACATTGTTGAATCTTCTATACACTCTAATAAGGACAGGTTCAAAGGAAAAAACAAGAAGGACCAGAAGCAATCTAGGCGTCAGAAACAATCCAACAAGCCAGCTAAGGAGATCCAGAAGCAAAGTATTCACTGCTTTATTTGTGGCAAACCAGGTCACAAAGCTTATCAGTGCAAACAGAAGAAAGGACCGATCCAATCCCAACAAAGGCATTGGGCGGAATAGTGGACAGAATCAAGCCAATCTAACGGAGGATTCTGAGATTTTTTGTGCAGTGACGGTGGAGGCCAATCTAGTTACCAACAACACCGAATGGATTCTGGACAATGCAGCAACTAGGCATTTCTGCGCCAACAAAGATCTCATGTACGACTTTGAGGATGTTCTGGCCGTGAACAAGTCTTCATGGAAATCTTTGCTACATCTGCGGTGTTGGGTAAAGGAAAGGTTCTTCTCAAATTGACTTCTGGCAAATCTCTATGTCTGAACAATGTGTTATTTGTCCCTTCCCTTCGTAGAAACCTAGTTTCCAGTAGCTTGCTTGATATTGCTGGGTTTGAGGTGAACCAGAAAGCTGGGAAAATTGTGATTCTGCGTAATGGGGTGTTTGTTGGGAAAGGGTATCTTAGCAATGGCTTGTATGTCTTGAACATTGTTTCTAATGCTAATGGAAATGCTTCTACTTCTGCTTATATTGTTGAGTCTGTTGATATGTGGCATGGTAGACTTGGACATGTTAATTTTACATCGCTAAACAGATTAAAGAATATGAGACTAATTCCGAATGTTAGCACAGAAATTTGTTCTAAATGTGAAGTATGTGTTGAGGCGAAATTTGCCAAGAAGCCCTTTAAATCAGTAACTGCAAGGTCAACACAACTACTTGAGCTTATTCATTCGGACTTAGCAGACTTTAAGAACACAATGAGAAAAGGGGGGAAAAGTGGTATATCACCTTTGTAGATGACTACTCTAGGTATACAAAAATCTACCTCCTAAGGTCTAAAGATGAGGCTGAGGAAATGTTCTTAAAATATAAAGCAGAAGTTGAGAACCAACTAGGCAAAAAGATCAAGAGACTTAGATCTAATCGGGGTGGTGAATATGACTCCAATTCTTTGGCTGTCTTTTGTGAGAAAAATGGCATAATTCATGAGACCACTGCCCCTTATACACCACAACAGAATGGTGTGGCTGAACGTAAGAACCGTACCCTCAAAGAAATGATGAATGCTATGCTTTTGAGTTTTGGATTGCCTGATAACATGTGGGGGGAAGCTGTTTTGACTGCTTGTTTTATTCTTAATAGAGTACTCCATAAGAAAATAGACCAGACTCCTTATGAACTTTGGAAAGGGTACGCCCCAAACTTGAGTTATCTGAAAGTGTGGGGGTGTTTGGCTAAAGTTGCTTTGCCTAGTCATAAACGGACCAACATAGGCCCTAAGACCTTTGATCTTTGTGTTCATTGGTTATGCTCAAAGCAGTCTTCTTATCGTTTTATGTCGTTAAGTGATTATTCTACGAATATAGAGATCTTTGAGTTTTTGAGCATGTTTTTCCTATGAAAATGGTCGTGCCTAATGTTGATCCTATTGTTGAACCAACTGTGGCTATACCTGAAAATGTGCGCTTGCCTGCCTCTAATTCTAGAGAAGTTGTAATTGAACCTAGAAGGAGTAAAAGACAAAAGACCTCAACTGATTTTGGACCAGACTTTGTTACTGCCTTTATGGTAGAAGTATGTGAAGCATACAAAGTGGATTTTGTTTCTGAAGAATTTGTGTTTGTTTTCCTTGTTGAGCAAGATCCAAAAACTTACTCTGAGGCTATTAGGTGCATTGATGCAACCTTACGGAAAGAAGCTATTAAAAGTGAGATAGATTCCTTGAGTCTAATAAACACAGGAACTAATCGATTGCCTAAGGGTTGTAGACCTATTAGTAGTAAATGGATCTTTAAAAGGAAATTGAGTCGATGGTTCAATTGATAAATATAAGGCCGGACTTGTCATTAGAGGTTTTGACCAAAAGAAAGGGATTGATTACTTTGACACTTATTCTCCTGTGACAAAATAAGAACCATTAGAACTTTGATAGCTTTAGCTGCTTTGTTTGATCTTGTTGTGCATCAAATGGATGTAAAGACAGCTTTTCTAAATGGTGACTTGGAGGAAGAGATTTATATGACCCAACCTGAGGGTTGTGAGGTCCCGGGTCAGGAGAACAAAGTCTGTAAATTGAGAAAATCCCTTTATGGCCTTAAGCAAGCTCCCAAACAGTGGTTTGAGAAGTTGAACAACTCTCTTGTGAAAAATGGCTTTCAAGCAAATTCTAGTGATTCTTGTGTTTATTCAAAGATGTTTGGATCTGATTGTGTGCTTATATGCCTATATGTCGATGACATGCTAATCTTGGGTCCAAATTTCCTTGTAGTCAATAAGACTAAGAATCTGTTGTCTTCTTTGTTTGATATGAAGGATATGGGTGAAGCTGATGTGATCTTAGGGATTAAAATTCTGAAAACCAATTCAGGTTATGCTTTGAATCAGTCACACTATATTGAGAAAGTGTTAAAGAAATTTAACCACTTTGATGTGACACATGTAAGAACTCCCTATGATCCCAGCACTTCATTAAAGAAGAACAATGGTCCCAGTGTGTCTCAATCCGAGTACGCAAAAATTATAGGAAGTGTAATGTTTCTGATGAACTGCACTCGTCCTGATATTGCCTATGCTGTGAGTAGATTGAGTCGTTACACACATAACCCAAGTAGCGAACATTGGACTGCGCTTTATCGCTTACTTATGTATCTTAAAGGTACTATGGATTGGTGTTTGCATTTTAACAACTTTCCTGCTGTTGTTGAAGGATATTGTGATGCAAACTGGGTTTCTGATAATGATGAAGTCAGTTCAACGAGTGGTTATGTGTTTACTTTCGGTGGAGGGGCTATTTCTTGGAAGTCTGCAAAACAGACTTGCATAGCCCGCTCTACAATGGAATCTGAATTCATTGCTCTTGAGTTGGCAGGTCAAGAAGCAGAATAGCTTAGGGGTCTGTTAGCAGACATACCTCTTTGGGAGATGCCTGAGATTCCTGTCTCTATACATTTGACTCACGAGCGGTGGAGTTGCACATGCAGTGTCTGATGGAAAGAGGAGACATATCCGTGTTAGACATGGTGTAGTGAAGCAATTCTTTGAAACATGGTGTTATATCCTTGCATTACGTGAGGTCCGAGAAAAATTTGGCGGATCCTCTCACAAAGGATTAACAGTGAGTTGTACTCGAGGCATCGAGGATAGGGCTTAAGCCTATGGCTTGAAGAGGTATGGTGGATATCCACTTGTGGTCAAACGAAGCCATGCCAATCTTCGAGGTGCACTACATTCCTATCCCTATGATGCCAGTTAGTGTTTTAAAGGTTGAGTCTATACTCTTAATGAATCCACGCCCGTTGTAGGGTGCTTGTGAGACGCACTGAAGGATTCACCGATGTTTTGTGTGAGGTTGAGCTATTTCGCTCTTAATAATTCCATAGTCACATTTTGTGGTGGTCTATGTTGAGATAGACTTGATGGAA
Source organism: Portulaca oleracea (assembly GCA_029582165.1). NCBI lineage: Eukaryota > Viridiplantae > Streptophyta > Magnoliopsida > Caryophyllales > Portulacaceae > Portulaca > Portulaca oleracea. The sequence continues at coordinate 42,891,954 of CM055874.1, forward strand.
TTACCTAAATAAGTTTGAAGGTCTGGCCGCCTTCTATGAGAGATTGAGGCTGTCTCTCTAGAGCACTTATGAGTCCCAAGGTTTGCGCATGGCCATAAACGCGCAAGTGTGTTCTATCGCGGAGTATGGCTTCTATAGGGTTGATATGTGTTGTGGGGGAGTCTCAATCAAGGTCCTTTCAAGTTCAAGGCCTAGTCCACTTGATTAGATTATTGGTTGTTGCCTCACATCACTAATGTGTCAATTCAAATCGAAAGATATTGACGCCTAAGTATCTGACCCATTCTTCTGCCCATTTTTTTTTCTTTTTCTTCTGGTGTTGCTCCTCTTGTGTACCTTTAGTGGGGGATTGTTGGACATGGTTGGAAAGTGGTAAAGGCAACAAGAGTGTTTTTTCTTTCAAACTCTCCTTTGTCCCACATAGGAGGAATAAGGAGAGTGTTAGTGGTTTAAATATTCCACTACTTGTTGGGCTTAGTGTATTGGCTTGTGAGTGGGTTTTATGGAAGGAGGTATGGGCTTGGGCCCCACACGCGCGCCGCCGCCGCCATCCGTCCGGCCGGCCGGCCGGTCCGGCCGTGGCGCGCGTGTCAGCGAGTGGGTCGGTTTTGAATCCGGTTTTTCTTTTGCGAGTTTTCCTCGCTCGTGGTTTCATAGCGGTCACGGGTTCTCGTCCATATCCTAACCCATCTTTGATTCCCAGTAACAACCCAGTGTTGCCACCGTGATTCTCGCAACCACTTTCTGCTGGCCGTTCCTTGTTTCTGGCACATTTTTAGGGGCAGTTTTGATCCCAGCAGCCCCCCGTTCCACTATAAAAGGTGTCTGCTTGGTGCCTGGAACAATACACCATCAACAACTTCTCTTCTCCTCTGCTAAACTTGCTTCCTCTCTCTCTGTCTTACGTTCTCTGGGCATATAGTTCACATACTCCAAGCTTCACGGCCACGAGTGCGTGTTCGAAGCTAGCTGAGTTAACCTTGGGGAGCGACCGGCATTCTCGATTGGCACCGTGGTCGAGCCGTAATCGCTTTCAAGGCAGTGGTCCTTCCACGGCTCAGCTTGTGTCCGTCCCTCACAGCCTTGATCAAATTCTGTTCCTACATTAGTAGTTCTTGACTAAGAAAAGATACTACGTAGTATTTTGAATTTTATAAAAAAGAAAAGAAAAACACCACTATAAATTTTCCATTAATTAATACAAAGTCTAAATTCGAAACAAATTAAACCAGATTCGAATAGGCATGTATTCAGTGCATCTAAAAATCAACATTAAAAAGCAAATCTTTGGCGGCTACCAACCCAACCCAACCCAACCCAACCCAAAAGATATAAAAGTCGGCTACACTCTAACAACCCTCAGTCGCCCTTTTGCCTTTTTGCTTGACGGTGGCATCAATTTTGGGATTATTTTTGACCTTTTTATTAATACTAGTCATCTTACCTGTCTTAAAAACGGGTTAAGATTGTGTTAAATTCGGGCGGACGGGTCGATTTCCGATCGAGTTCGGTACAGGTCAGTTTCGGGCATGTTCGGGCATGTTCGGGTCGGTTTCCGAGTTGGGTCAATTACTCATGTAGTTCATTTTAAGTCATTTTATTTCATCTTTTTTTACATTAGTCGTATTTCTTTATCTATCTTATATAATATATATTTAAAAATTTATATATCTAATTAATAATATGATTTTCCTTACTCACGATTCCTTATTATAAATTATAAATTATATATTTAAGTTTTCATATATTTAATTGACGTGATTAATGTGATTCACAATGCCGAACACTATTCTATCTACCCGCTCTATTGAACATTTCATACCTTCCAACAATCTTATACTCTAAAAGAACATAGCTAAGTTTTCAAACTATTAAAATTACCAGTGTTTACCTGAATTTAGATACACTAGTCTCTTATATTTAACATCAAAATTGCTCATACCTGAAATGCACATGACATGTATTGGGCGCGCTTAACCAGATATTCATACGATATGTATTCACCATGTCCGTCTGAATTGATAGGTCTAATAATTTAATTTTTAATTGATGCTAGAACCTTAGTTATTGTATTTGAGGGTAAAACAGTAAATTCAAGTGTAAAAATTACAGGGCAAGCTGTTGGTTATTATATTGTTTTCGAGGGTCAAATGGTAAATTTGACTGTGAGCATAAATAACAAGGCAAGTTGTTTGTTATATTATAATCAATGCCAAAAGAGTAACTTCATGTGTAAATGCAATCTACAAGACGGACAGATATGAAAGCTACAAAATACAACAAAACTCTCTTTTATATTAGTTAAGGTGATTTTTAGAGCAAATGCAGCAGTAATCCATATTTTTGGATTGTTGGGGGTCCACCCTTTGCACATCACTCATAATTCCTATTTTTTGAAACTTCATTCCAATTTAGGTGTATCCCATTAGAACTGATGTTAAGTAAGCTAAGAGCTCGTTGGTATATTGTTTATATACAACCATAGGAACTCATTCCTACTTTTTCATCTCCAAAATATTATTTTTTGAGAAAAATACTACATAATTAACACATGTCAAAATACTATTTGTTGAAAAAAAAAGAAACATTTAAGGGTGAGAGAAAAGAACGCTACAACGTTCTTAATTTTGAGTTCCCACTATTTCGTTCTCTGTTGGATGAAAACTTTACTTCCACGCACATGTTCCTAGGCAAAAATCTGCCCGTTGTACATGGTCTTAGTGTTTGTTTGGTGAAGCTTTCTTAAGAATTTTCAGATGTAAAAAAGTTGAAATTAAAACAAATATGAATGTTTTCTAAAATAATTTGCATATTTGTAGAAGTTAAAATTAGCTCTCGAGACCCTATTAGTCGAAGCTACATTATGGCCCAGTTCAACAATAACATTTGGGTTATTGTTTAGTGTTTGACCAGTAATAACATCTTGTCAAATTTTGAATATTCGTTAAAGTAGCATTTTGTAAGCTTATGAGAAGCGTTTAGTAATGGCCTTTCAAGTAGGGATGGCAATGGGTCAGAGGCGGACCGGAGATACCCACCTCCACCTTCACTCCAATTAATAATCGGAGGTGGATGTCACCTCCAAATCCAATTAATCGGAGGTGGGTGGACCTCCAAATCCGAACTTAGTCGGAGGTACCCAACTCCAACTCCGACCCAATTACTTCCGATTACCTCCAACTCCGATTACCTTCGACTCCGATTAGCTTTTATACGTTTTCGTAAAATGATTTCTTCCGCCTCCGATTATTTCTATCTCCGATTACATCTGATTAATATATCATACTTGTTAAAATAAAACTTCAGTTTCAATTTTTTTAAATTTATATTAATTAATATAATCGGACATAATTGGACTTAATCGGATCGGAGGTGGTCACTTCCATACCCGCCCCAATTATAATCGGAGTCGGAGTCGGACTTTTTTAATCGAATTTGAATTCGAAAATTTTGCTTCGGAGCAAATCAGATGCGCTTCAGATTCGGACCTAACTGTCATCCCTACTTCTAAGCTCCAACTATACACCCCATGCTTTTTCACACATTTGAAATTCTTCGACATGCAATAAATGTGTATTGACTAAAATAATGCCAAATTGTCAAGTATACCCCACCCCTCACAGGCAAAACTAAATAATAATAATAATAATAATAATAATAATAATCCCTCATCTCAGAAAAAAATTGTCTTTCTTTTGCACCATGTTTATTGCAAAACTTTGATCATCAATTTTTCGGATTTTATCTTAACAATTTGTAAAACTAATGTTAAGTTAATAATTTCCATCACAAATCTAATAGTAATAGCTTTAAAAAATAGTTTAGTATATAATTTTATAAATTAATGGTCAAATTTTGAAAATTTTAATTTTATTAATCAAATATGGACAATTTTTTTAGAACGGAGGAAGTTGTACGTTAGCAGCAGTAGTAGTAGTAGTTCAGAACAATTCAACGACAACAAGTGGGAATTACTAATTAGGAAATTTAAGGAAATTTTTTTTTTCACAAAATACATTTTAACTTTTCTAGGAAAGATTATATATGAATTTTTTACTTTTAAGATATTTTTAATTTTGTGAGGAACTCTATGTTCTTGCATTATTTGATTAGGGTTAGGCAATACTTGATAATAAGATTTTATTGCTCACATAGAACTTTATTTAATTATTCATATAAATTATACAAACTTTTTGGAGGAGAGCCACCGTAAGTAATTTTTAAAAAGAAATAGAAAATAAAACATTATGAAGAAGGAAATTAAATGTGTATTATAATAATTTTTTTTAGAAATAGAAATAAAATAGTCTAATGAGGAAAATTAAATGTATATTACAAATTGTAAAAGTGAATAAATAAAAATAATTTGATACTCAATTTATAGGTTTAAAGTTGAAACAATATGTATTGATAAATGGTTAAACCCTTATTTGTTTATAAAAAAATTATTTTGAAAAAGCAATAGTTTTGCTAGAACACCATTGGTCTCCTACGAAGTTATGGGCTAAATTCATTAACGCCAATCACAATGCAATATATATATATATATATATATATATATATATATATATATATGTATGTATGTATGTATGTATGTAGGTGTTTTTGTTTAATATAGAGGATTTTTGAACAGTAGAACTATGAGTGTACTGTCTGATAATAATAAAAACAATTTCGTTGGACATTAATAATATCAATTATGGTCCTAATTTTCAGTCACACTACACCACTGAGTTGATTGGTGTTTTACTTGACGAAGAGACGATGTATCACCTAATTGTCTGCATCGGAGGGTAGAGCATATGGAAAAAACATTAACTAGCACAGTTTTTGCCAACTAGGCAACATTATGGACCAACATAGCTAAAAATAGTTAAAGTTTACTTACATTTTTATTTAGCAAAGTTGGTCAATATTGTTTAATTGACAAAAAAATGCAATAGTAAATATTTTCCTACTTGCCGGTCCAACCTCCAACTTACACCATTAGGCACTGCATCATCTTCTTGTCGAGTTAAGCATGCACCAATTCAATGGCATACTATCGCTAGAAAATAGGTTAATAATTGATACTACCAATATTCAATAAAATTATCTATATTATTATGGGTCAGTACCCTAAAGTTCACATTGTTGTCGTTCCAAATTACTTTAATTTAAATTTATTTTGGCATGACTCTTAAGCAAGTTTTATTTTGGTTCTAGTCGTAGAAAATTGTGCCGGTGTCACAGATTTTCTACATGAAAGTTAACATAGTTGTGGTTAGAATTGCATGTACGTATGCCTATGTGACAGAACATTTCAGGTTAGAATTTGAGACACAAACATTTTTGTGACTAAATTATTTGAGAATTCAGGCTTGGGTTCTAGTCAACAAGAGCGCATGTACCTTAGATTCATCCAACCAATTTATGTTGTATTCTTAGCTGTAGATACTTTGATCAGCATCTACATAGACGTATGCTTACCCTTTTGTATATTTATATAGATAATGAGTTATGTGTATGCTTATGTGGCTTGTATCAGTAGATATACTCCTAAACTTATGATTAAAAAATAAGTAATTTACATTTATTCTATTTGAAATTTGTTGTAATATTTTTTACACATTTCACATTTGTAAAATGATTTTACCCTATATCACCAGAGTTATAAGCTTTATTTTTATCCACTAGATTCACCTCTAATAGTCGAGCATTAAGTGAGAGGCAATTGAATGCTTGAATTAATGATCAATTGAAAACTAGATTGAAATGCTGCAAAAAACTATCACTTGTTATGAAGAACACCAGATATGCACTTGGATTATGGGAATCGATCTCCACCATCAAAGAACTATCAAATTCACCAAGATTAGTTAAAAGGAAAATCGACCACTACAATCTCTAAAGATTTCGCTTAACCAAACAAACATAGCTAAAGTAAATTAGACTTAGAAGAGAGTTTTTGAGTTAGTTTCAAAAATATCTTTCATATATTCATCAAAGTTGACTACTTTTCCTCCCAAGCCTTGATACTTATAGGCATTGGATCGGAGAAAGCCCCCAAAAAAGATCCAACATTGTGGGACATAATAACCCAACATAATTGCAATCAATGGCTAAGACTAAAGAAAATTAAGGCCTAGAGTTAGAGGGGTATAGCTCGCCAAGGGGGAGAGCTAAAGGAAAAACAAGGGTAACCACGAAAATTTAAAAAAATTACATGTTAAACTTGAATCATGAAGGGGACATAGGTGTAGTAAGAGGTGTCACGGTCGTAACTTTCGAATCTTGTGCAAGGGGGCACATAAACACAGTGGCAGAGCCACCTTATACGGATTTTGGACTATAGACCCCAATTGATAAAAAAAAAAAAATTCTAGTATATATGTAGTTATCAGGTTAAAATTTTATATTTAAGTTAAATGGACCTCATACAAATAACTTTTTTATAAATACTATATATATGTGTGTGCGCGCGCACGCACTAAAATCAGGTTATATTAACTCACAAAGCAAAGAGTTAGAAGGGCCATGCTAGGCCACAATTATTTACAAGCTCAAGACCAAATTTACAAGGGTTTGCGATTTTCTATGCATTTTGCATAACCTAAACTTGATTTATTTTGTACATCATCTTGGATTAGCTGTGCTATTGTCATGTTCATTCTCTTTCCACTGTTCAGGTTGCCCAGGATCATCTTTTTAGCGTTCTTCGCCGAATCCTTTTTAGACCCCGATGCTTACTTCATATTCCGGCACTCAGAGCCACCTTTCACCCCATAGGCCTACCGGCCAATCTTGGGTGTCGCCCCATTCCTCGTGATTCTCATGGTGGCAGCAGAGGGCTAGGGCACTTATTATATGTGTATCTATATAAATATCATAACTATCATTAGTTGTAGTTACACAAATAAAAATGTGTTTTCATAACTGTAGTCCAAAGCTGAAAATATACATATCCATTACTATAATTATAATGTCTAATAAATTGATCATGAATTAAAATAGGATTGTACGTTTCTTACTTAAACTCTTGACCTACATGTATTTTTAATTTTATATATTTGTATTGAACAATTTTACGTATCTTTCATTTAGTTATATAATTTATATTGTGGTCGTTTTAATTGATATGTACAATAATAATTTAGGTTCTTTTTTGTTAAAAATGATATTTATTTTATCATACACCATACATCGCACATTCGCACGGATTTAAGACTAGTAGTTATTAATAAGAGAAATATATTTAATAAAGTTCCATTCATGAGAAGTCGAGAGTTAGCTCAATTCAACTACACATGTGATAAGAATAGGAATTTTAGATGTGAATTAATGTCCCATAATAATATTATAAAATAGGAGAATTGAAAACTTATTTTATATGAGTTTAATCCAATAACCATTAACTTAGACGTTTAATTCAAAGTGATGTTTAACTCATATTAATTAAATTCCAGAACAACTATAATATGCTAAGGGAAAGATACAACCTTTAGTTAAACAAATTTATACAAAATATATATATATATGTATGTATGGGAATGGATCACATGAGCATGAAACTTTGATGAGCATGTGAGTATAGATGGACATCCAGTATTATATTTGATGAAATCAAGTATTGTTTCAATGGACATCAAATTTGCATGAGAACATCAAGGGAACATCATTTCATCATGCAAACTTGATGTCCACAAAAAAAATTACTTGATGTCTATTCATGCTCACATGCTCATATAATCAATTCCCTATATATATATATATATATATATATATATATATATATATATATATTATATATATATATATGCATTTTCGGTACAAATGCATGGCGATGGTGGAATAAGTGATTAATTAAATTCCAAAACAACTATAATATACTAAGGGAAAGATACATCCTTTAGTTAAACAAATTTATGCAATAGTGTATATATATATATATATATATATATATATATATATATTATATATATATATATATAGTATAATTGGATTCTAATAATCCCTACTTTCACCAATTAATGATAATGGGTAATCCGTACTTTCACTTTGTACTCTGGTGGTCCAAAAAAAATAAAATTGGATTGTAGTGGTACCAAATCCACCTCCACATTCTTCTTATATTTTTCATTCCTACACTATATTGTTTTTGTTTTTTTCGTTCCTACCCCTAGAAAGTTAATGAATGTAGTCTCTAAAACATTTTTTAAATTATTTTTTTGAGACTCCGAATAATTATTATGATTTTTAAAAAATAATAAAATTGAAAAAATCGTAAAAAATAGTAAAAAAATGAAACAAAATTGGGAGAAACGTTGTAAATTCATTAAAAATCATTGTAAAGTGTTATATTAAATTTTGAATCAAATGCAACACAAAATCTATGATTTTCTCGAAAATATCCCACTACAATCCAATTTTATTTTTTTTTTTGGACCACCAGAATACAACGTGAAAGTACGGTTCACCATTGTCCAATTGATGAAAGTAGGGATTATTAGAATCCAACTTAGTATAACACTTTTCAATGATTTTTAATGAATTTACAGCGTTTCTCCCAATTTTTTTTTCATTTTTTTACTATTTTTTAATGATTTTTTCACTTTTATTATTTTTAAAAAATCATAATAATTATTCGAAGTCTCAAAAAAAATAATTCAAAAAATGTTTTAGAAACTACAATTTATTAACTTTCTAGGGGCAGGAACGAAAAAAATAAAAACAATATAGTATAGGAATGAAAAAATAAGAAGAATGTGGAGGTGGATTTGGTACCACTACAATCCAATTTTATATAGGAAAATTGGATTCGAATAATCCCTACTTTCACCAATTGGACAATGGTGGACCGTACTTTCACTTTGTATTCTTGCCAAAAAAAAATAAAATTGGATTGTAGTGAGATATTTTCGAGAGAATCATAGATTTTGTGTTGCATTTGATTCAAAACTTAGTATAACACTTTACAATGATTTTTAATGAATTTACAGCGTTTCTCCCAATTTTTTCATTTTTTTTACTATTTTTTACGATTTTTTCACTTTTATTTTTTTAAAAAATCATAATAATTATTCGGAGTCTCAAAAAAATAATTTAAAAAATGTTTTAGAAACTACAATTCATTAACTTTCTAGGGGCGGGAACGAAAAAAACAAAAACAATATAGTGTTGGAATGAAAAAAATTAGATGAATGTGGAGGTGGATTTGGTACCACTACAATTCATTTTTTTTTGGACCACCAGAATACAAAGTGAAAGTACGATCCACTATTGTCCAATTGGTGAAAGTAGGGATTATTAGAATCCAATTATCCTATTTATATATAAATATATAAATATATATATATATATATATATATATATATATATATACATATATATATATATATATATATGGGAATGGATCACATGAGCATGGAACTTTGGTGAGCATGTGAATATAGATGGACATCAAGTATTGTATTTGATGAAATCAAGTATTGTTTCAATGGACATCAAGTTTGCATGAGAATATCAAGGGAACATCATTTCATCATGCAAACTTGATGTCCCCTAATACAATACCTGATGTCCACAAAAAAATTACTTGATGTCTATTCATGCTCACATGTTCACCAAAGTTTCATGCTCATGTAATCAATTCTTTATATATATATATATATATATATATATATATATATATATATATATATATATATGCATTTTCGGTACAAATGGCGATGGTGGAATAAGTGAATTTTAATGAGGGTATTTTTGAAATGTTATAATTGGCTATGTGTATCTTTTTTTTAAAGAAAAGTCATTAATTATGTACATATTAATTGCTGATGTGAGTTGCTATTAATAACAATTAACTAAATAATATTTGCTAATTATTAAAATATAATAATATAATTAAGAAGAAGACGATGTTCTATTTAAAATAGTTATTAGTAAGAGAAATATGTTTAATAAAGTTCTATTAAGTATAAAAGGAAAAGTGGAAAACTATATAAAATTATATATACATCAATATATAGTCAAATTAATTATATCATAGATTGCAACTTGCAAGATATTAAACTATTTTAACTGTGCCATATATAGAATATAGATTTAAAATTTGTACTTTTAAAAGTATTAGAAAATATTATATATAATTAAAGCTTTGTATCTTTTAAAAATTATTAGAAAATAATAAATACAATTATTCTATAATAATTAATATACATTCTTATACATGTGCTTTGGCCTTTGAGCAACGTGTATTTTATTAATGTACAATGTACGAGTATAAGTGTAACGCCCCGGAAATTCAATTATAGAAAGTCAAAGTCAAACTAACGTTAACAGACAAAACTTAGCGGAAGACTTCAAATTTAATTTGGGCGTCACTGCCGTATCCCCGAAGGAATACAAGGCGAGAAAGGAAAACACAACTGTCTGCTAACGGTAACTACTAACAACTCAAAACAAACTTTAAGAATTCATAACGAAACGATATAAAAGGTTCAAGGACTTCTAGACTCGTCGTCCTCACTTCTAACTCCCGTCCCCAGCATTTAGATCTTCACCTGAAATCAAAACATTTCAGAAAATGAGGGGGAAATCTCAATAATGTCTACCCCTAACGTTATAAACAGTTAAAGTTCATTTCAATTCATTTTAGGGGGAGGGATCAAAACAAACGTTTTACAAACCTTTAACCCTTAACTGTTTTCCTCAACCCATTCAATCCATATTTTAATTTGCGGGCGGAATATCAAATCCCAAAAAGAGCATCGCCTACCAAAGGCATCATAACAACTATCCTATATCAGGAGTACAACCCTGATCTCCTGGCACATAACCCATACAGGCCTCGAATCCTGGTCTCGGGGTTATCACCCGCATAAATATTAGCCTCTCAACGGCATCAACCAACCGCCCACCAAGGCATCAAAACATCTGTCCTATATCAGGAGTACAACCCTGATCTCCTGGCACATAACCCATACAGGCCTCGAATCCTGGTCTCGGGGTTATCACCCGCACAAATATTAGCCTGTCAAAGGCATCAACACAACGACCCGCTTAAGGTTTCCACTTTGAATTATTTACACAGTATTCAACACTCAACTCACGACCCTCAAGTCAAACCATCCCAAGTTATCAAAACCATTATCAAAACTTCGAATAAAAGACCATCCAATTTCTCAACTCAAATAAATCAAGATCACAATCGAAACAAAAAGATTATCAAAACAGATGGTCGTATTTCCACAAAAGTCCCCTTTCGGGATGCAATTCACAAAATAGATTATAAAACATCAAACACGTTTAAAGAGCATCCCGGTGGGGATTAGAGCATAGACAATTACCTGATATACTTCACAGCACAGCAAAAGAAGAATACACTTGAGCTCACTAACGTCTCGCACTAACTCGGGCCTAGAATAAAAATAATTATCTAATCAAAACGCGTTCTAACGAAGTTAGAATTATCTATTAACTACCTAACCCATCCCCTAGGAACACTTAGGTTCCTAATATTTACGAAATTACACTTAACATCTCTAAGATAACACATAACATGATCACATATTATTTTCACTTAACAATTATTATAAAAAGAAACAAGCAGAGGGCAGATTATAACGTTCACATAAAACGGGTCACAACTCGACTTCCCGACATCCTATGGGTCTGGTTCTGGACTTTTCAGAAACCTCAGGATGTCTACTAAAACTTCTATGTTGATGGTTAAGCCCAAATCAGTCCCGAAGGACCTCAAAAACACCCGTCTTTCCCATTGGTCCAGATCTGACAGGTTCCGGTAAAACGGTTATAACTCGGGCTATACAATTCAAACGTTCGATCCGTAAAATTCCTATGGTTCCTAACATCTAAGGGAACCTCCAGTTCAAAGAGTTTGACCAAAAGGTAACTACACTGGTCGTGGCAACCCGATCTTTAGACACTAACAAAACTGTCCCATTAACGGTAATCAATTAATTTGTTATTTCGGTTCTAACTTTTTACCAAACGGTCTCGGGGTTCTAATTTGGGCTCAAAACAGTAACTAGGGTCTAAGATAGGAAGTCCAACTCAACTTAGGTCCAACAATCAACCTTCCCATCATAAGAACCAAATTACAACACATGAATCAACTTTAATAATTTAATCTAATCCTACAATCATGCATAAAATATCATACACTAACATGGCATACCTCATGTACATAAATTCTAAACTAACCTTGTACTAATCATGCATGAAATATTAAAGCTATCCTAAACATGAATTTCTTAACCAATAAACAAGAACCTTAAGAACATGTGAATAACCTATAAAGAACATATAAACATTTAAACTTCTAATCAAGAATCCTAAACAAACTAATTTCTTTTAAACAAGATTAACTCAAGAACCAAGAACTAATAAACATAAACTCAACCTAACTTATTTAGGCAAAATTAACATGGATTAAGCAAGAAAGAACCCTAAGAAATAATAGAACATGATATTTAACTTAATGAACAAGAAACCTAACTAACTTACAAGAATCAAGAAGACTTAGGTTTTCATGTACAAGAATCATAAAGAACTTAGTAACATTAAACTACTAATCAAGAACCTAGGGTTTTAATAACAAGAATCAACCTAATTTATTTAACAAACTTTAACAAGATTAATTCCTAGGAAACAATAAAAGACTTAACGATTAACCAACTAAACATTCAAGAAAATAACCTAAGTAATAAATTTCCAAGTTACATAAAATAATATTGTGGTTTAACGATTCATGTAAAAAAAATAACGAATATTAAAGAATCACTTTCAACCCTAATAATCAACTATTACAACCTAAATCTAATTACAATTAATAACATAAAATTACATATATCAAGTAAACAAATTACACATAACAATTAGGACAAAATTACACATAATTACAACAAGAAAATAATTACAATTAATTTTCCTAATTACACAAAAAATTACAATTTATAACAATAATAATTACAATTATATAAAACAAAATAATAATCATAAAACCGAGAAAGAAAAAGGAAAAGAAAAGAAAAAGAAAGAAATAGAAATCGGATAGTTAGGGTTAGGGTTAGGTTTTGGGGTTTTACGTAGAGTTGGTCTCGGTGGTTACGGGCGGTGGCGGTGTGCGGCGGTCGGAGGAGTGCGTCGGAGTCGCAGTGGCGGCGTCGTGGGCTCGTCGGAGGGTGGTTGTGGCGGCAACGGCGATATGGCGTCGGTTTGAGGTTTTCCTTGATGGGGCGGCTCCGGCGACGTTGGGACGGCGAGGCAAAGTCGCTGGTGGTCGACGATGTGGCGACACCAAAGGTCGCGGCCGGCGATGATGGTGGCGGAACAAGCGGAGTTAAGCGCGGAGAAAAAGAGAGAAAAAGGGAAAGAAGAGAAAGGCGCGGTGGTTCACCGCGATGCGTGAGTGGTTACTGCGGTGGTCGGGAGGCGGCGGCGATGGTGACGGTGGTCGTCGTCCGGTGGTGGCGGTGGTTTGCGTCGGTCGAGCAGAGGGAGGGGGAAAGAGAAAGTGAAACAGAGGGAGAGAGAGGGTCGGTTGCGGTGGTGGTTCCGGCGAGGCTGCGGCGGTTGCCTGGTGGTGGTGGCGCTGGGGAGAGCGAGGAGGAGAGAGGGTTGAGAGCTAGGGTTTGGTTTAGGAGTTTAGGGTTTTTAGGGTTTTGAGAGAGGAAAAGGGTTTATATATTATACCCATAATTAGGCCCACTAATCCTATTCCTAACTTGACCCATTTAACACAATTAAAACTGATTTTACTAAAAACCTAATAATTCTAATAATAGTAATAATAATATTAATTTTAATAATCATATAATTACATAACAAATAATATTCACGTAATTATTCACATAATAATATTAACCAGCATAAATTACTAATCTACCCTTGTTAGTCCTTCAACGGTCCTACGAGCTCAAGCGTTAGCATAAATAAACACATTACGAACAACAGTAAATAACGAAGTCAAACCTATTCTATTAACGACGTCACGGTCAACATCGTTGGATTTTTCGGGGTTTTACATCATTACCTTCTTAAAAGAAGTTTCGTCCTCGAAACTTAAACTTAAACTTAACCCTAATGGTCCGGTAAGGAAAACTAACGGTTTCATTCCTCCTAAAATCGAGGTTTTACAACATTACCTTCTTAAAAGAAGTTTCGTCCCCGAAACTTGACGCGCCTTAGGCTTGGAACAAGTGAGGGTACTTCTTCCTCATTTCGTCTTCTGTTTCCCAGGTTGCCTCTGTTGTAGTATGATTCGCCCATCGTACTTTTACCAAGGGAACTACTTTCCTCCTAAGCTGCTTTTCTCTACGGTCCAATATTTCTAGTGGCTGCTCTTCATAGCTCATATCTTCTTGCAGCTGAAGCGTCTCGGGATCAATCACATGGGTCGGGTCCGGAACATATTTCCTGAGTTGTGACACATGGAAGACATTGTGCACTCTGGGGAGTTCTCCCGGCAGCTGTAACTTGTATGCGACTTCCCCGATGCGTTCCAAAATTGGGTATGGCCCGATAAACCTTGGGGTCAACTTCCCCGACTGGCCGAATCTCATAACCCCCTTCGTAGGTGAGACTCGCAAAAACACGTATTCCCCTACTTCAAACTCTAGAGGTCTTCTCCTTTTGTCAGCATAACTCTTTTGTCGACTTTGTGCTGCCTTCATCTTGTCTTGGATGATTCGAACCTTCTGAGTAGTGGCCTGTATTAGGTCCGGTCCAATCGTTAGAGCTTCATCGATGTCTTGCCAACATAGGGGAGTTCTACATCTCCTTCCATACAAAGCTTCGAAGGGTGACATTCCTATGCTAGTATGGTAGCTGTTGTTGTATGAGAACTCAATGAGAGTCAACTCGTCATCCCACGAGTCTTTGAAATCTAACGCGCATGCTCGCAACATGTCTTCGAGGGTTTGGATGGTCCTCTCTGTCTGCCCATCTGTAGCTGGGTGAAAAGCGGTGCTGAACTTGAGCTTTGTGCCAAACGCTTCTTGTAACTTTTTCCAAAAACCAGACTGGAATCTGGTATCTCTGTCTGAGACTATAGAACTGGGTACTTCAAACTCTGATGGTCTGTGAATATCTAGCAGTGCACTCCATACAGATAATGCCTCCAAATCTTAAGCGCAAAAACCACTGCTGCCAACTCCAGATCATGAGTGGGGTAATTCTTCTCATGCGTCTTCAGTTGCCTGGATGCATATGCAATTACCTTCCCATCCTGCATGAGCACACAACCTAATCCACCATGTGATGCGTCACTGTAGATAACAAAACCTTCGTTCCCTTGTGGTAAGGGAAGAATAGGGGCCGAGGTAAGCCTCTTCTTCAGCTCCTGGAATGCTTGCTCGCATTTTTCCGACCATGCGAACTTTATTGACTTCCGAGTCAAATTGGTCAACGGGGTGGCGATTTTCGAGAAATCTTGCACGAACTTCCTATAATACCCTGCCAAACCCAGAAAACTCCTAATTTCCGTGGCATTCTTCGGTGTCGGCCACTTGGTAATGGCCTTCACCTTTTGAGGGTCTACTGCCACTCCTTCCTTAGACACCACATGTCCTAAGAACGCTACTTGTTCCAACCAAAACTCACACTTCTTAAGCTTCGCATAAAGCTTGCTCGTAAGTCGTCAATACTTCTCTCGGATGATTCGCATGCTCCTCTCGTGTTCTGAGTATACCAATATGTCGTCGATGAACACCACTACAAACTTATCCAGAACGCTCGAACACTCTGTTCATCAAATCCATGAAGCGTGGGGCATTTGTAAGCCCAAAGGCATTACCACGAACTCATAATGACCATACCGAGTTCGAATGCGGTTTAGAGATATCTTCCTCGCGAATTCTCAATGGTGATAACGACCTCGAGTCTATCTTAGAAAAGCGTTGTTGCTCCGCAATGGTCAAAAAGGTCATCAATACGAGGTAAAGGATAACGATTTTTGATGGTAATCTTGTTCAACTCCCGGTAATCGATGCACAACCTCATGCTACCATCCTTCTTCTTCACGAACAGTACAGGTGCTCCCCATGGTGACGTGTTGGGTCGTATATATCCCTTTTCTAGCTGTTCGTCCAGCTGAGTCTTCAACTTCTTAAGCTTTGCGGGCGCCATGCGATATGGGGCTTTTGAAACAGGTGCGGCCCCGGGCTCCAAATCGATGCAGAAATCTACCTCCCTGATTGGAGGCAAACCCGGAACCTCCTCTGGAAACACATCAGGGTACTCCCGCACTACCGGGATATTCTCAATCGCAAGCTCCTCCGCCTTGGTGTCGATTACGTTGCATAGAAATCCTTCACAGCCTTGACCCAACAATCTCTGGGCCTTAAGGGCGGAGATGATCCGCACACTCTGAAGATGCCTATCACTCCAATGCACTACCTTCTTTCCGTTTGGTCCCATTAAGGTCACCTTTTGCTTATAACAATCTATCTGGGCTCTATATTTTGCTAACCAGTCCATCCCCAAAATAACGTCGAACTCCATTAGGTCAAACATATAGAGGTCAGCCTCAAACTCCTGTCCTGCTATCACTATAGGGCATCCACCATATAACTCTCCACAACTAATGGTATCCCCGGTAGGTAGGGCTACCGATATAGGCTTACTATTCTCCGAGGGTTTCATCTTAGCCTTCTCTACTATAGCTCGCCCAATAAAAGAATGACTAGCACCAGAATCAAACAAAACAGATATAGTGTAGAGGTGGAGAGAGAAGGTACCCGTCACAACGTCTGCTTCATTCTCAGCCTCTTCTTTCCTCATTACGTATACTCGTCCTCCTCCGTTGCGCGGCGGTTGCTGTTGCGGACGAGGCGGGTTTGCTGGCCTCCCTCGGTTATTCTGATTTCCACCAGATCCACCTTGGTTTTGCTGTTGTGGCCTTTGGTTCCCATTATAGCCTCCCCGATTTTGATATGTTGTCTGCGGGGCTCTCCAATTCCCGTTGCCCCCATGGTTTCCATTATTTCCACTATTATTACCCCGAGTTACGTAAAGGGCATTGCACGATGTGATCTGAAGACTCCACATTTAAAGCATCCCCATGCGGCTCCCGATCTACAATTCCTAGCAAGATGGCTGTGTCGACTGGAAATCCTACAAATAGGAGCACAGGTTGGTCCACGTCCCGAAGATTGGTTGTTTTGCCAGTTGTTGGGGCGGAACCTCTTGTCCTGATAGGGTGGAGGTGGGTTAAAACGGGGTGGCTCTTACCTCTTTTGCCCCTATATGCCTAACCGGCGTTCCATGTCAGTCAGCACCCTTTCTCTGATGAGGCAACATTCAGCGTGTTACGGTAAGGCGTGAACTCCGTGGCGACATGCGATCACGAATCTTGCAATTGATCCATCCCGAAGCGGTCCATCCTTAGGCGCTCGGTGGCTACCAGCGGTCTGCAAACGAGATAGTTCGATGAACTTTGCGAGTAGGCAAGCACGCTAGTTTCCTCGCGCAGCGGTCATAAATTCCTTTTCTTTTGCCTTACGGAGAAATTGGGTAAAATCGATCCTTTAGCACAATCTTGAGCGGTTCCAATAAACCGGTTGATCTGATCTCCTTCATCTTGGCCCACCACAATCGGCTTCTTCCTTCGGTGGTAGCGTGAAGTCCACCCTTAACTCCTCCGGATAGTGTGTGGTGTCGAAAATCTTTTCAATTTCTCTAACCCAATCTTCAAAGACTTTGGGGTCAGCTACCCCTGTGTAAGTGGGCGGGTTGAAGCTATTAAACCTTTGGAGAAGAGCGGAGGGTCATCTTCCTCCTCCTCCTCCTTGTCGATCCACCACTTTCCTCAGTAGGTCCTCGTGCTTGCCGAGCATCTCAATCATTAGCATGCTAGCAAGGTCGTTCCCCGGAGTTTCTGTATTCGACCCTGGTACTAAATGAGCCAGGCGTTGGCGCAGATTCGATTCTGATTTGAGGCGTTGTTCGGTCACAGCTGGTGTACGCTCCCGAGTACCATGGTTAGGTTGAGTGCCGTTCACGTCCGACATCCTGATTCAAAGGGTCGATTTAGTCTATTTAAAGGGTTTCCAATCCATAGTTTCAACATTATACTAAAGGTAGCTACTTGGTCCGGTCTCCTCATAGGGTGCTAAACAATACGAAAACGCAATTCTATTTCACCAAGTAATCCCTTATATCAACAGTTTATTTCATGAATTCTCATCACATTTAGCAAGGCCACAAAACAATATTTCCATATACCAATGTAGTCATGTACAATACTTCCAAAAGAACAACAAGTCAATATTCAGATTATTTCACAGTTTAACAAAATATCAACATAACAACTATACATCAACACTCAACACATAGTAGCCATCCCACTCAGATGATCCTCCTGCATCGAGGGTTCTTCCTCGCTGAGACTGGAGTCCACTCAGGATCACTCGTCTCATCCCCTGAGCCCTCCTCGGGGTCTTCTCCTGTTTCCCGGTCCACCTCATCCTCCTCCTCGGGTGGAATATCATGCTCGGGCTCAGCCGGTGCAGTGCGCGTGACCCTTGAGGTTACCTCGGGCTCGAAACTCGGCGCCCCCTCTCGGGGGTCCTCCTCGGATCTTCTTGAGGTCATCCTCATGATCCTCGGTGCAGGGTGGGTTCACTGGACCTCTACTCGGCGCGTCCCAATCCGGCGATCTTAGAAAAGACCCCGGGATTCGATGCTCCGACTCCACCCGTACCTCGACACCAACAAGCGGGTGTGGGTACCTCTCCTCGAGCGAGGTGGCGGCAATGACAAGATGCATGGCCCCACCAGGGATCATCTCGTAAGGTGAGCAGGAAAGCGTTAGCCTGGGCTTCCTCGTTGTCACGCAAGCAGGAGTTCGGGACATCCTTGGTGTATCGTTCGATCTCATCGTAAAAGTTCAGCATGTGGGTTCCCAAATACCCACCAGGAGGAATGGGTGTGTAACGGTGGAAGCACGGCGTGGGGTGCTGGTGACAGTGTGTGCGTTGTGCCATCCTACAAGGTTAGAACGCATTACTCATAAAATACTGATGATATAATCAAAGAACATATTCAAGGAAAGCATGGAACCATTTTCCCCCATCCTACGCTCATCACTCCGAACTTAGCTTCCTAGGGTCCATCTAAACCTAAAGGACTCTGAGGAGCTACTAGGTCATGACCGAGCTCGATACCATTCTCAGAACGCCCGGAAATTCAATTATAGAAAGTCAAAGTCAAACTAACGTTAACAGACAAAACTTAGCGGAAGACTTCAAATTTAATTTGGGCGTCACTGCCGTATCCCCGAAGGAATACAAGGCGAGAAAGGAAAACACAACTGTCTGCTAACGGTAACTACTAACAACTCAAAACAAACTTTAAGAATTCATAACGAAACGATATAAAAGGTTCAAGGACTTCTAGACTCGTCGTCCTCACTTCTAACTCCGTCCCCAAGATTTAGATCTTCACCAAATCAAAACATTTTGAAAATGAGGGAAATCTCAATAATGTCTACCCCTAACGTTATAAGCGATTTAAAGTTCATTTCAATTCATTTTAGGGAGGATCAAAACAAAGCGTTTACAAACCTTTAACCCTTAAGCTTTTCCTCAACCCATTCAATCCATATTTTAATTTGCGGGCGGAATATCAAATCCCAAAAAGAGCATCGCCTACCAAAGGCATCATAACAACTATCCTATATCAGGAGTACAACCCTGATCTCCTGGCACATAACCCATACAGGCCTCGAATCCTGGTCTCGGGGTTATCACCCGCATAAATATTAGCCTCTCAACGGCATCAACCAACCGCCCACCAAGGCATCAAAACATCTGTCCTATATCAGGAGTACAACCCTGATCTCCTGGCACATAACCCATACAGGCCTCGAATCCTGGTCTCGGGGTTATCACCCGCACAAATATTAGCCTGTCAAAGGCATCAACACAACGACCCGCTTAAGGTTTCCACTTTGAATCATTTACACAGTATTCAACACTCAACTCACGACCCTCAAGTCAAACCATCCCAAGTTATCAAAACCATTATCAAAACTTTGAATAAAAGACCATCCAATTTCTCAACTCAAATAAATCAAGATCACAATCGAAACAAAAAGATTATCAAAACAGATGGTCGTATTTCCACAAAAGTCCCCTTTCGGGATGCAATTCACAAAATAGATTATAAAACATCAAACACGTTTAAAGAGCATCCCGGTGGGGATTAGAGCATAGACAATTACCTGATATACTTCACAGCACAGCAAAAGAAGAATACACTTGAGCTCACTAACGTCTCGCACTAACTCGGGCCTAGAATAAAAATAATTATCTAATCAAAACGCGTTCTAACGAAGTTAGAATTATCTATTAACTACCTAACCCATCCCCTAGGAACACTTAAGTTCCTAATATTTACGAAATTACACTTAACATCTCTAAGATAACACATAACATGATCACATATTATTTTCACTTAACAATTATTATAAAAAGAAGCAAGCAGAGGGCAGATTATAACGTTCACATAAAACGGGTCACAACTCGACTTCCCGACATCCTATGGGTCTGGTTCTGGACTTTTCAGAAACCTCAGGATGTCTACTAAAACTTCTATGTTGATGGTTAAGCCCAAATCAGTCCCGAAAGACCTC
Organism: Portulaca oleracea; assembly: GCA_029582165.1. Classification (NCBI taxonomy): domain Eukaryota; kingdom Viridiplantae; phylum Streptophyta; class Magnoliopsida; order Caryophyllales; family Portulacaceae; genus Portulaca; species Portulaca oleracea. The sequence continues at coordinate 42,912,589 of CM055874.1, forward strand.
AAAAACACCCGTCTTTCCCATTGGTCCAGATCTGACAGGTTCCGGTAAAACGGTTATAACTCGGGCTATACAATTCAAACGTTCGATCCGTAAAATTCCTATGGTTCCTAACATCTAAGGGAACCTCCAGTTCAAAGAGTTTGACCAAAAGGTAACTACACTAGTCGTGGCAACCCGATCTTTAGACACTAACAAAACTGTCCCGTTAACGGTAATCAATTAATTTGTTATTTCGGTTCTAACTTTTTACCAAACGGTCTCGGGGTTCTAATTTGGGCTCAAAACAGTAACTAGGGTCTAAGATAGGAAGTCCAACTCAACTTAGGTCCAACAATCAACCTTCCCATCATAAGAACCAAATTACAACACATGAATCAACTTTAATAATTTAATCTAATCCTCTGATCATGCATAAAATATCATACACTAACATGGCATACCTCATGTACATAAATTCTAAACTAACCTTGTACTAATCATGCATGAAATATTAAAGCTATCCTAAACATGAATTTCTTAACCAATAAACAAGAACCTTAAGAACATGTGAATAACCTATAAAGAACATATAAACATTTAAACTTCTAATCAAGAATCCTAAACAAACTAATTTCTTTTAAACAAGATTAACTCAAGAACCAAGAACTAATAAACATAAACTCAACCTAACTTATTTAGGCAAAATTAACATGGATTAAGCAAGAAAGAACCCTAAGAAATAATAGAACATGATATTTAACTTAATGAACAAGAAACCTAACTAACTTACAAGAATCAAGAAGACTTAGGTTTTCATGTACAAGAATCATAAAGAACTTAGTAACATTAAACTACTAATCAAGAACCTAGGGTTTTAATAACAAGAATCAACCTAATTTATTTAACAAACTTTAACAAGATTAATTCCTAGGAAACAATAAAAGACTTAACGATTAACCAACTAAACATTCAAGAAAATAACCTAAGTAATAAATTTCCAAGTTCGTACATACAATAATATTGTGGTTTAACGATTCATGTAAAAAAAATAACGAATATTAAAGAATCACTTTCAACCCTAATAATCAACTATTACAACCTAAATCTAATTACAATTAATAACATAAAATTACATATATCAAGTAAACAAATTACACATAACAATTAGGACAAAATTACACATAATTACAACAAGAAAATAATTACAATTAATTTTCCCTAATTACACAAAAAAATTACAGAATTTATAACAATAATAATTACAATTATATAAAACAAAATAATAATCATAAAACCAGAAAAGAAAAAGGAAAAAGAAAAGAAAAAGAAAGAAATAGAAATCAGATAGTTAGGGTTAGGGTTAGGTTTTAGGGTTTACGTAGAGTTGGTCTCGGTGGTTCTGGGCGCGGTGGCGGTGTGCGACGGTCGGAGGGAGTGCGTCGGAGTCGCAGGTGGCAGGCGTCGGCCGTGGGCTCGTCGGAGGGGGGTGGTTGACGGCAGCAACGACGGCAGTAGCAGCGTCGGTTTCGAGGGTTTTTCCTTCGACTGGGACGGCTCCGGCGACGTTGGGACGGCAGGGCAAGGGTCGCCTGGTGGTCAGGCAGTGACGGCGACACCAAAGGTCGCGGCGGCCGGCGATGATGGTGGCGGAACAAGCGGAGTTAGCGCAAGGAGAGAAAAGAGAGAAAAAGGGAAAGAAGAGAGAAGGCGCGGTGGTTACCGGCGATGCGTGAGTGGTTGCCTGCGGTGGTCGGGAGGCGACGCTGGCGATGGTGACGGTGGTCGTCGTCCGGTGGTGGCGGCTGGTTTGCGTCGGTCGAGCAGAGGGAGGGGGAAAGAGAAAGTGAAACAGAGGGAGAGAGAGGGTCGGTTGCGGTGGTGGTTCCGGCGAGGTCATGCACAGTGGTGGTGGCGCGGCCGAGGAGAGCAGGGAGGGAGAGAGGGGTTGAGAGCTAGGGTTTGGTTTAGGGAGTTTAGGGTTTTTAGGGTTTTGAGAGAGGGAAAAGGGTTTATATATTATACCCATAATTAGGCCCACTAATCCTATTCCTAACCCAACCCATTTAACACAATTAAAACTGATTTTACTAAAAACCTAACAATTCTAATAATAGTAATAATAATATTAATTTTAATAATCATATAATTACATAACAAATAATATTCACGTAATTATTCACATAATAATATTAACCAGCATAAATTACTAATCTACCCTTGTTAGTCCTTCAACGGTCCTACGAGCTCAAGCGTTAGCATAAATAAACACATTACGAACAACAGTAAATAACGAAGTCAAACCTATTCTATTAACGACGTCACGGTCAACATCGTTGGATTTTTCGGGGTTTTACATCATTACCTTCTTAAAAGAAGTTTCGTCCTCGAAACTTAAACTTAAACTTAACCCTAATGGTCCGGTAAGGAAAACTAACGGTTTCATTCCTCCTAAAATCGAGGTTTTACAACATTACCTTCTTAAAAGAAGTTTCGTCCCCGAAACTTGACGCGCCTTAGGCTTGGAACAAGTGAGGGTACTTCTTCCTCATTTCGTCTTCTGTTTCCCAGGTTGCCTCTGTTGTAGTATGATTCGCCCATCGCATTACTTTTACCAAGGGAACTACTTTCCTCCTAAGTCGCTTTCTCTACGGTCCAATATTTCTAGTGGCTGCTCTTCATAGCTCATATCTTCTTGCAGCTGAAGCGTCTCGGGATCAATCACATGGGTCGGGTCCGGAACATATTTCCTGAGTTGTGACACATGGAAGACATTGTGCACTCTGGGGAGTTCTCCCGGCAGCTGTAACTTGTATGCGACTTCCCCGATGCGTTCCAAAATTGGGTATGGCCCGATAAACCTTGGGGTCAACTTCCCCGACTGGCCGAATCTCATAACCCCCTTCGTAGGTGAGACTCGCAAAAACACGTATTCCCCTACTTCAAACTCTAGAGGTCTTCTCCTTTTGTCAGCATAACTCTTTTGTCGACTTTGTGCTGCCTTCATCTTGTCTTGGATGATTCGAACCTTCTGAGTAGTGGCCTGTATTAGGTCCGGTCCAATCGTTAGAGCTTCATCGATGTCTTGCCAACATAGGGGAGTTCTACATCTCCTTCCATACAAAGCTTCGAAGGGTGACATTCCTATGCTAGTATGGTAGCTGTTGTTGTATGAGAACTCAATGAGAGTCAACTCGTCATCCCACGAGTCTTTGAAATCTAACGCGCATGCTCGCAACATGTCTTCGAGGGTTTGGATGGTCCTCTCTGTCTGCCCATCTGTAGCTGGGTGAAAAGCGGTGCTGAACTTGAGCTTTGTGCCAAACGCTTCTTGTAACTTTTTCCAAAACGGTCGAATCGGTATCTCTGCGAGACTATAGAATCGGGTACTTCAAACTCGATGGTCTGAATATCTAGCTGCACTCCATACGATAATGCCTCCAAATCTTAAGCGCAAAACCACTGCCGCTAACTCTCGGATCATGAGTGGGGTAATTCTTCTCATGCGTCTTCAGTTGCCTGGATGCATATGCAATTACCTTCCCATCCTGCATGAGCACACAACCTAATCCACCATGTGATGCGTCACTGTAGATAACAAAACCTTCGTTCCCTTGTGGTAAGGGAAGAATAGGGGCCGAGGTAAGCCTCTTCTTCAGCTCCTGGAATGCTTGCTCGCATTTTTCCGACCATGCGAACTTTATTGACTTCCGAGTCAAATTGGTCAACGGGGTGGCGATTTTCGAGAAATCTTGCACGAACTTCCTATAATACCCTGCCAAACCCAGAAAACTCCTAATTTCCGTGGCATTCTTCGGTGTCGGCCACTTGGTAATGGCCTTCACCTTTTGAGGGTCTACTGCCACTCCTTCCTTAGACACCACATGTCCTAAGAACGCTACTTGTTCCAACCAAAACTCACACTTCTTAAGCTTCGCATAAAGCTTGTTGCTCCGTAGAGTCGTCAATACTTCTCTCAGATGATTCGCATGCTCCTCTCGTGTTCCTGAGTATACCAATATGTCGTCGATGAACACCACTACAAACTTATCCAGGAACGGCTCGAACACTCTGTTCATCAAATCCATGAAGGCGGCTGGGGCATTTGTAAGCCCAAAAGGCATTACCACGAACTCATAATGACCATACCGAGTTCGGAATGCGGTTTTAGAGATATCTTCCTCGCGAATTCTCAACTGGTGATAACCTGACCTCAGGTCTATCTTAGAAAACGTTGTTGCTCCTCGCAACTGGTCAAAAAGGTCATCAATACGAGGTAAAGGATAACGATTTTTGATGGTAATCTTGTTCAACTCCCGGTAATCGATGCACAACCTCATGCTACCATCCTTCTTCTTCACGAACAGTACAGGTGCTCCCCATGGTGACGTGTTGGGTCGTATATATCCCTTTTCTAGCTGTTCGTCCAGCTGAGTCTTCAACTTCTTAAGCTTTGCGGGCGCCATGCGATATGGGGCTTTTGAAACAGGTGCGGCCCCGGGCTCCAAATCGATGCAGAAATCTACCTCCCTGATTGGAGGCAAACCCGGAACCTCCTCTGGAAACACATCAGGGTACTCCCGCACTACCGGGATATTCTCAATCGCAAGCTCCTCCGCCTTGGTGTCGATTACGTTGCATAGAAATCCTTCACAGCCTTGACCCAACAATCTCTGGGCCTTAAGGGCGGAGATGATCCGCACACTCTGAAGATGCCTATCACTCCAATGCACTACCTTCTTTCCGTTTGGTCCCATTAAGGTCACCTTTTGCTTATAACAATCTATCTGGGCTCTATATTTTGCTAACCAGTCCATCCCCAAAATAACGTCGAACTCCATTAGGTCAAACATATAGAGGTTAGCCTCAAACTCCTGTCCTGCTATCACTATAGGGCATCCACCATATAACTCTCCACAACTAATGGTATCCCCGGTAGGTAGGGCTACCGATATAGGCTTACTATTCTCCGAGGGTTTCATCTTAGCCTTCTCTACTATAGCTCGCCCAATAAAAGAATGACTAGCACCAGAATCAAACAAAACAGATATAGTGTAGAGGTGGAGAGAGAAGGTACCCGTCACAACGTCTGCTTCATTCTCAGCCTCTTCTTTCCTCATTACGTATACTGCCCCTCTCCTCATTGGCGTTGTGCCATGACGAGGCGGGTTTCTTGGCCTCCCTGCTATTCCGATTTCCACCAGATCCACCTTGGTTTCTTGTGTGGCCTTTGGTTCCCATTATAGCCTCCCGATTTTGATATGTTGTCTCATGGCTCTCCAATTCCCGTTGCCCCCATGGTTTCCATTATTTCCACTATTATTACCCCCTGAGTTCTGTAAAGGGCATTGCCTGATGTGATGCTGAAGACTCCCACATTTAAAGCATCCCCCCTGTGCGGCTCCTGATCTACAATTCCTAGCAAGATGGCCAGGTCGACCAGAAATCCTACAAATAGGAGCCTGGGTTGGTCCACGTCCCGAAGATTGGTTGTTTTGCCAGTTGTTGGGGCGGAACCTCTTTTCCTGATAGGGTTGAGGTGGGTTAAAACGGGGTGGCTCTTTCCTCTTTTGCCCCTATATGCCTAACCGGCGTTCCATGTCATTCATCACCCTTTCTACAGTGAGGGCAACATTCAGCATGTTCTGGTAAGACGTGAACTCCCGTGACGACATGCGATCCTGAATCTTGCAATTCAGTCCATCCCAGAAGCGGTCCATCCTTAGCTGCTCAGTGGCTACCAAAGCAGATGCAAAACGAGATAGTTCAGTGAACTTTGCAGAGTAGGCAAGCACGCTAGTTTCCCCTTGGCGCAGATTCATAAATTCCTTTTCTTTTGCCTTCTGGAGGGAAATTGGGTAAAATCGATCCTTTAGCACAATCTTGCCCAATAAACCCTGTTCACCCGATCTCCTTCATATCGCCACCATAAATCGGCTTCTTCCTTCAGGTGGTAAGCAGCAAAGTCCACCCTTAACTCCTCCGGATAGTGTGTGGTGTCGAAAATCTTTTCAATTTCTCTAACCCAATCTTCAAAGACTTTGGGGTCAGCTACCCCTGTGTAAGTGGGCGGGTTGAAGCTATTAAACCTTTGGAGAAGAGCGGAGGGGTCATCTTCCCTCCCTCCTCCTTGTCGATCCACCACTTTCCTCAGTAGGTCCTCGTGCTTGCCGAGCATCTCAATCATTAGCATGCTAGCAAGGTCGTTCCCCGGAGTTGCTGTATTCGACCCTGGTACTAAATGAGCCAGGCGTTGGCGCAGTTCAGTTACAGTTTGAGGGCGTTGTTCGGTCACAGCTGGTGTACGCTCCCGAGTACCATGGTTAGGTTGAGTGCCGTTCACGTCCGACATCCTGATTCAAAGGGTCGATTTAGTCTATTTAAAGGGTTTCCAATCCATAGTTTCAACATTATACTAAAGGTAGCTACTTGGTCCGGTCTCCTCATAGGGTGCTAAACAATACGAAAACGCAATTCTATTTCACCAAGTAATCCCTTATATCAACAGTTTATTTCATGAATTCTCATCACATTTAGCAAGGCCACAAAACAATATTTCCATATACCAATGTAGTCATGTACAATACTTCCAAAAGAACAACAAGTCAATATTCAGATTATTTCACAGTTTAACAAAATATCAACATAACAACTATACATCAACACTCAACACATAGTAGCCATCCCACTCAGATGATCCTCCTGCATCGAGGGTTCTTCCTCGCCGAGACCGAGTCCACTCAGATCACTCGTCTCATCCCCGAGCCCTCCTGGGTCTTCTCCTGCTTCGGCCCACCTCATCCTCCTCCTCGGGTGGAATATCATGCTCGGGCTCAACGGGTGTGCGTGACCCTCGAGGTTACCTCGGGCTCGTAAACTGGCGCCGTCCCTACGGGGTCCTCCTCCGGATCTTCTTCGAGGTCATCCTCATGATCCTCACCGTGCAGGGCCGGGTTCACCGACCTCTCTACTGGCCAAGATCCCAATCCGGCGATCTTAGAAAAGACCCGGATTCGATGCTCGACTCCACCCGGCACCTCGACACCAACAAAGACGGGTGTGGTACCTCTCCTCGGAAGCGAGGTGGCGGAATGACAAGATCTGATATGGCCCCACCAGGATCATCTCGTAAGGTGAGCAGAAAGCGTTAGCTGGGCTTCCTCGTCACGCAAGGAGTTCGGGACATCCTTGGTGTATCGTTCGATCTCATCGTAAAAGTTCGGCATGTGGGTTCCCAAATACCCACCGGGAGGAATGGGTGTAACGGTGGAAGCACGGCGTGGTGCCGTGACAGTGCAGCGTTGTGCCATCCTACAAGGTTAGAACGCATTACTCATAAAATACTGATGATATAATCAAAGAACATATTCAAGGAAAGCATGGAACCATTTTCCCCCATCCTACGCTCATCACTCCGAACTTAGCTTCCTAGGGTCCATCTAAACCTAAAGGACTCTGAGGAGCTACTAGGTCGCAACCCAGAGCTCTGATACCATTCTCAGAACGCCCGGAAATTCAATTATAGAAAGTCAAAGTCAAACTAACGTTAACAGACAAAACTTAGCGGAAGACTTCAAATTTAATTTGGGCGTCACTGCCGTATCCCCGAAGGAATACAAGGCGAGAAAGGAAAACACAACTGTCTGCTAACGGTAACTACTAACAACTCAAAACAAACTTTAAGAATTCATAACGAAACGATATAAAAGGTTCAAGGACTTCTAGACTCGTCGTCCTCACTTCTAACTCCCGTCCCCAGCATTTAGATCTTCACCTGAAATCAAAACATTTCAGAAAATGAGGGGGAAATCTCAATAATGTCTACCCCTAACGTTATAAACAGTTAAAGTTCATTTCAATTCATTTTAGGGGGAGGGATCAAAACAAACGTTTTACAAACCTTTAACCCTTAACTGTTTTCCTCAACCCATTCAATCCATATTTTAATTTGCGGGCGGAATATCAAATCCCAAAAAGAGCATCGCCTACCAAAGGCATCATAACAACTATCCTATATCAGGAGTACAACCCTGATCTCCTGGCACATAACCCATACAGGCCTCGAATCCTGGTCTCGGGGTTATCACCCGCATAAATATTAGCCTCTCAACGGCATCAACCAACCGCCCACCAAGGGCATCAAAACATCTGTCCTATATCAGGAGTACAACCCTGATCTCCTGGTACATAACCCATACAGGCCTCGAATCCTGGTCTCGGGGTTATCACCCGCACAAATATTAGCCTGTCAAAGGCATCAACACAACGACCCGCTTAAGGTTTCCACTTTGAATCATTTACACAGTATTCAACACTCAACTCACGACCCTCAAGTCAAACCATCCCAAGTTATCAAAACCATTATCAAAACTTCGAATAAAAGACCATCCAATTTCTCAACTCAAATAAATCAAGATCACAATCGAAACAAAAAGATTATCAAAACAGATGGTCGTATTTCCACAAAAGTCCCCTTTCGGGATGCAATTCACAAAATAGATTATAAAACATCAAACACGTTTAAAGAGCATCCCGGTGGGGATTAGAGCATAGACAATTACCTGATATACTTCACAGCACAGCAAAAGAAGAATACACTTGAGCTCACTAACGTCTCGCACTAACTCGGGCCTAGAATAAAAATAATTATCTAATCAAAACGCGTTCTAACGAAGTTAGAATTATCTATTAACTACCTAACCCATCCCCTAGGAACACTTAGGTTCCTAACATTTACGAAATTACACTTAACATCTCTAAGATAACACATAACATGATCACATATTATTTTCACTTAACAATTATTATAAAAAGAAGCAAGCAGAGGGCAGATTATAACGTTCACATAAAACGGGTCACAACTCGACTTCCCGACATCCTATGGGTCTGGTTCTGGACTTTTCAGAAACCTCAGGATGTCTACTAAAACTTCTATGTTTATGGTTAAGCCCAACTCAGTCCCGAAGGACCTCAAAAACACCCGTCTTTCCCATTGGTCCAGATCTGACAGGTTCCGGTAAAACGGTTATAACTCGGGCTATACAATTCAAACGTTCGATCCGTAAAATTCCTATGGTTCCTAACATCTAAGGGAACCTCCAGTTCAAAGGGTTTGACCAAAAGGTAACTACACTGGTCGTGGCAACCCGATCTTTAGACACTAACAAAACTGTCCCGTTAACGGTAATCAATTAATTTGTTATTTCGGTTCTAACTTTTTACCAAACGGTCTCGGGGTTCTAATTTGGGCTCAAAACAGTAACTAGGGTCTAAGATAGGAAGTCCAACTCAACTTAGGTCCAACAATCAACCTTCCCATCATAAGAACCAAATTACAACACATGAAACAACTTTAATAATTTAATCTAATCCTACAATCATGCATAAAATATCATACACTAACATGGCATACCTCATGTACATAAATTCTAAACTAACCTTGTACTAATCATGCATGAAATATTAACGCTATCCTAAACATGAATTTCTTAACCAATAAACAAGAACCTTAAGAACATGTGAATAACCTATAAAGAACATATAAACATTTAAACTTCTAATCAAGAATCCTAAACAAACTAATTTCTTTTAAACAAGATTAACTCAAGAACCAAGAACTAATAAACATAAACTCAACCTAACTTATTTAGGCAAAATTAACATGGATTAAGCAAGAAAGAACCCTAAGAAATAATAGAACATGATATTTAACTTAATGAACAAGAAACCTAACTAACTTACAAGAATCAAGAAGACTTAGGTTTTCATGTACAAGAATCATAAAGAACTTAGTAACATTAAACTACTAATCAAGAACCTAGGGTTTTAATAACAAGAATCAACCTAATTTATTTAACAAACTTTAACAAGATTAATTCCTAGGAAACAATAAAAGACTTAACGATTAACCAACTAAACATTCAAGAAAATAACCTAAGTAATAAATTTCCAAGTTCGTACATACAATAATATTGTGGTTTAACGATTCATGTAAAAAAAATAACGAATATTAAAGAATCACTTTCAACCCTAATAATCAACTATTACAACCTAAATCTAATTACAATTAATAACATAAAATTACATATATCAAGTAAACAAATTACACATAACAATTAGGACAAAATTACACATAATTACAACAAGAAAATAATTACAATTAATTTTCCCTAATTACACAAAAAAATTACAGAATTTATAACAATAATAATTACAATTATATAAAACAAAATAATAATCATAAAACCAGAAAAGAAAAAGGAAAAAGAAAAGAAAAAGAAAGAAATAGAAATCAGATAGTTAGGGTTAGGGTTAGGTTTTAGGGTTTACGTAGAGTTGGTCTCGGTGGCGGTGTGCGATTCGGAGGAGTGCGTCGAGTCGCAGTGGCGGCGTCGTGGGCTCGTCGGAGGGGGGTGGTTGACGGCAGCAACGACGGCAGTAGCAGCGTCGGTTTCGAGGGTTCTTCCTTCGACTGGGACAGATCCGGCGACGTCGGGACGGCAGGGCAAGGGTCGCCTGGTGGTCAGGCAGTGACGGCGACACCAAAGGTCGCGGCGGCCGGCGATGATGGTGGCGGAACAAGCGGAGTTAGCGCAAGGAGAGAAAAGAGAGAAAAAGGGAAAGAAGAGAGAAGGCGCGGTGGTTACCGGCGATGCGTGAGTGGTTGCCTGCGGTGGTCGGGAGGCGACGCTGGCGATGGTGACGGTGGTCGTCGTCCGGTGGTGGCGGCTGGTTTGCGTCGGTCGAGCAGAGGGAGGGGGAAAGAGAAAGTGAAACAGAGGGAGAGAGAGGGTCGGTTGCGGTGGTGGTTCCGGCGAGGCTGCGGCGGTTGCCTGGTGGTGGTGGCGCGGCTGGCCGAGGGGAGAGCAGGGAGGGAGAGAGGGGTTGAGAGCTAGGGTTTGGTTTAGGGAGTTTAGGGTTTTTAGGGTTTTGAGAGAGGGAAAAGGGTTTATATATTATACCCATAATTAGGCCCACTAATCCTATTCCTAACCCAACCCATTTAACACAATTAAAACTGATTTTACTAAAAACCTAATAATTCTAATAATAGTAATAATAATATTAATTTTAATAATCATATAATCACATAATAAATAATATTCACGTAATTATTCACATAATAATATTAACCAGCATAAATTACTAATCTACCCTTGTTAGTCCCTCAACGGTCCTACGAGCTCAAGCGTTAGCATAAATAAACACATTACGAACAACAGTAAATAACGAAGTCAAACCTATTCTATTAACGACGTCACGGTCAACATCGTTGGATTTTTCGGGGTTTTACAATAAGTCTTAATATGACTTTAATCTAAGTATATATATCAATATACGCATACTAGTTTACGCTAAGAAATAACCATCTTGAAGTATGAAAGTTTAAGTGTATAATTTCTAATGTTCTTTTTTTTTAATGCACAAATTAGACTATCATACACAATGGTTCATGGAGTATCTACTTAGATCTTTCACATGCATAATTTATTAATTGAAGAATTTTTTATAGTAAATTAAAAAATTTATGTATATTGATGAATTTTACAATTATATTGACAAATTTAAGATGAATTTGATATTAAATACTGATATTTTTTACATTTCACCTCTTAATAGGACAAGCTAGTACAAGTGTACAACACAATAAGGTTTGAGTTAAGGATGGCAAAAATTTGACTGATTCGAATGACCGAATTTGGTCAACCTGAAAAAACCGGGTTCCGGATATGAATTTTTGACCGAGTTTAAAATTCGGTCATTCGGTCATGACCTAATTTAAATTCGGTTCGAGTTCAGGTTTTGGTGTTCACATTCGGGTTGACTGAATTTTGGTTCAAAATTAGATTCGGTCAATCTAGGTTCGGGTTGACCGAATCCAATTATGAAGATAGTTAACAACTTAGTAAAGATGCTCAAATTTTGTATTCGGTCAAGTTCGGTCAAATGGCCATATTTGGTCTAAAAATCTGATATTCAGTTAATTTTTAGTTTAGACAAAAAATTAAATTCGGTCATTCGTGTTCGTGTTCGGGTCTGGTCATTTTGCTCGAATTAAAATTCGGTCAGAGTCCGCGTTTGGAGTTTTTGACCGAATACCCGAATTGACTGAGTCCGATAAGATCCGGATCCAAATTTTTGCCATCCCAAGTGTGAGTCATGGAAACAACCTCTTACAAATATACAAATTAAGGCTTACCTATATTACAACTTTACAGAGAGACTATTTCCCAAACCCCGCTTGTGAGGACTAGGCAAACTTTGTGCACGGGGCCTTCGTTTAGTTTGACATTGAAAGCGCATGGACGACAATAATCGGTCTAACTTGAAGAACCTTTGAACATACAAGAAAAGTATGTTTTTAAGGGAAAAAAGAATTTGACCAAAATACAAAAAGGGAAAAAACACTAATATATGTAAATTAAAAGGAATATAATAATTTAGCGGTCTTCGTAATTCACACAGGAAAGAAGACTAAAGACCTGACAAGGATATGATGTATTAGGTTACGTGTATATATCAAAGTTGCCAGCCTTAACATCGTCAAAGTTTAGCAGCGGTGGAGACCAATGGGCAACCACCATTGGCAATTAGGTTTAGTGACACCAAATCCAATTACATGCTTGAACAACAAATACACGAGTGCAAGTTCTTTGTATTCACCGTTCTTATTGGATGAAAGTCAATTTAATTACTTGATTCTTTCTCCAGTTTTCTTCCTTGCCTTTTTCTTTTGGTCAATCTAATTGGTTCTACGGTCTTAACTCTTAAGGTGGATACCATGTTGCCTTTAATCATAACGACTTCATGAAAAATCACGTTAGAAGATGATTATTTCAAAAAAAAATTATTGAGAGGTACTTAATATTTAGGGAAATTATTTTTAGGTATCTTAACTTTTTAAAATTCAGTTTGAGGTATCTTTAATTTTTGGCTTGGTAATTATTGATGTTTTTCCGGTCATTAATTTTATTAAGTAACCGAAATATCTTTATCTTCAAAGGTATTTCTTCGAAAATGGAAGAATAAAAGTATTTCGGTCACTTAACGAAATTGATGACCAGAAAAAACACCTAATAATTACTAACAAAAAAATTAACGGTACTTCAAACTAAGTTTTAAAAAGTTAAGGTACCTAAAAATAGTTTCCCGAATTATTGGGTACCTCCGAGTAAATTTTTGTGATTATTCTGCACTTAATTAATGGTATATCATGCAAAAATTTTTATCCTCAAATATTTGTGGTGGTGTTAACAAGTCAATTCATTTATGGATTAGTGGTGCTATGCTTTATCTAATCATGGTGGGGTTGTAGTTCTTGATGGTGGAAACCTCCATTGTCAAGTTCATATCAAGTGTCCAAGCTCCAGAGAAGTTTCCGGGTTCAAGTTGTTTATCCCTCTCAACTAAAGTTATTCTTTCGCACCATGTCATGCACTTAAACTACATAAGGAGGGCAGTGCTATCATAGTCTCCAGGATCCAGTCTCTCCACTGTTCTTGCATCTATCATAGTTTTGGAAAAGGAAGACTATGTCAGGGCAGTGCTTTTAGCTCCAAAATTAGAGCGCTTCAATAACATGAGGAGGGCTCGTCTCACTGTAGTTCCACCATATCAACTTCATTGGTCTAGGTAGGACTTGTCCTTACGAGTCTCTACCTCTAGTTCATCGGATTCATTTCCCAGTGCAATCGATCTCATCTTCCTCTACCCCTGCTTGGTACCTCGCGTATCGTCACCTTTCCTCTTATACATCCCATCAACCATCATTGCTACTGTTAGATTTCCTTCTTTATTGGATAATGCATTTTCATCTGGCTATCGCTGTTTATCCAGTTGGATCACACTAGGTTCAAGTCTTGCGCAACTACCCTGGCCTCTTCTCTAAGCTCGAGTATCCTCTTCCTCTCCTTCACCCAATCCTCTTCGTCCCCCTCTTTTCTTCCTCTTTTTATCGGTAAACCATTGAACTCAATCAAACCATGCCCATAGATTATGTCTTTTTCATCCATCCTCGGTTTATTTCCGTTCTATGGTTTGAAGACACGTGCAATAATGCCACATTTGTAGTAGTAGTCTAGAATTTTGACGTACTTGACCAACGCCCTCTACAGAACTACATCGGTTCTGACTGTAGTCCTTTTCAAATAAGCTTGGTGATATCAACATCAACCCTAATTTTTGGATATGCTAAAATATCATCCTCGTCAACTTTCACATACTTCCGTAGATACTCCACAAAGTCATGGGTTTTTCCTTCATCGGCAAGTCAACCACTTTAATCCAGAACTTGGCGATGTTGAACGCAACTTTTGATAGTTGTTCATTTCTTGCTTGATGAGTAGAACGATGGAATTAAGGATTGCTCATCGGTCCCGAACTGAACCGAATTGGACTTGACTGAATAGATCGAGGACCGAATTAGTGGACTAAGCTGGACCGAGGACTGGACCGAAAAAAGTTCGGTCTGGGACTGGGCCGACGGAACTTTATTCGGTCCAATCCTCGGTCCAGTCCGGACTGGACTATACATAAAGAAACCTTATAATTTTAGTAATTTTAATCCTTCAGTTCGGTTCATGGGCTGGACCGAGGACCGAACATCAAAATTTCCTGGACCGAGGACTGGACCGAATTTCTTTCGGTCCATTCGGTCCAGTCCTCGGTCCAGTCCGATCCAATCCCTTTTTCGGTCCGGACTGAACTATAAACATCCCTAATGGAATTTTCAAAAGTCCAAGGCCCTTCATTCATCACACATCTCTACTAGACTCATAGAAAAATTAGAAGGAGAATAGGTTCTTCCCTAATTCTTTTGCCACAACACCTTGACAGTGTATGCAAATACTCTGCGTGGTTGCCATAAAAGCATCCACATTAAATTTACTGTACATATGAAGTTTACGAAGAAGGCATAAGGCAATCAGATCTATTGTTCTATTTTAAATTCATTAGGGTTTCAAAATCGACTTTATATCTCTTTTTTAATAGTCAGATCGAGCCTTTTTAATCATTGTTCTCACTTTGACGTCATAGAAACCCTAAAGTTCCCTGTCCCTCTGATATACTAGACTTGAGATATAGTCTAGAAAGATCAAACTCAACTCCTCACCTTCAGAGTGATGAAAACCCATCAATATATCCTACATAAACAGAATGAGCGGCACCTCACAACTATAACAAGCTTTGGTATATATAGACGACGGTGAAAGTGATAACAGTTAGTTGCTATAGCAAAATGATAAACATCTTGACGCCATCTTTCATTTCTTTTAAATCACTAATAAAGTTAAATGTAAGTGTATTTAAATAATTCTAAAGGTATGTTTCATTATTTTTAGGGTTACTACAATATATAAATAATTTAAAAATAATTATTTATTTATATTTATTTCATAAATATAAAACTACATATAAAATGTGCATTTTCTACTATGATTGATAAAATTAGCCTATTATTATACTTTTTGACCTAGCTAATATGTATTATATTATTATAATTGATAAATAAATATACATAATTATTAAAGAAAATATTAATAAAAATTTAAAAAATGTGAGATATAAACAATTCAAGATGGTTAAGAATTATCTTGAGTTAAGATGGTTATCATGGTCCGTTGCTATATAAGGTTTACTAAAGTGGGGGAAAAAGTTCCTATTACTTAAACCTTTCATAATAGATATAACAATTAAAATTCAGTTGATCTTGTCAAATTAAAATATTTAAAAATATTACATTGCAAAAAATTTTTAAATTCCTACATGGATTTACCATATCAAACCAAAAAGGTGGCTTGACCTAGCCACACAAAAGCAATTTCTTTGGCTTGTGAGGTATCTTCATCTAATTTACGCAATTCCATTGGGATAGTCATGTATTTTTTTTTTAACACCAACTCATATATTGTTGAAGATGTCCCTCTTTGCCCAATTCTTTTGGTAAACCAACGACAAATTTTACATTAATTAAGAAAACAATGTTATGTATCGTTCTTTTCTTGAAGCAGAATACTCCCTCCATTTTCTCTTATAACATTTGTAAGGTATTTGTGTTAAAATTTTTTAATATTAAAATTTTAATTTATATAATAATTATTCATATAAAATTAATGTCACTAAATTTATAATAAAAGGTTATTTTTAAAAGAAATTTCTAAAATGTAAAAACTCAATTACAAACAAATGGATAGAGTAAGTATTACTGAATAATGGGAAATGGGTCATAAATGATATTTGAAATCAAATACATGCGAAATGCGTGACGTACCCAAGGAGAATGTCAGCAAGTACGTCAACGTAAAATTTTTATTTCATTTTGTCTTTAAGGATTAATAAGTCAAGTAACCACAAGGTTGATGAATGTATGAGCAATATGAGATTATGACTATATTCAGGCAACCGCGTTTGTACATACATAAAAAGTACGTAAATTCATGTAACATTTTTGACCTAAAATAATCGAGCAACATACACTATAATATGTTGCCGCCTCAGAAATATATGCTTTTTCAGAACAAACAATGAATATATTTTAATACTTCCAGGTTTCTTCCTTCTTTTTTTTTTTTTTCTTTTGTTTTTGCCAGGGAAGGTGGAGGTGGTCAGTAGTCACCAAAGTGTTCGACTATCTTCTATTTTATATGACTACATGCAGACAATTTTTTGTCATCTAGTTATGGATAATAAAAAGGATAATTACGATCTTAGTCATGCTTGTTGCCCTAATCAAAGAATCCTAAAAACTAAAAACATTACGTGAGGTGTACAATTCGTATGACATGAGGTATTTGAAAAAATGGTAAGTTTAATAGTGCTATTTGAAATTTAATTGATTTCCATACATATGGTATTCTTCTTTTATACACAAAAAACATTGGAAGGTATTAGTCCAATATTTTTGTGTAGTAAAAAAAGTAAAACCAACCAACAAACCAATATATATATATATATATATATATATATATATATATATATATATATATATATATATATATATATGACTTTCTTTATTTGCTGGGATAATGGGATGCTTTACAATAAAATTTACAAGTAAGCCAATATACCATTTCAGCAGCTTATTTTTATTTGTTGGGCTCTCATACTCTTGTTGAATGGCATGATATTGTGTGGAACAAGCTTAGCGTGCCCAAATTTTCCTTTATTGCGTAGCTATGCTTGTTGGGTAGGTTGTTTACCTTGGACAGAATGAAGAAATTTGGCTATTACTTGGCCAACAGATGTGTTCTATGTGAAAAAAAGGAAGAATCCCATTATCACTTGTTTGAAGAATGTGTGTTTAGCACATCAATTTGGAAAAATGCACTGGACTTGTTGAACTGGCTCTATTGTTCTTGGAAGGACATTTTGGAGCATATTCGAGTTGGGGGTTGGTCTAAAAGGCGGATGAATCAATTGTATTTGCTCTTCACAGCATTTATCTACTATATTTGGTTTGAAAGAAATAGTAGAATCTTTACGAACATTGTTCATTTCGATTCTATAATTTGTGAATTTATAGTTACGGATGTTCAAAGTAGATTGAGGGGAGATAGAGTATAGTTAATTAGTTTGTTCTTAATTGGTTCTTTTGGGCAATTTTGTTGTGAGCCCCTCTAGGTATGCCTAGAGTAGTTTTGTAAACTTGCTTTGTTAATGGAATCATCTATCCGATTTTTTCAAAAAAAATATATATATAACTTTTTTTTTCTATTTTTTTGGTTGAGAAAACGTAAATAATAAATGTTGCAAATTTTTTCTTTTTTTTTCTGGAAAAAAAAGATGCAATTAAAATTTAAAACAGAGCGATTTCCAATTACACACTTATCAATCCGTAGCTCTGGAGAAAACAATGCAGAACATGATGTTCATTTTCTATAACGTGATGTTCATTACCTTATCACATGATATATGTTCCTTTTCTTATAACATGAAGTTCATATTATCATATACCATGATGTTTATTTCTCTTATAACATTTTCTTATAAGAGAAATGACTATCATGATATATGGTAATGGACATCACGTTAACTATTAGAGAAAAAAAACATCATGTTATACTCTAATGAACATCATATACCATGATGTTGATTTTCTTATGAGAGAAATGAATATCAAGTTATCTGGTACTAAACATCATCAGGGATGAAGCCAGTAATTAATGTCAAGGGGGCAAATTATTAATTTAAAAAATTTTATAATAAATTTTAACACTTAGAAAAAGTTTGGGAATTACAAAATTTTCAAAAGTACAATAGAATTGTTATGTAGGAACAATTTAAGTTGATATAGTTTTACAAAAAAAAAAAAAATCAACATTTTAAATAATTTGTACTTGAATCATAATAAAAATATTTGATGAAATTATATAGCGTATATAGTTATCATAGAAAACGGTTAAAAATAAAATAATTATAACAACAACAACAATATAATAATAATAATAATAATAATAATAATAATGTGAAACAACAAATTATAGAAGCAAAAATACAAGATAATACAATATATATGGTAACCTTTGATTTCGTTTACACTTTACAGTAAATAAAAAAAATAACACTTAGTGTAACAATAAAGATTTGAACATGAGATCTCAAGGTTGACAGAATATAGGAATGACCAATTCTACCAATAACACATCTTGTATTAATATGTATAGAACATAATTAAAAGACAATTTTCTCTTTGTAGGGGGAAGGGGGCAATTGCCCCCTTTTGCCCCAATGACCCTTTGTCCATGAACATCATGTTATAAGAGAATGAACATCACGTTATAAGAGATTAATGCATTGTTTTATCCAGAGTATGTTGGATAATTACTTGTCCGTGCACGCTTAATAAGCGTGATGAGTTGCTCCATGCACGCTTAATAAACATGACAAATTTCTTTTGGTCCCGTTTAATAAGCGTGGTATACATTTCCTTTCCATATTTAACAATTCGCGACAATGGTCCGCGGCCACGCTTATATATAGGCGTGGCTGGAAGCTGTTTTAAGCGTGGAAGGAGGACCCTTTTTTGGTAGTGACATACTGACATGTATGCTCATGAAGTTAACAAATGCATACATGCTCATAGAATGAAATCGTAACTCATATTCACGAAATTATAAATATATGTCAATACATGTAGTCAAATTGCAAGTATATTTATGATTAAGAAACAAAAATTATATGCTCAAAACATTATACATGCACTACTAAAGTTATGTACTTATGCTTATAAAACTATATACATTTTGCTCATAAAATCAAATTATAAGTGTACATATATACTTATGAAATGAAAATTATAAACTTCTAAAGTTATACATGGATACTCACATGCAATGTGACTTTGAAGTCAAATCACAAATATATTTACAATTAAAAACACAAATCATATGCCCGGCCATTCTCATAAATCTCATGAAAAGTGTTCATAAAAATGCATTACAACGCTCATGAAACTTTATAAAGACAAAACATGTT
Organism: Portulaca oleracea; assembly: GCA_029582165.1. Classification (NCBI taxonomy): domain Eukaryota; kingdom Viridiplantae; phylum Streptophyta; class Magnoliopsida; order Caryophyllales; family Portulacaceae; genus Portulaca; species Portulaca oleracea. The sequence continues at coordinate 42,932,038 of CM055874.1, forward strand.
ACTAATGACAAAATATATATATATATAGATATATTATAAATGCTCAAAAATACATATCAAATATTAAAAATAATTGATATTAAATATTCAATGCAGGGAAGAAAAATACAAAAAAAATGGAAAGAAAATTGAAAATAACAAATAAGTAGAAATGGGCAAGACCCGAATCTCAAAATGAGTTTGGGCTTAAGACAAATCAAAGGGCTAGTTGGATTTTTTTTTTTTAAAAAAAAAAAAAAAAAAAACAAGACACGTTTCAACCACGGTCTGAGCAGATTTTATTATACTACGGAGTAGCTTATAATACTGAAATGAGGGAGTATACAAAAATCGTGAATTTTGTGCATCACATGCATGTTTATGATTTATGAAGATATGATTAACTGGCTAATGCTGGGTTGATTCCTTTTTCTTCATATATGAAATAATAAAATTTAAAAAAATATACAAATTTTAGGACAAAATATTTTTAAGTGTTTTATCCTATTATTATACGTTGAATTAAAATAAAATGAAATAATTGAATTCTATTATTATAATATCACTCATAAATTGTATAAATTTATAGTTTTATCCGTTATTTTTTTATAGTTAAAAAAAGCCTAAGTATACATAGCTAAAGCATGAGGTTAATTCGATTAATGTTCCATTTGTGTTCATTGTCATAGTCAATGAAACAATCACTTCTTATAATGAATAATTAATATTTACTATTTTTTTTGAGGAAAAATTATTACTTACTATTAAAAATACTAATGCCAATAATTATAAAAATAATAATCAATGAAGGGTAACTCACTTAGGGTGCGTTTGGTAGGTCAATAACCCCGGGAAATGGTCAATTTTTCCGGGTTGACTTATTTTACCCATGTTTGTATACTGGTTGACTTCGGGAAAATTTTCACGATGGGCCCACCATTTTCTCCAATTTTCTGGAGAAAGTTTTTCCCATGAAAATCTTCCCCTGGAAAATTTTCCACGGAAAAAATTTCCTTAAAGTTCCTACCAAACACTCCCTTGAAACATATATTAGTACAAGTAGCATATTCTCACCCAAAAACCTAATGATATCACACATGTTTTTGTGACAAGAAAGAAAATGGAGAAAGGTTAGTACAACAGCCAATAAAACAATACTTTTAAGCAATTTATTTAATAAAAGAAATAAAGATAACCAAAAAAGGTGGGGGACAGAGAGAGAAAACGGGTCAAGCTTGTGGTCTTCTACAAGATACATCTCCTAATTGATTAATAGTATTATGTTACCCCATCCTCTCTCATTTATCCATCCAATCCAAGTCTAATTCCCCCTTCGGCACGTGTTCCTTGACCTTGACTCTTTATTATTATTATTTTTCCATAAACAAATAAAAAGAAATACAACGCATGCTCACCACCACCAGTATTCTTTTACAGTAGTCTTTCTCTCCCCCTTATAAAAACCGAGTCCTTGATTATCTCACTTGGGTGTCATGGTCTTGTTTCTCTCCTTCCTCCCAACTTCCTACACCTGCAAGTGGTGCCAACTTCAACTTTTACCATTCTCCAGCTTCTATATATATTATTCTTCTCCTCTGTACATGCTGGTTAACAATATTTGACTAACTAATAATACCCTTTTCTTCTCTATTATTTCCCCTCCAAAAACACTAGTTTTCAAACAACTTTGGTTAACATGGATTATTCGACGTGGTTGAGCTCAGCTTCATTGGATCTGAGTTGTAGTAATGGCAATGGGAATACGCTCCGGCTCTTCGATGATGGCCCGGTTCGAGATATGAGCCTTAAGACGATGCCACCCAAGTTGGAGCCTCAAACTAACTCCAATGAAGTTGAACTCAAACCTTCCATGGTTATGGATGAGGTTAGTTGCCTTTATTTCCTATTCTTTCTTCTTCTACTTAGGGAGTGTTTGGTAGAAACCCCAGGGCCATGGGAAAGATTTCCCTAGAAAAAATTTCCCTTAACCCTCTAAGGGAAATTTTCCCTAGGAAAATGGAGAAAATGGTGGGTCCATCGTGAAAACTTTCCCAAAGTCAACCCGCATCCAAACATGGGGAAAATTGACCATTTCCCTGGGGTTATTGACCAACCAAACGCACCCTTATTTGGATTTAGAATACAACGCAGGATTACTTGTTTTGTGACGTGATTTTATTTATAAAATGTTGTAATTGTATGTCAGGCTGGAGCTTTAAAGGAAGAGTTGAAAAAGGCAAACGCTGAGAATAAGAGGTTAACAGAAATGCTAGCTACTGTATGTGAGAACTACAATGATTTGAAGAGGCAGCTGACGAACTACATGACAAAAACTGCAAGCAACGAGTTGGTGGGAAATGTGGCTAAGAAAAGAAAGACCGAGAATCCAACAAATAGTAACAATAATAATAAGATGATTGCTGGTAATAATGTGGTGGAAAGTAGCTCAAGTGATGAAGAAGATTCATGTGACAAACCAAAGGAAGAGACAATCAAGGCTAAGATCACTAGAGTTGCTGTTCGAACAGAAGCTTCTGATTCTACCCTTGTAAGTTCATGCATGGTATTAAGCTAAGTATATTTCTTAAGTAATATATTCATGTTATCCAATTTTGATTAAGTGGTATTTGGTTCTTGACATATATATGCAGATACTCAAGGATGGATATCAATGGAGAAAATATGGACAAAAAGTTACTAGAGATAACCCTTGCCCTAGAGCTTACTTCAAGTGCTCATTTGCTCCTAGTTGCCCTGTTAAAAAGAAGGTAATTCATTGTTCTTTGCAAAATCTGTTCATTGTTGCATTCATTCACATATAAGACCACTTTATTTTACTTCAAATTCATACATGGGTAAACTATCTTAAATTAAAACGGTATTTAAGCATGTGGGACAACTAAAAAAATTCCTAACAATTTTGACTAGAAAACTTTACAATAAAATAACTATACACACACAGGAACTTTTCAATCAGTAGGTTGCCAAGTAGGGGGTAGTAGTTGATGAAAATCATCACTAAATGTATTTATTTTCAACTAATTTCAGGTTCAAAGAAGTCTAGAGGATCAATCAATGCTGGTAGCAACCTACGAAGGAGAGCATAACCACGCGCCGCCAACCCAACAAGAGCCGGCTTCATCAGGCCAAAATCGAGCATTCAGTGCTCCTAACACGGCCGCATGTACCGCCATCGTACCCTCGCCGGGGCCCACGGTCACGCTCGACCTGACCAAGGCCAAGCCTAGCAGTACTACCATGGACATCCCAAAACCCATGAGAAGTAACTTAAGTTCAGCAGCTCAATTGACCAAGTTCAACTCCCCTGAATTTCAGAAACTTTTGGCTGAGCAAATGGCTTCTTCCTTGACTAAAGACCCCAACTTCACAGCTGCACTTGCTGCTGCCATTTCTGGAAGATTTGCACACCAAAGCTCAAGTAGTGATTAGTACTATCAAGCCCTAGTTTGTTGGGATTGATTGAATCATCAAAGCAGATTTGAAAAGATGCAATTTTGCTCAAAAATCAGATAGATAAAAAACAAGGATTGAAGGGGATGTGGACTAAATTTTCTTCCAAGGAGAAAATCACTGAACAATTAAAGTTTAGCACAAGGAATCAGTCCGCAATTAAAGATGAAATAGGATTTTGTACAGCATTCAAGTAGCCTGTAGTTATTACATACAATTGAGTTGGAGTATCTTATATTGATTGTTGATTAGGATATCAATACAATTAAAGTACTCTGAAATGTGGAGATCGAGTAATTGTTTTCCTTTTGCACCATTCAATTTTTTACTATCCGTTTGTATACCATTTCCTTATATGTAATGAAAATTTATAATATTTAATTTCCTATAGTTGGTTTTCATAAATATACAAAAACAAAACCCAAGGTAGGTTTGAATTTTGAAGGGTACGGCGAGATTTAAAGATAGGCAACCTTACCTCCACTACCATTACTATTCATGGAAACCAGTGCTGATTCTAGTCGATTCAACCTCATTTTCACTGCTTTTCACTTTTGTCTTGATCGTCCTTTCAAACTTAACCTAGCACATGAAATGAAATTCAAACTACAACTTGGAAAGGCAAGCGACTAATCAAACCATAAAGGGGACAGTTTTAGTCACCACCATTAATACAAATGGATAAAGAACAAGAAGATTTTTGAAAGATTTCAAAATACCTAGGTTGAATTTCATCAAAATAGTCATTAGTTCTTTACAAAAAAAAAACATAAGGGACTATTTATATGAAGGTCTAAACCCTTGTTTAAACCTTGAAACCCGACATGGTTACGAGCGTACCCTGCCTTTTCTTGCCAAAGGGGTCATGACCCAATCAGGGTTTCATGGCCGTGACACAGACCATTACGGTCGTGACCTGCTTCGGGTCACAAGGACAAGAGGAAGGTGTCACAATCGTGACACAAGACGTCACGAGCATTTGAATTTGAGGCTCGGGCAGAGGAGGAGTCACAAGTGTGACACGAGGTGTCATGGTCGTGACTATGCTACTGACTCGCAAGACACGAGCGTGTCCAAGGTGTCACGGGCCATGCCAATTAAGCTATTGTTTATTCTCTTTATCTTTTTAGTGCTCCAAGGGGAATTCAAACACGTGTGGTTGAAAATCATCGCGGAACCGCATCGGGGATTATTTCTATCTGGGTTACGTTATGTCAACCCTTAGGCCCTTAGAGCGCCTCGGGGGTAACACAAAAACCTAAGGTCAAATCGCGAGGCCCATGATCAAAGGCTTGGATGTACTTGATGAGCACAATAATGTTCTGGGTCATGGTTTTGATCCAATGGGCGTCTAGGGTGCTCGGGATGTCGACCCCTACGAGCAAGAGAGTCTTGTTCGAGCCCCGATCAAAAAAGAAGCCAGCAGAGGTAGTTGTGCAAACCAATACAACACCACCAAATTATCATTGGCAATTCTAGGTTTTTCATCCCTGCATAGGTTGTGCTGATCTTGCAATTACATTTTAAGTCATTTAATTAACAAAAAAAAAAAAACATTGAGAATCCAGTTTTTATCAAAGCCTTTAATTAGGGTGGTCTTCTCTCCATTCTCTAGTTCTAGTTCATTGTTTTCACATCAAGGAGTTAGGACGAAGTAGGGGTGTGGGACCGAGATCCCAATAATTTTCAGAGGTCCAGGTCCTGGTTGTGACCAAGAGCAAAGTTTTACTCCTATTCCCGGTCCTGGTTGTGATCAGGAGTAAATATTTTCTCCCGCTCCCGGTCCACCAGGACCGAGAATTCAACCAGGAAATTTTAGTCCCAGTTTCCTAATTTTTTTCACTCATTATTTGATTTATTTCCACTAAAAACCAACATAAATTATATAAGTTTTCTCTAATTTCACAAATGTGGCACTAGTTTGTTTACATAGCCACTTTTTCTCATATTAAAATTATGCAATATCTAATACATAACTTTTTTCGGAAAAATATGTTATGGTTGAAATAGTAATAAATAAAATAAATCTAAAGAGTGAACACAAATTAAATTAAACTAGTTTATCAATCATCATTGTTGGGTTTTGTGGCCCATTGGATCCTCGGTGGGGTCCAGAACGAGAGAAGAATTGGCAACGGAGAGGAGACGCTGCCAGCGTGAAAAGTGGCGCTACCAGCGCCTCAATGCGGAGACGGGGATAGAAGGCGTTGGTCCCTCCCCTCGGGACGCTGCCAGCGTCACATTCAGAAGGGCTCCGCTGCATGACGCGGCCAGCGCCTTCCATGTTGGTGTTCGGCAGCAACGGGTCTTTCCTTTTGTTATTTAGGTTATTTGTAGTTTAACCTAGTTTCCTTCTCTCATCATTAGTATAAAATATTATACATGTATCTCCACCATAATCACGACACACGACGTCGTCGACCACGGCTGAGTGACAGAGAGTCAGAGACGGAGAAAATATTGAGAGAGAAAAGGGTCTCACCAATATTTTCCCAAGTGTATCCCGAGAGAGAAAGGTTGAGAGTTGGTGAGAGAGATTGTTATTGTAATCTCCTCTGTTGTGGATCACATCACACCCTGCGATAGTGATCAGGTTGTACTCCTCCTTTCTCATAGTGGATTGTTTTTCTGGTTATCGCCGTCCGTGGGTTTTTCTCCGAGTTCTTCGGTTTCCCACATAAAACCTGGTGTTGTGTCATCACTTATTTTCGTTCCTGAATTTTGTCGTAATTTCTGTCATCTCAATTTATTTATTTCGCTTCCGCTGTTACCTTGCTACTATTTTCCCCTAACAATCATGAAATAAGGTTAAGTAGTACTCCCGGTCCCGTTGTTGACCGGGACTTCATTTTTAGTCCCACTCATGATCCCACTCTCACCGGGAACGAGATTTTTGGGTCGAGACTAGACCGGGAGCGGCACGGGACCGAGATTCTAAGAATTTTTCGCACCCTTAAGACGAAGTCAATTACTTACAAGCGTAATTCAAACTTGGATTTGGATGTCATTATTCTTCTCTTTCACCATCATTTACATATGTTCTTCTTGTTTATTTTGCTTCTCTAGTGATTCAATTTTGTTGTCATTGAAACATGAATATATGCGGCTAAATCCCTAACTTAGTTCAAAGATTTGACACTATCATGTTTCATATTGCAAATTATGCTTTCTTTACTATTCTTGCATTTGTGTTTTTGAATTTCTATCTAGTTATCAGTATCATATTGATGTGAGGCCCGAGGGAGTCCCATCTTCGTGCAAATAGGGTTAGGTGGTCTTTGGAAAAAAAGCTCAGGCCAACTATAACTTGTTAGATGATTTCATTCTAGGTATCAAAGTTATGTCAGGTGTGACGTGTAACTAAAAGAAAGATATGAAATTTCTCCAACCACCATACATGTTTATATACGCTCCTGCCTAAGGGTGCTTCCCCTAGGAGGTTAATTGGTTTTGTATTAAAGGTGATGGGGACCATCCATCATTTTCAACAATCAGGCTTCTAGCCTTGCTCTCAAGATATCCAAAAAAACCTTCCAAATAGTCCAACAAAATGTGTGCACTGATCTCCCTACTATCAGTGCATTAGTGTCTATTTTCACTTACGTATCTTCCTAAAGGAAGATGATTGTAGCCTACATTTTGTTCCATTATCTTACACCATACCTTAGCTAAGTTGAACCACCATACCTTAGCTAAGCTTAACCACCTAGGGTGTGACCAATGAGGCTTAATGATTAATTTCATGGGTGATTGGAATTATCTTTCTCCTCCCCCCCCCCCTCTTCTTCGTCTTCCTCTTTTATAGGGCGCAAGGGGCGGTGTCCTTGTCTTTTTCCTCCTCTTCTTCGTCTTCCTCTTTCTTCTTTTTAAGCTCTTCCTCCTCATCTTCTTACTCTTTGTCATTAATGTCAACTTCAAATGGCTTGGAGCTTAGTGGCACTTCTTTCGCTTTCCCCTTCATGTTTTCTAGGATGTGATCATTGATGAAGGAGAGATATTGAGTTCAGTTAAGACTAGCTCCCATCCAAGCTTCAACTTTGTGGACTAATGATGTAGGTGGGCACAGAGGTCATAGTCTCTTGAAACATTCAAACTCATCTAAGAATCCATTAGGACCAAATATTGTCGAATAGTTAGTGAAATTTAATGAGGGAATTAATGTATTACTTCTATCAAGGTCGCACATGGATAGAATAATGTAATCCCTAGCTCCTAGAGAATATAAATAGGTTTTATTAACTAATGTCCCACATGGACAAAGTAAGTTATATTATAGCTCTTTATAAGTTAAAGAGTTATATGGACTTACAAATAAATAAACCATGGACTAGGCTAACATGTGCTTGGGTTAAGGTTCAATGCTTCGCATTGAATCGCACACGCACACGCGCACGTGGCGTCGACTGTAGGGCGTTAGAGGCGCTTTTGGCGCTTATTAGGCGCACTTGGCACTTAGCACGTGAGCTCGGAGCAAAGGAACAAACTATAATAAACCAAGCTTTTTGTTTTCCTTTATAATATTTTTAGAGTTGATGTGGTGATTCTTGTGATTATGTCATCGCTAGCCACAAACTGTTCTTATCCATATCCTGTACAATGGATAGAGATCAGGCATCCATGAGGGAGGGATTGATGATTATATATTCGTCAACCCAGGAAGCTTTGTTGTATCCTGGAGACACGAATTTGCATGAGGGGCAAATCTTGTGTTAAAGAAAGTGATCACATTCACGCCTCAAAGCATCAATCCCATCTCAGAATTTCTAACATATACCCTTTCTCAAATTGGGAGGTTGATCCACCTTTTAAATAGATAGAGATGGAGAAGGGGAGTTGTGCAAGAGAGGGAAGGTCGTTAGGATGAATCAATTCCCTAGATGAATTAGGTAAAAAACGTAAATTGTGAAATAGAAGATTAATCATTTGTTTATGCTCCATTGTTGGAAGGCTTTATTCATCCTTAAGAAGGATTTTGAAGTAATAAACAACCTTGATGAGGAGATTTCCATATGGAAGAGGTTATGGCCATTAAAGGTCGACGACATTGGTCGTATAGTTAAGAAATATAGATTGGAAATTTATCTCATACCCATTGAGGAGATGGAAGAGAATATGAAGTAGGTTGTTCCGAGACTTTCTTTAGAACCATTATAGGGATAGATGATTCAGACGAGTATATAGCAGAGAATTCTGGCCTAGAACTTCAAGTGGGTGTGAGAAAGGTTTCTTTTCTTTTCTTTTCTTTTTTTTTTTGCTGACATAGGAAATGCGAGAGTTCTTAGTATAAAACAAGCTTTTCAAGGTGGTGAATATGTCAGGAAAAAAATATACGTATGTGAGTTCAGAGATTTTGAGGATTTGGAAGATAGTATGAGTGAGGGTGATTTGGGTACCCTTAACAACTGATTTAAAAAGCATGTACTCTAATGTGAAGTTAAGTATACAAAATTCGAGTAAAATAGCTTAACAAGTGAATGATGCATGAGTTCATCGATAGAGAAAATCACAGATACATTATGATGATAAAGGTGAGATAAAGTAGGAAAGTTACGTTGTTCGATTCGTGCTGTCACACGATTAAGTTACTCGATATTGTAGAAATACAAACAAATTTTACAAAATAACTATACTAAATGGGGATAGCATTTGGTGTCTACAATAAATGAAGGCTCTAGCTAGAAAATTTCGTCTACTGTGGCTTTTTTTAAGCTGAAAAGATAGTGACACAACATTAATCTTCATTTGTTCTTCCACCAACAACGGTGTAGCCAAAGTTGTTGGCGGAAGAGATAGGAATGATTAATGTTTTTTGCTTTCCATTTAAGGTGAAGCTGCAAAAGAGTAACTTTTTCAATTGGAGTATTTTCTTTCCGCCCAACTTCGATGGACACAAACTTGACATTTTTTATTTACAATGACCTTTTTCTTACTTCATATGGTGGAATTATTGCGAGAGGTAGTATACATTTTGAGAAGCATAAGTTTCTCTTGATGAGGCAAAGAGAAAGGTAGCCTAATTGAGTCACGAGTAGGAAGTTTGCAGCCATCAAAGTTGGGAGAAAGTAGAGACGCCAACTGAAGTAGTCCCACGTACTTTTCCAGCATAGTTCCAAGGCAAAAAACCATTGACAGGATCCATCCATCGATATATGTTTTTCCACCAATAGTGACTTAGCCAAGGTTGTTGGAAGAACACATATGGATGAAATGGGTTCTGTCACTTCTTTTTTTGTCTTTGGGATAAGCCACAAAAGGACTTCATTTAGATTATTTGCTTTCCTCCCGACTTCAATAGTTAAACTTTACATGTGTAATTCAGGCTGACTTCATTCTTGCCTCACGAGGGAACTTAAATGTCGCAAGTCCACATGTGTAAGTGCAATATATATCAAGGTTGTTTCCACAAAAACATGTTCAAGAGAACATTAAAGTATCCCTTTAATTAATTGCTAAGTCGATCGGATTGTTAAGATGGGTTTCTAGTGAATTTGTTCTAATTATCAACGCAATAATTCTAAGGATGAAATCAAATCAATAAAAAACTTGCAAGCGATAAACTTACGTTGTTAAAGAATCAAACAAGGCAAATCAAACATTCATTCCTAATTTGGAACATTCAAAGATCGATAACCGCATAAATACTTTTGCAGATCTTTTGGAAAAGAAGTGAATTACCTAGCAAAGCCAACGTACTTTTGTTGACATGTCAGCTTTAGCTAGGATAAAAATCAAATTATCAAATGATTCCTAATTCAAAACATTTATGTCTATTCAAATTTAGGACTAGTTTAACCTAAGCTTTCCAATTTAAATTTCTCTCATCGGTGCTCCATTCAACAAAGTAAAACCATACTTTATTGGTCAATCAAAGTAATATTCAATCTATCAACAACTACGTAATTTATCCCCCAAACTTAAGGGTTCAAACCACAAAAAGCTACTAACGATCAAACTAAAAAGCATTTAAAACTATAGAGTTTGAAAAATAAATCACTTGATGCCGAAAACTCTTTTTCTTGAAACAAGCTTGATAATCGAGGACTTTTGCTCCTACAATCATTAACTTGTTCTTGGGGATCCTTACTTGTGTGAATCACACAAAACTCTTTGATTATTATGGAATGATGAATTATGGGTGATGGTAGAGGATGGTAATTTGGAGTAGCTATGGTGGATTCTCATAGAAACATCCAAAACCATCAACACATATAGCGAAAAATGAAAAACAAAATGACTGAATCTAAACAGATGGGCTTGACATGAACAGTAAGGACCAACATGGACTGTGTCAACCATGGTGCAGCCTGGATCACATTCTACACGAATCAAGTTGGTGTTTTAGGGAAAATTTTGGTTTCTGCAGGGTGACACAAATCGTGTCATGTCCAACATGGACCATGCCAAATTGTTTTGGTCGTATCTCCTTCGTTCCACATTCAATTGATTTGGTTCTTGAGTCGTTAGAAATCTCTAGGAGTGTACTTTTCTTTGGTCCAACTAGGAAAGTCATAGCATATATGTGGAGAAAATGATGAGAAAAAAAGTCCACATGTATCATTTGTCGCACACTTTCCACAATCTGGCTCATAACTTGTTCATCTCAAGTCATAATTGAGCTTGGATATATCATCGGAAAGCTTGACCATTAGGAAAATCAAGGAATGTATATGAAATCTATATTGCATAGCATTAATCAACAAAACATGAACTGAACACCCATCACTGAATTAAGATAGTAAAATAATGATATAAAGATCAATTAAGTATATTAATCACAAATTTCACTAACAAAATTTTCCAAAAACTAAGTCAATCTATGATCTTATTACTAATTTCATAGCACTGATCGATACAAATAGAATATGAGTTGGTCCTTACATGGTTCGTGTCAAGTCCATTCGTTCAAATTTGCCCATTTTCACTCGTTTTTTTTTATTATAAGTGTAAGAATTTCAGTAGCTCTCATCAAAGACTACATGGATACTTTCCCCAACAGTTTTGGTGAACTTGTTATATATGCGACAAGCTTTACTCGATGAGGAATACCCAACAAAAGTTCCTACCTCACTGCAGGCCAAATTTGCTCAAGTGTTTCTTACCATTGTTGTGGATGTAGCATTTGCAACCAATGACTTTGAGGTGGCCGATGTTTGGCACTTTTCCTTTGAATAACTCAAATGGTGTCTCCTTCAGTATGGATCATATGGTGCATCTTTTGAGGATATAGTTGGTTGTGCTAATGATCTCCGCCCATAGGAATAGAGGGAGGTCATTATCACAAATGATGGTTCTGGCCATGTCTTCCAGTGTTTTCTTTTTCGTTTCATCCACCTCCATTTGCTGAAGGGTTCTGGGAGCAAACAAGTTGTGGGAGATGCCCATCTCAAAACAAAATTGTCCAAATATGTCTTTATTTTCGAATTCTCTTCCATGGTCGGTCCTTATTGATATTATGGAGTTGCTTGTGATAACCTTGAGTTGTCTGTAGAGTCTTAAGAATTCGATAAATGCATTTATTTTGTTCTTTAGAAAGAATACCTAGGTAAATATAGAAAAATCTTCAATAATAACAAACGTGTATGAATTTTCTCCTAGGCTTTTGTAGGGGATATGTCCGCAAAGGTCCATGTGTAGGAGGTCAAGACATTTTGTTGTGGTCACGGTCTTTTGAGGTTTAAAAGAGGACTTGGTCTGTTTGCCTCAAGTACATGCATCACATACCCTATCTCTATCAAAGCTGTGAGAGGGGAGTCCTCTGACTAGGTCGGACTGACTCAACTTATGCAAGGTTCTCATGTTAAGTTGACGAAGCATCGATGCCAAAGTCAGGCATCAATGTTGCCTTAAGGCATGTGAGGTCCTTTTCTATAGGTTCAGTAAGGTCTATGACATATACATTATCCATGCATGACCTTGAGAACTACTTGATGTGACTCTAACATTTCAACTACATATGTATGTTTATCAAAATAGACTCCATTACCTCAACCACGGAATTGAGAAATACTCAAGAGATTGTATTCTAACCCTTCTACAAGATATACAATGTCAAGAGAGTTTTTGATGTCCTTAACAACCTTTCCAATGCCAAGGATCTTGCCCTTACTTTTGTCCCTAAATGTTACTCAGCCAGCTTTGCTAACTCTAAGTTCGCAAAATTTGGTTGTGTCTCCAGTCATGTGTCTCGAACATCCGCTGTCCAAATATCATAGGTCATCGTGAGTCTTGAAGCATACCTACAGTAGAGGACATTACACCTTCCTTGGTTCTTGGCAAACTGGTTGAGGGAGTTAGGAGTTCTTTTTTCTTGGTATCCCATACTTTGGTGGTTCTTTTAGGACTTAATTGTATTTCATGGGGTTTAGGACTTATACTAGGATTTCGGTTCGAGTGGGTGAAATTTTTCCTAGGTTGAGTGAGTGGTGTGGGTAACAATGGTCCTTTGGTTCTGCAAGGTTAGGTTTTACCAGTTCATTTGTCAGTCTGGTGAGGTCCTTAAAGTAATCTCGCACTTCAACTTTGAGCCTGATGCTTTCTGCTACTTGTTGTTCGTTTCTAGCATTGAAGCTTTCAATAATTCTACTGAGGTGGTTGGAAAATTTGGTAAGGTGTTTTACTTTTTCGACTAGTTTCTGTAAGTAGTTAAAGAGGTGGAGTATTTTGTCAGCTAGGTGAGTCTTAGGCAAAAGAGTTCATCGATGGTTACCTCTTCTTTTTCCAAGGATTGTCCTTCATCTACATTTGTGTTTGCGATTACACACGTGTTTGCTATTTTCTCCACTTCACTTCCACTTTCATTGTTGTCACTATCACTCTAGGCTGCGAGCATTACTTTACGATTTTGTTTTCTCTTCCTAGTGCTTCTTTTGTCTATGTTTCGCCTAGCGTGAAGACAGTCTCTCACCAAGTGATTTGCACTGCCATAGCCAAAGTAGTTAAAGGAGTTAAGCTCATCTTTAGAGGAGATCTTGCCTTTTTTAACTGATTTCCTATTTAATTAGTCTTTCACATATCCTCTGAAGGTTGGATTCTTTTTGTAGAGCTTTTTGAAGCCTTTAGCAAGTATAGCAAGAGTTTCTTCTTCTTCATCCTCTTACTCATTGTCAGAGTCTTTGATTTCCTTTAAAGTGATGCTCTTTTGTTCCATATTATCAAGTAGTTGTATTTCATGAGCCAGCATCTTCCTAACGAGTTCCTCAAGTTGCAGTGTCTTGAGGTTCTGAGCTTCTTCAATAGTTATCACTTTTGGTCCCCATTTCTTTCTAGCAAGCATCTGAGCACCTTTTAGACCTGTTCCTCATTTGAGTAGTTCTTTCCCAAGGATTTGAGGTGGTTGATGTTGTTGAATATTTTGAACATGCTTTCAATTGACTCATTTTCTTCCATTTTGAAGACTTCATACTTCTAGACAAGTATATCCCCTTTGGTGTCCCTGACTTGCCTAGTTCCTTCGTAGGTAGTGACCAGATAGTCCCAAACCTTTTTAGTTGATTCACAAGTTTATACTCTTTCAATTTTGTTAGAGTTAAGACTGCAGAATAGTAAATTTAAAGCTCGAGTATTCTTTTTCAACAATTCTTTTTCCCCTTCGGTGCACTCAGATATATCTTTTGGAGTAGTAACCCACTTGGGCAGTTGTTTTGGTTGGTGTGGGATAGTCTCCATCTGTAATGACATTCTATAGATCCTCATCTTGATCTTTGAGGAAGACTTCCATCTGCCTTTTCCAATTTCTGTAGTTTTCCCCTGAGAGTAGGGGTGGTCTGGTCCATAAACATCCTTGACCCATTTCACCAGTGTTGATTCCTGCCATGACCTTTTCCACAGAGCGGTTAGTCTCTAGATTCTAGTGGACCAGGCTCTAATACCACTTGAAAGAACCCTAGAGGGGGTGAATGGGGTTTTTAGGAATCTACACGCTTGAGGATGAGGACGTTAGTTTCTAATCTTGACTTTTGTCAAGATTCAACTACACAATAATAAAGGAAAAGCTTTCTTTTATTGATTTGTCAGAAATAAGAACATTACAATACTAATGTAAATTAGTAACTCTCAATATCTCAAGAGTATGAGGACTTTGACGCAACTTATATTAAGGAGATCACAGTCCAGAGGGAGGTGATCACAGATACACTTGACATTCACCAATTAGATTGGTGAAGTTCTCAACTCATAGAAAATAGGTGTTTGTTTCTCTGTTACAGAAGAATTTCTAATCTCATTAGAACAAACCTCTGGTTACTCACAAACTCACCAAAATCTCTTTGGTTACAACTCAGTAATTTTTCACTCAAATTTCCTACAACCTTCGATCTCTTATCTTTTAATCGAATTGAATTTTCTGCATGAGGTTATGAAATGATTTATAGCTTTCTTGCTGATTTTCTTCCTTGCTGGTGGTCAACGGTATATGGCTTGATTTGACATCATTCGGATTTTTTCCATCTTGACATTTGATTTCTACCGGATATGTATGCTTTCCATATTTCTTCTTGTGAAAGATTCTGCAAGCATATTTGGGTATAGGATTAGTATATCAAGCATATATTCCTGATTTTGGATAGTATAGGGCTTTGAGATACTTCTCTTAGAAGTGTAGCAATTTTGTTACTTTCACAACAAAACCTCTTGGAGGTCCTTGGAGGACCGTGGTGTGAGGTCGTTGTTGTAGGTCTTTGTGAAGATCATCGGTTGGGTCCTTTGAGGGCCTTGCACCTACAGAGGAGGTTCTACAGTCCAAACTTATGGGACCCTTCTATCAAGGCATGTCCCCAAGTTGCCCGCATATAATATCGATGAAAAAATTACAAAAGGATAACAACTCTAGATAATAACATTATTTAATAAGCAACCCTAAATAACCATTCAATTTGCTACAAAATTTCTTCTCGATAGATATGATGCAAAGAAAAATCTTCAAGCTGCTTGAAAAAGGTTTTTGATGTCACGGATACTCTTGTCAATTTGACAAGGGATGTGAATAGAGCCTTTGATAGCATGGATGAGGATCAAACTATCTCGTTCAATCTAGACTTTTTAGAGTCCAGCGTGGATTGTTTGTTGTAGACCAAAGAAGAGTATCAAGGCCTCCATCATCATAATGCAATGAGAGTTAACCGGCATAGCCCCTACTTTCATTAATCTACTCTAATGGTCACACAGTACCAACCCATTTGCTGAACCTTGATTGTTGAACAATCCATAAAAGTTTAGTTTGACCCATCCGAACTCTGGCTATGTTGACCAAACTTTGGTATGGTTGCGCGGTCAATGACATGTCTAATTGTTGTGATTGAGGGGACGTTGATCATGGGAAGATAATCTTCTCATAGCTCACCATTCTGTGGAGCTTCTTTTGGCACAAAGGATGGCTCTGGTGGCGTTGAAGATAGAGTTTTTGAAGATGCAGCAGTTACACTCCATTCAAATACTCCCAATTTAATAGGAAAACTCAGTAAAAAGTATTGAGTTTTTAAGAGTTTGAAGAATAATACTACCCTTACTGTCTATTTGCAAGACTAATATATAATAATTATGAAAGTTTAGTAAGGTATTTCAAGTACATATATTATCACATACGAAAACATGCTCCAAGTGGACATTCGTTAAAGCTAGATTGTAGATTGTATTGCATGTCAATTGTCCAACATAATTTAGATATTAATATATGCATAAATCTTGAACCATTCTAAGTGGGGGACGAAAATTATGTTGATCAAACCCAAACTTTTATGTTGTTTGAACTACTAATCGATCAGTCTAATGAAATAGATTGGTCCTTTCACGTTCACCCCCTCTCACACTCAATAACTAATAAAATACAAAAGAAAGAAACTAAGAGTGTGTTTGGTAGGGGGGAAAACATTTTCTCAATTTTCTAGTGTTTGGTACAAAAAAAGTTTAAAAAATTATTTCTAAAGAAAATATTTTCCTCTAAAGGAAAGAAATTGACTTCCTTTGTTCAACCTAGAAAAATCATTTTCCACCATTGTTTATTGGATCGATTTTTACTATTAACTCTAACGGAAATTTGATGCCGAAATTTAACAATAACGGTTTTGCTCGAAATTTTGTAACACGATAAAATTGATTAAAAAAACCTCAAATATAAATTTTTAGCTCAAAATATTTTTATTTGATAACATTTATCTCGATATACATCAAATCAGAAGTTTTTGCCCTAAAACTGACTGAAACTTTCAAAAATTCTAACTGAACTGTTTGAATCAAAACTTTATGATTTGATAGTACGAACTAAGAAAAGCTTAAATATAAATTTTGAGCTCCAAATATTTTCATTTGTAACATATATCGCCACTTTTATCGACATTCTTTTGCCGTTAAATATGACTGAAACTTAAGAGCAAAATTTAATTTTCTCAGTTCGTCACGAAACTTTACAATACGATAGAAATGATTAAAAAAGCTCAAATATGAATTTTGAGCTCCAAATATTTTCATTTGTAACATATATCGCCACTTTTGTCAATATTTTTTTGTGGTTAAATATGATTGAAACTTAAAAGCAAAATTCAATTTTATCGGTTTGTTACGAATCTTTATAACACGATAGAAATGATTAAGAAAAGCTCATATATGAATTTTGAGTTCTAAATATTTTCATTTGTAACATATATCGCTACTTATATCGACATAAATGAATATTTTTCGAAAAATAATTTATCTCCTACCAAACAAGGGAAAATTTGTCATGGAAAACCATTTTCCTTGGAAAACCATTTCTCATGGAAAACAATTTTCTCAGAAATCATTTTCCTCTCAACCAAACACACCCTAAAAGAAAGTGTGGTTGATTCATAGTCATCGCAGTTGGATTGAGAAGAAAATGCATTGATGAGGGACGTGATGTGACATGATTTACATGCATGCACATATATATGCATCTGATAGTTCACTATATTTTACTCGAGTCTAATGTAGGAAGGAAAGTCAAGACTGCCTCTTTCTTAGAGGCCCTTTTTTGTGTGTTTGGGACAGCCACCGCCCTTTTCTTTTTACTTGTTTGTTTGTTTGTTTGTTGTATAATTATCATATTTGAACTTCTTCCTGCTTCTTTCTCTTCCTTGGTCCTTCCATAGTGGTTGTAACTTAGGACCCACTTCCCTACCACTAGTCTATGATGCTCTTAATTCCATGGGCCATATGTATACGAGTATAGACTAGTCTGATTAATCCTTTTCCAATTTTTGGAACTTTGTCGTTAATGTTGACAGTGGCGGAGTTAGAGGGAGGACGGCGGGGGCCACGGCACCCCCATGCTTTAAAAGATTTATATATATTGGTATGTGTAAAGTGAAACATGAGTATTTTGGTAGTTGAATGGATAGTACTTAGAGAAGGTTTAATCTTTAGTCATGGGTTCAAATTTTATAAGGAGTAGTTTTGTTTCAAAACCTTCCCGGTTTGTTTATTCATTCATCTAACTTATTATTTTATTTCTTTTGATATTTGTTTTGTAGTTTACTTCATCCTTTATAGCAGCTTTTTTTATTTATTTCGTCTTTGTTTTATTTTTTGAGTATTCTTTTCAACTAGATTATGAGTTAATTTCAACAATTATAATATTAGATCTCTTGTATCTGATCTCTTACACATGTAAGCATTCTCCTTTCTCACTATGTACTATGATAAATACTATAATTTTAAGTAATTTAATAAATACTTTTCATAGACTTATACTTCCACATTTTTCATCTTAGTATTTCATTATGAGTCATTCCAAAAGATTCTCTCTCTCTCTCTTTTTTTATTTATGAAATCAACTTCTTCCTATACTCTTCATGTACTCTCATATATAAGAGGAAAACTGTCTATACGTACCTAGACCGCTCAGACCTCGCACTAGCGGGCTATAATATGATATCTTATTATTTTTGTAGTTGTAGTATATTTCATTGTAAGCTCAAAAATTAAATAAGTATCTTTGCTACTAGCTTAAGTGTAAATGAACTATAAAAAAGTTTGGATAAAAGCTTAATAAACAAGTAAAAATGATTAATTTGAAAATTGAACTTATGATAAACAGTTAAATGAATATTAATAAACCGACACCCCCAATAAATTTTTTCTGGCTCCACCCCTGAATATTGAGTTATACTATTAGCCGGTGAATCACAAATTTCCAACATTTATAAGATTCAATTTGTGTTGGCAGTAAACACCACATGTTGTGAGTTGCTATTGACTTGTGTGTTGTCTCCAGTCTTAGCTAGACTAATTGATTAATATGTGTTTTGTGCCATGTACTCTTTAAGTGTCTTACCTTTCACTAAATTATTATTTTTATAGCTTTTTTTGCATTAATTGTTTTAATTAATTGCAAGTGTTAATTTTTAATTATAAGAAGGTTTGGATTCATTTACTACGCCAATAAGCATAATTGATACCGTAATCAGATCCACCTTATCCATTAGGCATTTTAAGCGTTTTTTGAAATATAAAAAGTAATCAATAAAAGTTTATCTTTATGCAATTAATTTATATGTAATATTATAGTTATGCAAATTAATCATATCATTTTATTTCAATTTAATATACAATAATATGATTTTAATAGTAGGGCAAGACACTTAAAATGTGTCTTGCCCCAAGACTTTTATCATTTTTATTGATAGATACTCTTTGTATTTAGAGATTCTATTTGTTTTATGTGTTAATAGATTTATTTATTGTAAATTTCAAAATAAATTTAAATGTTGAATTCTAATTAATTAGGGTGATAAAGAAAGGGATGGAGGAGTACTTTGAACAATCAACACCAAATAAGCCAAGCAATCTTAATTCATAGGAAAAGTATGCCAAAATTTTTTTAAAAAAGAGTGATGATACATGTTTTAGGGCAAGACACTGTTTAAATGTTCTACTCCTTATGAAAATAATACTTATTATCATTTTTAACTCCCAATTTATATTGCAGTTAGTATTAATTTATCAATTCAAAGAAGCTTGGAATACGTTGGCTATGACAACAATTAAAATTGACACTGTAACAAATGAACTTCATCCGTTAGGCATATTTCAGACTTTTTTTATAAGTTTTAAAAAATATAGATAAAAGTGTGATTTTATACCATTTAGGATCCGTTCTTTTATACGGTTGGTTACAGTTAGTTGTGGTGCGGTGGGGAAAAATTGTGGTGGATTGGGAAAAGTTGTGGTGAATTGTGGTATGTTGGAAAAAGTTTTAAATAAAGAGATAAATTAAAATTGAAAAAATACATTGTGGTGGGTTGTGGTAGATTGTGGTGAATTGTGATGGGTTGTGGTGGGTGAATATGAAAAGTTGTGGTACAGTATGAAACCGCAACCAACCGGCCGCATAAAAGAACGGGGTCTTATATGTATTATTATTATATATAGTTACAGAACTCAATCATGTAATTAACTTATAGATGTATAAATTTTAATACAAAGACAAGACACTTAAAATATATATTACCCCAAAATATTTATCATTTTCGTTTAAAAAATTGGGTATTTTCTCACCCAGTTAGAAGCTAAGCTGGAAAAAGACCAGACGGTCGAGACCTAACTTGGCAGTTTCCAAGTGCGAAAGTCTTCCTGTTGAAATATGCGGGACCATCATTATCCCACTTAATTTCGTCTTCATACCTTCAATTTCAATGTCAATTTCTCTGCTCATCATATTTATTACGTAGAATTTTGTCACCTGCATGGGTTCTCTTTGTTAATTGAATTTTCTATGTACGTATCTGTATCGTGCTTTTGACAGAGACCTTAATTCTCCTTAATCTATCTTCATTTATCTAATTTATTTTGCTCTATTCTGAGATTTGTGTGGGCTAGCTAATTCATAAATTAATAATTATCAAGTAGCATGCATTTAAAAAATTGTCCCAAGTAGATATTATATGATAGTTATAATTTGTGTGGGCTAGCTTATTGATTTTGGTGGTCTCTATGTTTAGCTTTTGTATTCTACTAGTAGCTACCATTTTTGTTCTGTATTTTGGTTGTTCTTAAAAAAATTAAAATTGTATTCTAGTGGTACTAAATCTATCTCTCTATTTTCCATCCAAAAAAAAGTACCTCCCTTTAATTTTTTCTAGTTTTTTTCATTCCTGCCCCCAAAAATGTTATAAAATGTAGTTACTAAAATTTTTAAATTATTTTTTGAGAGTCCTAGCAATTATTATGATTTAAGGAATAAAAAAGGAAAAGTCATAAAAATTAGAAAACAAATATCGAAGAAGATATTGGGACAAACGTTGTAAATTCACTAAAAATCGTAGGTAGGTGTTGTGCTAACTTTTGAAACAAACGCAAGTCAAAATCCACGAAATTTAGCCTCTTGACTTGATGTTGTCCCACTAAAATACAATTTTTCATTTTTTTAGCACCACTAACATAAAAAAGATATAGGAACTATTAACATATAAAAACTAAAAGCATAAATTATTAGAATCAAATTTTCCTAAATATTTTACACCGTTATCTTTCATTCACCCTTTTTATTATTTTTGCCAATAAACTCAGAATGAAACAGAGGGAAGGGAACATTTACACACTTCCCCCTTTCTGCAATTTATTACATGATTCTGGAGCATGTGCTCCAAATATGATAATTATTCACTTTTAATAGCATAATTGTTCTCTCATATATATTTACTCATTATTCACTCTCAATAATATAATGGTGCACCCATGCGTAGATGTTGTTCACTCTCAGTAACATAATTGTTCACTCATATCTATTCGGAGCACATGCTCTAGGTGCACATATGTAATTTGTATTTGCCCCCTTTCTCCTTCTACTATGTTCAAATAAGATTAATCTTTGGTTATTTTTATTCCATTTCCGTCCCATCTCTTGCCTCCCCCTCAACACAATTCAAATAGAACAAAAGTAGCATTTAATTTAAAATGGGTTTATTTATGTAAATACTTCAAAAAGAAACCCTTATATTACTACCTAACAATGACTTTTTTTTCAAAAATAAGTTGCCTTAATTTCAAGAAGGGAACAATTTGAATATTGGATGTGACATATTTTAATAGTACGCTATAACTATCATTTGAATAACAAGCAAAGTATAAACTAGGGATATTATTATAGGCGCACCTAGAATACGTAATCCATATAGTATGTTTGTTCACCTATGTATATATATTAGATTGTTCATCCCAGATATTAAATTATTCACTCTTATTACAATGATTGTTCACTTATAAATATCTGAAGCACATTCTCTCGGTGCATACAATATATATTGTCATGTTCTAGTAAATCAGATTTCTACTACATTCAAAGCTAGTACTAATCAATTATTAGGATTTAGGATGATTGATTTCTTGGTTGTTGTTTGGCAAATGAAACTAGGCACCAAAACCGCTGTCATGAATTACAGTGTACGTTTAGGGTTTTCTAGCTAGATACCTAACTTCCATGCCTTGAGTCACAATTTCCAAATATTTTCAACACCTTTTGGTTTGATTGGTTGCCAACTCAATCAACATGGTTGTTACTTGACTTCTATTCCGAATGAATCAAAAGTCATGGAATTAGGGTCGTAATTAATGTTAGTGTTGCATACTATGGGAAGATTGTTCTAGACGTATTAGGAGAATGTTACAACTAACAAATTACAGTAAATTTACCCTTATTTTTAGTGGAAACTGTTATCAGGGTACAATAATTTTAAAAGTAATTATGAGGTGTTCGACATTGAACAGTAATTATATAGAGATGGCAATCTAATAATACATGGACAGGATCTAGTCAGATCCTCTGAAAAATTCAAAATACCCCCATTAACTTTTTGGGCAGTTGCAAATCAGAATTCGAACCTCCGACCCGACTGGATCTGCTAGAGGGATGCATGGTATTCGGTTGGGAGATCGTTGTTGGAACCAACATTGTATCACGAGTCTCCAAAAACTCAAAACAAAGAAGCATATTTTGTGAAAAGATGTACTTTTTCAATTGTCTTCTTTTTCCTTGCCTTGTCTCTTCACGTTTCATATATATATATATATATATATATATATATATATATATATATATATATATATATATTACAAAATTGAGGGTGTCAGTCACCCTTTTTCCTCAAACTAATACTCTGACTTCAAAACCAACTAGCACTAGAATATTAACTCTATCTTTCAACCCAACTAGAATACTGATTATTCCATATTTAACACAACAGAATTCTAAACAAATAGAAAACCTTTCAAAACTAGAATTCTATTCTATCACTCCTCCTCAAGTTAGAGAATGAGGAATGATAATGTCCAACTTGGTCTTGAGAAACTGAAATTTAACTCTTCTTAATGCCTTCGTAAATAAATCTGCAGGTTGTTGATCTGTAGAGATCTTGGTAATTTTATATGTCTTGGTTGCAATCTTTCACCTACAAAATGATAATCCAATTCAATATGCTTGGTTCTTTCATGATAAACTGCAACTTGATTGTCACAAAACAACTTTGTTGGTTATTGTTGGAAGATTTCTAGGGAGGCCAGGAAAAAACGAAGCCATATTAATTCACTAGTAGTATCTGCAATAGATCAATATTCTGCTTCTTCATTGGACCGAGATACAGTAGTTTGTTTCATAGTTTTCCAAGAGATAAGAGAGCCGCCGAGAGTGATGAAGTAACCTGTCAAAGATCGACGAGAAATAGGAGACCTACCCCAATCCAAGTCACAGTAAACCAAATTCAAATTGGAGTTTCTTGTGAGTAGAAGTCCTTGTCCTGCGAAACCCTTAAAATATCAAACCATTCTTTTTGCTAACTCCATGTGCTCCTCTTTTGGAGTTTACATAAACTATGACAGAATATGTACTGCATAGGTCAAGTTGGGTCTTGTAATGGTAGGATAAACTAATCTTCCAACCAAACACCGATATGAAGTTGGATCATGCAAGTCTTTGCCTTTTGCCAAAGCAAACTTATGATTTTTCCCCCATAGGAAATTTTGCAAGCTTCGCACTTAAAAGTCAACATTCATCAACAATTTCTAGGGCATACTTGCACTGACATAGAAACAATCCCTTTTGACCTCTTGCCACCTCAATTCCCAAAAAATATTTTAAAGCTCTGAAATCCTTAATGCTGAAACAGTCATTCAGATAATCTTTGAACTTCTGACAGGCTTGAGAGTTATTTGTAGCCAGTACAATGTCATCCACATATATCAAAAGGGTAATAAAAACATTACCCTTTCGATACGTGAATAGAGAATAATCTGCATATGATTTCACAAAACCATACTTAATAAGTTTTGAGGACAGTTTTACAAACCATTGTCTTGGGGCGTGTTTAAGTTCATACATTCAGCCTGCAAACTTTGTTTCCTGGAGTCGTAGTATATCCATGGCGCAATTTTATATAGACTTCTTCATCTAAACCACCATGAGAAGGCGTTTTTTACATCTAATTGATGTAGATCCCATCCTTTTGCCACAACCACAGAGAGCAAGCACTTGACGATGCTCCTCTTAGCTACGGGAGCAAAGGTTTCATTGTAGTTTACGCCATCAGTCTGATGGTCCCCCCTTTATAACCAAGCAAGCTTTATAAGTGTTGGGGAGGGTTGGCATTCACATTCATGCGGTCCATCTTTTGAGTCATAGCATCAATTTTAGCAGTTAAAACAAAAATAGCATCGACTTCAAGCTTACATGTCGTTCTCAAGGAATGGGGCTTGGACCACTTATGACTATTTGATGTCATCTGCTCGATCAAAGTATAGAGCTCGTCGATCGACTTGCTCATGATGTTCCCCCCAACTGCTGCGAGAAATATTGCCCTCAACTAATCATCCACTCCATTATAGAAAGCTTGGATGGGCATCCATGGCTCAAAACCGTGTTGCGAACATTAGCGAAGTAGATCCTTGAACCGCTCCCAAGCGTCATACAAGTTCTCATCCGACTCTTAGACAAAGGTAGATATCCGATTCCTTAAGCTCATCAGCTTGCTTAGCGGAAAATACTTAGCCAAGAACCCACTAGCAAGCTGATCAAAGGTGCTTATGGAGTTCGTTGCAAAGGAGTCTAGCCACTCCCATGCCCTTCCCTCGAGCGAGAACGGAAACAATCGCAGCTTGATTGCATCCGGTGTGGCCCCGTTCGCCTTGAAAGTACAACACGCCTGACAGAAGACACAAAGGTGCCGATTGGGGTCCTCACTAGGGAGACCATGGAAAGGCATAGCTCATACCAGACTAATGAGGGAATTCTTCAACTCAAAATCGTGAGCTTCCACATTAGGAAAGTTGATGGCTATTGGAGGGTTCGAGGGCGGAGCTAGAGGGGGGGCATGGCACCCCCCATGCTTCAGGAAACACATGTATATTAGTATGTGTAAAGTGTAGCAAGAATACCTTGATGGTTGGATGGTAGTACTTTGAGAATATTTAATCTTTTGTCACAAGTTCAAATCTTATAAGGGGCAATTTTGTTTCAAAGTTTTCCTAATTTGTTTATTCATTCACCTAACTTTTAATTTTTTTATTTCTTTTAATGTTTATTTTGTAGTTTACTTCATCCTTTATATCAACTATTTTATTTATTTGTCTTTGTTTTATTTTTTGAGCAGTCATTTCAACTAGATTATGAGTTAATTTTAATAATTATAATATTAGATCTCAACTTGTATCTAGTCTCTTATACATGTATGCATTCTTGTTTCTCACTTTGCACTATATTAAATACTATAGTTTTAAATATTTTAATAAATACTTTTCATAAACTTATATTTCCTCATTTTTCATCTTCATATTTCATTACGAGTTTTTCCGAAAGATTTTTTTTACTAACAAAATCGACCTCTTCATATACTCTTCATGTACTCCCATATATGAGAAGAAATATTTCAATAGTTAAACCGCTCAAACCTCACGTTATCGGACTATAATGGGATATGTTATTATTCTTGTACGTGTTGTAGCATATTTCATTGTGAACTCAAAAGTTAAATAAGTATCTTTGCTAACTATAAAAAGTTTGAATAAAAGCTTAATAAACAAGTAAAAATGAATAATTTGAAAATTAAACTCATGATAAATGGTTGAAAGAATATTAATAAACCGACACCCCCAATAAATTTTTTCTGGCTCCACCCCTGGGAGGGTTGGTGACATTTGGGCTCACATACTGGCCCAAAGTCATCCGTTGTTCTTTACCGACCATTCTGGACTGCTTTGCAGATTTCACTTCTTGTTTCCTACTAGCTTCCTCTAGTCGTTGCCTCTTCCTCCGAGAACGAAAGGTTCGTTCAATCTCAGGATCGAACTCGAATTCTTGAGCTTTTTACATACACCAAGAGTACCTAGCAAAAATAAAAATGAAACACTAACGTAGTCAAAATGGTAAAATCCTGATCACAAGGGAAAGAAAAAGAAGGAAAAGAAAAAGAAAACAGCTTAGTCAATTTGAGAGTATTTGTTTAATGGCTATTAGGGACAGAGTCCTCGGCAACGGCGCCAAAAACTTGACAGGGCCGCAAGCGCACGGATACGGTGTAGTACGTCAAGGTCGATCCCACAGGGACTCAAACTAGCAATGCAATGAGTCAGCCCTCTACTTATTTGCTAAGCCAATCGGGGTTTTGATCTTTTGAAGGTTTTTAGTAAACTAATTAAAACTAATGCCAACAGAAGGAAACGAGTCTAAGGATGAAGACTTCTAGGGGTTTACTTACCTAACAAAGGGGTCTAATAATTAAGTCTTAGCCGGTGAAGTTAATCCCTCAATCAAATCAAGAATCAACAACCACGGGAATCCTATTGCTCTTTCGATGATAAATAGAATTATTCTAGTCAACCTAATTAACAACTTTCATATGCTCTTCAAGTTAATCAAAATTGAAGGTTTTAGAGGTCAGGTTATAAAATTGATCCCCTAGTTTACTAATTCTTTCTCAAATTTCGTAAAACTAGGCGTTGGTAGTCGGATTATTCTAATTCACCTTTTGGTACTTCTCAGATTAATCTCTAATTACAAGAATTCAACGCCTTAAGAATATTTATAAACATGGAAAACACACCCTTCTATTGATTCAATCAAGAATTAAAGCACAAACTAATGACATTTTAGTCAAACACCATTGTTTCGGTTTGTAAAGCCCTAGAAAGAATGAAATCTACTCACTGTTAGTCATTGAAAACAAGAAGTACATTCTAAATATGACAATCAAATCACAACACAAAGAAAGAAATATGAAAAGAGTAGGGCAAACAATAAAGTGAATTCCGTAGAGTCTCTCAATCTCCAAGCAGAAATGTCTCCACAAATGTCGTGTGGTTCCTCTCGAATCGCGATCTTTAGAGCCTTTCGATTTGATTCTCGATGGTGGATGGAAGTAGTTAGCAATGAATATTCCGGAGCTCTCTTTCTTTTTGCTGCCGAATGACTCTGCCCTTTGCTTCTCTTTTTTTTACCCCTTTTAACTGCCGAAGAATGACCGACATTGCGCGTGGACACCAGCTACCACGGGCTGACCGTGGTTGGCGCTGTTGATCTGGGAAACCCGGGGGTCCTTCGAATGGATAAATATGGGAGATCAAGGATCCACTAACTACTTAGGGTTTGAGAAAACCCCATTTTAGAACTCATAAAACTACCACTAATTGTTAGGGTTTTGGGGTTTTGGAGATGAACAACAAACACAACAAGAATTAAAAAGGATATGGACAATTGTAAAGAGTAATCACTCACCCAATTGAACTAAGATGTTCAATCACTTGCACAAGGACCCTCCACAAGCAAAGAGTCTTGAAGCACCCAAGAAATCTCACAAAGAGTGGAGGAAGGACACCCACTCATCAAGAAGAGAAATCACCAAGCAATTTCCACCCAAAGGATTAACTTTCATTGGTTAGGGTTTGAAAACCCACAATTACAACTCTCCAATTGAGAGGAATTTTCTTGAGTCTAATTCCTAAAACATTCATCAAAAACTATATCTAATGGAGGGGAAACAAGTATATATAAGGGAAGGGGGAAAACATAACCAAAAGAGAGAGAGAAATGCCGTAAAACGACCCGTCGGGAAATGGCACGATCGTGCCGTATGGGTGCACGATCGTGCAACTTAAAACAGCCCAAGAAAGTCTTGTTTGAGAATGGCACGATCGTGCTACCCTACGGCACGATCGTGCAGTGCCTTCTAGAAAAATGGCACGATCGTGCTGTTGGTAGCTTTTTCCTGCTAACTTCAAACGTGCATAACTTTCTCGTTTTAACTCCGATTTGGGCTTATAATATATCGATGGAAAGCTCTCGGTGTGTACTATAAGCTCACCAAATTTCAGATCAATTGGAGTTGTATTGAAGGAGTTATGATTGAAAGATTGAAGATTTGTATCGTTCTCATGTCCAATTTCGCCCACTTTCTTCATTTTTCTTCAACTTTACTCCTTCAACTTGGCCTTGACTCCCTCTTAGCTTCTTCCTAACTTTTCTAAACGGCCAATTTGAGACCCAAAAAGTGAGCCCGGTCCCTCTGTTGTTATTATCTCCGATGTGAGGTACCCCTAGGAAATATGGATCAGACTCCCCTTGTTGGAGAAGAGTTGTCCTCAACTCGTGTGGGTTCAAATCCAATCGACTGCTCATGTAAAATCAACTCAATAAAACCCATTGGCCGGATCAAAGTGACACTCATCAACCCCTTCTTCGTAAAGGTGTAGCAATTTCGGAAGGAAAAAGGGACCAACTCACCATCAAAAGGGGCCTTCACATGCCTAGCGCTCATCAATTTGTTGAAGGCCACAAGGTAGTCGTCGCAAGAGATGTCAAGGTCAAGGCCGGTAGAAGATGCCTCTTCCTTGATCGATCTTGATGCGGGAGGAAACAAGCTAGGGTGTGGAGTTATGGACTCGTCGACATGTATTTCGTCTCCAAGTTGTAGTTCCGGTATGATCTGACATAGCTCAACGCTTGCAATCATGGTGTGGAGCTCGGTCGGAGGTCTTTTGGGTGAAGGTGGGGGACAAGGGAGGAAAATAGGAACTTTTTGAGGAGCTATGGATCTCTCAACCTCACTAGGATTGCCTTTTCGCAAAAGTAAAGTCAAATGTGACTTCGTTTCACTCAAAGCACTTTCACCCCGTGTTGCACTCATGTGGAGGAGGTCTCTTTTCTCACTTCCCGCCCCAGTTTGGTGTGTGAAGAGTCGGATAGGTGAGAGGGGGCTAAGCGTGATCCTTTTTTCTCCCATCAAGATTGAGTAAGTGTTCTTAAATCCATCATGGATGGCACGCTTATCATATTTCCAGGGCCTACCAAGGAGCAAATGACAAACATCCATAGGAACAACATCGCACAAAACACTATCCTTGTGAGGACCAATGGAAAAAAATACCACGGTTTGTTGAGTTACCTGAAGATCGCCACCATCTTTAAGCCCTTGCAAGCTATACGGTTGGGGATGAGTCACGACCAGTAATTGGAGCTTCTCAACCATGTAGGTAGAAGCCAAGTTGGAGCAGCTCCCACCATCGATGATGACCTTGCACAACCCTTCGCTGACGGTGAACCTAGTTTGGAAGATTGACTCCCGTTGAGAGTCATCCCGGGAATCCTTAGTCATGATAAAGGATCTCCTATGAGTGGAGCTCTCCTCTTGTCGCACGCGAACCTCAACATTAGCCCTTGGAGTCTCCAATGTAGCTACCTCATTGGTTTTGGGGCATTCAACCATCTTCAAAGGGCATTGAGTTTGGTAATGACCATACTCTCTACATGTGAAGCATTTTCTACCCTTGAGCTTCCTAAGATATTCAACATCATCCGCTTGAGCTCCAAAAGATGGTTTGGACCGAATCTCCTTGGAGGAAAACCATGAGTAAGCCTTCTCCTTTCTCCAATCATGTAGATCATCAAATCTATGCTCCTAAGTAGAGGTACTAGGTCAACGTCCAACATAAGACCTTCGATAATTACCATGAACCTTTCTCGGGAAACTGGGTCGCGATTTGGCTATGGCATAGCTCAAATCATTCATTTGACGTCGCATCACTTCTTGGCTATCTATGATGTGTTGAAGAGCCATTTTGAGGGTTATTGTTTTGGAAGGGGAATTGGGTCGAGGAGGGAATGTTTGATCGCCCATTTGACTAGACGACGAGGCCATTTGAGGAGTTGAGGGGATTGATGGGCTAAGGAAAATACAATTGGATGAGGTTTTGGGGTTGTGGCTAAGGAATTTTTGTGGAGTTTTTGCGAGGCTATTTTTTTGTGGGGGAAGATGGGGTGAATCTGGCAAAGGGGAATGCACCACAATCGACCAAACCAATGATAATCACCAATGCAAATAGCAAGCACCAAGTGACCACCTCATACACAAATAGCCAACAACATATTATCCAACAAAACATCCAAATCAACCATTTTCATCCATGGAAGAAGTATGAACAAACACCAAACCCCAAAATATTCAATCTCCAACTCACTCCAAGAACTCTTCCCAAATGCAACCCAAATTGATCTTCAAACAATGAAATTCCTCAACAAATTACTTCCAACAACAAGAGGGTATGTATAGCATCCACTCAAGCACCAAACTTCACAACAAAATCAACCCAAACATGCCAATATCCACCAAAAATCCAAAACAGAGAAATAAATTCTAGGCAACTTCAACTCAAAAAAAAAAAATCAACCCAATATTCAATGAATACATGGACCCAAATGATGAAATTCATATCCCAACACTCCTAATACATGAAGGAACCAATATCATCCATCAAGCATCAATTTTGCATCCAAAATCAACAAGAACAAACTCAAAACTTCATGAACATAAACCCAAAAAAATCTGGAAAATTTTCTCCCTAAACATGAGTTCTGATCCTTGCTCTGATACCAAATGATCCGGGAAACCCAGGGGTCCTTCGAATGGATAAATATGGGAGGCCAAGGATCCATTAACTACTTAGGGTTTGAGAAAACCCCAATTTAGAACTCATAAAACTACAACTAATTTTTAGGGTTTTGGGGTTTTGGAGATGAACAACAAACACAACAAGAATTAAAAGGGATATGGACAATTGTAAAGAGTAATCACTCACCCAATTGAACTAAGATGTTCAATCACTTGCACAAGAACCCTCCACAAGCAAAGAGTCTTGAAGCACCCAAGAAATCTCACAAAGAGTGGAGGAAGGACACTCACTCACCAAGAAGAGAAATCACCAAGCAATTTCCACCCAAAGGATTAACTTTCATTGATTAGGGTTTGAAAACCCACAATTACAACTCTCCAATTGAGAGGAATTTTCTTGAGTTTAATTCCTAAAACATTCATCAAAAACTATATCTAATGGAGGGGAAACAAGTACATATAAGGGAAGGGGGAAAACATAACCAAAAGAGAGAGAGAAATGTCATAAAACGACCCGTCGGGAAATGGCACGATCGTGCCGTATGGGTGCACGATCGTGCAACTTAAAACAGCCCCCCAAGAAAGTCTTGTTCGAGAATGGCACGATCGTGCTACCCTACGGCACGATCGTGCAGTGCCTTCTGGAACAATGGCACAATCGTGCAATCTGACGGCACGATCGTGCTGTTGGCAGCTTTTTCCTGCTGACTTCAAACGTGCATAGCTTTCTCGTTTTAACTCCGATTTGGGCTTATAATATATCGATGGAAAGCTCTCGGTGTGTACTATAAGCTCACCAAATTTCAGATCAATTGAAGTTGTATTGAAGGAGTTATGATTGAAAGATTAAAGATTTGTATTGTTCTCATGTCCAATTTCGCCCACTTTCTTCATTTTCTTCAACTTTACTCCTCCAACTTGGCCTTGACTCCCTCTTAGCTTCTTCCTAACTTTTCTAAACGGCCAATTTGAGACCCAAAAAGTGAGCCCGGCCCCTCCGTTGTTATTATCTCCGATGTGAGGTACCTTAGGAAATATGGATCAGTTGTCCTGCCATTGCTCACTCTAACTCTCCTGAACTTTGTGCCACAGACTGTTGACCTGTGGTGGAGGCCCGTGGTGGCTTCAGTCCTACCAGAATTTGCTCCCAAAACCATGTTTTGCTCCTAAACCTGCAAGTTTTCACTAGAAACACCAAGAACAAGCGTAATAGGGAAATAGGAGAGAGTATACACATTTTCCATCTAAAACTTCCCTAGTCCTACCATTAAATTCCCCTAAAAATCAAGGCAAATAATGCACTTATTAAAGGTCTCAAATTATCCGATTATCAAAGTGATTCCCTAGTTTACTAGTCTTTTCTCAAATTTTGCAAAACTAGGTAGAAAAGTTGGTAGTCGGATTAATCTAATTCACCTTTCAGTACTTCTTAGACTAATCTCAAATCACAAGCATTCGAGGCCTTACGAATACTCATAAACATAAAGAACACAACTTTCTATTGATTTGAAATAAGAATTCAAGCATAAAATGAAAATCGAATCAAACTTCATTGTTTCGGTTTGCAAAACCCTAGAGAACTAAAATCTACTCACTCATAGTCATCGAAAGCATGAAATATGTTCCAAACATGATAATCAAACTTCAAAACAAAAGGGAATATGAAAAGGATTGAATGAACTACGAAGAGGATATCGTTGAGTCTTTCGATCACGGGTGGAACTCCCTTCGCGAATGTGGCTAATTTCATCTCGTATTCCGATCCTTTTGCTTCTCTTGATTTGATTTGATGATGATTCTGGAGCATGAACATGGTGGGATTGAGTTGCTTGAGTTGAAGAAGATGAAGAACTTGAACCTGGAAACTTGAGACCTTGATATGAACTCATCAATGGAGTTCATTCATTATTGAGAGCTTGCAAATCCACCAAGATTAGATAAAGAAAACCACCACTAATATCTAAAGAAAATGACTTGTTAACACCACCATTAACAATGGATAAAGTAAAAACAAGATTTGAGAAAGAATTTGGGAGAAAACCCTAGCTTCATTCAAATGGCATTCAAAAACTAATCCCCTTTCTCCCCAAATGTAGAGATATAACACTTGGGAGTGAAAAAGAAAGATGCTAATAATTACAAGTTTGCCACCAAAAATAAAACACTTAAGGGAAAAGAAAAGAAAAAGGAGACGCGAGGGACTCCGCTGCGAAAAGCGCCGTCATGGGCGTGACCTAGAGGGTCACGGGCGTAACACTTAGGGCCACGAGCGTGACCCTGTTTGTCATGGGCGTGACCTAGCTTCTGGAGCCTAAACAAAAATATCGTGAGAGATCACGGGCGTGACGTTTCTGAGCAGTTTTCCGCCAACTTCTAACTCGCATAACTTCTTCATCAGGACTCAAAGTTCATTTAAGTCCATCGAAGTTGTATAGAAGGAGTTATGACTCAAAGAGTGAAGGCATATCTATTTCAACTTCCCATGTTGACCCTTTTTTTGCAGCCTGTTTCTCCAACTGGTCTGCGACCGAGCTACGATGCCGAGTAACCACAGCCTCCTAGGATGACCTGAAATCCCATGGGTCCCCCGGTATTGGTGATGGGTATCGAGTCTCTTCATTCTCCCTTTCTTGAGAAGGATTTGCCCTCAAATCCAGGGGGTTAGAAACAACCGCGGAAAAGTTAAACTCCAATAATGGACGTCTCCCAAGAGCCATGCTAGTTCGATGCTCACCACCCCGCCCTTCTTGAAGGTATAAAAATTCTTAAGGCTAGGTGGGGGAGCAGATTCAAAACGTCGTTCTCGATTAACTTCTTCACTTATGATCTTGTTGAACTCCACGATGTAGTCATCACAAGAGAGCGCAACATCCAATGCTTGCTGAACCGGATGGTCATTCTTCGCACCATCAAACACTAATTGGGTAGGCACCCGTCTTGCTTCAAACTCCAACATAAAACTGTCATCATGGAAAATCATATCCAGTGGGAGCTTGGGGCTTGGGGGTGATGGGTAAAAAGGAAAAATGGGAAGATTTTGAGGAGTTAAGGTATACTCACTCACCTTAGGCGCACCACACGGCAAGGAGAAGGCCAAAGGAAGCTCATCCCTAGCATGGGTACTCCCTTCCCGTATTTCTCGCTCAAGGAGAAGGTCCTCAACTCACTTCCCACCCCGGGTTTTGGAGGTAAGAATTCATATGGAGCTAAAGGTATGAGCTTAGCCCTCCAGTCACCATAGGTGAAAGTGTATGTGTTCTCCAACCCATCAGAGCCATATCACAAACAATAGAGTCATCGTAAGTAGGGCGAAAAGACAAATTAACAAGGACTTGTTTCGTTACCTTGATGGCGCCTTGGTCGTTGAGCCACTTGAGGGAGTAAAGTTTGGTATGAGGTAACATTGGTAAGCCAAGCTTTTCGGCCATGAGAGTTGAAGCAACATTGGAGCAACTTCCCCTATCGATGATGAGATTGTATACCTGATAAACCTCAATTTTACCGCCTTAAACCTTGGTTTTCAGGTTGTGTTTCGAGAGTATTTTACCTACTTTGACACAAATTCGACTTGGTTTAGCTTAACTTCGTTTATTGTAGCTAAAATACTTTAACTTTGTCAATTGTAGGTGAATTTTGGGTGATTCACGGCGCTTTAATTATTATTGGATGAAACGTGAAGAAGTCGTGAAGAAGCCGGGATGCAAAGAGCGCGTGAAGGATCTCAAATAAGACGCACACCCAGTGCAGTATGCGCCATCCATAATTTCGAGCAGCGCACACCAGTGCACACCAGCGCGCTGCACAATGCCCAATCGATTTATTGTTTTAATTAGAAGAAAAGGGCAGTTTTTCAGGGATTACGTTAGTTTCCATCCTCCTAGGTTTGAGAGGTTTTCTCTCTAGCCTCTCTAGAAGCTTTTGGGTTAGTTCTTGGATTAATTTGCTTTTCTATGCATCGGATAAATGGATTTCGCTTCCAACTCTACATTCAAGACTAAGTTTCTCTTCTTCCATCCCTTTCTCTATATTTTCTCCTATGTTAATTTCTTGTTAGTCTTGTGTGTTTGGGTTGTGATTGATGTGTTTAACAATGAATTAATCTTGTTTTAGTCCTAATCTATCTAAATTCATGCTTGTAGTTAGAGGTTTTCTCATGCTCACCACGTGTTCGATGAAATGCACAAGAGAGTATTCATTTATATTTCCTTGGGCAATTGATGTATGCCGAGAGGTGAGATTAATTTACCTGTGTGGTAGAGAAAATAGTTAGGGTTTTTGACATGAGAATAGTCGAATTCTAACTAGGTCTAGGGTTGCTATTCTTGTAGTTTAATTAGACTAGCTCCATGAGAATAGGTAGTTAGAATAGTTAGACTAGCCCTTGACCCTCGAGAGAGGGCTTTGGTGAGCTTTAATGGTGCAACCGATCACTCTTAATTACTTGTTCATAATTGGTAGATTAGGTCGTTCAAATTGATTAGTTGTTGAATACCGATTTTTGTTGCCTGAACATCTTTTTATTGCTTTCGTAGTTTGTCGTTTGATAATCACCATCCTTGGTTAATCTACCTAACTTGAAACACTTGAGTCCTCTTTGAGTGCTTGGAACACAACTCCCTGAGATCGACAACCGTACTCCCAAAAGTATGATAACAAAATTGGCGCCGTTGCCGGGGAGTTGTTGCTTTCTTGGCTTCGAGCTTGCTTGAGGATTCTTGTTAGGTCTTTAAAAATTCAAAAAAAAATTAAAAATTTGAAAATCCAAAAAAAAAATGAATCTTCCCCATTTCCCTCAATATGAGCAAGAGTTGTTTTGTGCTTATTGGAGTCAATTAGATGATTATCTTGCTTATTGTGCTCAATGTGATTTTACTTATACAAGGTGGGAAGTATTGTATATTGTTGACGAGGGTGTGAATGTTGAGACTCGTACTCTTATTGAATTATTTCAGTTTTCAAGCTAAAAGTGAGTGCGAGGCTTGGGAATTGCTTGAATGGTTGATTTGGGATACTCGTGAATTTGAGGAGGCTTGTTGTTCATCGGGTTCTTCTTTTGATGACCCTTGTGCTTTTCATGCTAAATCATACTATGAGAACCAATATGTGAATGTTTGTCCCTCATCCCCTTGTGTTGATTTGCATACTCAATCTCCATTTGTAGATCAACCCAAGGATCCACACTTGCACAATTCCTCATATGCTTGTGATTCATGTTCTCTTTGCAGTTCTTTTGACCATGCTAGTAATTCATGTCCATACAATATTTCTGCAGAAGGTTATGCTAGAATTGCAAGTTTGATAGCGACCATGAATGAGCAACTAGTTATGCTTGAAAGTCATACAAGGGAACTTGAATCGTCGCATGATACAAACCTTATTTCATCTGCTAATAGGGCTAAGGATTATTTATGTGATGATGATGATGAGTCTTTCATTCTTTTAAAGTCCGGACTAGAGGAAGAGATTGATCATCCCTTTACTGAACCCAATGTTGCTTATGATGATTATTCTTCCAATGAGTCAGAGAATGCATTTGATGGGTATCATAATTTTGAGGAAACTCCTTTAAGGGAGTCATGTGTAGTGCATGTGTCATCTAGTATTGTGCAAAATGTGTTTGTGTCCTATGATCCCTTTAAATCGTTCCTAAGTTCTTATTTGTGTTCACCGCTCTCATTAGACGATGTTAAGAGAACACTCGCTATTATTTCCTTATCTTTACCCGTGTTTTCTTACTTACATTCATCTGAACTGTACTCGCAGGTGTTTGATAAGCTCTTGCGTGCCTTAGTGGCATCCGAATTTCCTAAGGTCAAGCTAAGGACCTTAAATTAGCGCTTCTTGGGAGGCAACCCAAGTTTATATGCTTTCTGGTTTAGGTTTTTCTTTTATCTTGTTTCATTATGTTTTTTTTTTTTTTGTTGGGTGAAAAATGAAAAAAAAGTGTATGCATGTCATTGTTAAGTGAAAATTTGAGTAAAATAATGTTGGAGTGAAAAAGAATGGAGGGAGTTGGGTATATGTTGGTGTTTTTTTGTATAGTTGTATTTTTGAGTTGTGCACACCCACCCGCACAGTTGTGCAGAATTGTGCACAGGCAAAACAGAATGTTGGGAAAAGCTTCCATATCCATGCACAGGCAGGCGCACGGGTGTGCGCTTGGGTGTGTGCCCCTGGGTTTTCAGTGAAATCAAATCTGAGTCTTTCCTTCTCTCTTTCTCACCAAACCCTAACCTCACACACCCAAATCTCAACCGTGCCCTAGCCCACCACCACTTCTCCAACTTGTCCAACACCCATACTCCACCAATTTGAGATTTAAACTACAAATTTGTGTTCTTTAGCTCATCTTCTAAGCAACTGTGGCACCTCCTTTGTGAGTTTCTCCTCCCCTCCCCTACTCTTTTACAGTTTTTACACTTCATTGAGGACAATAAAGGTCCTAAGCATGGGTGGGTGGTTTAATTTGGAGGGGAGTTCATTGTGCATACATTAGCATGTAGATAGTAGCACATGAATATACTATTTGCGCTTGCATATAGGATTTGCATTTGCATATAGGATTTGCATTTAGCTTACATTAGTTAGTTTAATTTTCGGTTTTCATTAGGTTATGCATCGTACTTCATATAGTTTAGGTTTTGCATATAGTTAGATTTATTTCATCGCATTTTCATCACACCCTTGCGTTCGCACATTGAAACAAAGAAGAAAAGGGGCAATCTATCAAAGCAATCAAGATTATTTTCTTCCCCTTTCAACTCTAATTTTCTTGTGATTGCGAGGTTGTTAGTGTTAGTTTATCGCTTTGAAAAAAAAAATGAAAAATGAAAAAAAAATGAAAAAAATTTATGAAACAACTTGGAAACCTTAGTTGTAGGCTAGTTGTTTTGTTTTCGAAAACCCTTCTTGTTGTCCGAGGGGTGATTCTTGGTCGACAATTGTAATTGTTTGCTAGAGAAGCTCGGCATGGTAGGATGATGTGATGAACTGGTTGCATACTTGTTTTGGAGTAATTATGGTCTTGTGTGTAACTCTTTTATCATTGATAGTCCCTTGTGCATGATTGTAAGTTCTTGTGGATTGGTACATAAAAGGAACTAGTTGCAGTGATTGTGGTAGGAATGAACCCGTGAGGTCTTTTTGAGCCTAATAGACTATCATTTTTATAGTCTCACATTCCTTGTGTGTGTATAACTCTCCTATGTCTGTAAACTCTAGAACTTCGCTTGTTTTCTCTTTGAAGCCACACTTGACACTTGCTTGATGATCAACATGATTAAGGCCCATTTTTGTACGTAGCAACTAAGCCAAATAGGCACCCAACCTTTTATCCCTTTTTGTTAGCCTGTATTATACCTTAACCTGCATTATGCTTCACCTATTTCTAGCCTTGGCCATTCAATCTTTTTCCTATCCCCTTTGACAAGCATATGAACAACACTTTGTGGGGTGAGAGTATCTTATGGCTACGATATATTGGTTTGTTGGTTGGTTTTTGGTGAATTGTGAAGGGAAAAGTTTCTTAAGGCGAATTATGTCAAAACTTTCCTCAAAAATCGATTGGGCTTGATGCTATCTTCCTAGGGGTGATTCAATAGTTGTATTTTGACTCACGTCACTCGCTGTGCTTTGTAATGTTGAAAAAAAAAAAGAAAAAAAAGAAAAAAAAAGAAAAAACAAAGAAGAAAGTACATATTTAAAAAAACAAAAAAAGGACAAAAAAGAAAGTTTAGCTAGTTAGTAGTTTTGAATAAAGTGTGTGGCATGGGTAGTTTTCAATGTCTTTTCCCCTTGGTTTAGGTCACTTGTAGGTTGTATATGTTTTCTCTATGGCGGATTGGTGGGAATATGTTGATTCTTGATTTGAGTTGAAAGTGTTGTTCAATCTTGGTTAGTAACTCCACATTTCCCAAATTATTTTCCCCTCCTTTCCCTAGCCTAGCCCCGTTACAACCTTATGAAAGTCCTCATGATTGTGATTCTTCCTTGTTGTCCCTAGTGGTGGAGAATGAGATCCTTGCCAAGCTTATGGTAGTGCACATGCATTAGGAGAGTTTTGAGTGAAACCGCATATTTTCTTCAAACACAAGAGAGGGGAATGTTTCCACATGCCCTAAAGCGAGATCCTACCGATCCCAACTAGTTCGCCAACCACATGAATGAGCTTGAATTGTATTTAGGGATTGGATAGGGTGAAAGTTTTGCATCTTGATTATATGATCTCTAAAATGAGTTGTGACTTTGTTTTGATCTTATTCTTTGCCATTGCTGAGCAACTTTTTCTACTCTTGCTCTTGTTTGCCAAGTTTCACCCTTAGTTCGAATTAGGGGGATTTATCTCGAGGTTTTCTTTCCTCTTCCCAGTATTTGATAATTAGTCTTGCTTGGGGACAAGCAAGGTTTAAGCATGGGGGGTTGATAAACCTCAATTTTACCGCCTTAAACCTTGGTTTTCAGGTTGTGTTTCGAGAGTATTTTACCTACTTTGACACAAATTCGACTTGGTTTAGCTTAACTTCGTTTGTTGTAGCTAAAATACTTTAACTTTGTCAATTGTAGGTGAATTTTGGGTGATTCACGGCGCTTTAATTATTATTGGATGAAACGTGAAGAAGTCGTGAAGAAGTTGGGATGCAAAGAGCGCGTGAAGGATCTCAAATAAGACTTTTACCGATGCGCCGATCCGAATTTCGAACAGCGCACCTGTGTGCACACCCAATCGCACGCCTGTGCACAATGCCCAGAAATCAGTTTTATTGTTTTAATTAGAAGAAAAGGACAGTTTTTCAGGGATTACGTTAGTTTCCATCTTCCTCCTAGGTTTGAGAGGTTTTCTCTCTAGCCTCTCTAGAGGTTTTTGGGTTAGTTCTTGGATTAATTTGCTTTTCTATGCATCGGATAAATGGATTTCGCTTCCAATTCTACAATTCAAGACTAAGTTTCTCTTCTTCCATCCCTTTCTCTATATTTTCTCCTATGTTAATTTCTTATTAGTCTTGTGTGTTTGGGTTGTGATTGATGTGTTTAACAATGAATTAATATTGTTTTAGTCTTAATCTATCTAAATTCATGCTTGTAGTTAGAGGTTTTCTCATGCTCACCACGTGTTCGATGAAATGCTCGAGAGAGTGTTCATTTATATTTCTTTGGGCAATTGATGCATGCCGAGAGGTGAGATTAATTTTCCTGTGTGGTAGAGAAAATAGTTAGGGTTTTTGACATGAGAATAGTCGAATTCTAACTAGGTCTAGGGTTGCTATTCTTGTAGTTTAATTAGACTAGCTCCATGAGAATAGGTAGTTAGAATAGTTAGACTAGCCCTTGACCCTCGAGAGAGGGCTTTGGTGAGCTTTAATGGTGCAACCGATCACTCTTAATTACTTGTTCAGAATTGGTAGATTAGGTCGTTCAAATTGATTAGTTGTTGAATACCGATTTTTGTTGCCTGAACATCTTTTTATTGCTTTCGTAGTTTGTCGTTTGATAATCACCATCCTTGGTTAATCTACCTAACTTGAAACACTTGAGTCCGCTTTGAGTGCTTGGAACACAACTCCCTGAGATTGGCAACCGTACTCCCAAAAGTACGATAACAATACCTTTCCTCCTATGAAGCAACGTGATTGGAAAATCATCTCCCGTTGGGCTTGGTCAAGGGGGAATTCATGAGCATGTAATATCCTCCTCAAGATAAGTGCACCACCGTGTACAGCCATTATGGGAGTGGTGCCATCATCTTCATACTCAACCTATTCTTCAACATCGGCTTCGGGTTCACCTTGTGCCATTTGGAGCTCCTCATCAATTTCCTGGACCTCTTGAAGGGTCAAGGTTCTTGGATTTGTACAATCTGCTTGAAGTGA
Organism: Portulaca oleracea; assembly: GCA_029582165.1. Classification (NCBI taxonomy): domain Eukaryota; kingdom Viridiplantae; phylum Streptophyta; class Magnoliopsida; order Caryophyllales; family Portulacaceae; genus Portulaca; species Portulaca oleracea. The sequence continues at coordinate 42,972,230 of CM055874.1, forward strand.
CCGTACCCTTTTCATTTGAAGCACTTGTTGCCTTCCATCCTCTGAGGAAGATCCGTAGGGGAAAGAATGGCAATTCCCTTTCCTTTGTTGATCTTAGGGGTAGGTGTGAATTTGGGAGCTTCACTTGGTTTCGGAGTGTTTGAGTGGGGAGATGGTCGGTTAGAAGGTGAGAAGAGGGGCCTACTCAATGGCATGGGGACGACCTTCGCTTTTCTTCGCCTCTCAACCTTGAGAGTCAAGCTACAAAGCTCATCCAAGGAGTGGTAAGGTTGGATTTCAATTTTCTTAGCAATGGAGGAGTCCAATCCGTTCAAGAACCTCATCATAGTTTGCTCCTCAAGCTCTTGAAGATCGCTCTTAATGAGGAGTTGCTCAAAATCTTAGATGTAGTCACTCACACTCCTCTTGCCTTGGGTAAGGGCATAAAGCTTCCTCATAATGTCTTGCTTGTAGGTGTTAGGCAAGAACCGTCAATTCGTCAATTGCTTAAGTCTTGCCTATGAGGTGATTTTTATTCGACCCTCCTTAGCTCTTTGTGCCTTAACATTATCAAACCAAAGGGATGTAACTTTGGTGAGTTTTAAGCTAGCAATCTTGAAGGCTTTCTCATCACTAGATTACTTGGTCTCAAAAATCCTCTCCATGATTTGAACCCATTCAAGGTAGTCATCGGGGTTGTTGGAGCCATTGAATTCTGGAATGTCAATCTTAATGTCATGGAATTCATCTCAAGGGGGCCTCCTCTCATCCATTTCCCGACGACGACGGCATCGAAGGGAGCTTTTATCAGCGTCACTCGACTCAAATCGGGGATGAGGATCGATAGGGATACGGGCGGGCCGCCTTCGTTTGTCTCGGGGATGACCTTGGAGGTTCAAGGCGATATTGTTCACTTGAGCCACAAGGGTTTCAAGAGTGCATTCAATGGAGGAGACTCGTGCCTCCATAACCACATCATGAGAAATACGGCGGCTTGACTCCTCTCGATTGGAACTAGTTTCATCATCCATATCGAAGGAGTGGTAAGGGCGGATTGTGTTTGGGAATTTTGTGGAGTTTGGGGGTTGTTTTGTAGTTGGCTAGTGTTTGAAGGTTTGAGTTCTTTGTGGGCTAGTATCCAACAATCACCATTCACAAACCACTGCACATCTTCTATTTCCATATCTCCAATCTCACGACAAAACTCCAATGAACAACAAGAACAATAAAAACAATAACAATAAAATTCTTCTCCAATACACTTGGAGGGCACAAGGAATGGGGGCCACCAATATTACAACCTAAAATAACAAGAACAATAATGATGAAAACCTAACTTGCAATTGAAAAAAAAAAAATCGAAACTCAAGCCAAAACCCTAACTCTGGCTTTGATACCAAATGGAGCATGAGCATGGTGGGATTGAGTTGCTTGAGTTGAAGGAGATGAAGAACTGGAACCCGGAAACTTGAGACTTTGATATGAACTCGACAATGGAGTTCATCCATTGTTGAGAGCTTGCAAATCCACCAAGATTAGATAAAGGAAACCACCACTAATCTCTAAATGAAATGACTTGTTAACACCACCATTAACAATGGATAAAGTAAAAATAAGATTTGAGAGTGAATTTGGGAGAAAACCCTAGCTTCATTCAAATGGCATTCAAAAACTAGTCCCCTTTCTCCCCAAATGAAGAGATATAACACTTGGGAGTGGAAAAGAAAGAGGCTAAAAATTACAATTTTGCCACCAAAAATAAAGCACTTGAGGGAAAATAAAGGAAAAAGGAGACGCGAGGGACTCCGCTGCGAAAAGCGTCGTCACGGGCATCACGTGGAAGGTCACGGGCATGACGTGGAAGGTCACGGGCGTCACACTTACGTTCACGAGCGTGAACCCCTTTTTCACGGGCGTGACCTAGCTTTTGGAGCCAAAACAAAAATGTCGTGAGAGGTAACGGGCGTGACGTTTCTGAGCAGTTTTCCGCCAACTTCTAACTCGCATAACTTCTTCATCCGGACTTTGTTTTAAACCCATAATATATCGATGGAAAGATCTCGATGTCTACTTTAAGCTCTTAAAATTTAGAGTCCATTGGTGTTGTATTGAAGGAGTTATGACTCAAAGAGTGAAGGTATATGCATTTCAACTTCCCATGTTGACCCCTTTTTTTGCAACCTGCTTCTCCAAATGGTCCGCGGCCGAGCTATGATGCCGAGTAACCACGACCTCCTGGGATGACCCGACATCCCATGACTCCCTCGGGATTGGTAATGGGTATCGAGTCTCTTCAGATTCTTGATGGAATATTGAAGAGGGTTAGCGATGGAAGTCTTGCGAATTTCCTCTTTTCAATGGATAATGAACGATGCCCTCAAAACCAACGTCCTTTTCTTTCTTTTTCTTCCAAAACAAAACGCCAGCCGCACGAAAACAGACCACCACTGGCAAATCGTTGTGGCTACTGTTTTGCTTCTCTTTGTTCCATTTCTCCTGAAATTTGTACCACGGCTTGATCAACCGTGGTGGAGGTCTGTGGAGCCATTGGTCTAGCCAACGCTATGGGAAAAACTAGTGTTTTACTTTCAAATCTGCAAGTATTCACAAAAAACAACAAGAACCACGCATAATAGAGAAATAGGGGAATATATATACAATTCCAATCTAAAACTACCCTAATCTACTATCAAAGCTCCCTAAAAATCATGGCAAATCATGCACTTATCAAGTATGAGAGTGTTTGTAAGGGTAAACTATTTACCCTTGCTTGGCAGATCAATTGAGAGAGTTCATAAGAGTAATTTTTTAATTGACATATTTGTCCTTTCATATTATATGTAATACAATGATACTCGTACATTAGCTCTATGTCCATTCTGTCTCTACTCCCTACCCCCTCTCTACCCCCCCCCCCCCCAAAATAATCTCTCTGTCTCTCTGTCTGTCTGTCTCTCTCTCTCTCTCTCTCTCTCTCTCTCTCTCTCTCTCTCGATCTACCCCTCTCTCATTCTCTTACGTACACGTCGCTCTCTCACACATCTCTCTTTCTCTCTCATGGGAAAGAGAGAAAGATAGAGATGTATGTGTATACGCATGGGAGAGGGGGAGAGAGAGAGAGAGAGAGAGAAAGAGATTTCTGAGTGTATGCGCACGAGTAGGGATAGGGGGAGAGGGAGATAGAGATGTGTGTGTGTGTGTGTGTGTGTGTGTGTGAGAGAGAGAGAGAGAGAGAGAGAGAGAGAGAGAGAGAGAGAGAGACAGATAGAAAGATCTCGTAGCATGACATAAAGAAATGGAGGAGTGAAATTGTTAATTTATGTATTATGTATGTTATAATGTCATTGAACCCCAAATGGAGTGTAAGAAAAATAAGAGTTAAAAGGAGCGTCACTCTTCTTTACTCCCCCTTACCCCCTCTCACTCCATTTCCAAGCAAGGGTAAGGAGGAGTAAACACTAATGGACGGAGAACAGGGATGCCAATATTCCAAAGCTGGGTCTCTCTGCTAACCCTAGCATTCTCCAAAATGGTAAGAGATAATGTTCCCCAAGGTTCGAACTCTGGAGATAGGGATAAAAGGAGGACCTCTTGCCACTCGAACAAGAGGGGATTGACAGACATCTTTGTATATGGACCTAATGGATTGACCTATTTAACTATGGAATAATTTTTTTAAAAGAAAAAAGAAAGAAAATTACTGAACATACTATCTATTTTAACATACACTGTTTACAACATGGATGATAACATCATTACAAAATTATGATGTGAAATGAAATGTGAACTATAAGACCTGGCCCCGCCCACCTTTGGATGAAATACCAAATAAAATGGAAGGAACCAAAACGTGGAACTTGCCCAACACACACCACCACCAACTCATTAACCTACTCATGTCAAAAGCATATATACATGCATGGGGCACAAAGCCAAGAAAAGAGGATAGGCTGACCACACCCATACCATGTCGGCATTTCACTATAGATTAAATCACCACGATTTTAATACCTAAAGAAAACAAAAACAAAAAGGGATGACATGCAATATTATTCTCTTCACATTTCCACAAATATGATTCATTGATGTTGAGGTGAATGGATGTGCTTGACTCTTGACTCTTGACTCTTGACCACCTCCCTCCAATTCCTACCTTGCGTGTTGTTTCAGGATAACATACCATAACTACACTTTTCAATCATGCTATTTAAACTATTATTACTTATTCTTATTCTACTTACATTTTTATCTTTTATTCTTCTTTCTTTACTTGGCCCAATTTTATCTAGATGGATTAGGTATCAACCAAATCAAATTCTGTCCCATCATTCACCCCATTTGTTGCGGTTAATAATTTATATAGGGTGAGTTGGGGTAGTTTTTTTTGGTAAAAAGAATGTTCCCATGAGATTTTTTTTAACCTCATTAGGCTTGAGTTGTTGTTTGAGAAAAATTCTTTCGGGGAAAAATTTCTTCTAACCTCACAAGGTTTGAGCAGATTTTACAACAAAACATCCCGATGGATATTTTTCTAACCTTATTAGGCTTGAGTAGTTTTTTGAAAAAATTTCTTTTGGGATAGACTTCTTCTAACTTCACTGCACTTAAGAGTAAAATAATAAATTTTACAACAAAACCTTCTTAATTATTAGGAACAATTAAATATGGAAAAAGTTTACTAACTTTTTCAAAACAGATACCAATTAAATAGTAAACACAAACCTTTATTTTACAGGTTGGTGCATCTCGCAATTTGAATTCAATTTAGCTCGATGATTCAAGTTTTATTCACAAATCACAATAATTCTACAAAAGATTCTTCAAGTTTAGTATAAACAAGGTTTTAAATTGATAACAAATTTTGCAGACGTATCAAAATTTTGTTTTCAAAAAACTTTTGAGTTTTGTGTGAAGTACGTTTATTTGCTATAAATGATTTGGGCATCCCTTGTGAAAAGCATAATATGCACAAAATAGTGTTGTAAATTTCAAAATGGTACGTACGACTTTTCCCTTAAATTTTAAATGATAAATTTGTCTGAAAGTATTAAAAACTGTATCCCATCTAAAATGCAACCGTGTCAAGCTTATTTTTTTCCCCGAGTTTGCTTTAACTTTACACATAATGATACAGAATATATTGCCTTTAAATCTGCTAATGTAATCGAATTATATTTTTCTTAAATTGCCTGTTGAACCTTGAAAAGTTTGGCAATACCACTGGTAATCCATTGATTAGACCTGTCAAGGCTTGCAGGTAGATTCAGATAAATATAGGTCGGGTATATTTTGTATTTAGGTAAATATAAACGGCATGTCTGAGTTTTAGGTCAATTCAATGAATTATACTACACAATTGTTTTCCAATTTTTGTTTGAAAATAATTATCTCTAGGTACTATATTTTCTTCAATATACATAATAACATACGATTATTTTCTGACAACGATAGATTATATTGAACAAATTATGCTTGTAGTTTAATAGTCAGGATTCCAACCAGAAGTGATGAATGAATTTAAAATAAAATTTCAAAAGGTGAAATAGATGTGTCGGATTTGACCCGCTAATTTACAGATTTTACAAGTTCAGTTTATTTCGGGTTCGAGTCGAGAAAATCATGTTTGAAACCCGAAACTTTTGAAAGGATTCAGATCAAATTACAGAATGGGGTCAAAAATTGACATTTAACAGGTCTACTATTGATACTTGAGAGCATAAAATCTGGAAGATCTTAAGACGGCACACAAGTAGCGGTGGCAAAAAATCGGGTTCGGACAATTCGGACATTCGGACAAAATCCCCAAACCCGGACCCTGTCTGAATTTTAAATTCGGACATTTCTTGGTGTCCGAACCCGAACGCGAATTGTCCGAATTTGTCTGAACCCGGATTTGTCCGAATATAACCAAACCTGAATTTACACTAAATATATACATAATTCCAATATTTTGTCCGAATTCTAGTATTCGGACATTGTCTGAATGCGTCCGAATTTTGTCCGAACCCGAATTTGACACAAAATTCGGACGTTCGAATTTCTTCCCTCATACCCAAACCTGACCCTATTTTTGAATCGGACGTGACTGAATTGTCCGAATTTAAAATTCGGACAAAAAATTGATGATCAAACTCGGTTTAATTCGGGTCGGACAAATTCGGATATTCGGGTCGGACGAACTTTTGCCAGCGCTACACACAAGTGAAGTCTCCAGTTATCAATAATATTATTTTTTTAACGTGAGTAAACATTGTATCTATTAGAGCCTTTCTTCTATAGGAACTCATTGGATCAATAGGCTAGAAGAAGGACCAAGACAAGCCCAAACATGTATTCAAGTACTATTTACCCCTCAATTTTTGTAAAAGAAGTTATATTGGTGAGTTGGTCAGCTCACCGAGCCCCTCTCTAGTTTATGGTGTAGACTATGGCTATTCAAGAAAAACCGATATGAAATACCCAAACCAATAATCCGCTAAACGATTAAAAATTTTGGGTAATTAATTAGGCCAGTTACTTAAACTGGAAAAAAATTTGGGTAATTGGTACAGTTGCCGGTAGACTTGTCAATACGGGTGGCCGGGTGGGTTATGGGTCGGTCGTATATTGGGTTCGGGTAAATACGGATCAGTTGTATTCCTGGTTCGGGTAAATACGGGTCAAGTGTATTCCGGTTTCAGGCGGTTTGGGTCGGGTTTACGGGTCATGACCGCCCTTTTTCTCAGTCATTTACAACTAATAAAATTGATTGTAATTAGTCAAAGACACCTGTGTAATGTACCATTAATTGTATAGACATATTAATATACACCTAAGGGACAAAATTTGGCAATCTTCAAGTCTACAAGTATTATGCGGTTTACGTCAACAATCTACAAATAACAATACTTATGAAATATATAGGGTTTTGGGATACTAATATACTGAACTTTTGGGGTATTAGACAAGAATGCATTGAACTTTGACCTTGGACAATAATACACTATTTTTGTTAGACCTGGTTCAGATACCCTTGTGAGGCTCTGATACTAGTCGTTCGGATCGAGGTAAAATATAGGGTAGCCTAGTATTTGCAGCGGAAGATAAAATTATCAAGATGTATAAATTGAGAAGAAATATAACAAGATCAGTAATTAAAAGATAGAAAGTATAAAGACACACGATTTACGTGGAAACCCAAATCGGGAAAAAACCACGGACGGCAACGGAGCAATAATCCACTAGTATAAGGGGAAAGATTACAAGAGAGATCTCAAGGGGCTATATAACGCAAGGGGATCGATGGTCAGATCACAAGGGGTTAATAGCACAGGCTATATAACGCAAGGGGATCGATGACAAGATCACAAGGGGTTAATAGCGCAACGGGATATACTGAAGACAAAATAACTCTCTAAAGGACTCTCACAACCTAGGGATGGGTAGAGGTGAAGAATGCTTTGTGTGCGTGTTTGTCGTATGCCGTAAGTGTATAGGTTGATAACAACCTATATTTATAGGAAAAACTCCCTATAAACCTAACTTGACTCCCACTCCAATTAAATTTGGAATCTAATACAATTAGGAAACCTAACATAATAAGGAAACCTAAATAATATCTTAATACAATTAGGAAACAAATAATTGTGGGATCAAGAGGCTGATTTTGGGCCATAAACCCAACAATTTTACTGAAAGAGAGGAGAGAGGCGGGACTGCAAGAGTTTGAGAGTTCACTGAAAGAGTGAGTGAGTGAGTGACAATGTTAGGGTTTTGTTTTAGTCATTTGTTATTTGATTATTTCATTTATATGTCTCTCTACGCATAGTTTTCCAAAGCCACCCAATATTTTACTTTTGGGCCTTTATTTACATGAAATGAGCCCATTTTTTTGCACAAGACCAAAGTAGACAAAACACTTAAAATTAAAGTATCTGACGCAACGGGTCGACCCAAACCTGACCCGTTTTTTACCGGGTTCTTTGGAATGGGTCATTTTCGGGTCCCGGGTCGGAAGTTCATGTTCAAAACCCACTTTTTGCGGGTCGGTTTGGGTCGAGTTTACGGGTCGGGTCGAGAATTGCCAGGTCTAGTTGTCGGTCAGCCCTGGACCAAAATCAGGTACCTAGATACCCATAATTAAATTTAAAATCAAAATTAAATTTGAAATGTCTTAATATATAATAATATAAATTCATTTTTTTGTTTTTCTCTAATTAATGATTATAAGAAAGGAATTGAAATTGCAAGCTATGCATATATTTGGATGTTAATAATATCAACTTTGGGGTATTGGACACTAATAATACATATTATTTTCTTGGACACTGGTAGTACTAATTATCGACCTATTTTCTACCAACAGTACACCACTGATTTGGTATGGTTTTGACGCATGGAATGATGAAGTGAGTCCATACGTGGAAGGCGGAGCTTGAGTAGAAAATGTTGATGGAGATACTAATATGCCTCCCACGTCACATATTATGGAGTTACGTCATCTTTCCGATGAGTTAAAACCATAACTCGGTGGTGTACTATAGAGAGAAAATAGTTTGATAGTTGGTACTGTCTGTGTCTAAGAAAATGGTTTGTATTATTAATATCTAGTACCCTAAAGTTGGTATTATTGACATCCAAAATCATATGCTTTTTAATTAGTATATTATACTTTTAGAACTATATGATTCTAATTCAAAAAATGACTTAGAGGTACCCTAACTTTTGAAGAAACAATTTTTTGGTACCCTAACTTTTCAAAACTAATTTTTGGGTACCCTTACTTTTAGGATTTGAAATTACTAGGTGAATTTCCGGCAAAACTCCGATTCATTCAAATCATTTTCGTCCACAAAAACAAAGGGCATTTCATCCACAAAAACACTTAATCAATTTCCGCCAAAAACTCACCGGTGAATTCAAATCATTGGCTGGAAATTCACCTAATTATTTCTAATTCTAAAAGTTAGGGTACCCCAAAATTAGTTTTTAAAAGTTGGGTACCAGAAAAACATTTCACCAAAAATTAGGGTACCCCTTAGTAATTTTTTTATTCTAATTAGTATTAAAATTTATTTTTGTTATGAAAATGTATGAATAGTTAAAGTACAATTTTTTTCCAATTATATTATATTATTATTACTAAATAATATTAGATTGATAGTTGTTACAATTTGGCGTGTAATATTTATGAGTAAAAAGCAGTTGGGTAAAAGTTAAATTGTGACAAATTTACGTTGATATATAAAATAAAATTTCTTTTATTTTTAAATTTTGGTAATTGTGGATAAGCTTTGGTAAATTTAGGCAAAATTTGATAAATTTTGATAAATTGAATTTACCCTGTAATTTAACAGATAGTCCTATAAAAATGGTGTTAGGAAAAATAATAAAAAAGTAAACCGTGCACCAACCTAAGTCATAAAAGGACGAGTTACAAATTAAAAATGAAATCGAAAACTTAGAAAATTAGGACTAACGATCCGAAACTTTCGAATATCCCAACTTTTAGATACATCTAAAGCACCCGCAATGGTAAGTTTGAGTTTGACTAATTATATGACGTGGGATCTGTGGACCCCTATCAAGAGAGTCAAAATTTAACTTTTTATTTAGTTAGCTTTCTAATGGTGAGAATGAGTTTGACTAATATTAATTAAAAAAAGTAAATGGTCCCACTTAAGAATATAATTAATTTGGTTATATTGATAAAAATGAGATGGAGGAGGAGAGAGAAAAAAATATGATTAAAATATTAATATTTCAAACTCGCTTTCAAACTCGTCTCGCGAGACTGAAAGCGAGATTCTCGCAAGACAAGTTTCATTCTCACCACTGAAATGTCCAACACGACCTCACTTCGTTCTCGTTTCATACCACGTCAGCAGTGAGTCGATTTAAAACTCACCATTGCAGATGCTTTTATAGTTCGAGGTTACGGCCGATCTGAAGTTTCGATTACCTGAAAAATATCTAATGGGTTCAGATACTTGACCCGTGAACACTCGTAGTGTAGACTCAGTCACTCAACAAACTAGCAAGTAGGAAAAGTAAAGTAATACAGCCATCAAACTAGGCCCAACGTAGAAATAACCTTAAAAGCAAATACACAAGAAACTACTTGAAGCGCAAACAATTTTTAGGGGTGGGAAGTGATACCCATATATTGGGTACCCACCCTTACCCACCCATAATGGGTGGGTAAAATCCATTAGAGATGGGTAATGGGTGGGATGGGTATGGGTATGGGTATGGGTTATCCATAATTTGGTGTGGATATCCATTATTCATAGGTATCCATATACCCATTGATGTCTTAACTCTTAACTATATTAGAATTTTATATCGAGTTTTATTGTGTTTATGTATTGAAATTAAAGGCAAAATTCAACTTTAACGGTTTGACATAAACTTTGTAATACGATAGTATTGATAACATTTATCGCGACATATGTAGACATTATTTTGCCGCTAAAACTAACTGAAACTTTAAATTTTCAATTTTTACAGTTTGAGCCGAAATTTTAAAATATGATCGGATATATTAAAAAAAGTTCAAATATAAATTTTGACCTCCAAATATTTTAATCTGATAACATATATCGCGACATATATAAGAATTTGTTGCCGCAAAAAGTAACTGAAACTTTAAATTAAAATTCAATTTTAACGATTTAAATTGAAACTTAGTAATCTGATAGGATAGATTAAAAAAAGTTCAAATATGAATTTTAAGCTCCAAATATAAATTTATTGTCTAAAACAATAAAATACAAAATAAAAATAGTTATTTGAATACTTAGATACCCATGAATACCCATGGGTAATACCCATAGAAGTAATTCCCAAGTAGGTATTACCCATGTGGGTGATACCCATGTGAATATTAAGAGGCATAGGTAGGGTTTTATAATCTATGGATAAAATGTGAGAATGGATAGTGCTCATCCATACCCACCCAATTTTCACCCCTAACAATTTTCAATCTTTAGTGGAGATAATATACCTACTACCGCCATGTGACTTTTTTGCAATCAGGCAAATGTAGTCTAATTATCAAGCCCTTATCTAATGGGTAACCACCCATTAATTTTATCAATAGAAAATAAAGAAAATGTACCAAATTGTTCGTGATAAACATCATCACCTGTCAGAATGAAAATTTTTGCTTCCACATCTTGAATTGGGTATCACCTCTTCGGTTACTCCGTGCCAAATATGATTGAGCTGGTAGCTATTTTGCCTCTTGGGCATTCCTCTAATTAGCTAAGCACCTACGCTTTTTTTTATTTTTTATTTTTTACGGAAACGCATGCTTGCCTTTTTAGCGTCAAGCAACGTTGTTGTTTTTTGTTTGATGGAGTCAAGTTACGTTATTATGAAATGGTTGCTTACTTTTTTTTACGATTTTGCTGATTGTCGCTCTGGGGGCGATGATTAAAAAAGAATCTAATCTACTTTTTATATCATATTTCATATAATTAAGGATATAAGATAAAATTTTACTCTTTTGATGTAATAAAATATACTATTTAATTTTCTAATCAAATCTATGTAAATATTTTTTTATAAAAAATTCCACCTAAAACATTACATTAACAAATTAAGTTATTTATAATTTTTAAACAAATACACACAGTCACAGATGACGAATCATAGCGCCCATATTTATTACCTTGCTTCTTCAAGTACTCAATTGGAACATGGGATTGCCGTCAAAAAAAGCATTTTTGAGTCTGAATTGTCATGGCCTTGAACCAGACAATCTTGTGATTGATGACCATCAGGATACCGATTGAGGCCTGCTCGTAGTTGTGATGTCACAGTCTACCGTAATTTGCCACAACTCACCACATTTTACAGCAAATCATTACTTTCCTCTCTCATCACTTTTCTCCTCTACTTTTTACATTCTCTATCCTTACTTACGGCACATACCAATAACCTACCACAATTCTACCACACTCCACCACAATTCCACCACACACACCACACCATTCCGCAAAATACCGCATAAAATAACAGGGCCTGAGATGAATGGAAGTGGAGAATTGCCATGGCCATCAGGATTACACATGCATAAATGTTTCTCCACTTATCCATGAGGATTGTCGTGGGTATTGAAAACCATAAACACATGCATAAGTTCAAGGCCATGACAATTCTGACCCAAATTCAGCAATTCCATCTTCAATTGAATGAAAATGGAGGAGTATCTCCGGAAAAAATAATTAAAAGTGATTAATTTGTTAATAAAAGATTTAGATAGATTTTTTCATTATAAAAATTTACACAGATTTGATTAGAAAATTAAATAGTATATTCTATTACATTAAAAAAGTAAAATTTTATCTTATATCCTTAATTATATGAAATATGATATAAAAAGTATATTAGATTCTTTTTTAACCGACAATTAGCAAAACCGTTTTTTTATTGTTGGCAATTTTCCATAGATAAAACCAATTAAATAGCGCAGTTAGAATTGAGTTTCTAAAACAACGAAGCCTAGGAAGTATGATAACGGAAGGTGGAAGCCCATTCCACATAAGAGAAAGACAAAATAAAAAGCTAAGAAATTTGGCAGAGTTAGGGCCTGTAAATTTGGTAGATAAGTTGTGGTATGATAAATGCTGAATTTTGGTAACTTTTGATAACTTTTGATGACTTTTGGTAATTTTTGGTAACTTTTGATAATTTTTGATATGTGTAAACTTTTGATAAGTATTAAAAATATGGCAGTCTAAAATATTTAATAAATAAATGTTAATTTTTTTGGGGTAGATTTCGGTAACTTTTGGTAATTTTTGATAACTTTCGGTAACAATCGGTAACTTTCGGTAATTAATTACCTAACCCAAAATACCATGAAATTTGCAGGGCCTTAGTTACGACTTACAACTTACAATTAAGATCATGTCAAGCACGTAATCTCTGTCCAATTCACTGCTTTTTGTAAGTTGTAATTTTGGCTCCACCACAGGGTTAGCAAGGGTTTCAAAAACACAAATGAGAAACAAACTCAAAAACACTACCTCATAGCTCAAATCAAACTTTGAATTATAAATCAATAGACTGGGATCTACCTACTGAAATGCAACTCTACAAGTTTATCCTCGCATGCAAGGTTCTCTTAAACATTGGATAAGCTACAAGAAATAATCCTAGAATTACCTGGCATGGGACTAAATGGAGGGAAATAAAACTAATACATAACACTGTACAGGAAAGCCTGATATATCCACTTCAGAAATACACACTACAATATCGCCAGACATTAGGGCACAACTATTTTCCCCTCCCTTTACTTCACAATTTAGGCTGCAGGATCCAAAAATAATCCACAATTTATACAATAGCCTAAATTTTTTTGCCATCCAAATCTGCGCTTCGATATATCAACAAGAATTCCAGGTGAACTAATCAGAGCAGATACTGACTTCATCCAAACCTCTGGCAAGCTCCATTTGAACGAGGTCTCCTCGCTTTTCCTCTTCCATCTTAAGCTTGCCATCCGCTTTTCGCACTCCCTCCTCAGCTGCAATGCATTCCTGGAACCTATAGCAGGTTACGAGGTGATCGTTTGTCAAACCGGCTGCTTGCATGAATGAGTATACAACTGTGGGGCCCACCCCTCGAAACCCTCTTTTTACCAGGTCCTTGCTTATGGCATCTGCTTTTGAGGTCTTCACTGGCACCTGACGTGGATAACGAAACTTGTTCACTAAAGTCTTATGGTTCATGAAGCCCCATATGTACTTGTCAAATGACCCAAACTCGTCTTTTATCTGCATCAACAGATCACAAAACAAATGAAACCAAGTATCAAAAAATAAAAAAGTCTTCTGTTTGTTATTTGCAATTCAAGTAGATGCAACAGTAAACTGGAAACTTTTCACAATTCAAAAGTAATGAACAGTGGTAAGTAGGCAAGGCAGACTTTTGAAATGGAACCAACTGCTCAACAAGAGCACAAGCAAGCAAAGACTATTGCCTTACCATGATAATTATATGCATCCAATAACTTGTGAATTGAGAACAAGTATATACCAAATTCATATACCAAGAACAGTCTTCATACCAAATACACAGCAACAGCCGGAATTTGCTGCCGGCAACCAAGGTGAAAGCGACTGATGACTGTCTCAATTTGACATATAAATGTGTAACGCTCAGCAAAATATTCTTTTTAGGAATGTAGACTAAAAGTCTAAAACTAGCAAAGACACTAGATGTAACCACTTAACTACCACCAATTAAGGCATTCCATTTATACAGAAAATTGTGTTCCATCTCATTATTTTGCCATTTTTCACTAAACAATGAATTCAGCAGCACATTGACAAGTCAAATATATCCAAAACAAAAAGGAATGTGACTGGAGCATGCAACCTTTCCTGAAAATACCATCAATGCTCCATTAATGAACAGACAGAAATGGGGCTCAAACTTTTCCGAATTTCATCGATCACTTGTACAACTTCATTTATGAAAACTAAGAGATATAACCATATAAATACTCCTCAGAAGTTTTCTTTAAAATAAGCATAGAAAATTATCTCACATCAGATGCACTAGGCTCAATATTTAGTAAACAAAAGGGCAATAACTGCAAAACAGACATAATATCTACCACCGAAAAAATTAAAGAAATGACGAACATATAGAAGAGGAATTAAGGATGAGCACAGTTCCCAAGTTCTCTTGAACTGCAGTAAAACAACTTCCTCAAATCAAACATTTACAGAAAGCAATAAAGGGACCAGTCCGTTCTCCAAAGCAAAAATACAGTAAGGCTTTGCCCCTGAATATTTTAGCATCACACGAAAACCAGACATGTTGAATACCTAATAGAAGACTACTTTACCATAGACTAAACCCAAGTTCTCTGCCCAAATCCCTGAACTTGTCAAAAAAAACTCTGCAGAATCCTTTTTTTTAACATCACTAAGTTCCACCAGGCCTCTACATAAATGCAACAAAAAGTTGAATCCTCAGCTCATTCAAATACTATTCTATAGGTTAAACAAAAATCATAATATCAAACTAATAAACAATCTCCAAATTCTTAAATAAGAGTGACAGTAAGGAAAAGTATAACACCAATAGTTTACATCTCACTCTACTATCCTCCATTTCCTTTCACATATATGCAATCCCCAAAGCAATTGGTTGAAGTCACCCATACATAAATTCCCCCTTCACAAAGTAAATATTCTATAACATGAAGAGTCAGAGCATTGTCATGTAAAGTAAAACAATACCAATGGTGCAAGGATAAGAAAGGGTACTGCATGTGAACTTGACACACTGCACTGTTGGCAAGTGGCGCATCTATTATCAGCCCTATGTTCCTCCATAAGCACATGCCCCAGACAGAAGTTAACACATTAAATTAAAATCGATACATCCAAATTAAAGGTTTTGCAAGTTGGGGCCAGAACCACGAAACTTCAGTAAGCTATCCCACTAAATGTAGCAATAGACAAGCACATTACTCCAACTGACACATGTAAAGTAAAGCTACAGCATGTGCTATAAAAGCACCTTAAGTTCATAGGCAATATTAGATAGGTTGAATCTTTTTTTAGCTCACAGAAGAGCTATGATCAGCTTTTGGTAGATCTAGCAACTGCTACAGTAGTCCCAAACATTGGAGACAAGCTTTGTCGACAAGGATGTACCTTGTCTGGCATAGAATGCTCATACCACAGTCACCTTCCCATTCTTGGTGAGTGAAAGGGTTTGAGATATATTAAAATGAAGGGGTGCAAACTGATGAATCGCTGTTTCTAGGAAGTAACCTCAATACAAATTACCAATAAAAGAAACTGTTCTTGAATATTAAATATGCATGAATGATGTATACCTTGCACACTTGACGTGCATTTTCAACAATGTTGCGCAGTTTTATCTCCGAAAGTAGGGTGCACCCAAGACTGCCCAATGCACATATCTTTTTCTCATTCAATTTGGAAACAGATATTGGATCAAAGTCCAAGAACACTTCCCTACAACAAGACAAGTAATGAAATAAGCACCCGATGTACGTATGAGTGGGACCCTCTAAACAGAAATAAACTATCATTAGGAGAAATCATCATAAGGGAGGCTAGCATATTTCCATACCTGAAAAGATTCCTCTTGTTAAGTATCGTAGGCCATGTTAATTCCGCCAAAGCAACAGCAAGGCTAAGGAGTTCAAATAGCTTGCTGCAAATATAAAGACTAAGTAAGCCAACAGCAAAAAATGAAATAAGCCAAAATTAATTGATGTGGAAAAAAATTGACAATGTTAATACTCATTGCTGCGTACTTGTCATCATGAACTGGAACTCCCCATTCTTCATCATGAAAATTAGCATATACTGGATCTTCTTCAGAAAAGAAAAAAGAATTAGAATATGACAACGATACTATTAGTATATAACTGAAGAAACAGTATTTGGATCGGTCAAGCATTCAATGATCATTTGAATTTATCATTTTACAGAGTATGAAATACGAACAAAAATCAAGGATGTACATCAGTACATGGAACACATACTATAGATCAAATAATGTAGAGAGTTATTTAGAGCCCAGGGAGGGGGCATCAAGAAAATTGCGGGGCATGAAAGTTGTAGAAGTCAAGTGTAAGCCATACCCAAAATGGGAATACTCCCCCTATTTGATGTTAAGCTTCGCTTTGCCCTTGTGGGGATACCAGTAAGTTACAATTAAAAATAATAATAATAATAATAACAGATTAGTAGCCATATCCCATATGGCCAGGTTACCCCTAATTTTGAGAAAAACAACAAGGGTAAATTTGGTAAGCTAGAGATTGATGCCTTTGGGATTTGATTGGAAAGTGGCATATGTAAGTAATAAAAAATAAATAAATAAATAAATAAAACAGTTAACGGGGCACACATAAAACAAAGGGACTATCAACCAAGACAAATATGAATACATATTTTCTGAAACACAGGCACCTTCTAGGGTTATGTCAAGCAACAGTTTCAATGCCTATAGCAGCCTTGCTGCTGAGCACTAAGGTTTGGGCTAAAGTGCTTCTACAAAAGGGGACTTTGTCCACCTCGTAGGTAGTCAAAAAGAAACATTTGCCAATTTTCAGCTCCAGTTACAGCAAGTAAAGTAGAAAGCCCCATACTTTGCTTGTTTAGTACTGAACTTGAGGTTGAAACTCAAGGAATGAATTCCGATGAACGCCAATAACGAATTAACAATCACTGCTAGAAAGGGTAGAAAAAATATTGTTTACAAAATGCCCATGGATTAATGTATGTACCAATACTTGCATGTTCACTGATTTCACGAACACTTGAGTACAAAAACCAAATCATTGTGGGTTTTACCAAAAAGCCTATACATCAAGTACATTTCAATGATTTCATAAACATTATTTTCCAATTATAGCTTGTACAGATGGTCTACTTAATAAGTATTGCCTGCAGGCTCACTAAGGCCAAACACGGAGTAGCATAAGTTAACAGTGACTTCAGTTTACATGGGCTGAAAAGTTAAGTGAACAGCACACACAAGGGCATCACATGTTACTCTAGAAGTCTAGAACAATAAAAGAGACCAACAGTGATGATCATCCCACAAGATAATACAGGTTCCAGCATCATATTATCAAAAAAAAATTTCCCGATGGAATGAGCTAATACACACTTCCCAATATGTATGGAACAAAAGACAAAAAAAGTTAGCCTGTATGATTAACCAAAATGCAACAAAAACCTAGGATGTATGATTATTGAGCAAGTACATATGGAAAGTATTGAGTGGGGAAGTGCTTGCACCCTGCATGCACATTCATCATTCAGGTCATATGATCATCGTTCTTCTCAACAAGCAGTTGTCTTGAACACCATATTCCTTCGAAAGAGAAGTCTAAGGAGCAACATAAACCAAATATTTCCACACCACCCATTTATTTCTATCATTAAATAGCTATTCCTCACCCGACTTTAAGCACTTGAGTTTTTTTCACATCAGTTGATTTGTCACAGAATTTTCATCAAGCTAAGTCGATTTTAGATTTAATAGTGTAGAGCATGATGTCTATCACTCATAGCATCCCACCAGGGCTCTATGCCCTATTCCCCGACCCCCATCCCTTGCTGCCCCAGCTCCCAAGAAAATATAAAAGAAAGAAATAACCAAAATCTTCATAGCCGCAGGCCCGCAGCAAAATATAAGATATCATCAATTGGAGCCAGAATATGGTCTCTAAATTGGAGGAATGAAGTGAAAAGTTCTATGATATATGCCCCGTTGCAGACACAGCAACCTATGTTACTGTAACTCTTCATTTTCCCTGCCGTACCCAGACCCTTGATACCCGGACAAGGGTACGCCACTCGACACTTCATATTAGAATGACAATGTATAAAATTTCTTTAAAATAGCCGAGTCTGACGCCCATATCCGTATCCGATATGGACACACCTACCCCAGTCCGAGTAACATAGACAGCAACAATAAGATTCAACAAAATTATCACCAAACAAGGAATAGTAGTTACTTATAGGGATACTAATTATTTCTATCCGAAAAATCTAATTCCTTTTAGAAGCATTACCAACATGATTCACACTCTATAAAAGATCCTACTTTTGAGAAGCGTTGTCCGCATTGTTTAAATTCCATAAAAGATCCTCATTGTGTAACACCTTATCCCCACCAATTCATTTACTCCACAATTCCACCAGTGAGTTCGGTCAACTTCTCAATTTGTGCTAATAAAATTAAACGTGATTAAATGAGAGCTGCTTCAACATGCAGTCTTGCTCAAGGCAGGTTTGAGCATCCTGCTACAATGCAACTCTACATACAAAAGCATCAATAACGTCCTCAATTAAATTAACCTGTTTTCATTTGAGTCCCAACACTTGATTTCTTACGATTTTTACATTTCACCACCATTGAACCATTCTTGTCTACAAACATTACCAAATAAATACTGAATACCGTATGTTTCTTAATCATCTGAAAAAGATATTAGACCTCAAAAGTGATAAACGAGATAAACAAGAAGGGAAAAGCTCGATTTCAGGTACTTAATTTGGAGATAGAAAAGTTAAAACGGATGCAGGACACATGCAGCCATGCAGATTCGCCCGCGAGCTGATTCCATCGATAGGGCCAATAACATGGCTTCCACAGATAAAAATACCAAGGTTATGATTCATCATCTATCAAATAGAACTGGATATCGGATGGACCCCTAAAATACAAATTCTACTTTCTCTCCCAGTTCATTGGCGAAGGACTAGTACTCCCTCGCCCGCCTTATCTATTCTGCCCATGATAAGTTAGGCAGAACCCTTCAAGAAGGCTGCCTCAGTCTCTCTATATTTGCACTTTCTCAAAAAGTTAAATAAAAACTAAATAAGATTTATAATAGGAAAGAAAACAATGGATCTAACTATCGATAGGATTTAATACGCAAATCCATAAAGCATAGTTGAGGTTTCAAGGGATTTTCTCTGAAACTGTTACTTTCAAATAAGATAATCAACCAGATTACCACATAATATGACTTTTGTCACTAGCTCAACATGTTCAATGGTGCAACCACAATGAGTCATCTACTAAAGTAAAGTTTGTATAGGAATCTCATAGTAGCCCTTGACATCTACCAGATTTACCACATAATACGACTTCTGTCACTAGCTCAGCATGTTCACTGGTGCAACCACAATGAGGTCATCTACTACAGAAAAGTTTGTCTAGGAATCTCATATACAGCCCAAAAGTTTGACCTCCGAGTATCTATCCTTCCTTCTCTCCAATTCCTGATATAACAGAATTCAAACATTGTCCCACTGATATGATTTTCACAATCAACTTCAACACAAAAGCATCGGTTCCCATCTTATCTGACAACCAAGGGCTCAAAAGAGACTAGCCAAACTGGAAGGCTAAACACAAATACTCAGAGCATTGAATGGCTTTCATTTTTTTCAGAGTTCAAATAAATAAACTTCTGATACAAGGCCAATTTTAACAAGCCTCCACCATTCTGATGAATATCATATATCCTTCGCCCCAAAGCATGAAACCTACAAAGCTTCTTCATCACATTGCCCCCAAATTCCAAAACACCAGACAGTAAGTTCAGCAGCAACAAATACCAAAGGGCAACTTATTATTACGAGTTTTACGTAACAACGCCTATTAGCATATCTGTAAAGGGTTTCGAAGTTACAAAGCAATTAAGGAAAAATAACAGTCATTCTAAGACTAAGCGTCATCATAAACAAAAAAGCACACATAACAGGCCGCTAGCAGTGTCTCACACGTGCGAAATCTTTTTCAGGATAGAAATCTTCCTCAGCAGTAGCATTACTCTATGAAGAGACACTAAATTGATTCCATTATTCTTACACTACCATCAAGATAACACACAGCAATAATAGGAGGAAAAAAATCCATATTGTGCCGCATGAAGAGACCTATATGTAATAATGGATTTTGCTTCAGCATCGACACTTGATTAGCAAGCATAAGCACAACAACATGAAATCTTCAGAACAGGCCATGTCAAGCCCAGAATTATGCCACATTGAGCAAAGAAAAGGCATAATAAAATCATACCAGTGTTGGGAGTAACCCAAGCACATCTTTTCTTCACTGGCACCCCATCAAGCTCAGCCACTACCCCATCATCAACACCAACTTTTTCAACCACCTTATCAACCTTGGTGTCAGCCCTATCCAACTTCATACCTCCAGGTTTCCTTCTCACTGGCACACTACTCCGGCTGATTTTCCCAGTGGACGCCCTACTGTGAGACGAATCCGACGACGCATCCGACGAGCAGGAAGCATTCATCGACAAGTTTCCTCGCATTAACTGGTTCACATGCTGCTGATGGCTCCGTAAAATCGAGGGAGCACTGAGATTCCTGATGGGCGGGGACAATTGCGGTTGTTTCTTACCTCCAATCTCCTCCGGCGACTTCTCGAGCTTCCTCTGGGGCTTAGTAGTGGCAGGCTTGAGTGTCCTGGCCTTGTTTCCGGCGGGAACTAGGACGGGTCTTTGCTCGGAATCAGGCGAATTCAACGACCTAACCCTCGGAGCCCCCGACATTGGCGAAATCAAACGCAATTGAACTAGGAATCCTGAACTACGACTGCAACAAGACACACATGGTGGGGAATTAGGGTTTAGCGGTTGGATGGAGAAGGGAGAAACCCTAGATGTAGCTGCATTGCATGGAATCAGAGTGGAGCAGTTGAGAATTGGGGATTGCGAACAAGTTGAGAGCAGATTGTGGAGACGTTGACTGCAGCTTGGTGACTAGTGGGCGAGCACTTCAGAGAGTAGAGAGAGAGTGAAGATGAGAGAGAGAGGAAAAAGGTTTGAAATGGGAAGCAAAGAATGGACCCTTCTAGAGACTGACTCAGGGACAGAATGAGCCAGCAATTGCAGGCTACTAGTAGCAGCCTGCTGCTAGGGGTATGAGTTCGGACTTTGGACCGTTTGAAGCGCCACTTTTACACTTTACCTCACCATTTCTCCTTTTAACACATTTTTCAATTATTCAAACTCACATGGTTATTTTTTTAAGTATAGGAAATAGGGAAGTCGCCCAGTAAAATAAGATTGAAAATTCTATCATTAGACATATTAATTACTACCTTCGAAGTCCGTCTCTTTTTATTTGTCTAATTAACTAATTTCTCTATTCCTTTTTATTTGTCTAATTATCTAATTTTTATATTTTCAATAACTATAATACCCATTTTATCCCTAATAAATGCACTTTTTATATCTTTCTAAGGGTATTTTCAAGGACATTTTTGGCAATGTATAAATCTTTTGCTCCATTCCTTATATTTTTTGGTTTTGTGAAAGTAGTTTTTGGGACAATTAATCAGGGACAGAGGTAGTATTAAATATATAAATTTTTAAATAAAGTATTATAAATAAAATAAGTGACACTAAATCACATTACTTGTTAAATGTATTAATTTTGGATATATATTATATAAGGTATGTACCATAGTTTGACATACAAAATAATAGGGGACAAGTCTAGTGTACAAATAGAGTTTAGAATAGGTTTAGTAAAATAAAATAGCTAATCGCAAAACGAATATGGCTTAATGACAAAACACCTAGCATCAAAAGAGGAAACAAAAGTCTATGAATCTCTCAATGTATCAAATGCCTCACTTGCATTACCATAATCTTGTTATTCTTTTAAGGGATGTTCCTTTCGATCCATTTTCAATATCTTTTTAAAATACACCCTTGTTTTCCCTTGGTTGTAAGTTTTCAAGAAGTTTAGGTCATAACTGATCTCTTTAGTTCTAGATGATTCACAATATATGTGCTCTCTCATCAGATTAAGTATACCTTAAGTTGTCTCCCTACAATTGTTTGACTTGTGTTCCTTAAAATAACAGCTCGAACTTCTTGTTTCTTCGAACGTCATTTGCTCTTTAGTAATAGTTTCTCCTTTTTTATTTGCATAAGTTTTGATTTGACACCCCGAGAATATAGTTCAATGCTTTTTAAGGGGGAATAGACAAGTATAATGTTATAGGCACCAAGAAAAAGTGAGGAAAAAAATAAAAGATTGTGTAAGGCTTTGACCCAAATACTAATTTATAAGGGTTTGCCTCAAACATGTTTAGGTCCTAAAACCTTGTCAAGACCTTAGTTTCTTCATACGGATTTAATTCTAGTTTATTATGTTGTTTCAATGTATGAAAAATAGTAATTTTGCAAATTCAAACATTAAAATATAGATTCTAGATTTTGAAAAATAAAATTTTAATAAATAAAAATATATTGTATTGTAGGCAGCCTAATGATGCTACAATCTAATTTTCAATGTTTGAAAAAAATTCAGAGATACAATGGAAATATGAGGCAATACGTTTTTATGACATAGAGATAATATCTATCTATCTCAAAACTATGATATAAACCTATCATCTTTGTTTATCGTAGTTAACTATCTTTTTCACTTTAAAATTTTCAGGTTAAATTTGTGTTTTAAATTGTAGCTATAATTAATTGGATCTTTTGGTGGATCAATTTGCAATGTTTTGTAATTATAGTCACATGATAGTGGATTCTATGCATTAACTTTCCCATCTCTTTCCCCTAACGGGGAAATCGTTTTCTAAGCACACTAATAACGCGAACAAGTTAGAAATCTCATTCAAGGCAAGATATCAAAAGTTGGTAGTTACACCTAAACATATAATTATAAACTAGCGTTTGTCCTCGTGTGATACACGGGTATTTATTGTTTTTATTATTTTTTTCAAGTATATTTTTATTTTTTATTTAGACCCTGTTCTTTTATGCGGTATTTTGCGGAATGGTGTGGTGAGGTGTGGTGGAATTGTGGTGGGGTATGGTGGAATTGTGGTAGGTTATTGGTATGTTGGGTAGGTGAGGAGAGAGAATGTAAAAAGTAGAGGAGAAAAGTGAGGAGAGAGAAAAGTAATGATTTGCGGTAAAATGTGGTGGGTTGTGGCAAATTGCGGTAGGTTGTGGCACCGCAGTTTGCCAACCGCAGAAAAGAACAGGGTCTTAATGTTCGATTCAATGAGTGACATGAATCTTGCAAGTATATATAGGCTATAGTAGGAGCTCATAAAGTAAGTATCATCACTTTTTTTGTTTAGAAAAAGTATCATTATTTTTTAAAAAACTTGTCATGAAATATGAGCATACGATTATTGTTATTTATCCAGCTATAATGGATGATTAATGAATAATGGTTAACTATTTTAATTTAAATATAGAACTTTGACTATTTGCATTTGTAATTGATTTCTAATATTTCAAAGGTTTAATTATGGTTGTAATTACTAATTAGCAATTGATTTCCAGAATTTGCGTTTATATGTAATTGCTAATCAATTGTTATTCATTCAGAATTTGAAAAGTTTTGCTATTTGCAATAAGAGATAAATGGGTGCTTAATTATAAGGGGATATCAATAGGTTTTTTTTTTTATTATTTTATCATTGTAAGATTTCTAGTTGTCCCCTTTATATAACTTACTAACCTTTCATTTAATGTAATTAATGGCGCTTTCTTTATGGTTAAAAAAAATGAATAAATAACATTTCATGGACCTCCTATTTGATTGACATGTTGCAAATGTATGATTATGTTGATTTTGTTTTAATATAATAATAGATGAGTTTATTTATATTCATTACATTTTGACGCCCCTCTTCTCATTATATGGAAACATAATATTGACAGTGGAGTCAATATCATTTATGATGCGTATGGTAGTTTCCTAAAACTTTCCTAAGAAAGACTTTCTCGAGAGCCCCTAGAGAAAATGTTTACTGAAGTTAACAGTAAAATAATGGATCTCACATTAAAATTTTCTCATTTATTTGTCACAAGCAAATATGAGAAAATTTGTCAACTTAAAAAAATTAATTAACTTTTTTGAAAAAAATTTGACAACCAAAGGCATCATACAAATCCTTCAGTAACTTAACAACCATAACGTGGCAAAATAAAAATATAAGGCAAATCTCTGAGCTTGATCGTTGATGCAAAACTGGGAATGCAAAAAAGGTCCTCTCTACTGACTAGTGGTAATGGTTCACTGTTTAGGCTTTAAGCCTCAATGGAACGGGTTAAAGAAAACATCACCTCTTTCAAATGAATAAGAGCATGAGCAATGGGCATTTCAAATTTTTAGAATTTTATTGGGGACCCACCTTCCACATCATATATAATTTCAACTTTTTAGAATTTCATTTTATCTATCCTACACCCTTTAGGAACTCATTCCAACTTTTTAACTTAAAAATATTTAATATAGTAACTTTTCTTTTTTTTTAATAATAAAATATAGTAAATTTCCTTTTTTAAAATTTGTAATTGAATAAACAATGAATAAATGAGGTAGAAGTTCCAAAACGGAACAGAGATTCTTCTCGCGTGATTTCACATTTTAGTTCCAGGGTGCATGAAATCTGTGGAATTTACTCTCAAATTCCACTGCTAACGTGCTGCAGTGCACATGCTCTAATAGTTATCTTCGATTAAACTATTTATTCAGGCAAAAAATTACAGTATTTTGTCCGCATTTTTATATTTAATTTAGCTCAAAATAAACATTAAGTTAGAATTTTTATGTAGTTTATTTAAATTTTGCAGGTTGATAATAAAAGTTGAAAAATTGGACTGGAAAGGAAGTTTTTGGGCTTGATTTGGACAGACATGGACCGACCAAAATTTAAATAGAGTTGAAAAGAAAAGAGAAAAAAAAATATATAATAAAAAGGGGGTCTACAGGCTGTCATGTGCCCAGCCCCATCTTTCCTTTTCCCCCTGAACTCATTTTCATCATCCATCATCAACATGTGAAAAAAAAAAACCCAGCCACCAAGCCCTGTTTTCTGCCAATATTCTCGGTCAACCTGTCAAACTTAGGAAAGAAATCAATTAGAAAAGGAATCAATCAAAGATATTATTGTATTCCATAGAAGTAGTTACAAAGATGAGACCTAAAACTATATATATACAAGAGAGGAAGAGATAGAATTAGTTATAACTAATTCTTTAATAAAGAAAAACAAGAAAGGAAACTAATTACAATCTTTAAAAGAGAATCAGGCTTCGTATGAGAACCATGCTTTACATGAGAACTAGATAATACTTCACATCCCCCCCTCAAGGCGGATTGGGGGGATTGTCAACCAAGCCTAGCCTTGAAATAAGAAGATTGTGTTGCATTTCCCCTAGAGGTTTAGTCATAACATCAGCGAGTTGTTCATTAGTAGATATGTGAGCCGTTTGAATCAATCCTTCTTGAATCTTGTCACGAATGTAATGACAATCAATACGAATATGTTTTGTCCGTTCATGAAAAACGGGATTGGCAGCTATATGTTGAGCGGCTTTGTTGTCGCAAAACAGGGTAATAGGACTAAAGGTATGTGAAAGTCTTGAAGTTGTGTGATCCATTCTATTTGAATCTGATGGTGACATAGCTCAGATTCTCGTCACAAGATTTTGAAATGTTTTTTTCTTAGTCTTCCATGAAATTAATGAATTCCCAAGAAATATGCAATAGCAAGTCAACGATCTAGCTGAAAATTGACAACTTCCCAATCAAGGCTGAATAAGCAGTAATTTCCAAAGCGCTTTGGCTGGAATAAAAAAGACCTTTGTTGATAGATCCTTTAAGGTATCTCAAAACATGTTGAGCGGCAGCATAATGTAAATCAGTAGGATTCTTCAAAAATTGACTAAGATGTTGAACAGCATAGCTAATATCAGGTCTTGTTAACATCAAATATAGTAGACGACCAATTAGCCTTCGATAAGAAGTAGCATCAGAGAGAGGAGTGCCAGAGTCCAAGGATAACTTCATGCCACGAGGTAAAGGAAACCTGGCTGGTTTAGATGCTGTTAGACCTGAATCAATAAGTAAATCAGAAATAAATTTTCTCTGGTTTAAGAAAGTTCCTTGAGAAGATCTGGCTATTTCTATTCCAAGAAAGTATCGAGCAAAACCTAGATCTTTTATAGTAAAAGTAGAATGTAGGTTTTGCTTGAGCATAGAAATACCATTATGATCATCTCCTGTTATTAGGAGATCATCTACATATACTAAAACATATATAGAACCAGTAGAAGAAACTTTAGAGAAAAGAGAATAATCCGAATGTGACTGAGTGAATCCTTGTTGCTTGAGAAATTTAGTAAGCTCGAGGTTCCATTGACGAGATGCTTGCTTTAATCCATACAAAGAACGAATCAACTTGCATACTTGTCCCGGTTTAGCTTTGTGATAACCCTTGGGAGGAAGCATATAAACTTCTTCATCTATATACCCATGTAAAAAAGCATTATTAATGTCAAGTTGATGCAAGTCCCAAGATTTAATAGTAGCAAAAGCAATAAAAAAACGAACAGTTCCTAATTTAGCAACAGGAGAAAAAGTATGTTTATAGTCCTTGTCCTTTATTTGTAAAAAACCACGAATGACCAATCGAGCCTTGTATCTTTCTACCGTTCCATCAGGCTTAAATTTAACCTTGTAAACCCATTTGGAACTCAAGGCTTGTTTTCCTTCCGGAAGATCAGTTAACTCCCATGTTCCATTTGTTTCTAGAGCTTGTAACTCTTTGTCCATCGCAGCCACCCATTCAGGATGTTTCTGAGCCTGAGTAAAAGAAGATGGCTCAGGAGTATGCAACACTGCAGAAAGAGAAGTTACAAAAGAGTGAGATAAATGATTGAAATCATTAATGTCAAATAAAGGGTGTTGCACAAAAGAGGTAAAACTCTGAGACTGAGTTTGCATAGAATTAGTATTGCAATCTTGTTTCTTGACAGGCTGAGTGTAATCCTGAAGCCAAACAGGAGCTTGTTTCATTCTGTTGGATCTCCTAACAGGTACAGAAACTTCAGGAACAATGTCAAAATCATGACTTTGATAAGATGATGAATTAATAACATGATCAGAATCATGCTCAAACATTTCAGGCCTGTTTTCATTTGTAGCAGAAGTCGAAGACTCTGATCTTTCTGACTGAATTTGATAACCATGATCCACAGGGGATGAATCAGAACAGGTGTTAGAAGTAGACAGCTGAATATTAGGAATAACAACTTTTTTATTTGTAGAAACAGAATCATAAACACAGGAGGTCAAAAAATTGTCAACCCATGAATCAGAAACATTGTTTTTTATGTCAGATACAAGACCAGATTCTTTATTTTCTTTGAAAGGAAAATTGTCTTCTTTAAATAAGACATCTAGACTATGAAACACTTTATGGGTATTGAGATTGTATAATTTGTATCCCTTTAAACCGAAGGTATAACCAAGGAGAATGCACTTAATAGCTCTTGAGTCAAATTTATCTTTATGTGCAAAATTAACAGCATAACAAAGACATCCAATAGTTTTAAGAGAAGAAAGATCAGGAACACTGTTAAAAAACATCTCATGAGGACTCTTCCATTCCAAATTAGCCATAGGTAATTTGTTAATGATGTAGGTAGCTGCTAACACACATTCACCCCAGAACTTTTTAGGCAACCCTGCATGAAAACGTAATGCTCTAGCAGTATCCAGTAAATGTCTATGTTTCCTTTCAACGATCCCGTTTTGTTGAGGAGTATAAACCATAGATCGTTGATGTATTATACCTCTATCAGCAAATAAACTAGAACAAGCATGATTCAAAAATTCAGACCCATTATCACTTCGAATTATACAAACTTTTTCATTATATTGAGTAGAAACCATATTCAAGAACTGAGTTAGAACAGAACAAACATGAGATTTGGAAGCAATCAAATGTGTCCATGTTATTCTAGTATAATCGTCTACAATAGTAAGAAAATGAGTTGAACCATCAATATTAGCTATCTTGTAAGGCCCCCAAAGATCAACATGAATCAATTGAAACCTTTTAGAAGTATGAGAAGTACTTCGATCAAAAGGCAACCTATGTGCTTTAGCAAAAATACAAGTTTCACAAAAGAAATCTTTAGGAGATACACCCTTACAATCAGGAATATGGGACATTTTTGATATAGAAGAATGTCCTAACCGAGCATGAAGGAGTTGCAAGGAATTATTTCTGTCAGACTTTGCATGAGAGACAGCCTGCAATTCTGATTGTGTAGTAGCAGATGTAGTAGATGTAGCAGCTAATTTGGTGTTTGGAGCATGAAATTGCAATAACCCAGCAGAAGGTAAAACAGTAGCCAATGTTTCTTTACTCAAAAGGTCCTGAAAATAACATATATCAGGGTAAATAAGCAAACACAATTGTTGATCATTAAGTAATTTCAAAACTGATAAAAGATTGTATCGAAATTCAGGTATGAATAAAACTCCCTGTAATACAATTTTATCAGTTAACTGAACTTTTCCAGCTGTCTTTACTTGTTTAATAGAACCATCTGGTAACACTACTTGAACCGGTTTAGCAAGATTAACAATATCATAAAGTAAAGAAATATCAAAACACATATGATCACTCTCCCCCGTATCAACTATCCAAGAACTATAAGAACTTTGGACATTGCAACAAATAGTTTTTGGGGCAAGATTACCTGCAAATTGGTGTGATCCAGCAAAATGTGCAAAGGCCTTATCCATAGTGTTCTTTCCTTTATTTATTTTAGCCACTTCTTGGGCCAATAGTTGCAAAAAATTACTGTCAAATTGCCCTTGAGAAACAGCAGAATGCACCTGAATATCTTGAACTTCCAAAGGCGTTTCAATATCAGTAGTGACATTTGCTGCCATTCTCGAATTGCTAGACGTAGGCTTAGCATCTCGTGGCCCTTTATACCAATCCGGGTAACCATGAAGCAGGAAACACTGATCTTGAACATGTCCTGATTTTTTACAATAATCACAAAACTTCTTGTTCTTGGAATCCTTGAAATCTTTCTTGGATTTAGAAGAATTCTTAGCGAGAAAAGCTTGTGCAGATATGTCAGAATCAATTTTATAAGTATTTCCAGCAAAATCTTTAGAAATTACCAGATTACTAGTAATCTGTCTCTGCTTTTCAACTCTCTGTATCATGTTGAAGGCCTTATTGAGAGAAGGCAAAGGTTCAAGAGACAAGATCTGTCCTCTAATAGCTTCATAATCATCATTCAGATGCATAAGAAAATGCATTAATTTGTCTCTCTGCTCATTCTCAGCAACCTGTTGAATCGATGGGCATGTCTTGACACAAGTGCAGTTGGGAATGTCAGACATATCTGAAATCTCATCCCAAATTTTCTTGAGTTTTGTAAAATACACAGCAACCGAATCTGAATGCTGATGTAAATCATTTAATTCCTTCTTTAATTGGAACAACAGAGGTCCATTAAATGCATCAAATCTTTCTGTTAACTCTTCCCACAAATCCTTAGCAGATGCAACATACAAAAATGCATCAGAAATTTCAGGAATCATTGCATATAACAACCAACTTACAACCATACTGTCGACTTTAATCCATTGATTGTAAGTAGGTGCATCTTCAGCTGGTTTAACACATTTCCCTGTGATGAAACCGAGCTTCTCTTTGGTCTTTAAACCGATCTTGACGGATCTGCTCCACTTCTGGAAATTAGAACCCGTGAACTTCAAGTTGGTAATCGGCAAAGCTGGATGATCGGAAGGGTGCAAATGCAGCGGATCGTTGTTGTAATTTTCCACCCTGAATTCTCCAGCAGATGAACTTTCTGCCATTGCAGAAAAACGACAGATGATTGATTAGGAAAATCAATCAGCAAAACAGAATCTTAGGAGCCTTAGGCTCTGATACCATGTCAAACTTAGGAAAGAAATCAATTAGAAAAGGAATCAATCAAAGATATTATTGTATTCCATAGAAGTAGTTACAAAGATGAGACCTAAAACTATATATATACAAGAGAGGAAGAGATAGAATTAGTTATAACTAATTCTTTAATAAAGAAAAACAAGAAAGGAAACTAATTACAATCTTTAAAAGAGAATCAGGCTTCGTATGAGAACCATGCTTTACATGAGAACTAGATAATACTTCACACAACCTCCTAAGCTTCCACCGCTGCAACAAACTTCAAGAGTCTTGCGCACCACGGAGCAACCGACCCCCACGTCAACAGCCCAGATTGTGAACAACGAAAAAATCGGAACTGCCCTGATTTTGTGGAAGATGGGTAGTTACAAGGGGGCTGAGTTCATGTATAAATAGATGGGCAGAGAGAAGAAGTTCATCACATTCTTTTCCTTTTCAGCTTTCAAATTTGTAGCATTTGTTTTCCTTCTCATTCTCGTCCTTAATTACTGAATTTTCCAGTTTCAAGTTGTAATTGTCAGTTTCAAGTATTAATATAGCCCCTGTTTCAACCATTGCTCTGTTCCAGTTTATTATTCGTTCCGATTCCCGCACTGGTTCTTATTTCCTTCTCCCTTTCACTCTTTTTTTTTTATATTATTATTATTTGATTCGGTTAGATGCTTAACCACACTGTTGTTTTGAGTTATTAATAATTTATGTTTGTTTATGGTGAATTTGGAAACCAATTTGTGTACTCTGTTTTTTTTTCTCTACGCTCTGTTTTTGGCCGTGGCTGCTTCGTTGTTCACTCAATTTTTCTCTTTTATTGTTTTAGTTCACTCAACTTTATTTTGTCTTCTTCCTCTTCTTTAGTCTTGATTCTGACACTTCTCCATTTCTTTGGTTTTGTCATACATATCATAGGGTAGGGTAGGCTAGTGCATATAGGTAAAACAATTAGATGAAAAAAAAGGGTGACATCGTGCTTTGGTGGTTCTGGACATCCAAACTCCAACAATTGACTTGTTTACTTTCCTTTTTCCTTCATCTATTCTAATTCTAAATACTAATTAGTTGTAAGTGGAAAATGTCATGTCATTTTTTATTTTGTTTACAGTAATATGCCTTTCATCAGTTAATTAAGAAGGGGTAACTCTAATTAGATTTTAGGGGTCTAGTTAAATATTAGTCGTGTCTATTTTGCCTGTTTAGTAGTTGGAAACCGTTTATATTTTATTTATTTTATTTTATTTTATTTTATTTTATTTTTTTAGTTTAATTAATATTACTAGTTTGCTAATTCTTTGTTGGTTTTTTTTGATACTACCGTCTTCATGGGATCAACCCGTATTTGCCGGACTACATTACAAGTGGACACCGTGCGCTTGCGGTAACAATTCAGAATTAACACTAATGTTTATAGGACACTTTTTCCCCTTTGTCATTTTGCTTTTTTGTGTGTGCTGGTATATGCTTTATTATATATAACACACTTCTTCCTTATCCTCACAAAGGATTTAGCATCATAAATTTATGAATACAAATATTAGTTTATATAACTTATCAATTATAGTATACTAACAAAATTCAATCATGTTTTTTTAAGAATTTAATTTACAATAATATAAGTTTTACAATATCATAAGGCCTAAATGTATAATGATACAGTTTATTGGCAAACTTAAAAACCATTTTTCTTGTAAAAAGAATCGCTTTATTACTATTAGAAAGTAGAAAGTAGAAAGTAGAAACACCTGTAGCATAGGAAGGAGAAAGAAAAAAGGAATAGTTAGCCATGTACTTTAAACAGGTGAGTTTCAAGTTCCCATAAGGATGCTGTCCAAAAATGATAGAAATTCAAAATCCAATAGAATAAAGCTGGAAGTAAAGCAAGACAGAATTGAAGTACTTCAAATTTCAAATAAAAAGACAGTAAAAATCCACTTTATCCAATCAGCTTACGCTCCCCCTATGACAACAGCACTAACATTAATAATTACAGTTTTCTTCTGACAATGTTCAAAACAACTCAGATTTGGGGAAACCCATCATTCCTGCTTCACAGCAACAGAATTTCAGAATCACTGAATCTAAAAACATTAAATTCGGCATATATTTACTAACATTGAAATAACTCACTCATCAACATGCCATTTGATTTTAAACTTCTGTCAGGGCAGGAAAGTTGGGAGTTTGAAATTACAAGTTCCAAAACTAGAAACACAGATAACTGACAAAGTTAGCCTAGGATGAATGAACATGAACAATGCATGCCATTTAAGATCCTTTCGGTTCAGCGCGAATTTGAGTTGGTGCTTGCGAAAAAAGTGAGCACCAGGGTGGGGTGGGACATAATAAAGCCTATGGAATTTCAGGTCAGTGGCTTGGCGCGAGTTGAGGGATCTTCTTTAGATTCGAGATGCATCATGAAGACATAGCCGAGGCACCACAGAAGAATGTAGCGGAAGGGCACCCATGAAATGCATGCTATGAGGCTCATGATGCTTCCTACGTATTGAGGATCTTTGATATATCCAAAGGGAAATTCCGTTACCCAAGGGATGTTCTTGCCAAACCGAACGCCATAGTAAGTCCCAGCTTCACCAAGCAACTGGTAGACCCTGCAGTCCTAAAGCCTGTTAGGATATAGTGCCTCAAATAGATTATTACCTCAACTCCCATTTATGCTAAAAGACCAGAAAACATAATTGTAGATCCACACTAAAGCGAGGGTATGCAGTTTATGTCTATAAGGCCCAAGCCATACCCAAATCAAAAGCAATCTCATCCAGGATGCCAATTCAATAGCAAGAAGAGTCCAAGTACAATGTTTCATCATTTCCCCATGTACCACAAAGTGAGGACATGCAGTCCATATGACAAAGAATAATGGGCTTGGAAATAGGAAGTCGGATACAAGCATATTATACCTTAGCGAAAGTGTATGACAAAACCTTTGATTCAACCAACTCTTGCTGGGCTATCAATATATTTCTATTCAGGTTAATGTTCACTCAGTTGTCCCCCCCCCCCCCCCCAAAACAAACCCCTCAAAAAAAAAAGAAGGTATTTTCCATGAAAGATTTTTCGACACAATTCTTGATACAGGGTGAAAAAGCAATCAAGCATCTTTAGTTCTTGAAAGATGAGCACCAGACTCTCTCGGATATTAGGGCTTTGTTTGGTCTCATTAACCGTAGTTCACTGTGCCAGCAGGACTTGGAAATTCAATTTCCTTCGGTTAGAAGGCTCAGAAAAGGAGGTTAGACAAAGCCATAGTATACTTCACCAAAAGTGAAATATGACAAGGGTTTTGCTTCAACCAATGCATAATAAACCATATGAAGAAACTTCCAGTACAAATATTTTTTTGTGAGTTCTTTTTTTGGATAAAGTGAGTTTCTACCAAGGCTACATATTGTATAATGCATGAAACGGACTGGGGACACAGAATACGAAAGTACATAAGGATCAACCTAAGAATGGAGCAGGACAAATGGATACAACAACAACAAACACCCAAGGAAAACACGTTTGAGCACAGTCTAGGGGATCCAGATGTAGGCAACCTTCCTTCATAAACTGAAGTTCATGAAGAACAGGACAAATGGATGATAATATAATTAGTAAGACATATTCATAATCTCAATTCATTAATTCCCAATGTAACTATAAATATACAATACATGATGTCAGCATATAGCAGGAATTTCAATGTTCACTATGCTAATTCTGCTCTTACCATTTCAAGACTCCATAAAGTGAAGGCCGGGATTGTATATGACCCAAGCGGCCAAGTAGTTTTACTTAATGGGCAGTCTGGAGCACAAAGCATCCCCGCAAGCGGAGGGTCCCACCACAAAAGTGTAATATAGGCAAACCTTACCTTGCATTTCTGCAAGAGGCTGCTTCCAGGACTCAAACCCGTGACCTCACAATCACACGGCAACAACTCAACTGTTGCGCCAAGCTCCCTTTGAGTAATTTAACCAATGATGATATTGGATCCCTTCCGGAGGGAAGGCTAGGAAAGGAAAGGGAAGTTTAACATAGGCCTGCTCACCTTAGCAAAAGTGTAGTTCAAGGATCTGCCTCAAATAAAGCACACTAAACCATCTACAGAAACCTCCAGCAAACATTCATGAAGTTTGGTTAAGATTCCAAGCTATCACACAGTGCATGACTATGAGAAGTTGGGATGAGATTGAATGCTAAGTATAGACTATAGAGTGGTTATCAGGGGTAGCACAGAAAACTATGTAAGAGAAGGAAGACATATTGGTAATCACACTGAAATAATGTCCATGACTAACTCTATTGCTCTACAAAAGAACGAGATGCTGATAACAGCATGCTTTTCTTTACCTTACCACCGACTTACCAGACATTCACTTTTTAGTCGGTTTCCTACCTCTCCTTCACATACTTCTCATGCAAAATTCCCCAGAAAAGAAAAAAAGCTTCCCATTATGCAGAGTTAAAGTAACCGAGAACAAGGATGAGCACCACATATGATATATCCCTTATTGTACGATCTTGTTTGATCACCTTAACCAGCGTCTACTGGACCTTGCAAATTAATAGTAGAGGCAGTCTTTGACAAGGTTATATCTTCTGTAAAGTGTGGAAAGCTATTCAAGTCATGATGATCAAATCACTGATAAGTGAGAAGGACATCGATACACTAGGAGTGTCACCTCACATAACACATCTAGGATTCTCTTCTTGAAACTAACCTAGTATCGTCTCGGAAGGAAAATCACGCATTCCACTAGCTAATTGATTCCTTCCCTTTCTATATTGATAACAAGATAAGTCTTGCCACCTAAAATACGGCCATGCAAAAGATAGTTTGGCCCATGATAGCATTTTCCGTAGAACTCCATATAAATAAGAGCCAATCCAACTAAGATTCCTCACCATGCTAGGGTATGTCACCTATAGCACAGGGATAAATAAATGGTGAAGCCCTAAGTGCCTAGATCACTAGATATCCTTCTTTGCTGGAGGAAATGGAACTAGAACTACAATTGTCCTCTCCCTCTTCTTGCTCAGAGCCATCAGGCTCTTAACCCACATTACCCTCAACTCTAAAGGGTATCCAATCATCAATGCTAGAAGTTTGCCAAAACGAAATTATCAATGTTAGAAGAATCATACTTTCAAGGAAGGACAAAGGATATCGCCCTTCCTTTCGTATGTCTTAAGTCTACCTACAGCACTGCTGCCTTTCCGACCTTCCAGCAGCCAACGGAGACAGAGTAAAATAATTGTCCATAATATCCATGTCCTACAAATCTACAATCACTATAACTTTAGGTGAAACACAACAGTCAAGCGAAACATGACATTTAAGCAAATCAGAATGCTAATTTTGATAGCTGTTAGTCCAGTGAGACTGGCAATAACTCTTCACCCATCTCATCCCCCACATGCTTCAAACTTCCTGAAACGACCAGTTTCATTTGCACGAATGATTAGCAGGTGCGAGCTTGGTCCTCTTGGATGCTGAACAAATTGCAAACAATGTCTTTTTGTACAGCAAATTGGAATTAGGAAGCCATATTGAGTCATTAATTAAAAATAACAAATCCTTGTTAGGCGTGCAAAGATCCACTACGTTCAGTAAGATAATGAATCAACTAGTGAGTAATGACAGTTCAGTCTGTGTCATCCATCACTTATTAGAGTAGTTAAGCCAAATTTTTCGCCTGAGTACACTCAAACATCAGCATATCACCATATAAAAATACTAGTATACAACCCACGCCAGGTACCCTACAATGGTATAAGATTCAAACCAAGCACCCATTACATTACATCATTCCTGATTTTCAGCAAATGAATCCACCACTACTCCAACTAAACAAGAAGAATACAATTAGCTAAGATTAAGGGCCCAACTGCTGTGTCAAAAACCATACAAAAGCATCCAAACCAAAAGAAAGCATTTCAAACCATCTTTTTTTTATTAAAAAAAATCAGATTTTATACCCCTTTAAACAAATCCCTGTTTAAGGATTTGGGAGAAGCCGAGAAGGGAATCTTGGTATATTCCTCCACCCACTTTGGCTAAAGCTTAAAATTTATTCTCAAAGACAACAATCTTGACTTGATTAGTATTCTGTACAAGTAGTTTAAATGAATCTGCATATAATTCCAACACCACACAAAAATGAAGATTTCTTTTAGTCTGCATATAATTAGCATGCAACTAGCTAGTACCTATCAGCAATGATGCAACCAAACCCAATCGATTTCTAGCATTAACTATTAGACAAAAACCCAGAAAAAAATGTGCCAAAAAAAATGGGAATAGCATTGGGAAGTGAGAGTGACTAGCCTGAAGTTGAGGAACTGGCCAAAGAGGAAGAGGGGCCAGAAGTAGAGAGGGGGTGGCCAAGAGAAAGTGGAGACTGAGAATAGAGAGAGAAACTGAATAAGCTTCAAGAAATGAGCAACATAAGCCATGATCTTTGAGGGGTCTCTTCCTTTTCCACAGAGATCCACCCATGTTTGTGGGGATGTCCATAGCCAATAGTAGAAAGGAAATGGAACTATCATTCCAACTCCTGCCCAGATTCCCATTTTTTCTCTGTTTCTCTTCCTCTTGGGTTTTGGCAATCAAGATTTGGTCAAAAGGGTTTCTTTC
The DNA here is from genome assembly GCA_029582165.1 of Portulaca oleracea. Taxonomy (NCBI): domain Eukaryota; kingdom Viridiplantae; phylum Streptophyta; class Magnoliopsida; order Caryophyllales; family Portulacaceae; genus Portulaca; species Portulaca oleracea. The sequence continues at coordinate 43,009,146 of CM055874.1, forward strand.
TTCTTTCTAATTCATATGCAGCATCAATGTATTAGACTAATTTATTAGTGTCAAGTGCCAACAAAATCTTCACTGGGTTTTGCTAGGAAGGTTGTTCCTTGGTAGCCCATTTTCACAGGGGATAATCTGACATTCGAAGTAAAATGGATCGGGCTGTTGGTAGGCTAACCTGTTAGTGCTATGTCAATGGGTCCAGTTGAACAGGCCTGTTACAGAAATCATCACCATCAACTCTCATTAGTCGTATACAAATTTATGTGCTGCACTAATAACAGACCTAGGACGATATTTTCGGGAGTACAATATTCATATTCATATATGTTATGACTTGTGAAACAAGAGAAAAAAATAATAAAGACAAGAAAGATTGAGAGAGAAGAATAAGATTATCTTATTCATAATTCAAAAGGGTATTTATATCAGTTACTACCTCCGTTCCAATTTATTTGTCCAAATAACTAATTTCTTTGTCCCTTTTTATTTGTCTCTTTCACAATTTCAATGATTGTCATTCCTATTTTACCCTTAACAAATGAATTTGTTTAGAATTCCAACAATTTTTAGTTTTCTTTGTACAAAGGATTTTCAAGGGTAACTTTGACAATTAAAATTTTTTTCACACTATTATCAAAGTGCATTGGTCTTGTAAAATTGGTTAAATGGACAATTAAACTGGGGCGGAGGTAATACATAGCAAGAGTCCTGCACAGTATAAATTTTATATGGAAACAAATCCTCAAATATTATATTATCTTAATATATAAAGATACTTAAGAGATATCTGCTTAATGTATGGACATTCACACACACACACACACACACACACATATATATATATATTATTTTATAACGCTCTTACTTGAATGTCCGTTATCCAAAAGGATATACCTCTTTAAAACTTTATTAGGAAAAACCCAATTTAGAGAAAAACACAGTGAAGGAAAAAGAGTATATAATTCTAATACGCGAACATATGTTGCCTCATTAAAAATCTTTCCGAGGAAAACCCAGTGGGCAAAACCTCGGATAAGGGAAAAAGAGTGTAATGCGTATTACTCCCCCGAATGAGAATATCAATTTAGATCTTTGAGGCGATGTAATTTGATTTCATGACTAACTTCTCAAACACTAAAGTCAAAAGTGACTTGTCAAGTCAATCAACCAAATTCTCGCTGAGGCGGATTTCTTGCATACTAGTTGTGGACCCATATTAGTTGTACCTTGTTAGAGAAAAGTAAGCAATATCGAGGTTACAGCGGAAGCGAAAATAAAATTGAGATGACGGATATTACGATAAAATTTATTAACAAATATAAGTGATAAAATCAAACACCAGATTTACGTGGAAAACCGAAGAACTCGGAGAAAAACTCACGGACGGCGACAGCCAGAAAATAATCCACTATATGAGAAAGGAGGAGTACAACTTGATCACTATCACAGGGTGTGATGCGATCACCAAAGGAGATTACAATATAAATCTCTCTCACACTCACAACTCACAATCTTTCAGGATACATTGGGAAAATATTGGTGACACTCCCTCTCTCTCAATATTTTCACTCTGATGATTTTGGTGGAGAAATAGGTACCATATATACACTAGTTGGTGAGGGAACGAAACTAGGTTAAAAAATAATTAACCTACGAGCGTAAAGGAAACTCCCGCCGCAAAAGAAAACGGGCCCCGAGACGCTGGGAGCGCGTTGAGGCGCTGGCCGCGTTATTCACCTGGTGCCTTCTGGAATGAGCGCTGGTAGCGGTTGAACAAGGAAGTCTTGGGCGCTGGTAGCGGGAGCCGTGATTTGGTGTAGTTAGGCGCTGGTAGCGCCAACAGCCCCCCGGTAGCGCTTGCCTTTTTCAGCTTCTGTGTGGCAGGGGCGCTGCTAGCGTCTCATTAGACGCTGGTGGTGCCCCAATTTTTCTCCTTCAACCTGGACCTCGTGGATCCAATGGGACACACAAAACCCAACATACCTTCAAGGTACAGAGGTTGGTTAGATCATGTATGACTAACAAGATACATCAACACTTCAATATCATTTAAATACGGTACTTCAAGACCCAAATATAATACTTCAGGACTGACATACGATACTTTAGGACTGATGAATTTGTCATCATCTTTTCAGGATCGGAAGGGGTTTGTTTTCATATCAAATGACAGTACCACTACCTGGGTACTTAAAAGGGAGTGCTTTGCTCATGCGACATTATTTTAGCACTTTGCTACATAAATTGATTTACGCATGAAAGTTCATTCTCAAAGTGTGCAACTTGTAAACCAAGGCAATATAATAAATTTTACCAAAGTTTCTCATTCCAAATGCTTTTGTAAAGCAATCCAATACTTCTGAAACTCTTCGGGAGTCATAAACATTATTCACAAGCAATTCAGATCCGGATCAATAATTTCCTTTGATTATGCAATATGCGTCCATATTGCTTTAATCACATAGATATCTATCTATAAGTAACTAATATTCTCGAGAATTTTATTGTGTGCTTCCGGAACTTTGAACCCTTCGGGAGTTTTATATAAGTATCATTGTCAAATTTCTCATAAGCTATAACGATATTTATAAGATGCATACTTAGCTTTTCACATACTGCCAAATTTAAAGGTATCATGATGTAGTATCATGAACTACATAGGAGTATATTCCTTCATACTTGATACCAAGTCTTTGTGAAAGCACTTATGCAACAAGTCGTTCCTTGTACCTTATATCATATGATCTCCTTTTCTCGTTATGTTTTTACACAAAGATGTAATTGTATCCCACAAGTTTTACACCAGTTTGGTGTATGGACAACAGGTCATGATATTTTCAATTTTACAAGAAAATCTAATTCTTAAATGCATCTTTCCACTTGGCCAATCTCATCATTGCCTGTATTCATTAACAGACATAAATTCATGATCTTCATGCTCTCTAACAATAGCGAGCACTACATTATATAATCAAATACTATATTGATGACTTTATTTCGGTTCCACTTTATCCCATTCATGACATAACTAATTAAGATTTAATCATTTTCGCGAATTTTAGATACCCGAGCTTGTGGTGTAACTTCCACATTTGTCATCATTGATGACTCTTCTGGAGTCAAAATTTCCTCATTTCGGGTTATTATTAATTATTTGCTCCTTTTCTTTTCTTAGGACTTTAGTCCTTAGAACCGATTGGTCTACCACGCTTCATATATGGACTAGACTCATTAAACTTTCAATTTGTCCTACTGCGACATCAATACTTATAGAAGCATTAGTAGTTAGGACATAGGATTTATTAACTCTTTGTGGGTCAACAAAATATCTGGTACTAGATTCGCTCAAGTTTGTAGACGAATTATATTTTGAACTTCCAGTTCACATTGCATTGTATGAGAATCATAATCATTCGTTCCAACTTATTTCCTTGTCCAACTGCTTATTTTCTCCCCCTAATGCTGGGAAAATTGTGTCATTACAATCAATAAATAATGTCATTAATATATCTCCAATGAATGATTCTATATATTTAATTATTGATAGAGATTCACACCTAACATATGACCCTTCCTACCATAAAAAAGAAACAATCGACAAATGGTGTCATTAATATATCTCCAAAGAATGATTCTATTTTCTCTATATGACCCTTCTTGCCATAATAATTGTACTTCTTGTTGCTGTGAGAATTCCTAGACTTTGAACGGTGTTTAAACTTCCCTATAGACCCATTTCTCTTGCGATCATTGCCCATTCCCCTTACAATCAAGGCCTCACTAGCCGGGCCATCACCCTCATGAGCAAACTTCTCTTTAGACAACAAACTAGCTTTTACTTCATTAAGGTTAAGGACACCACGGTTCCCATACAACATGATCTCCTTAAATTGTTTGTGTGACGTAGGTAGGGAAAAAATTAAATGTAAAGCCTTATCCTCATTAGCATGTTTCACATCCATTGATTTTAATTAACTCAGTAATAGTAGAATCAAATTCACTAAGGTGTGTTTGCATAGAAGTACCTGTAGGCATTCGTAGCCTGTAGAGTTTTTCTTTCATTTGGTACTTGTTAGCGAGACTCCTCGACATATACAACTCTCTCTGAATACGCTATACATAATCTCTCTCTGAATACGCTATACCAAACACAGCTGAATCCCGGCCTAAGTCTTATCCTCCAACTTCTTCTACTCTCTCGCACTCAAACTGCCTTTGATCTCTACCTGGAGCTTTTTGAATTTTTCATCGTTTATTGTTGCATTAGTCTTCGTGTCGGAATACTTGATCACATCCCATAACCTGTGCTGAATCAAATCCGCCTTCATCTGCAGAAACTCCTCGTTCCATCGAGTTTTTGAATTTCGCCCTTCGTGATTGAAGCAATCTCCATCTTGCTCTGTTACTAATTGTGAGGGTTTTCAGAGAAATTAACCGCCGATTGCAGTTACAACGGAAGCAAAAGAGATGACAGAGATTACGACAAAATTTAGGAACATAATTAAGCGATAAAAACGAACACTAATTTTATGTGGGAAACTGAAGAACTCGGAGAAAAACCCACGGATGACGATCTCCAGAAATAATCCATTATGAGAAAAAGGAGGAGTATAAATCAATCACTATCACAAGGTGTGATGCGGTCAACAATGGAGATTACAATACAATCTCTCAACTCTCAATCTCTCTATATTATAGGATACATAGGTGGAGAAAACTGATAACTTATCGAACTCTCATATGTCGGCTAGGGAGAAAAAAAATTAGGTTAAAACCAATAACCCACAACAACACTAGAAGAAAATAATTGACGCGTACATGATGAAGGGACCGAGGCAAGAGGAGCGTCTCATGAGACACGTGTTGCGTCGGAGCTCGGCGCAGCTAGCGCCTCTAGGGTGCAGTTAGCGCCTCTGGCGTGCCTTCTTGCTCCAAGTTTTGTTTGAGGCGCGGGTTGCGCCTCTTCCGACGCGGCCTGCGCATCCTCCCTTCTTAGCTGATTTGGACCCTTAGGAGGATACAATGGGCCATAAAACTCACACCGTGTATAAGTTTTGACAACATAAGGCCTCAAGCATCAACATATACCATATCAAAAGGTTAATAAGTAGAAATTCTACTATAGGGATAAGGTATACCACAAGTATGCACAACACAGGTCTCGTTATCATTATGAGAGAAAGTAATATTCATATGTAACCTTTTCAATTTTCCCAAAGAGAAATGTCCTAATCATTTGTGCCACAAGTCACATATTTGGCAATGTTGATTACAAGGAGTCTTAACTAGAAAACTTGAACAAATTTGGGAATAACAAGAAGTAACAACAGGTAGCTTGCGGTGATCATCAAGAAAGTTTCCAATTTTAACTTGTCCCATATCCCTTGCCATTTGTTCATCAATTATGTTTAGCCCACGAGTAGATTTACGAAGCACCAACGACCTCTTCAGAGTAGGGTCATGCAAAGTACAAGTTTCAGGAGTGAAAAGTACACAACAATTTAATTGTTGACTAAGCTTTTCCATAAAAAGTAAGTTAAAACTAAAGTAACATACTAGAAGAACATGATGCAAAATCAAATTAGTTCCTAACTTGAGATCACCATATTGTGTTACTTGCACTTTTTCTCCATTAGGGAGAACAACTAAGACAAGTTTATTCGAGAATTTCAAATTGCATAATTTGATCTTTATCAAAGACCATATGATCAACTGCTCCAGAATCAATAATCTATGTCTTATTTGCCACTATAGAAATTAGTAAATAGAATTATAATGTGGAAACTTTATACCTGTCATATATGCAATTCTTAGCTCAGATTCTTGGGTAGTAGATTAACTAAATCAATGCCAATTAATTAAGTATTCCTTATTTTGCTGACTTGACTAATTAAGATAAATTGCAGCTTATACATAAGGAAGGTATAGGGTGGAGATTTGCAACTCAGGTTGCTCGTTTCGTTGACCTGGCCAGCACAATCTCAACCGCCGTCGCTTTCCCATAATCTCCATCGGTCTCTCTTCCATGGCCAATGTCATCAGCGGCAACCTCTAATCAACATCAGCCTCAAAACGATGCCGCATCCCTCCAAGCACTACTCGACCATGCCCTCCGGGTTGACCCGGGACAAGTCTGCTGTGCTGAAATCATGGGTTGACCGAGCTCCCTACACAAAGAATCAAGTGCGACGTCAACATGATCTTAGGCCTCCTAGATGCCCCCAGTATTGAGCGACCCAGCATCCTTGATGACCAACGCATTCTCACTCTTATCGTCCTCTTCAGCGGTGATGTGTTGAACCACAGACTATTTATTATTTCGCCGCCCTGAGATTCTGATCGGTGTAGGTGGTGTACAGCCAAGACCCACCTTAGCGGAACTTATTCCTTCCCCTTGCTCTTGAATGCATTTCTGAGTCTCGTTAAGACCATATGGTTTTGCTTCAATGACTTGTCCTAGTGCCGCGGGATTGGTGAAGTCATAACCAGCCTTCTCCATGAGTTTGTATGCGTTAGGACCGAATCCCTCATTTTTCCGTTCTTAAGGTGAATTATCTTCCTCCTTCATTGAGGTGTGAGAAGAAGGAATGAACCCCGAAAGGGAGGGCTTAACTACCTTGGGTTGGTATGTTTTTGGTATGGGCAACGTTGCACTTACTTTGAGTGTGTGCAGGTCGGGGTCTCCAACTCTCTTGTTAATTTTGCCTCCCATAGTTTGGCTCATTTGACCGCTGAATGGGGATTCACCTTCCTTACGACGCGACTTCGGGATATACCTTAACACCGGGGGTGTAACAGTAGCTGAGGTGTCTACTTGTATTGCAACTTGTCCAGAGGGTCTTGATATATCCTCACATTCATCGCTTTGTTTCACAGGTGCTTGACTTTCTTGCATGGTCTTTGAAATTCTCTTACCCGTAGAGGAGATCATGGGTGGCATTGTCTCTTTCGGAGTAGTTTCTTCCTCGAAAAATTTCGCATCGGCGAAATGCGACTCAACTTGAGCGAATAGTTTAGCATCTCCATTAATCTTTCTTTCACCATCGCGATAACTTGAGACATTGATGGAGTGTGGAGGCTACTATTCCATGCTCATAGGGCCACGGACGTCCGAGTAGCAGCTTGTAAGATGTCCTGGCATCAATCATATGAAAGATAGTGGATGTTACCAAATCACCCATAGTCAGCTCTAAACGGATCATACCAATCGCACGTTCACCCTCCAGGTTAAACCCATGAATCATCATCCTACTCTTGGATAGTTCTTCTATCGTGATTCCTAGATCATTCATGGTAGACTTAAGCATGATGTTAACAGCTGAACCTCTGTCCACTAGCATACGTTTCACTTTCTGCTCCCGAATGTAACCAGTCACGAACAAAGGACGGTTGTGAGGTTTGGACCCTAGTAGTAGGTCATCATCTGTAAAAGTGACCGCTGTATTACAAGCAGAACATCGAGTAAGATGTTTTTTCTTGTCCACCAACATCTTTAACTTTATCAATGTAAAGCTTTGGTTCGCTTAGAGCAGTAGCGACGTGCTTGCGCATTTCCTCTGGCAAATGGAAGACTTCATTCCAACTCATGTGCGTTGGAAAAATTTCCAAGATAGCTAGGGTCTTCTCGTTACCTTTCCTTGATTCTGTCTCCTTTTCTACTTCACCTTCTTCATCTACTTGTTCAGAACAAGATGTCATGTTGACAGTGACGTTGCCAAAGGAGTCAAATGGAAGAACTTCTCCTACTGTATTACCATCGTCCATCGGGTCTTTAGTAGAACATGCTTCGATACAAATATGATTGACCTCAACATTGTAATCGACATCGAGTATGATTTTTCCTTCCTTAGCTAGTTGCATAATGCATTCTTTGAGCGTGATGCATTTTTCAAGTGGATGACTCACGACCCTATGATAACGACAATACCTGGGGTCAGAAGTCTTCCCAGCTTCTTCTGGCTGTTTTGGTTCGGGAAGTTCAATGATCTTGTTTTCCAACAAACCGTCTAACATCCCTTGCAAGTCCGAATCAGGAAACGAATACTTCTTCTCTTGGAGCTCCTTCAGTGTCAAACGTTTCTTCGTGGTGTCTCGTACCGCAAAACTCCTTTTATCTTCCACCTTTGACTTCCCCGAAATCCAGACCGACTCATTTGTTGAGACTAACATGGATTCTCTCGTTGAGCTCTTGGAAGTTTTAATACTCTTCTTCAGATCCCCTCTATCTCTTTTTGGCTCAAAGGAAGAGGATGTGGGCTTGCCGCGTCGATTGGCTATTGTGATCTCCATGTCATGAGCCTTGGTTGCCAACTCCTGGAAAGTTCTCGGCTTACTCATTTGCAAGACATAGAGCAAGTCCCAACTCATACCATTGGCGCACATCTCAACGGCTAAAGCCTCAGATAAGCGATCTTTGCACTCGAGGCTGAGCGCACGCCACCGATTGATATAGTCAAGAACTGGTTCATCTGTCCATTGCTTAGTGTTTGTCAACTCAGTCATGCTGACAATTCTTTGAATACTGTAGAACCTGTTCAAGAATTCTTGCTCCATTTGTTCCCAACTATCAACGGATTCGGGCTCTAAGTCAGTATACCAATCAAAAGTGTATCAAAAGCGGTACCTTTCAAGGTACGGACGAATTGTTTCACTAGCAGATCACCATCAGTACCCGCATTGTTGCACGTTTCGATGAAGTGTGCAACATGTTGCTTCGGGTTCCCTTTTCCTTCGAATTGGATAAACTTTGGGGGTTGGTACCCACGAGGCATGCGAAGGGCGTCAATCCTCTTCGTATACGGTTTGGTGTACAGATGAGTCCGCGTCGCGCCTCCTCCTAGTTGAGCCTTGATCGCATTCGCCACTAAGTTCTGGATTTGCTCCACAGACAAAGAACCTGAGCCGGAGTCTTCCTTCTTCTCTTCTTCTTCATCGGAATCTCCGTGATTGGATCCCTTGTCAGAATCTTCATCTTCTGAGCTAATGACATAGTTGCTAGCAGGGCGCTTCTCTAACTTTTTTGTTAGCTTCTTAATTCGTTCATCTTGGCGCTTGATATGCTCGGTTTTCTCCTCGCTTTCTCTCTCAAGTCTAGCTAGGACGGCCTTCATGGTTTTGAACTCTTCTTCATAGTTAATGGCTCCAGTGGTCATAACCGGCATAACAACGGTGTCAACAGATTCAGTGTCGGAATGTGAGAGCATGTCATTTGGAGAGTTCAGCATTTCTCCGTCGCTCTCATAATCTTCAGTTTCTTCATCAAATGGCTGTGCCACAAACTCCATGTGACGGTGAAGATGATCCATCCACTGAGCGGATGCTTCCTTTGGAGGGACTTGAACGGATTTCTCTCTCAGCAAATGAGATGTGATGTGACTTGCCCCCGGCAATTCGAAATCAACAATATGTGACGGTGCAATCACATCAGTTTATTTCTGGGCCTCCATAGCAGCGATCTTGGTCATCCTTCTTGTGACTACTCCGTTTGACGTCATACTAGCAGTTGCCGACCCTTGGGATTTGGACGGAATAGCTTTCTACGAAAAAGGAGGGATGTTACTGCTAGGAGCCATGTCTTCTTTGATTGATGAGCGATTTGTTTTAGGAGAAAGAGATGAGAGGTAGAGGGGTCCCATCGAGCGTGCCAAAATTTGTAAATAAACACAAGAAATTAGTGAACAAATATATATAATATATTAATTTCAAAGGATTTTGGGTACAATCTCTATGTATTTGTTACAAAATAAAATGTAACTCCTCCGATTCGATCTCCTTGAATGAAATTGAACAAGTCTTAAATGAATATGGTTTTGGATGAATGTGATCTTGGATGAATATAGTCTTGAGTGAATATATTCTTGGATGGATGTGGTCTTGAACGAGGGTCGTAGAGACTTGATCCCGATCAAGAGGAAGTGGTTTGATCTCCCACGAATGGACGGCACAAGCTTAAACTTTGTTGTGCTTCTTGCCTGAGAGAGAGAGAGAGAGAGAGAGAGAGAGAGAGAGAGAGAGAATTTTGAGTCTTCTTTTGGATGATTTTTTTAACCCCCCCCAAATGAAGAAGGGTCTCTATTTATAGAGAACATGGATCGACATTTAGGCCCATTTAACTTCTTTAAAGAAAAGAGAAATATTTATGTGTCACCCATGACACATGGCATAATTTAATTGGCCAAAATATAATATTATTTAATTTATAATTAAATGATCCATCATAATTAATTTTGACACATGGCGGGTTATAATTGGCTGACAAATTTTTGTCGTCTATACGGGGCAATGTTAGATTCGATTTTGTTGAGGTTGATGTACTTGGTTGCTACCATAGAAGGAGGTTTTAGTGAAAGGAGCTTTGAAGAAAATGTATTTTTTTCTTCTGGTACTTATAATAATATGTAATGTGATGTATGTATGTATTTTGTCTATATGTATATTGACCCCACAATGAGAATGGGTGGCTTCAATGGGAGATATGTATAAGTTGTTCTGTATTTTTCATTAGAATATATTGTCTTTTTAAGTGATGATATTATATATGTCTTTTACCTTATAATTTGCATGATCATTTATATAATAACTATCTTTTTCTTATTAAAAAAAATACTTTTTAACAAATCGTGCATCGTACATGTTTAATACTAGTTACTCTATAAATGAAGAGGAGGGAAAGTTACAGAGGGTGCCTTGTATAATGTATAGGTAGCAAGAAAAATAGGAAAAACAACTATATATTTACAAATATTTACAACAAATTAAAATAGAAAGTAACAACCATTATAACTAACTCCAATATACATGCATCGACCTTTACCAATTTACACTTATCTACATTGACCTGCACCAATATGCACTTACCTGAATAGACTTTAATTTTTCAAATACCCTCAAAAACTAGGTCCAAATTAAGAGTAAATTACATTTACCCTATCTTAGGTTTACTGTAATAATTTTTACCTTACCTTATATAAGTTCTAAGTGTTTTTTATCCTACCCAAGGTTTGCCGTAATAATTATTAAACACACCACCTTTGTGAAATAATTTTTACCATACCTCACAATAGTTGTAAGTGATTTTTACTTAACTTGTTATAGCAGTAAGTGTTACTAAAAATCAAGATCTTCGATTTCCTCCTTTGCTACTGATGATTTAAAATCTAAGACGACATTCGAATGCCATGCAATGTCATCTTAGGAACAAAACATGAAACAATCTACAATGAAATCTCAGTCTCCGTCATCTATGCTCCATTAAACTTTACCTAACCTCTCATTCCTCCCTTACTACCATCTCCACTACTGATCACGTGCATCAATCCTAAACTTATTCGCGGTCCTGATTTCACCAAAATGTGAATCTATCCATACATAGCTAGTTATTGATTCATACTCTTCATGATTTACCTTATTCACTATAAAAAAAATAATAAAAAGTGATAAATAAAGAGTATCCCTTCTCCAAGCTAAACGCTTCATTATATAAGCTATCGATCACGTGAAAAAATTATGCGACCAATACGATATTGAACGCTCTGTTAAGTCGTATCCTTGTTATATTGTAGTGTTGTAGTAGCACTTACAACAAACCTCAGATAGAGTAAAAATCACATACATTTTATGTGAAGTAAGGTAATAATTATTTTACAAAGGTGGAGTGTAATAATTATTACGCCTAACTTCAGGTAGGATAAAAAACACTTAAAGCTATTGTGAGATAAGATAAAAATTATTCCATAAATATTGAATGTGTAATAATTATTATAGCCAATCTCAGATAGGGTAAATGTAATTTACCCCCAAATTAAGGCATAAGTATCTTGTTCGAAAACACTATACTCCCCCCGTCCCAAATAAATTGTCCCCTTTGCTTTTTCACGGTCTTCGATGTTATACTTTGACTATTAATATTTTACATTTTATCTTAGCAAGACTTGTAATATTTTGTTTAAATGAAAGTATTTTTAAATCATAAATCTAATAATAATAGTTTTACACGATAACTCAACGTATAATTTGATAAATTAACGGTCAAGTTTTATAAAATTTGACCTCATTAGTCAAACTAGGACAAATTATTTGGGACGGAGGGAGTATTTTTTATTAATTAATTAAAGGGAGCAGTTGGTGGCGTGATTCGCTCCATCTACACCAATAATTTGGCCAAGGAATGCAAATTTTACTTTAACTTTATGGTATGCGGCTGTTCCTCTCTCTCTCTAATGATAATAATCACATCTTATAATGCTAATTAAACTTTAACTCTACTAATTAACAATTAGCGGTCACTTACAAGTATTTTTTTAATCCTTTAATGAGGCTTACGTGGATGGTCTACGATTTGCATGCCAACCTACTTCTAATTAGTTCTTTCATGTTTGGAGCTATTCTATAAAATATAACTCAGCAAGGTCTAATTAGTTCGTAGTTGTTCAACTCTAACGTCACTATTTTTTATACCTTAATTTCTACATTAAAAATGCTGAAATAATATGTAGGAAGCAATTCTATATGGGTTGCGTTATTACTTATGTTTAGCATGTTTCGTTGTAGCTTTTTGTCTTTTGAAGTTGGTTGTTTGTTGTTTCATAATGTTATTTTACTGTATTTTGTAAATTTTTAAACCTTTTAACTTTCAATAAACAGAAAAAAATGCACGAAGCAATTCTATATTGGGGAAAATAATGTTTGACCGGCTTAAAACTTCATCATCTTTTCTTGACTTATTGATCTCCTTGCGGTATATGTGACAAGATGGAGATTGAACTAAAAAGTTCAATCTCCATCTTGTTGCTAAGAGTCGTGGACAAACTCACTTTCCTTAAGAACTATTTACTATATCGTAAATATTCAGAGGGATAAAACTTAGCGACTTAACACATCTAACTAAACTTATTTTTCACGTGATTTACTCAAGTATAGTTGCAGTCTAAACAAGAATGAGAAGTTGTGATTAGATAATAGTATACAATTGACTAGAGAATGTCTCATATTTATAGGAGACTTCCCACCCTCTTTATACCACATGGGAAGTCTCCTATAAATATGAGACATTCTCTAGTCATTTGTGTACCATTATCTGATCACAACTTCTCTTAAAAAAGTGAGTTCGTTCGTCCACGACTCTTAGTAATGTTTTTAGTTAATATAAATGATAAAGGTCATTTAGTATTGGATCCTGATTTTAGGATCCACTTCATGATTTATTTCAAACTGAATCCCAAAATTAGAATCTAGTCCCAGATCCACTGGTACTAGATCCTTAACTAGGTATCCAGTTGAAAAAACTCACACATGTCAATTTAGTTTAACTAACAACAACTTGTCACAATGTTCCTATAAAAGTTCAACCAAATTCATCTCTCCACTCCTTGTCACTATCACCTACTTCAAAGTTTAGGGTTCAAAGTCTCAAACATAACAATAAATAACAAAGTTTTAGCTATAGGGCTTCTTGTTATATACTATATTAGTATTATAGTATGTGAGTATGTGATGACAATATATGGGCTTATCCATGGTTGGTAAGACTCGAGAGGGTTCAAAGGATGATTGAATAATCTCTAGACTCTAAGATTAATAGTACTTAAATTTAGTTTATGTAGTAATAATCTTAAAATAATTGATTAGATCCTGGATACCGAGTCGGGTTCTGGATCTTACATGTAAGGATCTAATCCTAGATCTATTTATGAATGGATCGATCCTAATTTTAGGATCCATTCCCGAATACATTTAACTAAGATCCGGATCCAGATCCACCAACCGATCTGGATCTGGATCTGGATCTGGGTACCCAATTTTTCTGCTCACCTCTAGTCAATAAAGATGTCAGTTATAACCGAGTCCGAAGCGAGTCCGCTCCTATTCGAAGTAGAAAATCGAATCCAAGCCCGACAAAAAAGAAATTTGAATTCGATTAAAAAAGTAAGACTTCGATTATAGTTGGAGCGGATATGGAGGTGACCAGCTCCGATTAGAACAATCATTATATAAAAAGTTTGAAAAATTATGATATGACCGAATTTGAGAATTGAGGGAGAACTTGAAGCTTAGTTTTTTTTTTCAAGGAAGAGCGTATTGCCAGTATTTTGATGTTGGAGAGACTTTTTCATACATGTTATATTTCTGTTGGGTTGTTTTATATATTTTGTTACATAAAAATTAGTTTGGTCTGTTATTGGTGTTTTATTTTTGGAAATTGGATTTAAATAATCTGAACTTTGGGTCATAGTAGACTAAATAATCTGAACTTTAGATTTGGTTCTAAATAATCTGAACTTTGACCCCTTGGATTCTAGTAACACGCCACCCAATTAAGTTGAACTTAACTTGACGGCGGGATGACAATAATAAGCTGAAATGGTAAAGCTAAAAAGCCCAGGCACGTGCCTCCGCTGCCACGTCACCCAGCCGCCAAGTTAAGTTCAATTTAACTCGGAGGTGTGCTACTAGAATCCAAGGGGGCAAAAGTTCAGCTTATTTTGAACCAAATCTAAAGTTCAGATTATTTAGTCTACTATGACTCAAAGTTCATATTATTTAAATCTAATTTCTATTTTTTTACAAGTAGTGAGCATGATATATTAAATTATAACAAAAATGTTATTAAAAAATAGAAAAATAAAAAATAAATCGAACAAATATTAATTGGACCTTCGATTATAATCTGAGAACCTTCACCTGTGATTATAATCAATGTGAAGGTTCACCCCACCTCCAATTAATCAGATTCGGAGATGGGCCTCGACTTCCAATTATTTATCGGAGCGAAAATGGGGGTATCCAACTTCAATCTGTTGTCATCCCTGCGCGTCAACCTCTCCTTCACCATAACCTCATCCTTTATATAATGTCTTCAATATTGGGACTTAGAGACAATTAAAGTATTTGAATACATGATGAAAGTAAAGTTGATGATTGTGTTGGTGAAGGAATCTACATGAAGATTTAAAACTTCAAATATAGATCAATCTACTTATCCTCTAACCTTACCTAAGATTACTATTGACCAAATTAAGCAACCAATTACTTGTTATGATTACGATTTAAGAAATTAAACTTGCAATCTTTCAAATGAATCCTACAAAAGCATCAGGTATAGATAGCTTTGGTGTTGTTTTTTGTCAGGAATATTAGGATCTAATAAGGGATGAAGTTTCTAAGACTATTAAAAAGTTCTTCCTAATTAAGTGGAAAACTCTTTAAAGATGTAAATCATAATTTTATTGCCCTAATCTGAGGTGGAAGATCTTACTCGTCACAATCATATTTAGACTAATGAATCTTTGCAACACACTATACAACATTATTGCTAAAGTTATGCTCAATTGTCTTAGATAAACATCTTGACTGTCGCCATCAACACGCCCCTCCGCAGGGCGTGGCCCCCCAGGGCTCTCACATGCTTAGAACACCAACTAAGTCCAAACAATGTTCGAACTTAGCTATAGATAGAGGCTTGGTTAACATGTCTGCAGGATTATCAGAAGTATGAACCTTCTTCACCACGATCTCTCCTGCAGCAACTGTATCTCTGATGAAGTGATACCTGACGCTTATATGCTTGGTCTTCGAATGATAAGTGTCATTCTTTGTCAGATGTATAACACTCTGACTGTCTGAAAAAACCACAGTCTCGCCCTGTGGTACTCCAAGCTCCATGACCAATCCCTCAACGGATGGCCTCCTTCACTCCTTCATTGCGTGAATATATTCAGCCTCTGTAGTAGACAAGGCTGCTATAGATTGAAGTGAAGCTTTCCAAGATATTGCTCCTCCACACATGACGAACACATACCCTGAAATTGAGCGTCTCCTATCCAAATCTCCACCATAATCAGCATCAACATAACCTGCAACATCAGACGTTGCAGTACTACCTCTATCATACAGGATGCCCTTCTCCAAAGTACCCTTCACATAGCGAAGGATCCACTTCACTCCTTCCCAATGCTCCTTCCCTGGATTCTGCATATATCTACTCACCATACTAACTGCGTGGGACAGGTCAGGTCTAGTACACACCATAGCATACATCAAACTACCAATTGCACTAGCATAGGGAATATTAGACAACTTGAAGTGTGCAGCTAAAGGAGTTGAAACTGCTTTACAGTTTCTCATGTTGAATCTGTCCAACACCTTCTCCAGATATTTCTTCTGAGACAGGAACAACTTCCCTGCCTTTCTATCCCTTTGGTTCTCCATACCCAAAATCTTCTTCGCCGCTCCGAGGTCTTTCATCTCAAACTCCTGGTTGAGTTGAGATTTCAGCTTCTTTATTAGTGACATGTCCCTTGAGGCAATCAACATATCATCCACATACAATAATAAATAAATGAAAGACCTTTCTTCAAATTGCCTGTAGTACACACAATTATCATAGTGACTTCTTGTGTACCCTTGCCCTACCATAAAGGTATCAAACCTTTTGTACCACTGCCTGGGTGCCTGTTTAAGTCCATACAAGGACTTCCTTAATCTGCATACCTATTCGTGTTTACCAGGAACGATGAAACCCTCTGGCTGCCTCATATATATTTCCTCCTCCAACTCGCCATGGAGGAAAGCTGTCTTGACATCAAGTTGCTCCAACTCCAAATCAAATCAAATACAACAAAGGCAAGCAAGTGCGGATCGACGTCGCCTCGCGTGGCGAGAATACTTCGTTGTAGTCGATTCCTTCTTTCTGGTTGCAACCCCTTACCACTAATCTGGCCTTCCACCTTTGACTTTCTACAACAGGTATACATTCCTTTCTCTTGTACACCCACTTCGCAGTAAGAGCTCGTCGCCCTTTAGGCAACTCACATAGCTCCCATGTATGATTTTTCTGCAGACTCTCCATCTCCTCTTGCATAGCTCCTATCCAATTTGAGGCATTCGGACAAGAGATGGCCTCCTGATAGGTAGAAGGTTCAGCACCTTCAGGAGTCTCCTCTGCAACACTCAGCGCATAAGCAATCATAGCATCATCTTCTTCATTATATCGCGCTGGTCTCCTGATCTCCCTCCTGGGACGATCTCTAGCAATGCATGGTTGTTCCTCCACCTGAGGAACATTCGTCTCAATCTCAGGCTCATCAACCTGAGTTGGTTCAGGAGCATCAATAGTTTGCTCCTGATTGCAGGTTCCAGCAGCTCCACCTTGAGCCTGCTCCACCTCGAACACCATTCTTCCTGCATCCTTTTTCTGATTTCCTGCATCATCAGAAGTACCGGTAGATTCCATTCCAGATAACATAGTAGTTTCATTAAAGGTTACATCTCTAGACTGAATAACTTTCATCAAATCAGGACACCACATTCTATATCCCTTAGACTCAGACCCGTAACCTAGAAACATGCATTTAACGATACAGAGCGACTTCCCATCATTCACATGGACATATACAGACATCCAAAAATTCTCAAATTAGAATAATTAATGGATTACTGTCCATACTTCCTCTGAATCGGTATTCGATAGAGGCATGAGGTGATCTGTTCGGGTAGTGACGATAGATATCACCTGCGCCCGAGCGATTTGTTCTTCCAAAGCCACTGCGTTCGAGCATGCACGGGCTTTCTCCAAAAGTGTCCTGTTGATTCTCTCGGCTACCCCATTTCTTTGAGGCTTACCCGCGAGTTCGATGCCTCGCAATCCCATGCTCCTCGCGAGTCGGTAAATTGAATCAACAAACTCCAACCCATTGTCATCGATCACGAGTTTCTTGATTTTCTGCTGTCTGGTTCTCCACCAAAGCTTTGAACTTCTTGAAATATGAGAATGCCTCATTCTTGTGCGCAGAAATAAACCCAGTCTTCCTCGAGAAGTCATCCACGAATGTCAACATGTAGCGCTTGCCACCCGGTGATGGCACTCTAGCAGACCCCACAAATCTGAATGAATATAATCAAGGATCCTGTGTTGTATGTTTAGCCCTTGAAAAGCTAACCCTCTTACATTTCCGTAGACACAGTGATCGCAAAACTCCAACTTGCCGATCTTTGCACCTTCAAGGTATCCCTTCTTGCTCAACATTTACATTCTCTTCTCGCCAATGTGGCCTAGTCTCATGTGCCACAGTTTTGTGCTATCGGACTCATCAAGATTTAGAATTGCTGCCGCAGATCACATCGCAGAGACCACGTAGGATGTATAGACCGCCTTCCTGATTCCCTTCATAAGAACCATGGAACCCCTGCACACTTTCAAAACACCATCTTCTCCTTTGTACCTGCAGTCGTTAGCTTCAAGAGTACCCAAAGAAATTAAATTTCGAGTCATGTTAGGGATATGACGAACCTCCTTGAGAGTTCTAACGATGCCATCATGAGTCTTGATTTTGATGCTACCGATTCCTGCAACCTTGCAGGCTGTGTCGTTACCCATGACTACGACCCCGGTGTCAACACTCTCATAAGACTCGAACCAGTCCTTATGAGGACACATATGATAGGTGCACCCCGTGTCAAGAACCCACTCATCTCTAGCTATCCTACTCAATGTGGTAGCCAAGGCATCATCCGTAACTACAAACCCATCACCATCTGACTCGGACTCTACGCAGTTTGAGGTACCAGGTTTGGTGTGATTATCCTTACCCTCCTGCTTCTGGTCTCTCTGTTTTGCCCAACAGTCTCTCTCTATATGCCCCATCTTACTACAGTAGTTACACTTCTTATTCTTGTGAGGATTCCTAGACTTTGAACGGTGTTTAGACCTCCCTCTAGACCCGTTTCCCTTACGTTCAGTATTTCTACCCCTTACAACCATAGCATCACCACCCTGGTCATCACCATCGGTATCAAGTTTCTCCTTAGACAGTAAACTAGCCTTTACTTCACTAAGGTTAAGGTCACCACGATTCCCATACAACATGATTTCCTTAAATTGTTTATGTGATGCAGGTAGGGACAATTAAATGAAAAGCCTTATCCTCATCGTGTGTTTTATATCCATTGATTCCAATTCGGTAATAGAATCAAATTCACTAAGATGTGCCTGAATAGAAGTACCTTGGGGCATCTTCAACTGTAGAATTTCTCCTTCATTCGGTACTTGTTGGCACGACTCTTCGACATGTCTGACTCTTCCAGTTTGGTCGAGCACCGAGGTTTCTCGATATGCATCACCTCTCTCTGAATGTGCTCTGCAAGCATTTGAATCCTGCCAGTCTTATCTTCAAGCTTCTTCCACTCCCTTGAGTCGATTCCCCTTGATATCCTTCGGAGTTTTGGAATTCATCATCGCTCATTGTCGCATCGGTCTTCGTGTCGGGATACTCAATCACATCCCATAACCCGTCTTTGAATCAGACCGCCTTCATCTGCGATCTCCACATAGTAAAACTCCTCGTTCCATCAAATTTTGGAATATCACACTTCATGATTGAAGCCATCTCCATCTTGCTCGATACCACTTGTTAGAAAAGTGAGTAGCAAGGTAACGTGAGCGAATAATAGAATCAGCGAGATGGATATTACGACAAAATTTAGGAAGCGAAAAATAAGCGATAAAATCAAACACCGAATTACGTGGGAAATCAAGAACTCGGAGAAAACTCATGACGCGGCGGCGAGAAAATAATCCACTATGAGAAAGGAGGAGTACAACCTGATCACTATCACAGGGTGTGATACGATCCACAAAGGAGATTACAAAAACAATCTCTCAACACTCAACTCACAATCTCTCAGGATACACTGGGGAAAATATTGGTGAGACCCCTTTCTCTCTCAATATTTTCTCTCTCTCTAGCTCTCTGTGTTTGCCGATGTGTTTTTGGTGGAGAAACATGCACCCTATTTATAGGGAGAACTCCCTATAACCTAACTTGACTCCCGCTCCAAATAGATTTAGAATCTAATACAATTAGGAAACCCAACACAATAAGGAAACCTAAATGATATCCTAATACAATTAGGAAATAAATAATTGTGAGATCAAGAGATTTGGTGATTTTAGGACACTTTCCTAACAGTAACCATTTCACTTCTTTTAATTTTTCAACTAACTTTCTAATTTTAAGTACGAAAAATGGTTGGAAATTCCAACCACTTTTGCCAAAATGGTAGGAAATTTTTCCTACCAATATTTTTCCTACTGTTTGAAAATGACCCACCATTTTTCCAATCTTTTTCAAACAGTTGGAAAAATGTTTGTCGGAAAAATTTCCCACCATTTTGCGAAAGTGGTTGGAATATCCAACCATTTTTCACACCTAAAATTAGAAAAATAGTTGGAAAATTAAAAAAAATATGAAATTGTTACTAAAATGATTTGTTTTTCCAACTGTTTTAAATTAGTTGGAAAAAATGATTGGTAATAGACACATTTTTAGTAGTGATGGCAGCAAATTGGACAGCCAATCATGGATGTTCTTTAAATAATGTTTTTATCTAGAGTTGTAGTTCCCCTCTCCTCTTTTTCTTTTGCCTTCCATTTTATGTGCAGACAATTTAAGGAAATGTCTTGATAGAGAGAGACCTTCTAAATTCTAATATCTCCTTCTTTGCTTGGATTCAAAAAAAATCTAATGTCTTCAAAATGACTTTGCAAGTCCTTAAAATGCCTTAACATCCATAAACTTATTCATTAGATTTAGACCAGACAAAATTTGGTCCGATCCTAATACCTCAATTATTTACACATAAGAAAATTATTTACTCATCAAGATAAAGTTGACCTTCAAGGGTCTTGTATGGGCATATGATATCTTGATGCTTGCCCATAAGGTGCCACAATGATTTGTTGCATAATCTTGACCAAAATTTCCAGGCTCTTACCTGGCTAGATACGTATTAATATGCTTAGTTAGCTAGATGGTCGCAGAAAACTATGCTCATTTGGTACCACTCTCGTAAAAGCATTTGCTTAGGGTTAGGATGGTCCGCCCATTTCTGTAACTTAGTGGATTTCCCTGTTTTTTTTTTCGATTATTAATTGCCAAAAGGCTAAAAATTCAAAATAAAC
Organism: Portulaca oleracea; assembly: GCA_029582165.1. Classification (NCBI taxonomy): domain Eukaryota; kingdom Viridiplantae; phylum Streptophyta; class Magnoliopsida; order Caryophyllales; family Portulacaceae; genus Portulaca; species Portulaca oleracea. The sequence goes on from CM055874.1 coordinate 43,030,096, forward strand.
AGCAATCCACAAATACAACAGCAAGCATCCACCACCAACAAGGATACAACCAGACTGCTAAATAAAACACTGCAAGAGTTAGTGGATTTCCCTGTTTAGAGTGTGTTAATTTATTCTTGCATCTTTAATTATTAGTTAAATTTTTTGATTTTGTTGATTCTTATGTACTATTACTTCCGTCCTTAATTATTTGTCAATTTTTCTAACTACATTATTCCTTTCATTTGTCGAATTATATGTCTTTTACAATTTTAATAACCATACGTCCATAATACTAATTCTATATATCTCTAATAAATAATCTTTTTACCTTATTTCAAGGAACTGTTAAGGGCGTTTGACAATGTGTAAACTTTTTACCTCATTCCCCACGTTTATTGGTTTTGATGAGTTAGTTCTGGTGGCATACAATTAGGGATGAATGTAGCATTTTTGTTTCTTTGTAATTGTCTTTTGGATTTTTGTGTTAAAAACTTTAACTATTAATATGTTAATTTTGTATAATGATTTTCAAATGAAATTGATGTCATGTGATTCCTAATAAAAATACTATTAAAATTATATTTTATATGAATTATTATTTAAGAAATTATTGATTAAAGATTGATCTTCAAAAAACATGAAAATCATGTTAAAAACAAAAGGAGTATGGTATTAGAATACTTTTAACCAAGAGATCAGGAGTATGGTAAAGAATACTTTTAAATAAGAGATTGATCTCAATAAGGTTGAGTCCCAGCAATTCCTATATTTATTTGTGCAATGTTAAGAGGAACCTTTAAAACATTCGGATCTTGATAGATTCCAATCTCATTAATGTTTCTCTCATTGTTTAACTTTATATTTTTTACACTGCATTATATTTTAAATTTAACTATCTCAGTGTAATTTAGTGAATGTTTTATATTAGTAATTTATAATTATCACTTTTACCTTCTCAATAAAATACTACCTCCATCACCAAATTTTTGTCATAGTAACTAATTTCCTTGTCTCAATTTATATGTCGCTTCTACAATTCTAATAAGTGTATCCCCTTTTTATCCCCAATAAATGAATTTAATTTTTCACATTTTATAATTTCAGCAACTATCAATTAAAATAGGGGCAATGTTAACAAGTTACAAAATTTTACTTCAATTCCAAGGTACATTGCACTCCTCAAATTAGTTAGGTGGAAATCAAACTGAGACAAATGTCGTACATTAAATTTATATAGGAAAGAAAGGGGTACACTCACTCTTTTTGCGAATTTTGTAGTTTTTAAGGATACATTCATGGAGGAAAAAAATAAGCAACTTTTATCTGGTAAATCTTGAGGCATCTATCTAGATACTTCATGAAATAGTTTTTTTTTTAAATAATTAATTAATTTTTATTATAATGAGTTCCCCTCCCCTCCATTAACCCTTATATTGGGGGTTAATGAAAAGGAGGTTAATGGAAGGGAATGGGGGTTAATGATTCCCTTCCACTCCCTTCCTATTATTTTTGCCAAACAAAATGAAAAGAGGTTATTTAATATATTTTCCTTCCCTTTCCCTCCCTTCCCTTCTCATAACCTTAATACAAAGGTAAGGTTAACATTTTAGAGTAATTATCGTTCAGTACCAACTCTATTCAAACCCCTTGATTAATCTACACTATTAACATTTCATATTAATCAAGTTATATTGTAGAGTAATTATCATTTCAGAGTAGTAGATGTAGAAACAATCCATCAATGATTCAAACCCCTAACCTCATGATACCCAATACCCAAATACTACCACTTTGCTACAATTACAAGCAGGGTCCTCATTGGCAAATTAATTTAAAAGTAGGAAAATAGGATCTGTATTTTAGGTTTTGGGGTCTAGGTAAGTTAAATTTTAAAATTATATTATAGGGTTTTTGACAACCAATTGTTGACTGTTAGCTATTTTTTATTGTTGGCTGTTTTGTTAGCTGTTAATTTTTTTGGTTATTTGTTAGCTGTTTGTTAGTTATTTGTATACAAAAGTATTTGGTAGAATGAACATTCGTTGTTTGTAGTATGACGTTTTTGCTTAATTTTTAATTATATCCTTAGCATTATTTTCAGTATTTCTTTAAAAATTATGATTTTCTAAATTTATTTTTAGGTTTTTTCCTCCATATTTTTATCTTTTTTTATTGATAGGTTTTTTTATTCCCATCATATTTGTGTATTCAACAAATAATCCCTAAAAATTGTTATTTATATTAATAGATTAATAACTATATTGTGGATCAAATGCCAAATTTTCTTCAATAAGACTAAAATTTTTATCTCAATTTACTTTTACAATCTAATTTTGTTATTTTATAAATTTTTATCCCAAATTTACTTTTAAATTTTTTATTATACAAAGATATTTTGTATTTGTACATCCCGAATACGAACATGATAATCTACATTATGAACAACCAAAATGATTTGGATGGTAATTTTAGTGGAAGATGGAACAAAAATTAGAAGAAACAACCTTAAATAATTTAGATGACAGTTTTTGTAATTTTTATGAAGTGTTTGTTCAACATAGTAATTTACATTTCAAACAACCAAAAACCATTTACGAAAAGTAGCTTTTTACAAAATGCCTTTTTAAGGGTGCAAAATCACTTCAATCCGCTAACCCACCAAACACTCCAAATTGGTTTTTTGAGGAGTCAAACAGCCAAAGACCCCTCTCCCCCAAAAGCCATTTTCTCCAAAAAGCTAGGCACCAAACATCCCCATAGTAAACCAAATTGTGAAACTATTGGATTACATCGTCACCTAGTTGAGTGAAACCAACTAATTGAGTGGATTGTTATTGATCTTTTGGTGTACCACAATCTAATGGTAGAAATGCTTGGACTACTATAATCCAATTTGTGATACTATAGCGTGTTAAACTCCAAGTCATGAAATGTTAAGCCTATTAGAATCTAATATGTTATACTTTGATTTCATCCAACTCGGTGGTTGCACACTATAGTATAATAGTTTCACAATTTTGTTTATTGTGATATAATTTCAAAGTTCAATTGAGCATAATTCCAAAGCAAGTACGGTGCATTGGCGGATTTAAACCTTCTGATTAGGGGTGACCATTACATTATATTCATACAATAAACATAAAACCATAATTTTTATCCAAATTATACTAAATTATTTTTTTGGTGTTAACAGTGACCGTGGCGACCGGGGCCACCCTTGATATACATGGAGATTTGTCAATGGGTTCATTACGATTCAATTTTCCTTGTAAATATGATGAAATTGGACCGCAGTACTAAGACGAAGACAGACGAAGACCAGTACTTAATTGTGTGGGAGTAGGATATAAAACCTAGTACAAATTTGTAATATGTTACAAAAATTCTTCAACTAAGAAATAGACATATTTAAAGTAGACACGGAAGATCCATGTAGAATAAAATAATGTACCATATAATTTGTGTAAAATCAAGCACTAATTTTCGTATATTTTGTTTGCATACAACAAAGCCTGCTTTAACTTTCCTTATTTGTGTAACGCCAACTTTCTATCTTTCTTCCTCAAGAAATGGCATCCAAAAATGTAGAGAAATGACAATAATAACAATAACTTTCAATTTGATTTACCATATGCAAGCATATATAACATGGGGGCAGATCCTAATTTCAGGAAACAAGGAAGAAAATTACAGAATGATTTGAATCGAAAATCTTGCATAAAAATAATAATAACTTTCAATTTGATCCACCATATGTACGCATATATAACATCGGGGCAGATCCTAATTTCAGGAAACAAGGAAGAAAATTACAGAATGATGTGAATCGAAAAATCTTGCATAAAAATTATATGATATATCATTTTATTATATTTGTAATTATAAAGAGAGAGACCATTATTACAACATGGTCATTTTATTATATATACATATAAAAGGAAAGATAAATATGAAAATTCAACAAATATTAGCAACCACGATGTACTATAGTATTTGCAGATAAACTTGCGGCATGTTTGTACTCAAATATATATTTATATCAGGGGCGGATTTGAGTGGGCTAAGGGGGGGCCATGGCCCAGTCTATGGTTTTAAATATATATTAAATGTTGCATGATGGTACATTAAAGTCTCTATGGCTCAATGGCAATGGTTGCCCAATTTGTATTGGTGCCTTCCTTCTCCCTATGGCTAGGAGTTCAACTCTCATCACCAGCACCTCACTTCAGTTTTTATGTTGAGTCGTGCCCCTCTCTAGTCTCTATATGTCTTCTATTTATTTTCTTTTTGTTTCTATATTTTTTTATCAAAAGTATTTTTGTTTTTCTTATTCATTTAGTACTTTTATTTTTGTTTCTGGGTTGGTAGAATGGTTATGGGACATCAGGAATTGGTTTTGTATGGGGTATTGTTTTGAATTTTTATCAATTTGAATTGGGTGAGGTTTGTGTTTGATGTAATCGGATGCAAGACAGGGATGAATATGATGTTCGGTAGAGTTGTACGTGATATGATGTACGGTTGAAGTATATGATCTGTCCATGTATATGCATCCGTCGTGTCCATCTGTGCGTAACATGTTGTCTAGATGAGGTGTAGGGTCGGTACATGTCTATTTTGGAGTGACACAGTGAATGTGCATGTAACTGGACCATGATGTCCATATGGATGGCACATGATGCCCACTGACCACAAAGTGTTAAGTTACATATACTTTTGATCATGATATTGTGCATACATGTTCATCTTCCTCAAAATGCACAACATGTACAAAGTATATGAACATGAAGACAAGTAATCATGAGTATCAATATTTTGATGAATGTCTATTTTGGAGTCACCTAGTGACTGTGCATCTAATTGGACAATGATGTTCATATCACTGAAATATGATTCCCATTTACCATACAGTGTTCATTCAAATATATTTTTTACATACATGTTGATCGTTCTCGAATGCACAACACGTACAAACTAGATGAACATGGAGACACATAATCATGAGCAACAATCTTTTGCCCGACAAGCATCATAGATGTTAGTAATATAATGTTCATACGATATAATGTTAATATCCATGATTATTGGTCTTCATGTTCATATGAATATTACATGATGGTCAGTTGACGTGGGTGGTATTATACATGCTGTTATTGTAGGCATGAACCCAATGCTCATCCAATCGGACCACGATGTTCATGTAGGTTGATCATATTATCCATTGTACACGAATGCGATGTGTACATGATGATTTGTATGTTTTGAATTGACTGACCATCTTTTTGTTTTCATAATGATCATCTTATATGAGCGCTATAACCATTTGAAGTCGTATTGATGTACATAACTGATTGTTTTTTTTTAAGGTTTACAGTGTTGTCCCCGAGGAGGGGGTTGGAAATGATAGTGTTACAATATATCCACCGCCATTACCGTTGAGCTACCAGCTGAATGATGATCAAGAGTTTGTGCCAATATGTGAAGATGAATCATTGGTCCCATATATTGGTTAGAAGTTTGACGATATTGAGGAGGCAAAACAATTTTATGAACGGTATGCATTTAGCGTTGGTTTTAGTATTCGAAGTTCAAGCCATACGTTTAATAAGACCAATGGGCTGGAATGGAAGTGGTTTGTGTGCAGTAGACATGGGTGGAAGTCTAACAAATATATGGTATTTGAGGACTCAGAATCTTGTCACATAGATCCCTCTGCTCAGGAATCAGTCGATTTTGCTGATGGAACCGATCCATCAACTCCCAAAATCAAAAGGAGGAGACCACTGACACAAGGCAAGGGTGCAATGCAAAAATGACTTTGAAGTCAATGAAGGACGGGAAGTATTTTGTACTGAGATTTCATGCTGGGCATATGCATGAATTAACAAGCCCAAGCAAAAGACATCTGGAAAAGTCAGCGCGGAATGTTAGTAGGATCCACGTTGATTTATTGAACATATTTGCTAGGGCGAATGTTGGACCATCAAAGGCGTTCCAACTTTTAAAGGAAACAGTGGGTTCATATGAGGGAGTTGGGTGTACCCTGCAAGATATGAGGAACTATTAGGGGTCATTGAAAATGGTGTTGGTGGACATGGATGCTGAAATGTTCGTCGATATATTGCGAAGGAACAAGGCGAAAGATCCTGGGTTTTATTATGCATATGAAGTTGATGAAGATAAACAACTAAAACGTGCATTCTGGTGTGATTCGCAAGGCAGGAGGGAGTACGCATCATTTGGAGATCTGCTTTCTTTTGACACCAAACACAAGACAAACAAGTATAAAATGGTGTTCGCTGTGTTCACTGGAGTCAACCATCACTGTAAGCTAGTCTCATTTGGAGCAGGCCTACTCAGAGCTAAGAAAACACCGTCATTTGTGTGGCTTTTCCAGCATTTTGTTCACGGGATGCAGGGACAGTAGCCGGATACAATAGTCACGGACCAAGAATTAGCAATTAGAGACGGAGTTGTTGCTGTTTTCACTTATTTTGTGCATAGGTAGTACCATATTTAGTTGATTATTTAATTTACGCATGATGCATATTATAGGATTATTGTATGTTCCTTTCAATACAACATGTTCAAGTTATGTATAATTGATGTTGATCATTAACTTGACGAACGATGCACATTATAGGATCATTGGATGTTCCTTTCATTACACAGTGATCCAAGTGTTCAATCTATGTACAATTGATGTTGATCATTTACTTTACGCATGACGCACATTATATGATAATTGGATGTTTAGTTCATTACAACAACATGTTCAAGTTATGTACAATTTATGTTGATCATTTACTTTACGCATGATGTACATTATAGGATTACTGGATGTTCTGTTCATCACATCATGTTCAAGTATGTACAATTGATGTTCATCCGTTTGGTTCATATAGGTGGCGATTAATAGTTTGAGTTTTGTCCTAAGGTACCAAATATAAGACCACAAGAATGTCACGATCATATATGATGCACATCACAACAAGCAAACTTGTCCATTGTCCAACTATACATATCACATATTCAAAGAAAACTCACAAATGGACACATTCATAACCCCCTGAAAACACCAGCATGTTCCCATAAAACAACTGATCACCAATGGACAACAAAGCAAATTGTGATGGATTTGTTCTAATTTACCCGAATTTTAGCAAAAAGGAACCACCTTTTAATTATCCTTGACTGATTTTTTGCACTCGTTTCACGAACATCCTTCCCTTCAACATCCATGTTGGTCGCCGCACAAATCGCCACCACCGACCGACCGGATTTCACTTCTTCTCCACCGTCGGCACAATTTCTCCCTTTTACCGGAAAATGGCGAACCCTAACTACTGCTCTCTACTCCCCTTCGTTCCTTTGTTGCTCTAACCGTTTGTGACCGTTCCTCTTCCCTTCGTTTCTCCACACATAGTTAAGCAAAGCAATCAGTTTTGAAACAAACTGAAACTTCAAATCAGTTTTCATCACAGCCATCCGTTCTTTTCCCACACGTACATTTCACCATGTACAATGATGACCATGCCTGATTTTCCTTTTTTTTCAATGTCACATGTCACATGTCACGTGAGGGGGCAATAAAAAAGGGAAGTGGATTTTTTTTGCTGGGCATTGATCTATGATCCAAGGGCTATTAAGGACTCTTCTCACATTCTCACCAAAAAACCTTCTCACCCTATCTATTCCATATATATATATATATATATATATATATATATATATATATATATATATATATATATATATATATATATATAGGAAAATTGGATTCTATTAATCACGACTTTTATGAATTGGATAACAATAATGTCTACTATCAATTTGGATTCTGGTGGTCGAAAAAAAAAATTGGATTGTAGTGGTACCAAATCCACGTCCACATTTTTTTTATTTTTTTCATTCCTATCTCATATTGCTTTTGTTTTTTCGTTCTTTCCCCCAGAAAGGTAATGAATTGTAGTCACTAAAACAATTTTTAAATTATTTTTGTAAGACTCCGAGCAATTAATATGATTTTTTAAAAGAAATAAAATTGAAAAAATCGTAAAAAAATTGGGAGAAACGCCGTAAGTTCATTAAAAATCATGGTAAAGTGTTATACTAAGTTTTGAATCAAATGCAACACAAAGTCTATAATATTTAGGGTATACTCTCGATGATGTCCCACTACAATCCAATATTATTTTTTTCGGACCACCATAGTCCAAATTGATAGTAGGGATTATTGTTGTCCAATTCGTAAAAGTCGGGATTATTAAAATCTAATTTTTCTATATATATATATATATATAGGGAATTGATATAATGAGAAGAAGGATTTTGTGAGAAGAGAAACATAGCAAATCATAACCATTGGTTCCAAGATCAAGGGTGGGTATTAATCTTGCGTTTTTCCTTTTTTTTTTTGGTTGGGAAATGTGAATAATAAATGTTGCAACCTTTTTCTTTTTTTTTTTTGGTTGGCTGGGGAAAAAGAGGGCAATTAATACAGTGTGTTTTCCAATGACATGTTAATTAATTCGCAGCTCTAGAGAAAACCATCTATACCCAGAATGAACATCAACTATACCATAAACGAACGTCAACTATATCATAAATGAACACCACATATACCAAGAATGAACATCAACTATACCCTAAACGAACATCAACTATACCATAAATGGGTTGGTAAAGGTGAGGACGAACACAAAATTATTTTTCATCGTGACATATTGATGTTCATTTATGTTATAGTTGATGTTCGTTTAGGGTAAAGTTGAAGTTCATTCTGGGTATAGGTGGTGTTCATTTATGGTATAGTTGACGTTCGTTTATGATGTTCATCCTAGGTATAGTTAATGTTCACTCTGGGTATAGGTGGTGTTCATTTATGATATAGTTGATGTTCGTTTAAAGTATAGTTGATGTTCATTCTGGGTACATGTGGTTTTCTCTAGAGTTGTGAATTAATTAGCATGTCATTGGAAATTACAATGTATTAATTGCCCTCTTTTTCTCAGCCAACAAAAAAAAAGAAAAATATTGTAACATTTATTATACACATTTTCCCAACAAAAAAAAAGAAAAAAGCAAGATTAATACCCACTCTTGATCTTGGAACCAATGGTTATGATTTTCTATGCTTTTCTTCTCACAAAATCCCTCTTCTCATTATATCAATTCCCATATATATATATATATATATATATATATATATATATATATATATATATATATATATATATATTAGTACTTCAAATCATACATAATTATATTAAGAAAAGCATACACAAAACATATTAGAAATAATTATTGAAATGAGGAAAACTCCATACCTTAATTCAACAACATATACATAGGTAGTAGGCACAGCAAGATATATAAATCAAGAAATATAGAGAATTGTGTAGTCATAGTAGTAGTACTATTTATTTGATAGGACGATATAGCATACATTAAAAAAATGAAAATGATGTAAATTTATATTTGGAGAGAATCACAATTACTCATAAGCTTGTCATAAATATGTAAACACCCATTTTTTTCATTAAAAAAGAATTTTATGAACAATTAAAAAAGAATATCATTCACATAGTAGAAATGTCTGCTAGCTTGTGTTCCCACGCGGATTTACTCTTTTACCTTCTAATATCACTACTAAAAATATGTGTATTACTGGCCACTTTTTCCAACCAATTTAAAACGGTTGGAAAAACCAACCGTTTTACCAACCATTTCATATTTTTCTAATTTTCCAACTATTTTCCAAATTTATATGAGAAAAAGGGTTGGAAATTCCAACCATTTTTTAATAGTATGAAAAAGATTAGTAGAAAAAATGTTCCACCATTTTAGCAAAAGTACTGGTTGAAATTTCCAACCGTTTTCCGGCCAAAAATTTGAAAAATAGTTGACAAATTAGAAAAATATGAAATGATTGCTAAAAGCGGTTATTTTTCCAACCGTTTTAAATTGGTTCGAAAAACTTATTGGTAACACACATATTTTTAAGGGAAATTGGATTCTAATAATACGAACTTTTGGCCATATAAGACTTAATAATACGAACTTTCGATTCAGTGATGAATAATACGAACTTTGAACCCCTTTGCCCCTAATAACACGCCACCGAGTTAAGATTAACTTGACTCGGCGGCGGTCTGACGTGGCGGCGGAGGGATGAGTTTAGTCAATTTTGACTTGTCCAATCAGCATTATTTATCCACATCAGCACTCTCTCTCTCCTCTCTCTCTCTCCGTTGCAATTTCCAGCTAGCCCTCTTCTTCCTCCCAGTCCCACTAAAACTAAAGAATCCAATTGAATCCTTTAGTGAAAGCCAATTTTGGCGCCATATGACTGATTTTTTCAATCTTTTCGATCTTGAAAATCGCTTATTAATTACGTTAATTAATTAGGGGTGATTGCGGGGCTCCCTGATGGAGAAAAAGCTAGCATTAGTATGACTTCGTTGACCGCGTAAGGGCACTTTCTCTTTCCTCCCTCTTTCTCTCTCCTCTGTAACAAATGGAGGATGAAGAAGATGAAGATTGGGAGAGTTTCTACACTGCAACTGCAAATCCAAACACCTAATAACAAGTCATCACCAAATCCTACCCTAATCAACCCAAGAACGACACGATTCAATTCAATTGAATTCTGCAAACCCTAATCCCAATTCAAATCACTCTCCTCCCTCAACCCTAACTGTCCCTCTCCCTCACTACAACCACCACGCCGCCCTCGGGCCACCATCACCACCGAACCCTCGCCTGTCGTCAGCGCCAGCGACTCACCCACCAGCACTTCTCCATCGCAACACCGAAACCGACAACCTCACTTTTGCCATTGAAGAAGCCAATGACATCCTGCAGCATCTTCCACGCCAATCCCTTATGCTGCTCTTGTTGCTGCTTTCCATGGCTTCCATCCTCCTCCTCCCTTTCTCTCTCTTGTTCCTTGTCTCTTACACAGCCATGGGCGGGAGTTTGTTGAATTTCCGGGGGGGGGGGGGGGGTTTACTGAGAGGAAGGATGGACAGGGTTGTGTTTGTCTGATCTCCGGCGAGTTTGGTATGGAGAGACAGAGGAGAGAGAAAGAGGGACGAAGAAGAAGAAGCAAATTGTGGCAGCCATTGAAGGGGGACTAGTTGGAAATTTGCAACAAAGATAGAGAGAGAGAGAAGAGAAAGAGGAGAGAGAAAGAGGGAGGGTGCTGACGTGGACAAATAATGCTGATTGGGCAAGTCAAAATTGACTAAACTCATCCCTCCGCCACCACGTCAGACCACCGTCGAGTCAAGTTAATCTTAACTCGGTGGCGTGTTATTGGGGGCAACAGGGGGTCAAAGTTCGTATTATTCATCACTGAATCGAAAGTTCGTATTATTAAGTCTTATATGACCAAAAGTTCGTATTATTATAATCCAATTTTCCTACTTTTAATAGTGTATAATAATCAAGGAGTCTAGCATCAAATGATGAAAAATAAGTTACTAAACCTATTAATTCCGACTAACGCTTTAAATACGGGTCATATGTATACCTAGTTAGAGAGAATATAAGTCATGTGTATTTCGAGTTCATACAAATTTGACTAAACATACAAGTTCAGTGTATTTTAAATTCAGGTAAATACTTATACTTTTTACTCAAAGATCAATTTAATTCTCGTACTCGGTATACAATAATCAAAGTATCACATAAAAATTAAGCTACTACATCTATCAATTTGAATAGATGAATTTAATATAGGTGGAAGGTATATTTAATTAGGGTACCGGGTATATTTCATGTTCATATAAATTTAACAATAAAAACACAAATTGCTTGAGTTTTGAGTTCCAGTAAACACAGACCAAATATTTTTAATTAACCCGTTCGTTGGATGTGCCAGTTGACTAGTATTATCATAACAAAATATTATTGGATGGTGTAAGTTTAGTACTGATTTTGTCATTATGTATGGAAAGAAACTTTTCCTTTTCGTTTTTTAAAATTTGATAATATGTTTTGAAGAGGGAGAATACTTTCCTCTCAATATTTGTTTTTTAATATCATCTTTTTAAAATTCTTTTATTTATTCTAAGTCAGGCAAATCTGTAAGAAGTAGAAAAGGATGAAAAAAAGATAAAAAAAAAGTTAGGTGTTCTTAACTTCTTTAATATCAAGTTTGGCAAGTAGAAGAAATAGAAAAAGAAAAGAAATGATAAATAATTAGTGTTGTCGATATTTGTTGAAATAAGATGTTTGAATTTTCCCTCAAAAAAAAAAAAGAAAAGATGTTTGAATTTGAATTTAAATTCGATAGAAATGGAGGAAAGCAATTTTAATATATGTATATTTTAGCAAAATATATCGTGGTTTAAGGAGTCATTAAAAAATATAATTCAATTATATTAATAGATATATATGGAGTCGTCTAGAACTCAATTACTTGAGGATTGGATATTCTGTTTAGCCATTAATTATAATACTATTACAAAGCAGGGGTCGTAGCTAACTATTCATACCATCTTTGGAGAATATATCGTGATGTACGTGCATGTCGAAAAGGAAATGAGATCCTCCAATTATTTTGAATGATCGATTTAATATATAACAATAGTGAGTTCATTAATTATTAACTATGGACTGATCAACATCAATAATGCGTTACTTATTCCTCTATCTTTCATCCCGATGTGTCTAATGTAGTAATATGAGCTATCAGTAAAATATTCATGCATGTATTGTATAGTCTTTGTTTAAATGATTCATTGAAACTTAACATCTACGTCTTTGTCACCCAAAATAAAACAAAAATCAATATCACGACCTAAAGTTCGAATTCATCGATTTTTCGTAGGTAGAGAATAATCCATTATACTAATTACATGGTGTAAAACTAGCAGTAATAGGAGTATCAAATTCCACGCGGAATACTTTTTATTGTTAGATTAATTAGTTATGGGTAGCTTTGACATGCATTTTATTAATCGCTGATTTCATTCCTTCGCCAAACATTAGCGCTAGCTCCTAGGCAGGAAGTTCCTAGCTAGGGATTCCAGTCTGATGATATATCTAGCATATACCGATCATCTAGCATATACTGCCTTCGTTCCATATTATTTATCGTATTCAGAAATTATGCAGTCAAATTAACATTGAAAATTTTGAACATATATTTCTCAATATATACAATGACTTGTTATATAAAATTACTATCATTAGATTAGTAACGAAAGATATTATATTAATTAAAAGTATAGTGTTTCCATTGTTAATAAAATATTATATAAAAAATTAAAATTCAAAGAGTGACGACTGTGACAATAAAAAATATGACAATTAATATGGAACGGAGGGAATATAACACAAACTCATGTGGCCATATCTCTTCCCACAAAAAAGAAAATATACAGCTATTTTAAATTATTCCTAGAGGCAGTGGCGAATTGAAGTTAGGATTTAAAGCCAGGGGGTCAAGATAAAATTTAATAAAAAAAATAGATTCTATAGGAATGAATTCGGAAAATTTAACATATACAGGTAACCCAAAGTTTAACAACATTAATTTTGAAAATAAACATACATACCTTAAATATAAAGTTGACTTCGACGATTAGTCATATTTTGGTTGCAAAATGATTAACAATAACGCAATCGCTATCTAGCAACAATCATTTAATTGCAACATGATAAACATCTTGCATTTCACCTACTAAGTATATTTAAATCATTATAAAAATATGTTTTATTACTTTGAGGTTTATTACAACTTATAAACAACATAAAATAATTATTTTATTTATATTTTTTCATAAATACTCTCTCCGTTCTGTTGAGTTGTCCCACATCGGCCTTTGACACCCATATTGTGGTGTTTATAATGGCTTGGGTGCCTCATCCTCCTAAGCTAGCTTTTGGGGTTGAATTGGGCTCAAGTCCATTATTTCACATGGTATCAGAGCCAGGGTCATTGATGTTGGGGCCGCGCCCGCAGTTGTCTGCGCCTCGTGGTGAGGGGGGCGTGTTGAGTTGTCCCACATCGGCATTTGACACCCATATTGTGGTGTTTATAATGGTTTGTATGCCTCAGCCTCCTAAGCTAGCTTTTGGGGTTGAATTGGGCTCAAGTCCATTATTTCACACGTTCCATATTAATTGACACTTTGACTAAATTTTGATCGTTAAGTACTCAATTTTTCAATGAGTTACAATATGAAATTACCTTCATTGTAATTTTTAGTAAAATATCTTTCTAATGACTGTAATTTCATGTTGTTACTCATTATAATTTGTGAGTAGTTAACTGTCAAAATTTAGTCAAAGTGTCAATTAATATGGAACAGAGGTAGTATAAAGCTATACATAATATGTGCATTTATTATAAAATGTGCATAAAATTAGGCTATTATTTATATTTTTTGAACTACCTAATAAGTATTATATTCTTGTAATTGATAAATATATACATCCTACATGCATTAGAAAAAATATTATTAAAAGTTACAAAAATGTGAAATATGAACAATTCAAGATGATTATTAACCATCTTGAGTCTAATGTGTATCATTGTCCCTTTTAATTTATAACCAATCAGTAAAACAAATAATCTAGATAATTTAAGTTATGCATATTCGACAAAAATAAAGCCAAGATCATGTGAGGCTGGATGCCTGGATGGTGGAGGACCGAAGATAGAGGGTGTGAGGTGCTGTAGCAATTGTCAAAGTATCAAAGAGTCAAAATGACAAAATTTGACATATACAGGTAACTCAAAGTTTAACAACATTAATTTTGAAAATAAACATACATACCTTAAATACAAAGTTGACTTCGACGATTAGTCATATTTTGGCTGCAAAATGATTAACAATAACGCAATCGTTATCTAGCAACAATCTTTTAATTGCAACATGATAAACATCATGCATTTCACCTATTAAGTATATTTAAATCATTATAAAGATATGATCATTACTTAGAGGTTTATTACAACTTATAAACAACATAAAATAATTATTTTATTTATATTTTTTCATAAATACTCTCTCCGATCCATTCCATATTAATTGACACTTTGACTAAATTTTGATCGTTAATTACTCAATTTTACAATGAGTTACAATATGAAATACCTTCATTGTAATTTTTAGTAAAATACCTTTCTAATGACGGTAATTTCATGTTGTTACTCATTATAATTTGTGAGTAGTTAACTGTCAAAATTTAGTCAAAGTATCAATTAATATGGAACAGAGGTAGTATAAAGCTATACATAAAATGTGCATAAAATTAGACTATTATTTATATTTTTTGAACTACCTAATAAGTATAATTATACTCTTGTAATTGATAAATATATACATCCTACATGCATTAGAAAAAAATATTATTAAAAGTTACAAAAATATGAAATATGATCACAATTCGAGATGATTATTAACCATCTTGAGTCGAATGTGTATCATTGTCCCTTTTAATTTATAACCAATCAGTAAAACAAATAATCTAGATAATTTAAGTTATGCATATTTGACAAAAATAAAACCAGGATCATGTGAGGCTGGATGCCTGGATGGTGGAGGACCGAAGGTAGATAGTGTGCGGCGCTGTAGCAATTGTCAAAGTATCAGAGAGACAAAATGAGAGAACTAATGAGGCAGAGCGTCAAACCTCAGATCTTTGCATTAATTCCAAACACACGCCCAGCTCTAGCGTCTAAACCTTCAAGCTATCTCACACTTTCTTGTTCTTTTTTGTAACAATTTGGTATATATTTAATTTTATCATTAAAATAGCTCTCAATTAAATTATTTTTTTTAAAAAAGTTGGGGGGTCAATTGACCCCCCTTGACTCAAGGTGGCCCCGCCACTGCCTAAAGGATTCTACAGAATGTGGCAAATTTATTGATCTTAAAAATATTTAACTATCCAAGTTATTATTAGAAGTTTTAGGCAAAAAAAAGTACTAGTAGATAGGCTGGTACAAAAGCAATTCACTTTAGAGATTAGTTGGCTGATAATTTTAGAATTGACACTTAAGTTCAACTTTTCTCTTTTTTTTTTGCGTTTGAATATTGGAAGCTAATAAAAGGCTAAAAATCGCATTGGAGATACTACAAAGAACAACAAAACATCAAGGCGGTTAAAAAATAGCAAAACATAGACCTAAAGTAGCTAAAAGATACACAACAAGCAATCTGCATAAGAAACACCCACCACAAAACCGTTCCAAGAAGAAAATAAACAATTCTTTTCTTTTCTTTTCCGCTCCCCTCTTGAAGGGTTCCTCAGTCGCACAATGCTCACCAATTACATTCACACCCCAAAACTTTCTCAAAACTGACCTCCAGTGAGCAAGCTCCATGTCAATATCCTTGAAATCATTGATCTTTCTAGGAGCTTCATTGGAAGTAAATTTAGCCTTGCGAGTAACATCCAAAACCCTCCTCCACTTAGATTTCACCAACGCCTTATCTTTCTTCTTTCTTCTAACAACAACTTTAGAGCCTACCAAAATGGAATCCTCAAGACCAAGAGAAAAGACGGACTCGTAATGAACTGATAGCTAGAGTGCCTTCACTATCATCATGATCAGGGCAAGAAAGCATATCTTGCATCAAATGCATATTGGAGGAAACACAATAAGGTGAACTAGGGCCACAAGATGCACACGATTTAGACTTACAAATGCTAACTTTGAAATGGTCGGTTCAGAGTCCAAAGAGTTGAAAAAATCACGACCTTGGGTATCATTAGGAGACACATAAGGTTAGGATTGATCCACATCAACCAAGTTAGCCATAGGAATCCAAATCAGTTTGATAAATTCCATCCTCGAAGAAAGGAAAGACCTCTGTTTCTTCCCAAATTTTGCACACACAATGCTTAAGACGGACTCATTGTATATCCAACCATTTAGCGCTTGAATAGCATTGAAACCCGCTTGTTTCCACTTGAAATGAACAAACCTTTCTCGTACCATTCCTCCCTAAATTGCCAGAAACTTCGTCGAATTTCACAAATAAATTCTTCAAACAAGCAAAATCAACCCAAATAAACAAATTTTCCACAAATAAAGAAAAGGACCCACATAACCCTTCTACTAGAACCAGAAGGTTGTCTTACTACATATACAAACTAATAGGGAGCATTAGGCTTACAAGCCATAGGCACAGGCGAAGCATTGGCTACATTTTTGTTGGAAGAAAGCTAAACAACTCAGGGTTTAAACTCACTTAATAACACAACTAACTCTTTGAGGAGAGAAAAAACTTCAGTAGCCCTAGAAATGACAGTTAAAGACACTACATCTAAACTTCACTAGTAAAAGAAAGTAATCAAAGAATGAATGAAACCTCTCCCTTCAACTCAGCACATCTAGATAAGATTGAAAGATCCATGGCAAATAAAGGCAAAACCACAACAAAATAGCAAACCCACCCGCACCTTGTCGTCACTAGAAGAAAGTGAAAGATGAAGGCCAAGCCAACACTAGGGATGCCAGCCGCGAATTGAGAACCAACAAGAACAGAGGAAACAAAAACCACTCGGCCCCACCGCCCTGCGCTTAACACTAGCCCACCACTAAGACCGACGCCACGGCTGCCGAAGAAAATCTCGTAAAAACGCAAGCAACCCACCGAAAAGCAGTAATCATCGATGCGAATCCGAGACAGTAGGTCAGGGCCGACTTGAAAGTGAATCGCCAATGGAGGCACCGACGAGGCCCCGCGAGTGGCCCCTGTTGACCAGAGCCGATGGCACGCCTGATGCAGGGTACTGTTTAGGTTTTAGGAATTGAGAAGGACGAGAGAGTAGGGTTGTTCATCGGTCCGGGACTGGATTGAACTAGACTGGACTGGTCTGGACCGGACCGAAGACCGAATAAGGGACTGGTTTGGACCAAGAACTGGACCGAGCCTTTTTCGGTCCGGGACTGGATCAATTGAAAATAGTTCGGTCTAGGACTGGGCCGACCGAATGGATCGCACTGAGGGTTGAATTCGTCGCTGCGACTTCGATGACGGTGATGAAGCAGCGGTCACCCGCTTCGATGAGACGACTTCGATGTTGGTAATTTCGACAGAGAAGAGGTAGAGAATAAGGACTTCGACGACGCCAGCGACTTCGACGGAGGGAGCGACGGAGAAGAGGGTGTCGATCAACATGACTGCGTGAGGTGAGGCAGAGAACACTAGCAGAGGAGGGAGTTTTGATTTTTGAAATTGAAAGAGGCAGTAAGCATATTGGCATACCGAAATGAGGATGAAAGGATGAAAAGTGATATGAAAAAACCCTAGCAACTATTGTAATTCGGTCCTCGGTTTCTTTAGTTCGTTCCGGGGACTGGACTGAAGACCGCAATTTGATATTTCCTGGACCGAAGACTAGATCAAATTATATTCGATCCTTTCGTTCCCGTCCATTTTTTGGTCTGGACTGGATAATGAACAACCTTATGAGAGATTCTCTTCGAGTGTCTGGTGACTTGATAGTATTATTTCAACTTGTCTTGTTTAAACAATTGTAAATAAATCCAACTAATTATTTATGTGTAATGATGCAGGACTTTGGCTAACAGAGGTTTCAATATTAACACTATTAATTCGACCTTGGGTGAGGAATCCTCGAAGCTTCCAAAAAATAACTTGGATGACATGGCGCGTAGAGTGACTATGTTTGGTTGTAATACCAATTTCACTCGTGGGGACCCTGTGACCACAACAAACCTTCTTAAAAAGAAATTGTGCAAAAAGAAAATTTTCAATTTTCAATTCTAAGTTTTAATTTTAATTTAGTGTATCATTTATGAGTTTGATAATGAGTTTGATACGATGGGGCTCTTTTTTTTGGTTGTTTTTGTTGTAGGGCTCCTTGTTAGCTGTTCTTAATTGTCATGCTTTTATTATAATTAATTTTCGCAATGCTCATGCAAACTATCCAGCCTTTTTAGGTCTTAAATAATAATAATAAAAAAAAAACACTATCAACTCGATTTGTTTGTCTATCCCGCATGTCTAAATGAGACCAGACTTGTTACAACCTTAATGTTATCTCATTATCTGATATGAATATTATTATATAAATTATCCCAAAATTTAAGTTATTATATTAGGAATCTATTATTTCATATGCAAACTCTTAATTTTGTATTATTTTATATCATATTAAAATATAAGAGGCCGAATTAAAGTTCCCTAAATTGCTTCATGTCTTCGTTTTCTGAATTAGAAATTCGTTGCCAATAAGCTATCATGTGTTTTGTCTAGAAGTTAGATGTTGATCCTTGTTTACGTTCAATGAATCTTGAAACTTTGTCACCTTTTATATATATTCATTATTAAGCCTAATATGTGTTAGAAATATAGAGAATTCATTAGTGTTCAATACTTATAGCATTGTTGTCGAGTAAGTGGTCTTTCTTTCCCCTATAAAAGTTGCAATGCTTTTAGTTTGCTTTTCTTTTGTTTTGGTCATTAGTTGTACTTATATCTTTTAACTTCATTTACCTTCTATCTTTTAACTTCATTAACCTTATACCTATGTAATTTTTAATAAAAAAAACAAAAGAAGAAAAGAAAAGTACTTCATCCGTTCCATATTAATTATCGTAATTTTGACTTTTACAATCTTCAATGTCACTTTTTGATTGATAGTTTCTTATATAATAATATTATTAACAACTGCAACATTATACCAGTATTTTTAGTTATGAATATAATGGTGGTAATATTATATAACAACTCACTATATATATATTGAGAAATTTATGGTCAAAATTTTTAAAATATGACTGTATAATTTTCAAATACGACAATTAATATGAAACGAAAGGGAATAGTCAATTAACATGTGAGTTCTTGACTTCTTGTATAATAATTTATCCAAACTACTCTATGCACGTCAATTATGATGAATGAGCAGAGAAGGCATCACTTTTATTTTTGCTAATTAATTATACACTACTAATTATCACTTTAATCTTGTTTAAAATCTCGAGAAGAAGCTTTAGTAGATCACCAATGACAATGTAGGCCGCGTTTGGCAGTTTTTTTGGCTGCGCAATGCCAAAAGCCACATTGATGATTAGAGAAAGAAAGAAAGCAAAAGTTTAATTAGAAAGGATTAAATTACAAAAGAGGGAAGACAAACAACCTCACAATAATTGAGAGCCCAAAGCATAATAATCTCAATTATAATAATATCTCCCAATCCATCGCTATCACATTCAAAGTGGCCGAATTAAGTACCAAAAAACATATACTAAGTTATGGGCATAAATTGAAAATGTCCCGCGATATCATGAAATTGTGACTAAGACTTTCTGAAAGGATTTACTGGATTATAAGAAAAACCTCGTTAGATAGCTGTTTGTTTTTTTTTTTTGTCTTTTATATTCTCTTATAACAAGTTGTGTTGTTTTTTGTTTTGTTGATTTCTTACCGATTTGCTGTTGTAGTAGATCTTGTAGCATCTTTAATATTTTCTTAACCTTTTTTAACTTATAAATTATCAAAAAAAGAAAGTTATGGGCATAAATTTATAAATTTAATAATGAAAAACAATGACGTTTCCTTAGTGACACTTGTCCATTTTAATATCCTGTTGGCCATGTCACCTCCCCACTTTGGCCTTGTTATATATACCCTTGGGTGGGCTTTCAACAAATGTCACCACCACATAAGATAGTTTTATAATTAGCTACTATCTAGAGAGAGAAAGTGTAGAGAGAGAGAGAGATGGAGGATTATTTGTTGATAGTGAGAGAGTACGATGAGAAGAGAGACAAAGAGGGAGTGGAGGAAATGGAAAGGCAATGTGAGTTGGGTGAACAAGGCAAACCTTCCCTCATTACTTGCCCTTTGGGTGACCCTCTTGCTAGACTTCGCCATGTTCCTTCTCACATCATGATGGTAACTATATTAACATATGTGATTACACCATTTTAGTTTGTGTTTGTTTTCTTCTTAAGAGATGAAGATGATTGAAGTTTGATTTGATATATTTATGTTAATATGACATTCTTATTTAAACTATTGCATCTATTTGTATCACTTCAGGTTGCAGAATGTAGAGGAGAAATTATCGGAGTAGTAAGAGGATGTATAAAAACTGTTACGAGAGGAGTTAAAGTCGGTGATTTTCCGCTTTATGTCAAGCTAGCTTATATTCTTGGACTACGAGTTTCTCACATGCATAGGTAACATCTTAAATGTGATTTACGTATAACCTTTTCCATCATAAACTATCTCATCAATAAGAAAAACATAATTAAATTTAAAACTATTAGATAAAATAAAACTTACACATAATACTTAACTTTTTTTTTATAATTAATTGCCACTATGCCATATTTATTCACTCATATTTATTCACCCAAAAAGTATCATAGTAATATTTAACTAGAAGCTCGATGTAATTAGCTTCATGCACATCTCTATTATTTTTCGTACACAAATGTAGCACTACGTCTAATACATATGTAAGATATTAGTGCATGCTAAACTCATAAAGCCATTAAGAATGAGCCATTATATGTTGATTAGATAAAGTGGAAATGATTAGATTCTATATTATCATGCAAACATAAAAAGATTTGGAAGTTGTTCCGATCCTCTTATCTTTGGGAGACAATTAGACAAAATATATATGCCTTGTGTTAGCTAGCTTTCTTTTGTTGGGAACCAAATTAGATCCTCCTCATTATCAATTGACACATGCATGAAGATATTCACTTAGCTTTTGAGTTGCTTTAAGTTTTCTTTCGCCTCCTTTTCTTTCAAAGCCTAACTTTTGTATTTGCTACTTATTAAACTATTAGGTTACAGTTTACAGGCATAATTCCCAACTAGTATAAAGTTTAGTAGGGTTGCAATGAACATATAATAAGTTTTAGACTAAGGATTCTATTTATAAAATATTTACTATCTAATGAAAGTCTTTTTTTTTTTTTAAGAAAAGGAAAGCAAATTAGATCTGTGTATAATTTTCATAGAATACAATACATCCTTATTGAAGGGCCCATTAGAGCATCATACATATTCGAGAATTCATATAGGGTACAAAATATACCAGTGATCACAGACCTCGTCTTGTACAACTTGAGAAGAAACCCATAGGAGAAAAATATAAGAAAAACAAAGTAGCTTAGAAAATTTACATGAGTAGTGATGTATTTGTGTAATAAACATGACAGTTTTAGTATCAGAGTTAGGCAAGTTTGGTTTCAATTTTGTGTCATCTTCGTGGATAATTTGTTTGATATTGTAACACATTCCAACACCCCGATTTTATTCTTAGATAAACTAAGATTTGGACGGGATTAATATACTATAAATAAAGGGTGATTATATGTGTTCCGTTCCAAGATATTTTTTAAATGTCTTACTTCTTAGTAAACTAATACTTTAACACTAACTTTTTAAATAGTTAAACATAGTTATCAATTATAAGATTAATCTGAGCATGTGTTGGCTACAACAATAAATACAAATAATATCCTAATCGAATTAATCACATGTGTTACAGTATTACAAATATTTTAGGTGCATTATGTAAATTAAAAAATAACGGATAGAAATAATTTATATTTGATATAATGGTTATAAAATTTAATCATATCACTCAAGGCTCATATAATTTTCAGTAAATGTATGAGCAATAAGTTTTAAAATCATTTAACAGTTAGCTTATAGCATCAACTTTCGCCTTATTTTCTATATGTATATTCTAGAAAAGAAAATATAAAGTGCCCAAGGAGCAAATAAATAGCCTGAAAGGGGCATTTAAAATTCAAATATTTAATATTCAGTCCCAAAAATATATAATTATGCAAGTAGTTGGAATCATAGAAAGACATCTTTCTGAGTCAACTAAGTTTAGAATCCAAGTGATCCTATGTTTTCATTATCAAAACTCAAAAGCATAAAAATTCAGTAATATATACCAAACTCATTACACAATATATACTTCCAATATATATATATAGTATATATCTTCCATTTTAATTTGCTGTTTAAAAAGTAACTCGACCAATAGTGTCCGAGAAACTTTTATTCCTCAAACCTTACTTTAAATTTTGCTCTTATCAGCACGAATTTGACCAAGAATTTGTACCGTTATAATTAATTCACAATTAGTTAATATTATGCAGACATCTCCATAGAACTAATATATCACTGGGCCAAAGCAATGGCATATTCACCGGAACATACTGAATTTTTTTAAAATTTTCGCGTCTTTTTTCCGCTAGGTCCAACCCTGTCTTTGATTTTATTCATTTTACTGTTGAGTATAATTGATGCCGATTCTTCACTTTCTTTTTGTTTTTTGATTTAGGCAAAAAGGCATAGCGACCAAGTTGGTCACAAAATTGGAGGAATGGTTCAGAAACAACGGAGCTGAATACGTATACATGATGACTGACTGCTCAAATGAAGCATCAGTTAATTTATTCACCCAAAAATTCAATTATGTTAGATTTCATACACCAATAGTGTTGGTCCAACCAGTACATGCCCATTGCAAGCCTATATCACCCAACACTGCCATCGTTCGAGTGTCATCGCAGCTAGCCGAGTCGATCTACAACCACATATTTTCCGGGTCGGAGTTCTACCCTAAGGATATAAACTCGGTTTTGTGTAGCAAGCTTCATTTGGGCACTTTTATGTGTGTTCCCAAGAGTTTCTTACCCTTATGGGACACCCAAAAGGGTGTTTTGCCACCATGTTTTGCCATAATGAGTGTTTGGAACACAAAGGAAGTTTACCAATTGCAACTCAAGGGTGTGTCTAAGATAACCCAAGCATGTTGTCATGGAAGTAGGGTTTTGGATGCCCATATGCCTTGGCTAAGACTGCCTTCTATTCCAAACTTGTTTAGTCCCTTTGGATTCTACTTCTTGTATGGACTTCACATGCATGGGAAGGGCTCTTTGAAGTTGATGAAAAGTCTTTGTAACTTTGCACATAACATGGCTAGGGAGGATGTGACATGTGGGGCCGTGGTTGCCGAGGTGGCACCGTGGGACCCGGTTGCCGCCGCTGTCCCACACTGGAAAAGGTTCTCTTGCCAGGACTTGTGGTGCATGAAGAGACTGGCGAAGTATACGAATAGTGACGGTTCTCAATCGTCGGATTGGAGTACTTGCCAAGAGTCTTCTTCGTCTGTACTTTTTGTTGATCCCCGTGATTTTTGAGACTCTCTACTTGTTGGGATTTATCAGATGTCTCACATCGGAAAAGAAAAGGGAAAACACATGATATATAAGTCAAGTGGACTACTCCTCTTAACACGAATTCATTTTAAGATGGAACTTCACTTAACTTTTCTACCATGAGTCTTGGTTGAAGTAGGCTACCGCCTTGGATATCTCCAACACTACCCTTCATTTTCTTAGAGCTTTCCTTTAGATGATTAGCTAGTGGTTACTCGTAAGTTACGATGTAAAAAATGTAAATATTGAAATTAAAATCCTATCTAAATTAACATGATCCAAAAATTAAAGTGGACTTATTGGCCCTCTTGTTAAACCAACCTTTTGGTAATTTATCCTTCAATTTGTCGGCCAAAAGTAATTGTATGCCGACTTCGCAATTGGAAAAGAAACAATCATCAAAATCTTGCATTGGTGCTATAATTGGTCTAAACTTTAGTTAAAGCATGATTAGGTCATGCCAATAACATGAAACCAACCCATTCATGGTGGCCTGATGATTAATTCTAATATGCAATTAACGACTCAAACAAATGACACAATTAACACCAAGACTTTTTAAAATGTATTTGTGGGTGCCTTCACTTTCCAGCCACCAATAAATATCGCTGCTTTATATTTAATTTGTCACTTATAAGTATTCTATGATCTTTAGTATGTGTTGTTTTCCAACTTACCGTTATATTTCTCTCATAATATTTTATCAATAAATTATAATATTATATTTCATGATAATACTTTTCATTACGAACATTATGATAATATATTCGTATTATAGAACATTTTATAAACCGAGAAATTCATGATCTGAATTTTTAAAGTTTTTTTTTTTTTCAAAACTCAAGTGATCAAAAGGATTACAAAGTAACTTAGAGTACCATTCTATCAAGGTTATCCATTTTCAAGGTTTAATAAATATATAAATATAGGCGATATATAGTTAAAATGGGAAGGAGAAAATATGTTCTTTTTAATTTCCCCCTTTTTTATTATTTGCCCCAAAATTTTTCTATTTTTTTGAAAGTAATACAAATGTGATACAAGCTTTAAATACTATAATTTTGGCCTTTCTTTTTTTTCTAAAAAAAATAGGATATTCATTCGCTAATTATTAAAACTTGAACAATGCTAAATGACAAGTTACATAATCAACTATCAAAATTTTATGTGGTTATAGAGCAACTATGTTGCAGACTCTAGATGTTGACACCAGTTTTCCGAATAGATCAAATGTAAATTTAATTTAATTTTCTTTTCTAGGATTAGTATAGTACTTATGCAAATGGCATTGCAAAGGAGAATTCCACAAAAAAAAAACTGCTCCGCTAAACTCAAAGCCTAAAACCTTGGAAACCATAAGCACTATAGTGTAACCTGCTAGCCATACTAGGTACAAAGGTCTGTGCTTCGAATCTCAATCCTTACAAAAACTTCAACACAGATTATGCTAAGTAACATGTAACATGCCGGTTACATTGGGCCCATACGACTCCGCTTCGAATCGCACCTCCATCCCAGTTTGCAATACGGATTCTACAAACCTGTCGGTGTAGACACCAGATTTTGTCTCGGGTTTATGTAATATATTGTAACCTTTTATTTTGTTTTAGTTTATATCAGAACTCAAATCAATTAATTATGTGATAGTACACGTCCTGCATCTCCACAAAAATCCCAAAGCCCTCGGCGTTTCATCCATTTCTAAGATTCGTGTCAGTTAATTACACGACTGGAGAATGTTCCTTGGGGTGAACTCCTCGGGCGGTGCCTACATGCGGTTACATTATTAATTAGCCTAACATAACTCGTTTTTGGTTCCATCTTCTCATCACGATCCAAGCCTAATAGTGTTAGTTCTGATTATGTCTCCCGAAAAAAAATTGAAAAACGACACCTCAAAGTAGGACAGCCACCGCACCAACCACTAGCTGAATTGTCTGAGTGTATTATTGTCCAATATCCTCAAAGTTCAGTGTATTAGAGTCCAAAAAAAAGTTTAGTACATTATTATCCAATACTCCTATAATTCAGTGTATTATCATCCTATAATCCAATTCAAAATTCAACTCACTTTAATTTAGCAAATAAATATTTAAACATCTTTCTTAATTTATCATACCAAAGAAATTGGTTATATAACATATACTCCCTCCGTTCTTTTTTACTTGTCACCTTAACTAATTTTTTTTATTTCAAATTAACTAGATAATTATACGATTCCAATAAAACACATACTTATCTTTTTATTTTACCTTGAAATTTTTTTACTTTTTCTTATTTTTATCAACTGACTTTATTACTCTTGCCTAACCTACTTTCTTTTTCATAAAAATGAAAAACTCTACTCAGTCATATTAAAAATCCTAAAATGAAAACTCTACCTATAACTCTATTTGTCTGGCTTAAGATAAAAAAAGTTCTCATCTAGACATACATCCTAATTCCAAATTGGGGGCAACGCTCGAACCCTATATGGAGAAACTATCCGAGCACCGACTATCCAGCATCCGACGACGTCTCCACCATTGTCGACAAATCAAACCCCAACATCGGCGTCTCCATCATGGCAACAATTGAAACCTCAATGACGGTCTCCAAACACCCCAGCGCCGACGTCTCCACCATGGCAGGCGCATCTCACCGCCACCACCGATCATGCATTGTTGAGTGTTGCAATTGTGTCAATCAACACTTCAATCTCAAATCAATGGGTTTTCTGGGGGTCTTAAACTTCGCAAACTTCAGCCTTTCTCCAACCCCAATTCTGTTCCTGTCACAACCAGGTGTGGTTTTTATGCTTAATTTCTTATGGGTTTTCGTCTTTATGTTGTAATTTTTGTTAGGTTGGAAGTTTTTGATGTTTATTGTAGTTAGATGGTGTCAAAATTGAGAATTGTGCTACATTTTTTGCCATTTTATTAAACAGGTTTAATTCTCATTACACACAACCAAAATTGCAAATTTCTTTGATTCTGGATTAGTGGTCTGAAAACATTGTAATTGTTGGCCAAGTACTGGTAGTGCATTGAGTAATTTATTGCCTTCCTTACTCTCCAATTCTGTCATGCTAATAATGGTTGTCTTTGTTGCATCTACTGTTGGTTTAGTATCATTCTGATAGTACAAGTGGTGTTGTATCTATTGTTGTTGTTGGACAACAATTAATTGGCTGGATGTCAAAAATATACTCCCAAAAGGCTCTTGTGCATTTGACAGCAGAGAACCAAACTTGTCCCCTAAAGTCTCTTGCAATTTCTCCAAGTCCCACCCACCCTTCTGATTGAATAGATGCATCCACATTAATTTTGATAAAAGCATCAGTGGTGGATGCCAAGAAGTCGTAATTTATTGATGACCTCCTTCATTAACCTCTTGGCCGATTGAGTTTAACTGATGCACCTGTTGTATAATTCTCTGCCAAGTTTCCGCCTGTGAGACTACCTTCTGATTTTATGGTCTTTGCCCTAAAAAACATATTCATTTGTGCTTTTTCACACCAACCAACCAGAGATCATTAATATGGCATTTGAAAGCATTTGGGTTATGAGATTAGTATAACTATTGTTGGCTGAGTATAAGTGTTCAATACTAGAGCTTACCCTGCTAAGACAATTAGTATGGCATTTGAAAAGCGTTTGGGTTATGGAATGCGATATTGTTTGCTCTGTTGACTTCGTCAATGCCTACTAGATAGTTCTTGATTGTGCAAAGTCTATTAACTCAATTGGTAGAGCACTTGCCTATATACAATGCAAGGATGTGGGTTCGACTCCCACATGGGCTATTTGATTGATAATACTCAGTAAAATAAAACTCGAAGATGGCAGTGAGATGAATTGGTGAAAGTTATCAAAAATCAACTAAAATCATTTAACTTGCTGTCACCCCATGATTCTAACCATTTGTAAACTGAACAAACCAAAAACAAAATAAATCAAACACAAGTTCAAGAGAAGGCTTGTTCAACAGCAAAATAACCTCCAAGATCATTTAACCAAAAACAAAATCATTCCAGCATTTCTAAACTGACGAACAGTTTAGATACTACTTAGTTACAAACTTATAGTAGCTCCAGGATTGATACCTCAGTTACAACAGCTTCAAGACAGAAGTAAAAATTTTCCTTTTTCATTCATAATGAATTGAAGGTGCATTTAAATGTTACACCATCAGAACCACAAGCGTTCATAATGGGAAATTACTACAGTGAATCAAGACCCTACAACAACATTTTAATGCAGTGGACATAATGCCCTTTTAATTAAAAAAAAAAAAAAGAAAAGAAAACGACAAAAGCTACAAACCCCAAACTCAAATACTATGAAGTATAAAAGGATAAGTTATTGTTGGTAATGCAAAGGAAGGATATAAATCCCTAATATAACTGCAATAGTTTGCTTAATTTTTTCTTCTCCTTCATTAAGTCGTGGTTGAACAATGACACCATCCATAGAATTGCTGACAATCATCGAGTCTTCATCAACCATATAATCTTCTACT
Organism: Portulaca oleracea; assembly: GCA_029582165.1. Lineage (NCBI taxonomy): Eukaryota > Viridiplantae > Streptophyta > Magnoliopsida > Caryophyllales > Portulacaceae > Portulaca > Portulaca oleracea. The sequence continues at coordinate 43,058,777 of CM055874.1, forward strand.
ACCCATTCCCTATCTAGAGAGTCATCGACAACCATGAAATTCTCCGAGTCCAGCAAATCTTCTTTGAGTCCTGTTTGAAAAGTTTCGTTAGAGTAGTTCTGGAAGTCAAATTAATGAAATTTAAACAAACACATTTGAGTTTGCATAATATGCACCAAGATAAGACCACATACCCAAGTTAAATATAAATCTAACCCAAATAACTACGGGCATCTTGCACCAACATTGGATCACATCTTAACTTAGTAAGCAACTGACTAAGTCTCTCTAACCCTAGTTTGTTCATATAAGGAATGTTGTAGTTGTTGGAACCAAAAACCTGCATAATTTCTATCATACATTATTGCAAAGATAGAAACACGTGATCTGCTCTATTTTTCGGGATGGCATAAAAAGCTTTCTCTACTCCAGTGACTAATCATCAATATTTCTTGGGCACTCTTTGTACTGCAATGACTGAAAAGCACGGAAAAACCCAAATCCAACACATTCAAATCAGGAGAATTCGCAGGCTAATTAAATAAAGTGAAAATAAAAAAACTTCCATCGTTACTTGGCGAAACACGTGATCATTACTGATGTGGGTTCTAGCATTATCTTGCTGAATGAAAATCAAAAGATGGGCATCCTCTGCAGCAAAAAATTGCTCCGGGGTGCCATACATTCTCCAAAAATGACTATTTGGGGACCACATTATTTTTTTTTACTCTTTGGGGACCAGATTGTTGTCAAAACTTGCTGGTTGGGTCTTTTCCGACCAAAAGTTATGAAAATCCGGTGAATTCAACCGGAGTCAACACAAAATGAATTTAGATAGATGGATTGACAAGAATACCCCTGTTTGGCTCCAATTTTTTTCCTCTCTCTCTCATCCCTTTCTTTTTCTTTCTTCTTCTTCGGGCAGAATCAACCCGACGCCACCACCACCATCACCTTCTTCTTCTCCACCTACGCGACCTTCACTACCTCGTCGGAGATCGCCGATCACCACCCTCCACCCCTCTTCTTCCTCTTCTTTATTCTCCTTCCCTGCTGCTGCCACACCCTCAAACCCCACCACCCCTGTTGGTGCTTGACGCCACTACTGCACGACAACCTCCAGAAGCATCGGGCAGAATCAACACCTGACGCACCACCACCCTCACCTTCTTCTTCTCCACCTTCGCGACCTTCACCGCCTCGCTGGAGACCGCCGACCACCACCCGACGCACCACCACCCTCACCTTCATTTCAATGCAAGTATATCTCTGTGTGATTGAGTTGGATTTAGAACTTAGAACTTGCTCAATCTTCTCATGACTTGCCCCAAAAACAACGTCCAAATCTTCGGATTCTGCTTGTAATTTTTGTTGCGTTGCTTCTTATAATTTATTGTGTGAATACACAATTGCAACCAAGTAATTCTCATATTCATATAGACACAAAGCAACCAACAAATTACAAGCAACAACGCAACAAAGATGGGGGTTTTCTGGGTTCGGCCTTTTCTCTCAGGCATTTTATCAAACACTTGGTAGGCATCCGCCATGTTCAAAGCCAGAAACCTCCATTGCCTTCCTCGGCAGCGACATTCATGAGAACAACAATGGGGGTTTTCTAGGTTCGACCTTCTCTCTTCCCCCACACAACGATCAAGCCCTAAACTTCCCATATTCAAATCTGGGTGCCAATTTTGAGAGCGACCCATGTTCGGTCACATTGATTCAATCCTCAAATCTTTACAATTACACAGCGGATCAAGGCGATAATTCGTTGGAAGAGACGATCATGAACAACCTCAACACGAATTTAAGCAGCAGCTCGATGAGTATGGGGGATCATCAACATCAACAAAGCTGGGCAAATGCAAACACAAGCACTGCAATGGCGATAACAAGCAATTGGGGTTGGGATGAATAAAATGGAGAAATAAAATGGGCAAACTGGACTTTTCAATCAATAATCAAGGGGTATTTACGTCTTTTCATCGTTTCCGGTTGTTTGGTCGGAAAATACCCAACCAGCAAGTTTTGATAACAATCTGGTCCCCAAAGAGTAAAAAAAAAAATAATGTGGTCCCCAAATAGTCATTTATGGGGAATGTATGGCACCCCGGAGCAATTTTTGCCTCTGCATGCCACTTGTCTTTGACAGCAAGGATGACCTTCTATATCAAGGATGACCTTATGGTTTCTTTGTTTATGGATGTCATTGCTTTTGTTTCTAATGTCCTCGCGAGTCTGTTGACGCTCCTTCTTCTCCCCAGGTCTTGAGTAACAAATGGAAATACTCCAATTTCCCAGAAAATATTTCATTTCCTTCTTCGTCAAACCTCGGCCGTGCTACATCAGCTAAGAACATAACCTTAACAATAATATTCTTGTTCTTGCAAGACCGATATGGTTCTTCTTCACCGGGTACAAGGTATTGGTTTTGAGTCCCTCTTTTCAAGTAGAACCACTTCTCATCGATGTGTACGACGTTGTACATGCCAACAAATACAGGATCATGTTGCACACTACCCACAACTATCATTCTCAAACAGAATCTCAAGCGCGATATTGTATTTTGCTCGGTCATATGAGGCTTCATAGGATTGGAATGTCGCCTTATAATGACTCCCTCGTGTTGCATTCTGTGGGCGGTGGATACACCAGTAGGGGTGGGCCAATATCCGTAATTCGAGATCCGATCCAAAAATCTGAAAATTCGATCCGGAAAAATGGATAATTAGCGGATAATTTTTTATTTTCTTCGGGCGGATATTCGATCAGTTATTTTCTCCGGATTACGGAGCGGAAAATAAGTTTTTCGGATAATGGATCGGATAACCGAGAATCTGATTTTTTTTTGCATGCAGGCTCCTAAACCAGCTCTTCGCCAGGTGTCACCGTCAGTCTGTGTCATTGTGTTTGTGTTTCATGTCGTGCCCCGTGGATAATCCATTATTCGATCCAAAAATCTGGTTAACCGTGACTTTTGGATCAGATACGGATCACAAAAGCTATAATCCGACAATCCGGTTAACCAAAAATCTGGTTATCCGAAATTTACGGATCGAATACGGATCGGGATATTGACTATCCGTATATTTGGTTATCCGATCCATTTTTATGTTCGGATTGGTTATCCGATCCGCGCCCACCCCTATACACTACATCCAACACAAGCGGCTACTCCATTGAAGAGTTTATCGTTTATGCAAAGGGATTTGACGGATCACTTCAACATCAACGACAAATTTCTTACGACCACAATTACCAGTCTTTCTATGAATAGTACCAGCGGTCTCCATAACCCTTTGCCAAAAATTTGAGCTCTAACTTTTGATTCTTGATTCTCTCTTTCTCTAATTCCTCAATTGTTGAAAATAGTAATGAGGTTTGTTTTCTTTGTTTGATTTATTGATGAAAATGCGTTGTTGGGATAACAATGATAGAAAATGGATATGGAGGGGATTGTCACCATTGTTGACATTCTGTCGTGGTTATATAATCCATGAGTGCGTTCAGTGTTAAACTATGGTTAAAGCCAATGGTTTTACTCAGAGGCGAACATTACTTACTACTTGAATAAGTGATGATTACAATTTTTTGACATAAAGTTTCTAGAGCAATTGATTGGAAAAAAACTAAAGATAAATTAAAGCAAAAAGGGTCGTCACCTCAGCCTTTTTTGTTGCCACATCTTTTACAAATTGACACTTTATAGTATCCCTAACAATTTATGGTTCACTTGTCTATTGGATCATCCCTCCAAGTCAAAACCCTAAAACCAATTTGTCATCTGTGTAGCATTGATTGAAAAGTAAGTAGGATTAAAAAGGCTAAATTGCTCTCTAGTGTTGCCCGTAAGAAATACTTATTATTTGTGTATTTTTCTTTCATAGAGGTGTTTCCATCAATCAATGTTGTTTGCCCCAAGGAAATTAATTTTGATTTTTTTGGAGTAATGAAATAGGGTGTGTCAATGATAGGCATGCCCCATCAGTTGTTCTATTTAGAATTATAATTACTGGCGCTGTATATCTCGTGCGATGCACGAAATTTTTTTAAATATTCATATGTAATTTATTTTTCAAAGTAATTTTATAATAATTATCAATTCAAACAATACTTATAAAATAATAAATAAAATTATAATATCATTATTTATGTATTTCTTTGTACAAAATGTCTTCAAAATTTCTTAGGTGAAAAAAATCAAAGAATTTTAATATCAATTTTTTATGAACTTACAATTTATGTATTTAGTGGTGATCGTATTTATAAATCATTCACCTTTTTTTTCTAATATAAAACAATATTTATTGTCGTAAATAATGATCTCAATTTTTTATCTTATACATGAGATAACTTTGATACTTTATATTTTATATTCATTTATAATATGAGGCCTAAATCACTTATATAATTATTAATTATAGTTTTTCGTAACGTTAATAAAATCGGGATCCTAACTCGAAACTATGGGGAAGTTAGGATCGGAATTTAGTCCATGTAGGATCGTGGATCGTTTGTAAATAGTAGAATCGTATCGACGATTTTGGATCATAAAATCGTAGGATCGTAAATCAGGATCGAGATTTTAATAACTATGTTCATAACATGATCATGATCAGGTTGTTGGAGGGTTCGTGTAACGGGTGGCCGAGCCATGGAGCCTGCCTTCATTTTAACTCCCAAGAGTTGAGGGCAACTCTTTTTCAAGAAGGGGAGTATGGAGCGTATCGGGCAAGGACCCAAACTTTGAAATCTATATTCGCAAAACCATCCCGCACCCCCTTCGTAAGACACGAGGAAAACAACTTCAAGGTCGGGTGTGGAGTGCACTTTAAAGTGGACCCGTGACCCTGGAGGCATGAATTGATCGACATCGGGTGTGGTATCCACTTCAAATGGGACCGCGGGCCATGGGAATGGAGCTACGGGTCCTCATCGGGACCTACTTCGGGCCTTTAAAAGGATTCGAAGTCCTTCGGCAAGAATAAGCGCAAAGGGGTCAACGTGGGTTATGGAAATGGACGTGCCTTCACTCTTTCGACCATAACTCCTTCAATACAACTCTGATGGACTTAAAATTTTGGGAGCTCAAAGTAGACACCGAGAGATTTTCATCAATAAATTATGGGTCTAAAACGGAGTTCGGATGAAGAAGTTATGCACATTTGAAGTCAGTAGGAAGAAACTGCCAACGACATGATCGTGCCATCAGGCCGCATGATCGTGCCATATTTCCAGCAGGCACTGCACGATCGTGCCATACTATGGCACGATTGTGCCATTCTCGAACATGCCATTTTTGGGCTGTTTTGGATTGCACGATCATGCATCATATATGGCACGATCGTGCTGTTAACGACTTCGACAATCTTTTCCCTTTTAATTTAATGACTTTTAATGGCAATATTGTAATACTTAGTACCTTCTATTCCCTCATCCCCTTGAAATACTCCCCCATTGTAAGAAGAACACAACTTTGAAGCCAATGAAATGAAATCTAGGATTTACTCCCCAAATTCTCTCCCAAATCTTGTTCTTACTTTATCCATTATTAATGGTGGTGTTAACAAGTTATTTCCTTTATAGATTAGTGGTGATAATCTTTATCTAATCTTGGTGGATTTGCAAGCTCTCAACATTGGTGACCTCCGTTGCTGAGTTCATATCAAGGTCCCAAGCTCTATTGAAGTTTCCGGGTTCATGTCCATCATCTCCTTCAACTCAAGCAACTCATTCCCACCATGCTCATGCTCTATGTTTTAGAATGACGTTAAAATGTCCCCACAAAGCAATAAAACTCCATAATCACCCTTCAAACTTTAAGGCATCCTCCGCATTAAAGTTTGTCTTCTTCCTTAGGGTAGCCATAAACTCCGACAAACCACCAATGTTTCACTCCATCACGCTTAACATAGTGAAGGTCAATGAAATTCAAGGCTTTGATTAGGGGTGAGCGGTTTCGGGTGCCATGTCCTAAAATGAGGAACTTTACCCTTATCCATTTGAATAGGTTCCTAACTTTTAGGAACCTTACCCTTTCCCATGTTTCAGACTCCAATTCCACGGTACCCACCAATCATGACAATTTTATTTTCTGATGTATAATTCTATTAAAAAAAATACTAATATTCTACTTAAGTATAAATACACCACACTTTCAAATTATCATGGCCACGATACCCACTTGATTTCAACACTGGCAAAGGAAAGGAAGAATTGTAACCAATTTCTGAATAATACATATATTAATAATCTTATTTATTTATTTATTTATACTAAAATTAGGTTTCATGTTTCGTGTATTCCTCGGTTCGAGGTGGTTGGTTGCAAGTACTCGAAATTTGAACCTGCCTGACAGGTTCCAAGTTCTGGTTTATGGTAACATTTTAAGAATATTATCTTTACTTGTTATGGCAGGTTCCGAATTCTAAGTACCTTTACACTTACTATTGGCAGATTGTAGTTTCGAAACCGCTCGCCCCTAGCTTTGATGCATAGTTCCAAAGAAACTATATATCTCTAAAACATGTCTAAGTGACCACTCATTGCCCTAGCTTGTCCCATGCAACAAACATAAGCTCCCTCGTTCATTATAAAGGTATTCCCTATTCTGCCACTCTTTGAACCTAGTTTCACTGACGAATACAACATCAGGATCTTGAAGAAAGATAAGGCGATTTAACGCCTCTAACTACACATGGATTCTTAAGCCCAGCAGTTCCATATGGATATTTTCATCGTTGCTTCGGGGCTAGGTATCAGCCGCCGCTACTGCATTGTAATTGTCATCTGCTATAGGAGTGTCTATTTCTCATGATTTCTTCTACCCGTTAATTTGCATATCTTCAATACCATTTGCCTCCCTCTTCTTCCCAATTAAGATTCTTGTAATTTTCTTCTTATTCTTGTGTTACCTGACCTGCATTTTCCCCTTTGTTGAGATACAAACATAAAACACGAATGTTTTAGTATTCTCCTTATCAACTGCTTGTTCATTCCCATCCCCTTATCTTTCATTGTTAATGATAGTGTATCTTCTGTTTCGTTTCTTGTATATTCCAGTGCTCTTCCCCTCTCTCCTTCAAGACCTTGCACCTTGATCTTACCTAAAGTGTCCACAACCTCGTCATTGTTAGGCGTCTTGTCATTGTTTTCCATCTTTTTTGGCTTGAAGCATAGTTTCCTAACAACCCTACTCATTGCTTTTGAATCACCGATGACAATTCCCCTTATAGCATGCCACGAGCCGCCTTTATTCAATCTCAATATTGAAACTCCACGTCTTCCTCCACATTACATTTCTTAGGGTAGTTCCTCTCGTGGTGCCACAATTTGCCACAAAGAAACAAATTATAGGGAGCCATTCATATTTAATTTTAAACTCCATCTTTGATCTCAATGGTTACCTCGTTTGGGAAGGGTTCCCTTAGGTCCACTAGCACCTCGAACCTCAATGACTTCTCCTAGGCATCGGCATTGAGTCGTCTATTCTGAAGTGGATGCCTAGATGCTCCGCTAGTGCCCTAATATTAATCTATTTTTGTTCTTTGAAAGGCATATCCTAAACCCTAACCCAAAAAAAAGGTGTGGGTTAGAGTTTCTCCCACCTCAAATGGGATTGCATCAGTTTCTATCTCCCGCATACAAATTACTGCCTTAGTGTAAGAATTAGAACAGGAAAACATTATGTGCTATCTCTTTCAACTTCTACACCATGGGTTGGCTTCTGCACTTCTCCATGGTGTTAAGAAAACCGAACCTATTGAACTTGTTTGACATCCACAAGTTTTCCAGAAAACATTATGTGTTATCTCCTTCAACTTCTACACCATGGTTTGGCTTCCACATCTTCTCCATGATGTTAAGAAAATAGAACCTATTAACTTGTTTGACATCCATAACTTCTCCACAAGATGTAGTGTCAATTATGAATTTTCTTCATTTAAAACATCATTAGCCCACTTGATGGTGGCCTTTACCTTCTACCTTGATCCTTCACCATTTTCCCCAACCTTCATGGTCGGTGACAATCTTTATAGAGTTTCTGGAGACACCTGTGGATGCCCTAATTCTAAGGAAAAACTTTCACTCGGGACACATTTGTTTAGAATTGGGAGAAATAAATGAATTATGTAAAGCGAAAAAACGACCAAGCAATTAATCAAAGCACTTTAGTCGCAGCCTGGACGTGCAAATGGCCTACCAAACTTACACATATAATTATTACCATGGTGAATATTGATGATATCAATCAACTTCCACTTGTATTTTTAAAAGGAAGTCAACATGTAATATGGCAATACTTTGGAAAATAAAAATTACAAAGATTCATCCTTGCACATCTTCGTAGAAAACGTTGGTGGATTCAAAATATAGAGTATCTTTTTTATAAAAAAAAAATTGAATTATTGGATACCAATAATATAAATTTTGGGGGCATTGACCAATAATATAATACCAATAATTTGATGGACATTAGTAGTACCAATTATAGACATATTTTCCAACAATAGTACATCACCTATTTGGTATGTGTCTGACTTATCATAAAGATGGCGTTGTTCAATTTTCTGAGCTAGAGACTAGAGCAAGTTGAAAAAACATTAACGACTACACAATTTTTTGCCGACTAAGCAACATTAACCAACTTAGCTAAACAATAATGTAAAAGTAAAACTTTAATTATTTTTTAGCTAAATTGGTCAACACTAGTTGGTTCACAAAAAAAAATAGTAGCAATTAACCTTTTTTCCACTAGCTCCAACCTCCAACTCCATGTCGTACTATTAGTAGCAAAAAAATAGTAGCAAGCAACACGTTGTCTTTTCGTCAAGTCAAACACCTATCCACTCTGTATCGTACTATTCTCGAAAAAAATAATTGATATTGCTAGTGTCCAACAAAATTGTTGGTATTATTATTATCCAATACCCAAAAATCATATTATTATTCTCCAATAATCTTAAAAAATAATACTTCAATCATCTTAGGTTATTCCAATGGTGCAAATTGAGTTCAAACTATAAAGGTTGTTTCAAAATTTAAAATGTTGTCCAGTTATTGAAACACACACATTACAATAATACAACAGAGTACTATGTCAAATTTTATTTTATGATAGATATGATGAATATGAGAAAACTACTATTATGGGAACATTGATTGCTCCCTCTGTCTTTAATCATTTGTCATCATAATTATTTTGTCAAAACTAATAAATATACGAAATAATGTGTGAAGTTTACAAATTGTCAAAAATATTCTTGAAAGTATTTTGGAATGGGGTCAAAAAAAGTATTTATCAACGATAAAATGGGTATTATTGTTATTAGAATTGTATGAGTGAAGTACTTCAACCATTCCCCTTTATTTGTTATATTAGTTAATTTCTTTGTCGCTTTTTATTTGTCAAATTACTTAATTTTTATAGAAAATATGTATAGCGATTTCATTTTAATTTAAGCATATTTCCATATTTATAATATATATTTTATCCATATTAAACAAACCGTTATTCCATTTCAATTCAAGCGTATTTCCAAGGATAATTTTTAAAACTTTTAAAGAATTTTATCTCATATATTATGTTCATTGATTCTAATAAAACAAATTAAGTTTATAGTGGCAAACAATTAAGAAGAGTGTGGATAATTGGAGAAATGAAAGAAAATTAGGATTTCAAACACATCCGCTACCCATGCTTGGCAATTTTTTGGCCTAGGAAATTCCCACAATTTGATTTTTCTCTCTTCAAGCTATGAAGACGAATAAAATGAAATTTAGAGACACCGAATAAAAACACCTTGGAGAAGCGGAGGCCATGGAGATTGGAGACCGCAGAGGGAGGAAGTGGAACATATAAAAGTGAAACAAAGACAGCTCTACAGTCCACTATCTTATTTTAAGACAATTATTTATCTTTAGGGGAAAAAAACAAAAAAAGATTAGAAGACTAGAAGTCTCTCACCCTCTCTTTGAGGTTTCTATGCTCTTTCTCTGTTCCTCCTAATTTCTTTTTTAAAAAAAAAAGAGAATTTCTCTGAGTTAGTCCAGACAGAGAAGAAGCTACAATGAGCAAAGGAGTGAAAGGACCCGGTCTCTTCTCAGACATTGGCAGGAAAGCCAGAGGTACTACTCATAATCATATAATTCTTTAAATTCAAACCCAAATACCCATTTCGAATTTCTGTTCTTTTGGGTATAGGAGATTAGTTTTGATTGATTGATTCAATTTTGATGAATTTTGCAGAAATTCTGTACAAAGACTACAGCTTTGACAGGAAGCTCACCATAAGTACCCAAACAAATAATGGACTTGTATTGACCTCTTTTTTTCTTCTGACCCGTTTTCATTTTATTGGATGCTATTTTGTGAAATTCAGTGCTGTTCTCAAGTATTTGAGCTTCAACTCAAGCAAAGAGCATATATGGGTTGAGGGTAGAAGTTTCTTTTGTCCCTTTGTAGTGCCCATTTCTCAGAAATCCTGTTACTGCTGTCTTTGGATTTCTCAAAGTTCAAAGCTTTTGCAGAAAAAAATGATCAAATTTGAATGCTGGTAGATGTGGATATCTACCCCCCCAAGCAAAAAAATGTCTTGTCCTGCAAGTTTTATGGCTGGGTAGGATTGCTACGGACCATGATGCAAAATTGGGTTGAAGTGAAATTTGCTTTATTTGCATGTGCGAAAATCAAAATGCTAAAGCTATCACCACGCTATCCTAATATGGAATAAAAATGGGAAAATTTTGGAAGATCAGTAGGATATAGGAGTGGCACTATGTGAAATTCCTGCTATTCCTAGCTGATGCTGGAGAAATCGCCATTTAAGTCACAATGAATCCTAATATGGTGTACTTTAGCGAGAGATTTAGGGTGATGCTCAGACTTGGGCATATCAATGTAAGAGTGTTATGTGTTAAACTCAAAGAATTCTATAAAAAATTCTCAGTTTAAGCTCACAATGGTCTGGTGTCACAAGGTTAGATTCAGTCTCATAATATTGATATGCATAGCACATTTAAATTTGAAGCAAATGTAGATTCCATGTAGATGAGTCCATACTATTCTTAGACTATGATGCCATCTTTATCGGATACTCTCTGGTGGAGTTATGCTGGAACTCTGATGTTTGCCATGTACAGCCCTGTAAACCAATGACTGTTCTGAAGATCCCAAGCAACGAGAAACTGGCCTCTATTTGTCAAAATACAGTGTTAAAAAACGACATTGATCTATAATGTTTTTGCTGAGTCAACTAAGTTTCCGGTTTCTGGAATCTAGATGATTATTGCTGTGATGAATTCTGAATATTCAGACTGTTTGATGCAAGAAGTGCTAATAAATTTGAAGCTCTTAGGTTATGTTGTTTGCTTGCAGTTTGATCCCTGTACTCGACAGCATTCTGTTTTGTAGTTTAGTGTCTACTAAACTGTGAACTGCTGGAGGACATTAGGCTCTCTGTTAAGACTTCATGTTTTAGATATGTTTCAAGCTTAGGTTCTTGTTGCCAAGTGTATTCCAAAGAAGAAAGGGGTTGATGGTGTGCTTGCTGAATGTTTTGATAAATGGAAGCAATCATCTGGATAAAGTTGATAAAATCGAGTTTTTTCCTTGGTTTAGTTGGTGGAGGGGCTATGATAATATGCTTCTTTCGAAATGTGCATCTTATGACATTTGACATTGTTGAGTATTTTGCTTCTCTCATTGAACTATCTTACTCTGTCGTGTCATGCCAATGCTAGCAAGAAACTTGTGTGTGTTAGTTGATTAGCCTCAAGCTGCTATTATTATGACTGTAAAACCCAAATTTTACTTAAGTGCATACTGAACTCAATGCTTCAGGTCTGTGATAGATATGTTCAACACTTCAACTTCTGTTTTAGTCTGTAAAGTGGAGGTAATCACTTTTCTTTTTGATTTTCCAGGCCATTACAGCCGGTACACTGCAAAAGGAAGGTCTTTCCATAGGTGATGTGGCTGCACAGTACAAACACAATAATGCAATTATCGAATTTAAAGTTGATACGTTGTCTAATGTATGTCCTTCCTCATATTCTCACTCACTTCTCCTTCCTATCTTTTTTTCTTCGTCGTTGCATGCTCCCTCTCACTGCCTTCTGTTGCAGGTAGCTGCTACTCTTACCTTGAACGATGTCTTGCCATCTACCAAGTCAATAGCCTCAATAAAGCTGCCTGATTACAACTCTGGAAAGGTACATTTAGTTATCCTTCGGTTGGTTACTTAAACCAATACATATTGGTAGACAAGCTGAAGTAGTTTCATGTGCTGATGGAAAACGTGACCAGAATAATTGAATATGGAACTTGTCCCCCAATAAGTGAGGAATACTGAAACCGAACTGGAGTCTGTGGTTCAAAAGAAATGAGGGGGCAGAGAAGCATTGTAGGTACGCGAACATGACGACCACTAGTCATCTCTGATGGAGCTTCTCCCCCAGTTTTATGGGCTGCCCGATCTTGTAAGAATGGATAGCGGGTTTGAACCACCCAGTGTGTTGAACTCCCCTCCCTACCAAATTAGAGTCGACTAGTGATAAGCAGCTGTGTTCATTTCCTATGGGAAACCATACATCCTTTGAAATCCGAGTCACGGTCTTTTCGTAGTATTTGGTAAATGGTTTTGTTTATTGAGGTTGGAAATTTTCTGATATTTTCTTTCAGGTTTGGATTAGTTGAATTCTATTGCTATAATAGTTGAGTGAAAATCTTCAATTTTCTGTTACAACCTGCAAAAATAGAGTACTTGGCCAAATTCATAAGGTTTTTCTGTCTGTTCATATTAAGACTTGATTACATTTACGTTCTTTCTTATGGCAGTTTGAGTTACAGTACTTCCATGATCATGCCAGCATTGGTTCATCAGTATCATTGAACAAGTCCCCAGTTGTTGATATTTCAGCCACCATTGGCACTCGCACCGCTATGCTTGGAGTCGAGGGAGCTTACGACATCTTTAGTGGTGAATTCACCAAGTATAATGTTGCCATAAGCATGATAAAACCAGACTCCACCACTTCATTTGTCCTGTAAGCCTACTGTCCTGGTAAACAGTAATGTGTTTGCCTTTCTATATTGACACTTTGAAGTTTTGAAAACTTTTATGCTTGCTTACTGACTGTATCATGTTAACTTTTATTGCTAACTTCTTTAGTATTCATAATCATCCAATGTTGTTTGGAACACCAGGGCGGAGAGGGGTGACCTGATAAAAGCATCACATGTATATTACCTTGAAAAATTGAGAAGCAGCACAGTGGTGGAGTTTGCTAATAGGTTTTCTGAAGAAGGGAACACTTTAACTGTGGGAGGATCATGTGCAGTTGATGAGTTAACCCTGATCAAGCTCAAGCTCAACAACCAGGGGAGTTTTGGAGCTGTTATGCAACACGAGTTCAGACCCAAGTCAGTGATGACGGTTGCAGCAGAGTTCGATTACAATTCTCTCGACACAAGCCCAAAGATCGGACTATCTCTTGCATTGAAACCTTGAGTAGCATCTGACAAGTTTGCATCTGTGCCTTTACTTGTACAATTTTGTAATTCGCGTACTCTTTGCGTCTGACAAATGAAATGGTTTTGTAATGTACATTATGCTTGTTAAATGATGTGAATGGAAGGTATTTGCCATTACAACATCAAATCCCTATGTTAGATATGTGGAACATTTCAACCGAAAGCTTAAGCTAATGGTTGTAGGCACAATAATAGTTTTATACTATGACACGTCCTTTCACGCAAATATCCTTTGGACTTAAAGCGTGGATACTGCAAAGGCTCCCTTCACCTTGCGTAAATGAATATGGGGGTGCTGAGATTCAAACCTGAGACCTCTTGCTCAAATCTGGCTCTGATATTATGTGGAATTATCTCAACCAAAAGCTTAAGTTGATGGTTATAGGTCCAATGATAGTTTTATAAGATACATCATAGTTGATAGACCGGAACCAAAATTTGGAATATATTCACGTTCAACTCGACAGTTTGAATATAATACATGGATGAATCCAAGCATATGGAACTGTACATCATTTTTCAAGCTTAAATCTTGAGCACCATCTGATAAGGAGATTTTCAATATTAGCATCCATTCTGGTTCCCCTGCCTCCCCAGACAAGCATGTGTGAAAGATCCCCAATCGACGAACCATCCACTTCATGCACAGTCTTGAATCCCATTCTAGTGTAGAACTTCACAAGCTGCACATAACTCAGTATTCATTTCAATCTTCCCAAATGTAATCCCAATCACTGGAGACATAAACAAGAAAGCCCAAGTAAGGAAGAAAAGAAAAGAACCTTGGAATGGTAGAGATCAGTGTCATTGATGGCAAGCAATTGAGCAGTTGAACAACCAGAATCAAATCCATGTCTAACAGCAACAGCTCCCAGAAAAAGACCCACTCCAAAGATAGACCTGTTGATACTCATAGTCTCTCTACTCAATCTGATTGAATCCAAATGGAGTAATTTCCCATCAAACCAAACCCTAATCAAGCCCTCAGCTTTTCCAAGCTCCCTGTTTGTCTCCAAGCTGGTTGCTGTTATTCTGAAAAAGGGTCCAAGTGTTTGCAGCTTGACGTCCAGATTTTGGGCTCTTGATGCTTCCAAGATGTCATCCATTGTTGGGATTCTGCCATTGTTGCCTGTACCTGTTGATGTTGAAGTTGATGATGCTCTTATTCTGCTTGGGACAATCTTGATTTGAGTTGTGTAGGTGAATCTGCTGGGTTTCTGTTGGACTGGTACTGCAGTTTTGATTGTTGGGTTGATGGATAATTTCTCCATTAGTTTGCGGACTCATTTCTGGAAAGTATCAACATTTGATAATGTCAGGGAAGAAATTGGAGGTCGGGTAGTGAAATGACACGTGGCATGCCCTGCACTTCTTGTTTCTGTTTGCCTAGATTGTACATGTCGTATCACTCCACTTAAATACACCTTATCAACTTCATTCATTTACAAACCTCTTCAAGCTATAGTGCTAGCGGCATCTTCACTCTTAATTAAAATGACATTAACTTTCATCCTTATGCAAATTTTAAATATATAAGTATCTATGTTGGAAAAATCTATTAATATTTATAATAATATTTTATTATTTAATATATTGTACTTTGAAGTGTTGGACAAATCTATAATAATATATAAGTATCTACGTTGTAAAAATATATTAATATTTAATATTTTATTCTTTAATATTTATATATTGTATTTTGGGATTATTGGACAATAATACACCTAGAGCAATCTCGACGGTCGCTAACTCGGTGACGGTCCTACATTGGAGGATAAAGACTGAGGAGTAAAAAAAATAAAATATTTGCTAAATTAATGTCACATTAGCAAGAGCAATTTTTTAAAAAAAAAAATTAGTACCATTAGATTAGGAAAAATATGGAGTAAGGAGGTATTAATTTAAACAGAAAATAAAATTAAACTTATTTGCACTTGCTTACCGGACATTAGTTTAGTCCAGATTTTAATATTTCCTACCACGTAGGCCTATTGTCGAATCTACTACTGCCAACATTATTCAAGTGCGCTATTGTCGAACACCTAGCAAAGTACTGTATATTATAGCGTCTATATATTATACTTAGGCCATTATTCTCTTATAACGTAAGTACTTACCTTATCAGTCTTTACTTACTAATTAGTTTTGCACCATCTAAAATATTTTACAATTAAATATCTATATATTTAATAAGTGATATGACTAATATTACTTACGTAAAATGTATATTTAAAAATTTCATATATTTAATTGATGTAATTGATATAACTTACGTGCGCTGCCTTGCCTTACTTGTCAATACTCACATAACTTTTGACATTTTCTAATTTACTAAGATGACCTTAGGATCAAACTGGGTTATAAACGGACAGCACAATACCTAGGTGTTACACTGATACTAAGTCCAAAACTGCACAAATTAACCAGGATCTTCTACGGCCTCATCATAAGAAACTACTATGTCTTGTGAGCAAGGACCAACCAACCGTACCAAGTTCTAAGCATCTGCTCCTTCCAGGAAAGTGTTAGAGTATAAAACCATTATTGAACCTTCAACTATCAGTTTAAGCTTTTAGTTGATATGATCTCATATGGTATTAGAGTCAAATTGATGAACAAAAAGTCTCAGACTTGAATCTCAACACCCCCATATTCATTTACGCAAGGTAAATGGGGTCTTTACAATATCCACGCTTCAAACTAAGGACATTCACGTAAGGGGGCGTGTTAGAGTATAAAACTATTACTGGGCCTTCAAAGTCAAAAGGGGGCTTTCAGAATCAAGAATCCTCGGAAATTTCAGGAGTCAACATGCTTTGACCTACATATTGAATATACCACAAACTTGGGAAATCTGTTGGTGCCTTATATACAGCTGCTAATTTCATACTCTCATGTTGTCATATCGACAATCGTCTTTTTAAAACGCCTAGGTCCTGATGTCCAGTTTGACACCTAAGTTCCAATCCTGGTAGTGCTTCTATAACAGCTCTTTGATCTGCACTAGCTTGGAAAATATGCATGAAAATTGTCACTAATAATTCAACAGCTTCTCCGATCAATATACAGACA
This sequence comes from Portulaca oleracea, assembly GCA_029582165.1. Taxonomy (NCBI): domain Eukaryota; kingdom Viridiplantae; phylum Streptophyta; class Magnoliopsida; order Caryophyllales; family Portulacaceae; genus Portulaca; species Portulaca oleracea. Next base: position 43,075,365 of record CM055874.1, read on the forward strand.
TACCCATTTTATGTGTGAAGATTATGTGCAGGAGACTCATATTAAACATAGTTTTTTTCTTTAGCTCTAAAACAATCGTATAAATCGAGACAACACACAGGTGTCTACCTAATATGGTTTCTATCCCCTTTAATTATTATGTTTAGATCACCATATGTACAATATACATCGACACTGGGACCATTAAATATCCTTATTCTCCTTCATGAAAAATTTGTCAATACTTAAGAATTTGCCTTGCTCTGCTGTTGATTTGCGCTTTTTGTGGCTGCTGCTCTGGCCTACAATCTGGCGTTTATCCCAAGGCCTGACAAAAAAGTAGAGTTAAAGCAGGTGAACGAAGAATTATAAACAAGTCCAAGTGAATAATCTTCTGCATCATTGTCCAACTCTGAAACAAGTTTATTGGAATTAAACCAAAGGGGCCCCAAGCAGGAAACAGTGGCTGTACGCTTACCTCTGCTTCACCCACTGATTTGTTACATGTTGATCTGAACACTCTTTCTGCATCCTCTCAGCCAGATGGAAGTCTGAGTGTTCTTGTCTTTCATCGACAAAGTCAAGAGGAAGTTCAATTCCACAAATACTACACTTGTAGCCATCAATCCACTGCAGCTCATCTTGCAAAGATGAAGAAGGCTCACCATCGCCCTGAAAATCGGAATACCTTGTTGCTTCACCAGGCTCTTGTCTGTCCACTGATTGATGGACATCTGATTCATTCGATTCCGAAATACCCTGGTGACAAATAAGCTTTCTCAGGCAAGAACTGCCTTTTCTACTAAAATTAAATCTAAAGGATGTCATGATAGCATTCACAAGTTAAATAACTGCAAGTTCATAGACATGCCGTACTTCTGTTTGCATGTTATTCTGAGGACAATGGTCCACATAGGTAGCCTTTTCACTTTTGCTGTGGATGCTGAGACTAAGATCTGATAATTGATCGCTGTCAAACTCATCTTTATGTACATAATCAGTATTCAGCTGAGAATCAACATCATCACGATGGTTGTCTGCAGAACTACTAGCCTTCTCCCTCAATCCCAGGCTGTCAGTGCTAGATATGTTATTCCCAGAGGCATTTCCAAATATGACAAAGTTGGTAATAGATTTTTGAGCAGGATCTGATGGTGCACCCTTCTCTTCACTAAACTGAGAAACTCGCAGTCCTGTTGAAAAAAGAACTGAAACCATCAACCTTTATACCTCATTATATAATAACAAATGCAAATAATCACATGTGAATATAGCTTAACCTACAGACTGCATTTGGTTCTTAATGATCTTTTAAACAATTGACAATACATGGGTCTATAACGGTGCTTCTAGAAAATTAACTAGTTGCAAGCAACTGATTGAAGTTTTAGTTTTCACAGTATTTAATCTACAACAATCTCCTAAAAGTTCATTACTCTTCATGACTCTGCCACAGCATACATTTTCTTCTGGTCAATAAATTAATGTCAGCACCACTTCAGTTCTTCAGATTTATCATGAATTCAATCCAAAGCCTTCATTTTTAGAATCATTTTTAGTCCATAGTAATTCACATTATTTGTAAAGCATAGAAGCAAACCAAGGTTGATTTCGGAAAACCTATCAAGAAATGTCTCCCTACCAATAAGTCTAACTGACGTAGGAAGTTCAGCTTTTAGCAGTTTTCTTGCATGACACAATATATCCTCACTTGAACATATGTACCTCTGCAATGTCACTGCTCTAGTTCGCACCTGGAAAATCAAAACCAAGAAAACATGGAAGAATAATTTTGTAACAAAGTAAATGCTGTTTTAGTTGGGTCAGAGAAGAAGGAAAAGTACCACTACATATCACACACACCACTGCAATCCACACAAAATCCCCAAAGACAATGTAACATAAGTAAAATAAGCACGAGTGCACAACAATTGTACAACACAGGGATCTGTCAAGTTTTTAAGTAACTAATTGTGCTGCTTTACTGAATCAGACATGTTTCCCCTGAAACAAATGTACACATGCACTAATGCATCATCAAATGCTTGTCTGCTTTCGCATGTCAGATTTCTTCTCTTTTTATTTTCTTTTGGGGTGTGGGGGAGAAAGTGCAGACATAAGAATGCACCTCAAAAGCTGCAGTTTTCAGCTTAAGTGTAAGTGTTCGCCCACGAAGACCTTCCTTTTGCAAATCAGTTGCCAGCATCTCTGCAAGTTCAGCTGCATGCAAAAAAGAAAAGTCATTCATTCAGTAACATCCATCAGAGTACTTCCAAAAAGAAATTCTCGACTATTGGGCCTATCCCTCATAAGCGCCTGGCAGAAATCTTAAGCAAACAGCAAGTCATGCATGCCAACGTGCGTCAATCCACAAACTAGAGGTATTTGAAAGACATTGCAACCCTCAAAGAGGACAGGAAAGTAACAAGGGGCTTGTAATAAATAAACATAGCAAAATGGCTGACATATGAAAGAAAATTCAGTGAAGGAGGGAATAAGAAAAGGGCATACAGAATGTTGTTCATCACAGATCTGGAGGACAGGAAGTCAGGTACACAACATAACTAACCATAATAGTGACACTTGAAAGCGCCAGTGAAAAGAGTATGAGAGACTTAAGAAGCTCATACTATTAAGTGTCAACATTTCCATAAGAGAAAAAGGATGTCGGAGAAGTGGGGTGTTGGGGGGGGGGGGGGGTGACCAACAAGACTTGGCTAATAAACCACTCACAAATGGCATAACCATTGAGGGGAGTCCGCAGGGTGTGCAGATTCAGGGTTGTGATTGTGAAGTGTGAACCCATATAAGAATTCTGATGCAGTATAACAATGAAGTATGAGCTAACTAAATATCTTCATGTAGTTGGAGATCACTTGTAATTCAATATAATTTTCATGTTTTCATGGGTACATTTTAGCTATACTTTATGATAGCCAAAATAAGGATATTTAGCCACATATTAGTGATATTTAATTAGGACAATATTAGGGGTTTTTTTATCCATTTTTTTAGTATTTGATATATAGTAGTTTTCTTATTATGGAAGGACTCTTACCTATATAAATCACTCATGCATTAGGGATAAAGCAGCTTCAAATCATTGTTGAGAATTATTATAATTCAATGAGAATCTTGGGCTCTATGTGAGCCTCCTTCTTGTAGGAATTGCTTGTTGGGCATCCTATGGTCCTACTACACCCCTCTTGTAGGAAACTCATGATCCCTCGTATTTGTAGTTCAATTGAAGACCCATCATTGCAAAAGATGCCACAACATATCTAACTTGAATACAGCAGCAATCATACTCTAAGAACTCAATGTCAAAAGATTGACAATATGTAATGTTTGTGTTTAGACTCGTAATTAAGCCTAATTATCATCTCATTACTAAGCTTTTTCGCCCGATCCCCTAATAAAATATTGTCTTATGGTTATTTTTACTCCTTTTTAGGTTCTTCAGTCCTGGAATATGTGAAATGGCAAAAAGGTGTGGAAATAAAGTGAAAACGGCCAAACTCGGAGCATTTGGGTACATACCGGGGATAGTTCGGAAGCCCGGGAGAAAACTGAGCCAAGAATGGAAGAATTGGCCTGGTACTTAGGCCAAATCTAACCAAGAGAGGGCTCCAACAGAAGGTGGTCAAGGCCATGACTAAGCCCGCCAGAAAAAGCCCTCCAACAAAAGAAGGTCGCGGGCTTGACCTCAGCAACTCACGCCCGTGACCCCTGAAGGAAGAAGTCCCAACCTTTGCCCAGGTCACTGTCATGACCCAACTGGTCACGCCCGTGACAAGAAAAACACTCAAGAACATTCAAGAGGTCACGGGCATGACCTCAGCATCTCACGCCTGTGACCGGATGAAGTTGTGAAGATATTCAAGAGGTCACGCCCGTGAATGAAGGAAGGTTTTCCATTCTTCGATGTTTTGGAGGTCACGCCTGTGACCTCCCAATCTAGCCGACTTATTTTGAGGCCAAAACGACTGTGTTTTGGCCTATTTTTGTCATATGTATATAAACCATTTTTGTAATTTTCTCTTTTCAGCTAGTTACTATTAGAGTTAGCACAAACTTCTAGGTTTGAGTCTCTCTTTTCTTTCTAAACTCTCTTTTGTAGACCTAATTACATCATTACTACAAGTTAATCCTTTTGGTGATTTTTGGGTTTTCCTTGTTGGAGTTCTCTCTTTTGGCATTGAATCAATCAAGTTGGGTTCATCCCCAACCTTTTAGGTATTATTTTCTCTCTATTCTTTTTACTTGCTATTTAGCTTGCTTAATCTTGTTTATGCCTTTATTCGATAGGATAAGTTTAAATCTTCCCTTCCCAATAGTATCATGTTTATGATGATTTTGGTGATAATTGTTCTAGATATTTTCATGATGATTAGTGGCTAGTCTCTTAGGGGGTTAGGGGGTGATTAGGGCCCCAATAGGATTAATCCTTGGGTTAGCAAGATTAGATGATTAGTGAGGAAGTGATTCCCTTTGCCACCTAAATTCCCTTTTATTTATTCCCTTTGCCACCTAAATAGGATTAATCTGTTAGTAGTTTAGATAATTGTGACCTCTTATTTATTCCCTTTGCCACCTAAATTCCCTTTTCAAAACGATTATAACTAGGCGCTTATTCTCTGAGGACTCGACCGGTTTTGTGTCACATTGCGAAAATCGAACAACTTGAATCTATAAGGGCAATAGATAATAAAGTTTGCCCTCTTGGCCTCTTGTCAAACCCAGAGTAATTTATGTTTACCTTACCCAAAGTTTGCTGCAATAATTTTCACAACTCACCTTTAGGAAATGATTTTCGCCCAATCTAACCAATAGGAAACATTTTCATTTACCCTACCTAAAGTTTGCTGCAATAATTTTTACACCCCACCTTTGGGCAAAAATCTTTACCCTACCTCACCAGAGTTGTAGTTTTTTATTAACCCCCTCCTGTGTTGTGATAAAGTTTAGCTAGATTTTCCGATGAAAAGTTGTTTTTTTATTGGAATGCTAATAAAATGATGGGTTTGCCCTCATTTGAAATAGATTTATTCTTCATCTTTTTTACCCCTCTTTTTATTCCTCTTCTCTTTATTTCAGATGCAGCAAAAGATCCCCTCTTTCTCTCTCTTCTCAAAACTTGATCCCACTACCTAATCTGTTCCCCTCTACATTGCTCTCGCCATTCAGAAAAGTATAAAAACGATCATGAATGCAACACATTCAAAGGTAAATAAGCCCTAAACAAATGCAAACAAACATCCTCTGTTTTCTAACCTCACAAAGCCTTTTTTTTAAACAAAAATCAAGCCTACTGAAAACACTAAACCCAGAATTCACAATGTTAATCAACTTTCTTCGAAAATACCTTAATTGTGCTTTTGTACTCCCAGGTTGGCGTCGCTCTTCAACAAACACAACCAAGATTATCATCGCCAATTGGAGATTGTTCACTTCCTCAAACACGCACAAATTCACTAACACTTGCAATGTTCATGAGTGAACATCGAGTCCTTGGTCAGGGATTATGACAAGGGCTGAGTTCTTGGTTACTAGTTTAGAGAGGACGATTCGTCTTTCAATTTACAGAGAAATTGAAGGTTTTTCTTCCAAAATAGCGTAAGGGGCAGAATCGTCTTTTAATTTACATAATACAGGCGTTTAATGTACATAAATAGGAGCAGAATCATCTTTTTTGGTCACACTTCGCCGGTTTTTATCATAATTAATCTATTTCACTATTTGTCAGGCAGGGTAAAAATCATTTCCCAAAGGTAGGGCGTGTAAAAATTAGTACAGCAAACCTCGAGCAGGGTAAATGTAAATTACTCGTCAAAAGCAGCATGAAAAATGGAAAAACTCAATCAAACTAATAATAATGGATGCAAAGGACACTATTGTGCACCATTTATGCCATTCACATCTTCCTACACTAAAAAATATGTTTTTGCATGCAAGTCAACTTATCAAGTCATATACTTGTATCGATTAGCATGTAAACTAGATAGCTCATGCAACACAGCTGACAACCTCACACCGTTGTTCCACAGAACTGTCCCTTTTGCTGTTTAAACTGACCTTAATGAGACTAGTTATCATTATTTGACAACTTTAGGATTTGTTGATAGTACTAGTTTCATTATTAGTTTCGTTAGGCACTATAGATTACCATTACTTTCTGCAATTTCTTTTCTTTTTTCTTTTTTTTTTTTTGTGAGGGGGGGGGGGGGGTTGCTACATAGGAGCTGCAGTGGATAGTACAATACAAAGGAGTTGGAGAAACTGAACTTGAGAAATATTGAACACAGGGTCTCAGTCTTAACCACTAGGCTAGCACTAGTACAAGTGGAGGGCAGCCACAGACTAGAGACCAACAACCAGTGGAAGTTGGACTAATGACCAACCTACTAAGTTGCAACAGGTTTTCTGTGAGAAATGAACCCCCAAAAAAAAAAAAAAAAAAACACCAAAAAAATGAAAACGCCTGCCGTTTAACCAAACGGCCAATGAAACACATAGACCTATATCAGGCACTTTTGACACAATAACAAATCTGGGGAATTCTGTGACAATGCTTAGTGGTGCTTGGTTGCTTATATCCTAAATGCCTCTTGGTCTAACCTATTGTAAAGAACAGTACTAATGGGGGAAATGCTTGCCCAATGATAAAATAAAGGAAAACATTGCATAGTTCATGCAACTACTTCAATCTGACAGGTACTAATTACCTAATTTCCCATACAGCAATGCCTCATCCTCAGTTGCAGGAAATGTTCTCTCATTGCTCATGCTCTTTCGCAGCCTCGCTTCTGGAGCATCTGTCCTTCCTAGTCCTAATGCGACAGAGAGAAAAAAATCTGTAGCAAGTTTGCACTGTGGTCATTGGATAACGCAAAACAAAAGCTTCAGGCATTATGTTACAACAGGAGTACAGGACTAACAGGCCAACTAAGGGCAACTGACAAACGGAAAGCAGACACAACTCATAAGACTTAGCATTTGAATACTAAACAGACATATTACATATAACATTAATCAAATATAAAAGCATAAATTGAGCAATGTCCTCTTATTCATCATCGTACGAACTAGAAATTCATTTCAGTTTAGGGTTTAGGATATGCAATGCAACAAAAATCTAAAAGAGAATGACATGTTTTTATTTTAGAAGGGCAATATCAAACGCTGATTGCTTTGCTCCAGTTCAGAAAAATTATGACCTGCCATAGGGTGCCATGATATTCTCATAGTTCACTCCCATGGCATATAAAGTGCCTTAGCATAATGCATCCAGATCATGAAGTCTCAGTTTTTGCATGTCCTAATAGAGGCACTTCCGTGCAACTTATTAATACTCTTAATCTTCCTGGAATGACCAAACATAAATTGAAGTCCATCCTATTTAGACCTGGCAATCGGATGGGTCGGATCGGGTTCGAATCAGATGACTTCGGGTTCGGGTTTGCTTACATCATCCATACTCCGGATCGGATCGGGTTTCGGTCGGGTGGGGTTCGGATTCGATTTGCCTCCGGATAGATCTTGTCCGGGTCGGATCGGGTCCGGCTCTGGTTTAACCGGATCTTCATCTTCGAGTTAGAGACTTATCACGGGTCGGGTTGAGTCGGATCAGGTCAAATTCGGATTGGGTTGATTCGGTTGCTTATTTTCGAATGCATCCAAGGTGTATTTATAATCGGGTCAGACTGCTTTCAGATCGGATTTCTTTCGGGTCAAGTTATTTTCATTTTCTGTTAAAATTTATTTATTACTAAAATGACAATTTCTAATTTTGAGTAAATATTTATTGCATAATGAAATAATTTATGGTGCATGATTCTAATTCATGAGTTTGTCCTCTGTACTGTATTGTATGGAAATCACTCAAAAATAATATTAACTACTACATTAGTTGAAAGTCAAATAAATAACAATTCGGAAAAAAAAAATTGTATTTTATTCAATATTATTTGAACTAAATGCATAAAATATGGTACTTGTTTTATTCGAAAAAAAGTGAATAAAAATACAGTCATTTATTTATCGATATAAACGTTGATTTTTATCAAACAATGATTCATGAAAAATTTATATTTTATACAATAGCTTTTTATTCAGTAACATTGACATTGAGTCATTGATAAAGTCTTACAATTGTATTCATTTTATATCAATGATTCTTACTTCCCCCCTTTTACACAAACAGTTCAAGTATTAAACGCATATTAAACAACGTTATAATTTAGCGCGATAGTATTGGTGTGATAGTATTTGACAGCCTGGTTCTAATTTGGCCAGATTATAATCAGGTCGGGAATAGTTTGGTTTGGGTGTAAATCAGGTTGGTTCTCGGTTCGAGTGTACGTCGGTTCAGGTGCGTCTCGAGTCGGGTAAAATTCGGTTCGGATGTGCCTCGAGTCTGGTAAAATACGATACGGGTGTGTCTCAGGTCGGATTAAATTCGGTTTGGCTGATTTTCGGATACGGGTTTATTCGGGTTTAACATGGCTCGGATCGGGTTCGGGTCGTTTCGGATTATTTAGGATGCTTTCCTTATTCGGTAAACTTCGAGTTTCGTTCGAATCAGTTTCGGATCGGAGTGATCCGGGTTTCGGATGAAGATTGGGTCTGGACATTCGGGTTCGGATTCGGATGGATCGGGATCGGATAAGGATAAGGATTGCCAGGTCTAATCCTATTATCAATAGAACACACTTAACTACCAACAACCTCTGAACCATAGAGCACTGCTGTGTGCTGATCTAGCAACTACATAACAACTTTTAGATGTTCATTATAATACAATCAACATTCTATCACTTGGTTGCGAAATATACTTTCCATCTACACTGCCTTGCCTAAATGCAAGATAACATATCTTTTGCTCTTTTATTTTTGTTTATTTATTTGAATGTTATACATTTAGGGAAAACGGAAAATCCATAGGTGGTAGATGCTAATTACACACCCAACCAAGAAGTCACTTTATGCAACTACAACCCAAAAAGCCATACCAACAAAATCAGTTACTTCAATTGACAATGAACAACCCCCCCCCCCCCCTAAGAAAGTACGAACCCCTAAACATCATGCATTCAGCTAAGATACAGCACCATCTATTTTGGGAGACAAAACAGATAAGTGAAAATAAATAGAGGCTTCAGAATTTTCGCTGAGAGAGCTGAAAGACATTTTTGTTCCATAAACATATTGACATAATTACGAATAAGTATAATAACTACTAGAAAATTTAGTTAAGCTTAACCTGCTGATGAATGCGAAAATAGAGCACAAAGGAAACCTCCTTTCTGAAGCATCTCCTCACATGTGCTAATTCCAAACACATCACGCAAGATATGCTCTGTAACCTTGCCGATACCACCAATCTGCCATAAACAAGTATAACAGACGTTGATGTGCCACAAATCTGTAGTAACTATCTGATATTCCATTTGTTCCACAATATATGCAAGTCCCTACTCCAGTTGAAGCAAGACTTCTAAACTGAAGAGGAGAAGTAGCAAGGGACACATTATGTAATTACCTTTCTTATAGGAAGGGAGGATATGAAGGTCATGACAGCCACTCGGTCATTGGGCAAAATGAACTGTCCATTGGGCTTGTTTATATCTGAACAAACCTGTGAACAAATAAACAGGATTAACACAGCCTCATTATGAGACAGTCAACCCAAAAAGAGGGCATCTCACAGCATTGTTGATGCAAACTGCAATTACATTTTCCAGAAAATATTTTAGGGATTTTCCATCCAGCGACCCCTGGAATTTTACACTTACCAAGTTCAATTTTTAAGCTCACTTTCCACCTGGTGTATCCCTAAGATCTGTTAATATGTTGACATAAACATTAGGCTTCAAACTTGTCTCCAATCACACCCAAAAAAGAAAAGAAAATGAGTACCAACTCACCAAAGAAAATCTGTTAATATGCCTCCAAATGAAAGCTTTGGTCTAGAAACAGAAATTAACAGATGCGAAATTTAAACATGCAAAGAAACAAAACAAAAGCCTTTTCTTTTTGGTTATGAAGTCACGTTTGACGCCCATAATTCGCGGAAACATATTAACTGATTTAAGAGGTCCATCAGACAGAAAGTTAAACTAAAAAGTGGACCCAATGGCAAGTGTAGAAACAGAAGGTCGCCTGAGGGACAATCCCATTATTAAATAGATCTCTGGAATTTATAAGAGATGTAATTTACAAGGAACAGATTATCTTTTTGCTGATTTCTAAGGGCTCGCGGTGATCAAATTGGCAATAAATTATTAGGACCAATACCTACCCCCCCCCCCTCTCCCTCCTAAAATTAGCAAATGGCCCAAAGCTTCCCTTTAAAAGGGTTCTGTACTTTCAGTGCTGAATCGATCGAAACCGCAGAATTCTATTTCTCAATTGTTTCCCATTTGAAGCAAGACAAGCTATCACTGAGCTAAGAGATCAGTAGCTTATTAAAGGGCAAAACTCCTAGAAAGCAACCAAATAGGCAAAATAAAAGGAGCAAACTAGATAAAGCCTTGGACAAGGAGGTCAGGGGCAGAATTAGCTTCCCAGTCTCTACAATGCACATATCCTAGCACCTAATTGCATTCCACTAAACAAACATCCTAGCTTATTGACAATACAAACTAAACAAGGAACTAGCTGACAGAGAAACTATCAATTTGTTCATCAAATAAACTAGTGAAAATAAATGTCATATAAACGGAAGACAGATGCAGTTCCTGAGATTCCATAGTAAGCCTTTGAATAAATGCATATGCAGAGTCGTTTTTCTTCACTCTTAGTAGAGCTTCAAATCACCTCGCCACATCCCATCAATCTAAAAGATGTCTGAATCTAATCAAAAGTAAGAATATCTGCTGTGCTTGGGCCTTGGAGATTTTACTTTGAATGGATAAAAGACGGAATTAGCAAGGCGACAAGGAGCAACAAACTGATTTTTCTGCACCTTCAGCTATTTACAGTTACTACCCCAATAAATACACCCCCCCCCCCCCACCCCAAAAAAAAAAAAAAAAAAAAAACCTTCAAACCACCAAAAAAAAAAATGAAGTATATAATCAATCAGCTACTTTATGTGAAAGTTATTGCTTTGGCAGCTGAAACCTACATGCAAATGCAATATAATCACAAGATATTACATAAATGGAAGCATGAAGTTTCACTAAATGGCTTGAAGCAATCTTTAGGAATCCAATCTAGTATAATACCAACAAGTCATGAATATATGGATAAACCATTCTTCTGCCTCATGTAACACAAAGAAGTGAAAACTAATTTGTACTGTATTGAAACATACAAATCAAAAGCATTCAAATTTAAAGCTACACCTATTTAGCATACAAAAAACAAAAAGAAACAAAAAAACAAATAAACCAACCAAAACACCTTAGCAAGCAATCGGTTCGGCGCCACTCCAGCACTACATGTAAGCCCAGTCTCTTCAAAGACACTTCTTCTAAGCTCTTCAGTAACCTATGCAGAACAAAATCAAAATTCAAAATGACATCAATAAGAGGTTAGATGAACTGTGGAGACACTTTTCTTGGGAATAATAAGAATCAATGGAAAAGAAAATTATAAGCAGAAAAAAGGAAAATGAAGAGTGGAAAAAATAGTATTAGGTACATGACTAGAAACATGGTCCAAGAAAAATTACGAATTCCATTGGTCAATGGAATACTTAATGTAGTGACAAAGTGTGCATAAATTGTTAGTCATTGGCCAGCATTTTTAAACAGTTAAGCTGATGAAAAAAATTCCAAGAGAAGTGAGCTTCACAAGAAAGAGTTGTTAGTATACAGCGGACAAACAGCTGAAGTATAACTTCTCTAACACTTTCCTTCTTGTGTTTTATGGGTGATGAGGTAAGATTGCACACGTTTGATCTCCCCAGACCCACGCAAGCATGACCCACATTAGGAGTAGTTCTTGTTTGTCACACTGCTGATAGGTTTCCCATTTTAATATGCTTAAAACCTAACAATGAAAGAACAAGGAAGAACACACAATTAACAGGACAGTTAGTGTATCGGAAGCCAAGCTTACTTCATCAGCGCTCAAGCCTCTTTCTCTACAGGCCTCCGTTATATCAAGGTATGCTTCATCCAGACTGCCTGCAATGAAGTTGGGATCATATCTCCGGAAAACTGCAGATGGCAGATGCATAGTCAGGTTTAGAAAGGAACAAGCAATAACAAATGATAAATATCAGCAGCAATACTCTAAGCAGGACTAACCTTCTCTAGTCAAAGAACTATAATGGTTATATTTCTCAAAGTCAACAGGAACAAAGATTAACTCTGGGCACAGTTTCCGTGCAATGAAGCCAGGCATTGCAGCACGAACACCATATTTCCGAGCCTAAAGTTGGAGAAAAATCCTCAGATAAGAATATCAGGGACCTGGTAAATAAAGTTTCAAATTGCAGACGTTCATGAAAGGGCGCTCAGGTGACAGGCTAACTAGTCTCTATATTCAAGGCGACATATACACAAGAAAGAACAAAGAGAGCTTCATCCATGGTTCCTCTCATAATTCTACGACTTATACCTCGTAATTAGCCGTGGAAATCATAGACAAACTTCCAACAGCCATTGGCTTGCCCTTCAATGAAGGATTACTTAATGTCTCAACAGCTGCATAGAATGCATCCATGTCAACATGAAGCCAAAGTCTTGACAAGTCGCGCTTGGCTTCTAACTCTACAACTCTTCTATCAGCAACCTGTCGATCGCAAAACTCTATGTAACAGGAGTACATACAAAATTACATACTTCAGCCACAAGTTGAGGTTTTAGTGTTCTCTACTCCTATGACTTATATAAGAGACTATCACGATAAAAAGAAACGAAGGAGTATGTCTGCAAACACAACCGAATTTTGTACGATGTTGAAGTCAAATACCTTCTGATAATGAGAAATCTCCGCAGCTGAGAGCTTTGCACAACGTGCACGCATGTGCTCGATTTTCTGCCTAATAAAGGCCTCCTTGCGTTCCTCATTTTCAAAGTACTTTGACCCTTTGCTCATTTCATACACTATCCTTTGCACTTTTTCCTTGTCAACTCCATCCATTCCTAGAACACCGTATGATTTGTTAATAAACCTTCCAACAAGAAGCAAAAATGGAGCATATGATTTCTTATGGCCAAAAAAAGGAAAACAACGCTGGCATTAAACAGGTGGCTAAGATTCCACCATGATACGTTCCAATAATTCAAATTCATTCCATTTTCTTGTCGAATGGATCCATCCCTAAAACATCGTGTAATTTGTTAATAAACCCTTCTCATACCTAATACGAAGTAGAAGAGCATGTCTCGAAAACTTGTCTTAGATCGGAACAAGCCACCATAACCCTACTGTTTTAGTACATTGTGGGCTGCAGGCTGCCTAATTATTCAAGATTATCCTTTTTTCCATCAAACCCATTAATTTCATTTCAATGGCGCCAGTTTCAAAGTATGCAAACCAAATGCATGTTTTTTTTTGCCCCCAAATCCCTGAACATACAATGAGTTAAATTACATAAAGAAAAGGGCACAGAATAACTGGTCGTGATTAAACTCATAATCGGAATACAATGAAAAGAGGATTGAAGAGCAGATGAGGGAGGCAGAATGAGAGAATATGGGATATATGAGCAAAGATATAACCGATCAGGCGTGAGATTTGAAAGGAAAAAGGAAAGAAGAGGGAGAGGGAGAGAGAGAGTGGAGCAGACCAGCTTTGGCGGTGGTGTAAACAGTGTGATATGACTGCCATGGTTTTGAGGTGGGAAGGTCGCTTGAAGATGAAGACTCGGCTTTCTCCATTGATGACCAAAATACAAGCGGAGAAAAGAAGAGCGCCTGAGCAAGAAGAAGAACAGAACCCCCAAGTTTGAGTTTGAGCACCTGCACATCGGAGGGAAACGGAAAAACCCGGGTAAGGACGCCCACGCGCTCCTTCCTTTTCTACCCCCACTATTGTTAGTGTTTCACAGTACGGGTGTGTTTGGTTGAGAGGAAAATGATTTTTGAGGAAATTATTTTCCATAAGAATTGATTTTCCATGGAAAATGGTTTTTTTTCCCTTATTTGGTGGGAGATAAAATTATTTTTAAGAAAATGATCATTTATGTCGATATAAGTAGCAATATATGTTACAAATGAAATTATTTGGAGCTCAAAATTCATATTTGAGATTTTCTTAATCATTTATATCGTGTTATAAAGTTTCGTGACAAACCGATAAAATTGAATTTTGCTTTTAAGTTTCAGTCATATTTAACCGCAAAAAAAATTGACAAAAGTGGCGATATATGTTATAAATGAAAATATTTGGAGCTCAAAAAATTCATATTTGAACTTTTTTTAATCATTTCTATCGTATTGTAAAGTTTCGTGACAAACTGAGAAAATTGAATTTTGCTCTTAAGTTTCAGTCATATTTAACCGCAAAAAAATGTCGATAAAAGTGGCGATATATGTTACAAATGAAAATATTTGGAGCTCAAAATTTATATTTGAGCTTTTCTTAGTTCATACTATCAAATCATAAAGTTTCGATTCAAACAGTTCAGTTTGAATTTTTAAAAGTTTCAATCAGTTTTAGGGCAAAAACTTCTGATTTGATGTATATCGAGATAAATGTTATCAAATAAAAATATTTTGAGCTAAAAATTTATATTTGAGGTTTTTTTAATCAATTCTATCGTGTTACAAAATTTCGAGCAAAACTGTTAATGTTAAATTTCGGCCTCAAATTTCAGTTAGGGTTAGTAGTAAAAATCGATCCAACAATCAATTGTGGAAAATGATTTTTCTAGGTTGAACAAAGGAAGTCAATTTCCTTCCTTTAGAGAAAAATGGTTTTCTTCGGAAATGATTTTCTAAACTTTTTTTGTACCAAATACTAGAAAATTGGGAAACATTTTCCAAAAAAATATTTTCCCCCCTACCAAACACACTCTACAAGTAGTATCACCCTTCCCTTTTATATTATAGGATGATTCATAAGGGTAAACTCCTTACCCCTGCTTGGGAGAACAATTTGGAGAGTTCATAAGAGTAAAATGTTAATTGACATATTTACCCTTTCATATTATATGTAATTCAATTAGAGTTAAGGGTATTATGATCATTTCTCATTGTATGTACATTATAACTCAATTGAGCACTTGCTTACACCCCAAATTAGGGTGTTAAAAAAATAAGGTTTAATAGGGGTAAAGGGGTGTAAGCCTCACTCCCCGTTACCCTCTCTTACCCTCTCTCACTCTCTCCCCAAGCAGGAGTAAGAGTAAGGACCCTTATTTACCCTTCCTAACCCTCCTTTACTCCTCTCCCAAGCAAGCCCTTATGGTCCATTTGATATCTAATGGGAATATAAATTCATAATGGAAAAGATAATTTATAATGGGAATAAGAATAAGAATGGATTTATAAATTTTCAAATTTTTTATTTGTTTCATGATAATTCAAAGTAGATGTGCAATTGAGAATAAATACACATTTGCTTTAATATTCTTGATTAATTTCAATAGAGCGAGGTAGTAGAGTGCTGCAATAAAAATGCCACTCATTTTTCCCAAATATTCGAAACTGCCATTGATATTTCCTAATTGTCAAAAATGTCATTACAATTTCTAAAAGTGTCAAAAATGCCACTGCTCCCACCATTTTTACCTGCTGCATCCAGTTTCTACCGGTAAATGAAGTTATTTTCTCTCTTCTATCCATTTTCATCTGTGTTATCATCCCCAATTCTCATCTGGGTTGAGTTTTGCTGCATGTTCGCTTCTTCCAATGGAGGGCACAGTCTTCCTAAACAGACCAACACTACCCATTCAACCCCCCAAAACCCACCCATCCAAACACCTCCTTAAAATTCTGCTCCACAACTTTCCCTCTTCCTCCTCAACCCCAACAAACCCCTCCTTCACCTTCCATTGTTGTAGACTCTCTTCTTCAACACCTTCTTCGTCTTTCTTTATCTTCAACCAACACCCATTTCCTAAACTCATCAAATCCCACAATTTCAAGTCTTCCCTTTTGCCATCTCTCCCTATTTCCTCCCTCGATTCCTTCAATCACCCCGTTTTCAAACCCCAGTTCGAGGAGAAAGATGCATTGGATGATAGAGCGCTTGATTTCTTATCCGAAAAGAGTAAGTCCATGTTGAATTGTATGTTGGATATACCCTTGCCCAGTTTGAATTCGTTCTTTGATTCTGTGAAGAATGATTTGGTGAAAGTTGATTTGATAAGTTTGTTGAAGGGTTTAGATGTGTTGGGTAAGTCCCAATACCCACACTCACCTTGTTCAACAGTACCCCTCACACACTTGTAGAAGTGGAAAAACCAAGGAGAGGAGGAAGAAAATGAAGGGGCACTGGGCAGAGTAGTCTGGGTTTCAATGGTGATTGGGCTTTGGAAATTTTGATGGCATTAGGGTTTAAAAAATGGGGTTGTAGGGTGTATTTTATAGAAAGAGTGAGATTTTCTTTTCTTTTTTTCAAACAGTAACCGGATGCAGCAGGTAAAATGGTGGGAGCAATGACATTTTTGACATTTTTAGAAATTGTAATGACATTTTTGACAATTAAAAAATATCAATGACAATTTTGAATATTTAGGAAAGTTGAGTGACATTTTTATCGCAGCACTCTGAGGTAGTAATATAATGATGTAAAGGAACTGAGTATGTTGTTGGCGATGTTTAGGACAAATTTGGGGAATCGTTATTATGTGAAGTGTTATGTTAGTTAGATGTTGATTTAATATAACATCGTTATTGTTTCATTGCTTGTTGATCGCACGCCCTATTACTCGTATGAGGTGTGGAGAGATACATGAGATCACATGAGTGGTCGAGTGTGAGTGTTAAATTTTGGGCGGGCACGTCAGTGGGCCCAACCCAAATGCTGACCTAATTAATTAGTCAGCTACAACCTATATAAGTATAGGTTAGGGGGTCATGATATATGCATATGATAATTGATTAATCAATCTTTCGAAATCTTTACCTCTCATACACATTAGCTAACCATCAACCGCTAGGGTTTTAAGGGTGATTTATCGTAGATTCTAGTAACCGTCAGAAACTAGTAGGCATATTACGCCAATTCGACTCATGCACCTCCGCATCTACGTATATGTCCTATTTTTCCTACAACACTAGATGATTTTATTTCAATAAACATTATTACTTGTAAAGAGGTCAATTTCAAACATATTTAAATTAATATTAAAACATATTTCCATAAAAATGTAATTATATAATTTGTGAAAGATTTATTAACCCGCTTGCTTAACGTCGCCCACCTTTCGCATAATATTTCCAACACTTGTCCTTCAACCTCGTAACCTTCACTCTCCACCTTCTCTCTAGTTTATCTCTCTAAAAAACGCTCTCAACTAACGACCACCACAAACCACCGTCATCCGGGATATCGAACGCTACGAATCGAAGAAGTTGAGGTATGTTTCGAATTAGTTGATTAGAATTTGTGTTGTAATTTTAAAATTTGAAGAAAAATTCGAAAAAGAAAATTGGCGGAGAATGTCGGCTGCCGCATGAAACCCACGGCAACCGGCGGCCGGCAAAAATCCCACGCGGCAGCCGTTCCTCTCTGTTTCTTTCCGGAAAAATTTTAAATTTAACAAATTTTAATCCAAAAACGAAATTTACAAACTAACCTCTTTTTCTTCACTTGAATTATCATCTTCCATTCACATTTTAGGTTTAATTTCAAAAATCTAAAACAATTTTAGAGAGAATTTGAAGGTTTACTTAAGGAGAGTTTGAGAGAATGAGGGAAAGGAGTGAGAGAGGAGAGGGGCAAAATTGTCTTTTGGGGGGAGCAACATTAGTAAAAAAGGGGGCGACATAAAGCAATGTCCTTTATTAATAGTAAATTATGGTCAAAATGTTATATTAAACATAGTATACATTCAAAACTCTTCCCTCCATCTCTTTATAAGTGTCTTTTTTTATATATAAAGTCCCCTTTTAAATATTGACTTAACTAGCTTTTTTTCCCAATTATTTGTTGTTTTAAATTTTCAATGCAATTTTTTCAATTTTATTCCTAATAATTAACTTTATATAATATAATTCAAACATCAAAATTTCAATAGTTATCTACATGCCATTTCTACTTATTTGTCACTTTGAAATAGGAGATACCAAGATAACTAATAAAGTTAGGATGAAAAATTATAAAATTAAGAATATTAGTACAATTTAATTACAAGAGATGGAGAATATAAATATAAAATTGATAAAAATTATATTAAAAATGTAAATATCAAATAATTAGAGACAAAAAAAAGTAGGTAGACTACTAAATATGGATCGAGGGACCATTGAAAATAGAAAAATTGGATCAAAATAATACAAACTTTGGGGGTATTGGACGATAATAGTATGAACTTTTGAAGTATTTTATGTTAGCAATACATTACCGAGTCCATGAGGCAGAAACTCAGTTTGATGATGACGTGGAGGGTTGTACTTAATTCTTGATCCTTTGTCACAAGTTTTTTGCACAAGATGATAAAGTTTTTTTTTTTTTTTTGGTCAATATCCCCATCATTTTACTCAATTGTTTGATGCATAAAGATTGATGTCAAGATAATTTCTTAAGCCAATAGTTCATATCATCAAACTATGTTGCCAGCTTATCCGAAAAAACTTGTGACAAAGGATCAAGCATCAAACACAACTCTCCACGTCATCATTAAACCAAGTTTCTGTCTCATGGACTCAGTAGCATACTGTTAACACAAAATACCTCAAAAGTTCATACTACTTTCATTCAAGAAAATTATTCATACTATTACCGTTCAATTCACCAAAGTTTGTTTTGTTTCGATCCAATTTCCCTTGAAAACATAGAAATAGTTCCGTATTTTTATTCTTTTTTTTTTTAAAAAAAGTTACTCCCTCCGTCTCAAATTAATTGACACTTTAACTAAATTTTTACCGTTAATTATTCACCAATTATAATGAGTTACAATATAAAATTACCTTCATTGTAATTTTTAGTAAAATATCTTTCTAATGACGGTAATTTCATATTATAACTCAATATAATTTATGAGTAATTAATGGTCAAAATTTTGTTAAAGAAACAATTAATTTGAGACAGAGGGTGTTCTTTTTAGTTTTCATTCATTCCTTGAAAGCGACATATAATTTTGTTTTTCTTTTTTTTTTTTAGGCCAAAGAAAAAGACATATAAAATAGAGGGGAGGGAGTATGAGACTGAGCTCCTCCACGTTTTCCTATGTGCTCTGTGATCTCCCGCCATGTGTGTCTCCCAATCCAAATCATGGGAAATGCAGGTCACGTAGTAGCAGCTCTACTCGAAACAGTCAATCTCATCCTCCCCACTTCCTCTTTTTCTCCACATTCAACTATCTCTGACGAACAAGTCTCATCATCGCAACGCAGACGTACACACACACGCACAGACACAGTCAGAGATGGCGATAGAGTCATAGAGAGAGAAGCCCAGGATGAAGATGGTTTGGTTAAAGCACTGATTTCCACTATTATCATTTCAAACACCCCAATTTACATGTTCTTTAGGTCTGTTTTCCAAATTCTCTATTTTCTTACTTCTCAGAATATAATCAATAATGGCCTTCTTATTTTTGCTTTGACGGTTTTGGGGGATGTCAATCTCTACGGTTGTCATCTAACATAGCAACATCAACTCCTTTTCAATGTCTATGCAATTTGAATTTTGGTCAAATGTCGCCGATGCTGCTAAGCTTGTTCTATGGATTGTGCAGAAATTGGTTTAATAACAATCTATGCCTGTAATTTCAGATATGGATGAAGGTTCCGCTGGGAACGAGGCATTTCATGCTCGCATTCAGCAGCTGGAGCAAGGTTTGCTAATCAAATTTAGTTTCGGTTATCTGAAGTCCCCCATGGTTATGCTTGAGGATATTTATCATGTAAAATGCTAGACTAAATTAAATCGGTGATGACTAGTTTAAGTTGGCAATTATGAGATACTTCATTGTGAATTTGTCTTTTGAATGAGGATTTCGTCAGAAATTTCTGTTCTGTAATTGTAATCGGAGGTTTTGTAAGAATTTGTTCATGTCAAGATATGAATGCACGCTTTGTGATTTGATCATCACCTTAGAGGTTATGTATATTCAGTACCAAAAATGGTCAGAAGTAGGGATCAAACATTGAAACAAACATGCATTAGCTGTAATCGTTGTTCATCAGATAAGTTTTATGGTGAGATGGTAAAGAGCTATTGTTAAAATTTGAAACTTTCCAATTGAACATTTTAAGCGACAAGAAGCTAATATTGTGACAACGTGATTGTGATGAATGCTCCATTTATTTATTGAGATTGGATTTGTTTATTTTGTCATGAAAGTGCCCACGTCATAATTCCAAACAGTATTTCAGATTCGCTTGTTAAAGTCTAATCTGTTGTTGTTCTAAAGTCCAGGAATGGACTAGAAAATATAGTAAATAAACTGAAAACATGTACAAAGGAGACACTCTAGTCAATTGAAATAGGTGCATAATGCAGCAGACTTGCCCTCCTTGTGTAGTTGTTTGCTGGTTGACTTTATGTACAGTGGTGTAGTCTAACATCCATCCCTTCTTTATGTGTATCTAGGTAGTATTCTTAGGGAATTTACAACCGAAAATGCCATTCATTGTTTTATGTATAACACATGTGGCTCAGTTCTGTATAGCTGTGTTTATTGATTTGTATTATTTTTACTTGTTTGGCAGAGCGAGATGAATTACGCAAAGAACTTGAGGAGTTGTGCATGCAGCAAGCTGGTCCCAGCTATATTGCTGTTGCCACTCAGATGCATTTTCGAAGGTATGATGAGGGTATATGTGATCAGGTGAAGCTGAAGACAATCAGATAATTTCTTCTTGTCTGTGTGTAGTTTGGGTTGGGAGATTAAAATTCTGATGTACTAAGGATGCACTTTGTTGGTCTATTAGGACTGCTGGTTTAGAACAAGAGATTGAGAACTTGAAGAAGAAGTTGGAGTCTTCTTCCAAAGAGAACTCTGACCTCAAATGGGAGCTTTCTGACGCCAAGAGGATTTCTGTGAGTTTTGACTTCTCCCTTTATCCCTTAATGTCACCTCTGTTTGATGTGTTCTCATTCTACTTGTTGACATTCACTTATGTCTTACCTTCATATTTCAGAGGCATCTAGATGAACTTCATAAACTGGAGGTCACAAAGGTCTCTCTCTCTCTCTCTCTCTCTCTCTCTCTCTCACACACACACCCACACCCACACACACACACACACACACACACACCCACACACACACACACACACACACACACACACACACACACACACAACCCCACACTCACCCACACATGCCAAGACGTGTCCTTTGATTGCTTTAGGTGTTATACATAGTCTGTGATGTAGCTTGAGGGCTTAATATTAGTTTGCATACTGTTCGATTGCACCATATATTGTTGGGAATGCTCATAGCCTCAACCCCTTCTATTATTTCCCTGCCCCTGCATTTTGAATGACTTGCTTAGCAGCATAGCCCAATCCTTGGAAGCCTACATTAGAGTAAAGAGGTGTAACTATTTAGTGACACAAGTTCCTATACCCTGAGACCTGATCCGTCACCTGAGCAATTCATGATTTCATTGGTATTGTTATCTGTACTTTAGTGGAAACTAGTTTTGTTCAGCCATGATAAGTAACGTATAATGGAATGGAATTTCTACAAAATATTTTCATATATTATTCACTTATATTTTGTAGTTGGTAATTGCTGTATGGGATTGAATATGAATGAGCGATAATAACTTATGAAGCCTATTAAACGTTTAAAATCTGTTGCTGTTGTTCACACTTCACTGTGCACATTATGCAGAGTTGACAAAGAGATATTGTGTGCTATCGTTTCTTTTCATTCTTTTTGCTGTTTTAAAAATTCTTATGAAGTAGGTTTAGGAGATCTGGGACTTAGAATGTATATTTTGCTGCTCTAATCTCTTCTACTACTGTCACAGAACACAAAATTAGCTAAGCAGCTTGATGAGATTGTCACTACTGCATCTGCATCTGTTAAACAGCTTGTCTAGCGTTGTTTTTTTATGAAGCATGTTCTCTGGTTGATTGCAGGCTATGAAGGCTAAAGAAAATGAAGATATACTATCTCAGAAATTGAATAATGCTGAGAAAAGGTATGTGCTAATCATGTTTTTTTTTGGGGGTTTTGGGGGGGGGGGGGTGTGTGTGCGGGGTTGTTGGGGTTGTTTAAAGAGGAGACAAGGCTTCCTTATCATTTCAGTTAAGCAGCACTGTACCTTCCTTGTTTCTTCTCTATCTTCTAGTCATGACCTCACCTTGAGTTTTGGATCATATAGGAAAGCTGGCTTGGAACAAGTGATTGAGAACTTGGAGAAAAAGTTGGAGTCTTGTGTCAAAGAGAACTCAGAAATAAGACAAGAGCTTTCTGAGGCTAAGAGGGTTACCGTGAGTTTTGACTTCTTCTTAATGTCTCTTTTATACAATATGTTCTCATTCTATCCTTGATGTTACTAGTGTCTGCTGTGTATGCCTGCTTATTTCCAGGAGCATCTGGATCGACTCCATAAACTGGAGGTCACAAAGGTCTCTCTCTCTCTCTCTTTCACACACACACACGCACACACTTGCTTTATGATTGCTTTTTATCATTGCTCTTAGAAGTAGACTTGCACACTTTTGGAGAATTGTGCAGATAACTAGTGAGATATCTGTTTAAGAAAAGGATGTTCAAATAGTGTTACTTAATCTTTTCAGATCTTGTTTATGCATTAGTGGAATCCTTTTTTCCCCTTATATTTATTTGTTTATTGTGTGTGTGTGTATTATGGGTGGGTTTGGGGGGGGGGGGGGGAGGCTATAGTCGACTGCGCAAGAATTTTCTGTGCACTATTCTTAGTCTGTATGAGCAGCATTCTATCTGCATATGCTTGGAAAAACAAATTCTGATTTTACTTTATGGCATTCTTGATGTTGTCTGATAGATTGTTAGTCTAGCCATTGCATTCCTTATTTTTCTCAAACTCTTTTCACGTACCACTAACATGACTGGATGAAAACCAATCTAATAAGGTAGCATTCCCTCTTCTAGGCCTTTTTTTTTTGGTTTTCTGGTGGGGAGTTGGTTGTTGGGGGGGGGGGGGTGTTAGACATGCGAGATCATTCCTCGACAAAATTGTAAAGGGCTGTTCCTTGGGAAGATCTGGAGATACTTACAGCTGTTACACTTTTACTTTATAATAATAAAGGCGAGGATACTTTTTACAAGACATTTTACTTTAGGCCACTATAATCCATACGAAAAAGTTTTCCTAAGTATTAATCCACATTTTGTTTCTTTTTTTTTGGGGGGGGGGGGGGGGAGAGGAGGTGTTCTCACAATAACTGTGACTTTTGACCTTTTTTGGGTCACAGTTTTCCAATTTCGACCCATAATTTATCTAAGTAATATAAAATTGCCACCATTGGATTCACCATAAAAAAAAGGTCAAAAGCAACAATTATTGTAAAATGGAGACCAGTATCTAATAAAAGTTCCTGCTGTAGCACCATCGAATGTAATTGCTATGCAATGATTGCGTACATCTACCTGCTTTTGTATTTGTAATCGCTTTATTGGATTGGGGAACTTATTAAACTTCAAGCATGTCTCTCCAATTGATAATTCACCGTGTACATCACTAGAATTTGAAAGAGTTTACCCTTTTTATTAGTATTTATTCGTTCATTTTTTTTATGAACATCTTTTAAAATTGGTTCTGGTAGGAATCATGGAATGTGTCATTGGGCTGCTCTAATCTCTTTCATTATTGTCACAGAAGAACGAAGTAGTTGAGCAACTTGAACTTCTACAAGGTGTTGTTGCTACTGCATCTGCTGAACGTGATCATGCAGTGATGGAGGTCTCTCTCTCTCTCTCTCTCTCTCTCTCTCTCTCGTTCACACACACACACATGCACATGCACCTGCTTTTGTACTTGCTACTACTTTCCATCATCTTTCTCAGTTTTGGTGACAGATGTGCTCTTATTTTAGGAGTAGAATTACATACTTATATGGAGTTACCTACGTTACTTCTGAAATTTCTGTTCTGGGCCATTTGGACATTAGATCATGTTAATTTTTTTAGCTTTTATATTCTACATGAATGGAACGCTATCAAAAAGGAGGTAGCCAAGTTGGGTACCACCAACATCTTTCGAGCTCCTCACCAAGGTTTGGCCAAGGTTCTAATCTTGGCGGAAGCAAATAATTTCCCTTGTGTGGGAATCATTGGGTTGGTGGCCCTGGCTTGTCATGGGTAGCTTGGTATTTACCTCTTGCCATTGGCCAGTGGAGCTCACTGTTGGTTATCTCTGAGATGGGGCTAGTGGATGGGCATACTTACCCTTCCTGAAAAAAGAAAATAATTAAAAAAATATCAGTTCAACACGTGAACCCCTTTTCACATGGATGCTAGTGCTTTTTATAGTAGTGTTTTAGGCCACAAAGAAGCCGGGTTAAAAGAAGGGGCTGCTGTGGATTTCCCTAGAACTTGGTATACTGATTTCTCAGTCTATATTCAAGAAAGGATGCTGAGCACTAGTGAGCAGCATTCAGTTTGCATATGCTTGGCAGAAAAATTCTGGTTGCTATTTTTGTCATGTAAAAGCATGCCATTACAGGTGTCCTGTGAAAGACAGATGGTCTGGTCATTGCGTTTCCAAATTTTCTGAAACTCCTTTCAGATATTTGTTGTAGTTGTACTAGTTAACTTTAGACTTGAGAAAGATACAAGTTACTTGATCGAATAAAGATCAATCCTGTAAGCTGGAATCCTTTATAGGCCTTTTTGTTTTGTGTGTGGGGGGGGGGGGGGGGGGTGGGACTAACATGTGTGGATGTGTATTGCTATTCCTCCATTGATATGTAGGGGATCGATTCCCTTGGGAAGATAAGGGTGTTGATAGTCTCTTCTATAACAACTGGTCAGGATATTTTAACAAGGCATTTTCCTGTAATCCAAAGCCAAGAAATTTTCTCACACTGTACTATATATTCACTAAAAGGGGTGGGTTGTTGGCAATTGATTTTGAGTCATTTAGACAAGATCAAATCTCTTGTGAATTTTGAGGTCAAGAATGGGTGGAGGGTGTTGTTTTGGCATGCTATCTGGTACGGAGAACAAACTCACAAGGATATATTTCCTGATCTTTTTAGGATGACACATTTTGACATTTAATAGAATGCTATAGTGCAACAAGTGGTTTGGTGTAATGGTGATCAGAAGTTTTGAATGTTACTTTTTTTTTTTTTTTTTTAATCCCAAAGAGTGCTGTCTTCCTTGGGAGATCTCCAGAGCCACTTGGCCTTGTGAGCTTCATTCATTGCACCGAGAAGTCTTGTACCACCTAGCCCATCTTACACGGTTCAGGAAGAAAATATCCTTGTACTTTACCCAATTAAAGCCAGTTTCACTTTCTTTGTTAGATAAGAGAAAGTGTCATGATCTTCTTTAAATGTTCCAGCATGCTAGCCTGCGTGGTGAGCAATAGCATGAAATAAATAGGGACACCTATAAATTGCAGCATAGAATACATTGCAATAAGGTCAGTCTACCCCCTTTAAAGAAGCATTGATTTTCACCCAGGTAACCTCTTATGGAACTTTTCCAACTAGCAGTTGCCACACAGCTTTGCATTTAAGAGAATCTCCAAGAGGAAGACCAATGTAGGAGTATAGAAGGTGGTCAACCCCGCAGCCAAAAATTGTGCTTGATGTTCAATATAACATGCGTTAACTAAATGAATAATGAAACAACTGTAATGGGTAGAGCACTTACATGAATAAGGAAAAGAATCCTCAGATGTAGAAATGGATATTTGACCAATATAGAGTATACAATGGTTATGGTTGAAACAATCTTTAGGCCTGGGAATTGTAATTCCTATGTCAAAGCAAGGTTTTATGTACACGGTCATATTAAAAGCATAACAGTGGCTTTTGGCATTACATATTGTCTTTTATGTCATATGAGGTTAGAGGACTCCATTTTGTTTTGCGCAATGGTCTTCAAATGTAACCCATTATTGTTGGAAATGCTCATATGCTCTAACTATTAGGATTTTCAGAGCGTTGTTAGCAATCAAACAATAATAAAGGCAAAATTTAAATAAAGATTCTACACGAGGAATTAACGTGGAAAAGCCCAAATTGGGGAAAAAACCACGAACGATGCACTATCAGAGGATTACAACAGTGTTTCAGAGATTTTCAGGCCTCCACAATCTCTCAAAACCTCCCTAGAGTAACAACCTGAGAACTCAACACTCACATATGAGCCTTACACAACTCCCACAGGGACACAGAGATTA
The DNA here is from genome assembly GCA_029582165.1 of Portulaca oleracea. Classification (NCBI taxonomy): domain Eukaryota; kingdom Viridiplantae; phylum Streptophyta; class Magnoliopsida; order Caryophyllales; family Portulacaceae; genus Portulaca; species Portulaca oleracea. The sequence goes on from CM055874.1 coordinate 43,101,766, forward strand.
CAAGTCAATCTCTTGTGGTCAGATGAAACACTTTCAATTGCATATCAATAAACCTAACACCTAGGCTCTATTTATAGTACAAGGCTAACACAATTATTTAGGATTAATAGAGTCATTGCAGCCAAGGAATTACAAAAAGTGGTGGCTAACAAATCAACAACTTGATTCCCACTCAAACTCTTCTACCTTGCTCCTCAAGACACAGAGACCAACCCAAAATTGGTCTCCACATTCAACCCAACAGCAACCCCCATCTATTGTTGTTATCCATTTCAAGCAACTTGTATGGATCCCTAGAAGCCTAAATTAGACTATAGAGGTGTAACTAAGTGGTTACTCTAGTTTTCACCCCCTAATCCATTACTTGATTACTTCATGATTTTATAAGTATTGTTGTCTAAACCTTAGTGAACTAGTATTGTTCAGCCATGATACATGATGGCGTAAGGTATATTTAATATAGTGCTAGTTTCTACTGTAGCGCCATGGAATGAAATTTGTATGGCATATTGCATGCTTGTATATGCTGATATTTTATAATTTCCTTATGAGATGAAGTGGTTACCTAGCTGGTCAAACTTCATATCCATCTACACCTTTTGTATTAGCAGCAAATAGAGGTGTTTATGTGGCTAATTATTTGGAGTATGCATTGGGCATCGGTATTTTGTCTCCTATTCCGTGCGAGATGATTTTGTTAAGGATGAAGCTCTTCTTAGTGTTTATTTTTTTTAAATTTTAAAACAAGCTTAATCACACTAAACTGGGTGAGGCTTCAAAAGACAAGGTGAAATTGAGTTTGGACTCTAAAGGGGAGTGTTCACAGTTAAATCCTATTATTCGAAGCTCTTACATTGTGTATCATCTCATCAATTTCTAATTGAAGAAGGTTCTATGGCCCCGGTTAACCTATGTTATATGTGAAGCACAAGAAGGAATTATTGGATCAATTTTTGCTCAAATGTGATTTTGCTAGGAACTCGAGGAGCTTGCTTTTAATTGCTTGGACATTTCTTGGGTTTCTTCTAATTCTATCATAAAAATCTTTGGTCTAGGATGGTTATTGAAGTAGGAAAATGAGCGAGACAAAGGCATTGATGTTTTTTGGAGCATTTGGAGAGAAAGAAACCGAAGGGTTTTTGAGGGAGATAAAACTTCTTTTCAGTGCTTAAAAGATTTTTGTTACGATACGATACTTTTGGAAAAAAGGGAAACTTTTGCTCTTCAGCTTTTCATGTGACTAACTTTGTATACAGCTTGCGTATTGAATGTACATAGTCTTTTGTAGGATACTATCTACGCATCCATCCTTGATCCTTTTTTTTTTGTATATATAATATATAGTTTTCCTTATTAAAATACTTCAAATTCATCTATCTCGTTGATAGTTCACTCTGCATATGACTCAGATTTGGGAAAGAGAAAAGTGTGTTATCTTTTATGTCATTGTTTAGATTCTTTTAAAATAGGTTCAGGAGACTAGAGACATAGAATGTATCATTTTCCTGCTATAATCTCTTTTATCATTGTCACAGTACATGGAATTAGTTCAACAACTTGAACTTTTCAATGGCTTTGTTGTTGCTGCATCGGCTGAACGCGATCATGCAATGGTGGAGGTAAGTCTCTTTCTCACAACAGAACAACCTATTAAAGTGCTTGGCTAGTGCTGCTTTTTGATAAGGAGTGTTGTCTGGTTGATTGTAGGCCAGAAAAGCAAAAGAAAATGAAGATATGATGTTGCAGAAATTGAATGACGCTGAGAAAAGGTATTCGTTAACTGTGCCCTTTTGGAAGAAGGGTTTTTTTTTTTTTGGGGGGGGGGGGGAGGGGTATGAAGAGGGCCAATCTGATCCCAAACAAGGCTTCCTGTATCAACTGCAAAACCTTTATACCTTTATCATTTGAGTTAATTAGCACTGTGGAATCTTTTTCTTGTCTATCTTAGTCATGACCTCAAGTTGTCTTTGGGATCATATAGAATAGTGGATCTGGAACAAGAGATTGAGAACTTGAAGGAGAAGTTGGAGTCTTATGCCAAAGAGAATTTACATACAGAAAAGGAGCTTTCTGAGGCCAAGAAGATTACTGTGAGTTCTGACTTTTACCGAATTTTGTTCAATTTCTTCTCATTCTATCCCTTGACTTTACTCATGTCTGATGTGTATACCTTCATATTTCCAGGAGCATCTGGATCAACTCCATAAACTAGAGGTTGTAAAGGTCTCTCTCTCTCTCTCTCTCTTCCTAAAGCCTACTGGCATACAAAAGCTGTACTGTTACTGTGATTAAATGCATACTACGAACAATAAACTAAATTAATAGTTGTATGACTGACATGTGGTATGTAATGGTCGAGACAACCTTTAGTGATGTGAATCGCACTTCCTGTGTCGGGGCGGGGTTTGTCACCAGGGTCATAATGTCGTGTATACTCATATAAAAGCTTAACGTCATGGTTCTGTGTTGTAACTTGTCTTTTTGATTTGGTTGGATGGAATGTATATTGGTTAGCACAATGTTATCCAAATGAACATCATAATAGTTGGAAATGCCCTAAATTCCGATCTATGGTTGTCCTCTATTTCAATTGACCTACATATAATGCAATTTCTGGAAGCAAAACTTAGACCATAAGCTATTATGTGCACCTGGAGTTTGTGCTTCAGGTCATATGCAGTGAACAATTAGACTATTGGGAGTGAACAACTTAGTATATGCAAGTGAACAATGACCCAATTTGGAACACATACTCCAAGAGCATGTAATAAATTGCAAACTTAGACTAAAGCAGTGTAACTAACTAGTCATTAACATTTTCATACTTGGATGCACTATCTGTGCAATTCTTGACTTTTGAGTTTGTCATGTAAAACCTCAGTGAACTAGTTTTCTTTAGCTATGAGGAGTTGAGGTACATACTACGATATAGTAACATTCCTTGTTGTAGCAGCATCGAATAAAACTTCTATGTAATAATTGCATACTTTTATCCTGAATACATTTTTAATTGCTTTATGATATTGATGAACTTAATATACTTCAAATACATCTCTATTATTGATAGTTCAGTGTACATAACCAGAGTTTAAAAAGGAGTGTATCTTTTATTTACTTATTTTTTATTTTTTAATTGTGAATTTATTTTAAAATAGGTTCTGGTGTGGGATGGAATGCATCATTTAGCTGCTCTAATCTCTCTTATTATTGTTACAGAACACTGAAGTGGTTGGGAAACTTGAACATTTACAAGGTGTTGTTGTCACTGCATCTGTTGAACGTGATCTTGCAATGATGGAGGTTTCTCTCTCTCTCTCTCTCTCTCTCTCTCTCTCTCACACACACACACACACACACACACACACACACACACACAGACACACACACACGCATGCACGCGTGCACACACACACACACACAACTGAATATACTACAACTTGTCTGGCACTATTTATGTGAATAAGGTGAATGCTATCTGGTTGATTGTAGTTTGTGAAGGCTAAAGAGAATGAAGATTTGATTTCTCAAAAATTGAATGATGCTGAGAAAAGGTACGTCTCAATTGTCTTTTTTCCCTTTATTTTCCCATCCACCGGGGTGGGTATGGAGAGGCGGATCTATCGCCTACAATGCATCTTTATCAACTCCGAAGGCTTTATCATTTGATGAGCTAAGTGACATCTTCAATATAACCTCCCAGGGGAATCATATTTTGAGCATGATCTGGGGGATCCAGATGTAGGCAACCTTCCCATGAACTAGAGTTCTTGGAGAGGCTAATTCCCACGAATCCACAAAAGAATTTCAAGAACCACTTTGAAAAACAGTTCGGGCACAAAAGAAATTCTGAAGGGAAACCTTTGAAAAGTTTGAAAAACCAAGAAACCAAGAAGGTTGCGGCAGTATTGATTTGCATACTTGTGTGCTCCATACGTGTAAGGAAGAGCTAAACATACCTGTACAACATAATCAAATAGAAGGCACAAAGCAACATACCAAAGAAGAGTACATTACCCTATTGGTAACCTCGTCCTACTACCTTAATTCTAGCCCTCTACAATAAGCCTAGATTCTTCTGGTAAGCTCTAATCGCCTCTCTCATGGACTTTTTAGGTCTCCGACGTCCCTGACTCCCAAGGGTATCCTAATCTGTTCACACCTCTTAACAAGGGCAACCTCACTTCTACTAAGGACATGTCCATACCATCTCGGTCTAGTTTCTCTCAACTTATCCTCGATTGGTGCTACCTCTAGTTTAGCTCGGCAAATGTCATTCCTAATCCTATCCAATCTAGTATATATGCAAATCCACTTCATCATCTTCGCCACGTTCAACCTCTCGCAATGCATCTTCTTAGTTGCCTAGCACTCAGCTCTATACAACATCGCCGGTGTAACTACCCTACGGTACACCCTACTCTTAAGTTTTAGCGGAATTTTCCTATCAAACGACACTTCTAAAGCAACTCTCCACTTTTGCCTACCAACCGTAATTCGATGAGTAATATTGTCACTAATTTCTCCATCACTTTATAAGACCGAACCTAGGTATCAAAACTTCTCCACGCATGGAATGACCACCCCTCCAATGGTAACTTCTTGATATTGGTTCTCATTCTCAAGCCCACTAAAATGACACATCATATATTCCGTCTTTGACCTACTCACTCTAAAACTCTTAGACTCCAATGTATCTCTCCAGAGCTCTACCTTGTCATTGAATCTTTCCCTCTACTCATCTATGAGTACTATATCATCTGCGAATAACATACTCCACAATAACTTGTCTTGGATCCCCTTACTCAACTCATCCATCACCATAGTAAAAAGAAAAGGGCTAAGCGCAGATCCCTGGGGTACCTTGATATCTATTGGAAACTCTCGCGTGGTTTCTGCCTCTGTCCGAACACTAGTTCTAACACCATCGTACGTGTCTTTAAGTGACACTTGTAATGCCATTTATATTAAGTGAGAGGTAAATGAACATATAGATTCTCATCCAATGGGAGCCTGGAAAATTTGGGACAAGGTTCTAGGTGGAGTGTTCATGAACAAATTAATGCACACCTTCTGAAACATGTGAAAATGCTGCCATTCATATTGAGTTAGAGGTCAACGAACATGTTTATTGTGATACAACAGGTTCTGGTTGTGTGGGAGGTTTAGGAGAAGGGTTTAGGTGGGTGTTGACTGTTGAGTAATATATTGGACTTTTGTATAGTGATATGTGGGCCTAGCTATAGAAGGGAAACAATGAGCACTATGGTTAAGTTTCTGGTAACTTTGGAAGCAAGTAGAGGCATCACAAAGGCAGTTGTTCAAGAAGTTGGGGTTCATGAGGTTGAAGGTGGTACATCTATATGTGCGGGGATGTTAAGATAATCAATTGGAATATGAGGGGTTGAAGTGCCGTATAAAGCTGGGAAACGTAAAATAGTTGCTTCGTAATTACTTTTGGGATACTGCTATTCTTCAAGAATCCAAAATGGAGGATGTTAGCCATTCTATTATTCTGGAGATCATAGGCCTGTTGGCTGGCTGTTTTTTCCCTTCCGCGGGTTATTCTGGGGTTATAATTATCATTTGGGTTACTCAAGTTGTAGAGATGGTTGATACACATTGCATTTATTTCAGTTTGGTGTAAGTTTAAGTCTATGTATGATGATTATTTGTTGGCAAGGCACTCTTTTTCTGAGGAGCTTCATCTTCCCCCCCTCCCCCTTTGGGTCTCAGTGCGATATTCCGTGGTGTTTGGGGTGACTTTAATGTGGTCTGTTTTCCCTCAGCAAGTTACTCACAAGGCAGATTGTCCACAACAATGGTGGAGTTTTCTGATTAAATTGGGGAGGTTCAAAATCAACTCAATTTTATCTAATTTATGATAATAAATTATCAAAAAGTAGCTCATATGCGAAAGGTCGAGGGGGACCTTGGCCACCTTCGGCCCCTCACTCACAGCCTCTTCTCTGATTGAGACTATGCAATAATCATGAACTACAGTCCAAAAAAGAATGCTTGGCCTCACTTAGTAGGATGCAAAGAATCAGGAAGAGGAGGATTGTTTTAACAATTAGGATGATTTGCTAGGCATTTGATCCAAGAGATGTAGCAGAAGGTTTTAGGTCCTACACCGAACTGAAATTTCTGTAAGAAGACAGGCTTTGTTACTGTAGGGTATCAACTGCATTTTGGAAAGGGCTTATTGATATATATAAGAACAAGTTATGTGTTGATGGGGTTAAGGCGTGCCATGTTCAAATGCTTTGAGGTTGCTTTCTTAAAGTTCTAGACGTAAGCTTATCTTTTGATGGCTTCTGTGTTGGGTGTTAATAACCTTTATTATAACTTCTGATGTTAAGAGGAAGACCTATTACCTGCTATGTGCATCTAACTGAAACTATATGCAAAGCTTAACACAACAGGAATACTCAGGTTTGATTGTCGCTTAAGCGATGTGACAAATGTCGCATGACAACCTACTATGGCTGTCATTTTTTTTTCTATCGTTAGGGGCAGGAGCCCAAAATAACAAAAGCAACAAAACAAGGTGCCAAAGAGCACCGCAAAACAAAGATAGTGCCCCACTGTTTCAGAGAAATGAGGCACCAAAAACGTACAACAACAAAGAGCTAGGTCTAGCTTTGTTTGCATACATAGGCTACTCATAGCCACCACCACATCTTAATGATCTGTCATTTTCCGCAGAAAACACTACTGATAAATGTTGGGAATGACCCCGAACTTTGCTACCAAAAGCTCAGGACTGTTGTTGCATTTTTGCCTGTGGAGGACCACCAAACTGTCCTCCATTTTATGGCCTTCAAGAGTTCCACTGGGTCCTTTTGAGTCCCTTCATGCACTATCTTGTTTTTATGGAGCCAGAGAGACCAAGCAATGGCAAAAAAAGCAGTAGCCTAGATTCTTGTTCTTGTTCTACTTCTGAATCTCACATTCATCCATCCTTCAAACATTAATCTCAAGCTTTCAGCTTACCCAAGCTTGTGATCAAGATTCTGCATCATCTCCTCGCATATGTGCCTAGCAAAATTTCATCTAAGCAAGAAGTGGCTGTCCATTTCCCCAGGATCTCCGCAGAAAGGGCACAAATCTCCTCCTCCCTTACTATCCCTTTCTTCCTTAGGTGATTTCTTGTGTTGGTTTTACCCAACAAGGCTGTCCACATGATCATCTCAACTGTTGGTGGCGCAATATTTTTCCATACAAAGCCCACTCAAGAGTCGGCTTGTACTCCCTGGAGTGCTAATTCTTCAGCTTTCTTCACAAGTGCTCTAACCGAGTGTTCTCCTTGGTTCCAGGACACCTCATCTCTAACATTCTTATTTGGGCTGATGGTACTCAATCTTGCAATCAATTGCTGCTCAGTCTTTATTTCTTCCATAGGTAAGCTCCCTGATCCAGCATAGGGTCCATCTCCACACATTGCCATCATAGCATCCCATCTCCCCTACCATTCTTCTTTTCTGTGTTGAGTTGCTATAAAGGTTTGGGAACTCGTCTCTGAGCACCTGCTTCCCCAACCCAAGGATCATCCCAAAGTCTTACTCTCAATCCATCACCTAGGCTGATTCTGAGACCTCCTTTGAAAGCTTCTTGTGCCGCCTACTTGTTGGTCATGATTTTTCTAATCTCTCCCCAAGGATTTGCCACTTTCCTCTTGTGTATGGAGGGCATTAGCGCACCATCCTGGGAATGTATAGCTTTGATGACTTCCCTCCACAATACCCCTTCTTCTGAGCAGTATCTCCACCACCTTTTCATTAGCAGTCCTGCATATTTTTCATCAGAATGTCTCCCTCTCCAAGGCCCCCTTTGTCTTTGGGTCTTTTAACCACGTCCGACTTCATTAGTGCGTTGGCCTTGTTGTTTTGCTTGCCACCCCACAAGAATCTCTTTTGGATTTTGATGATCTCTTTGGCCACTGTCTTAGGTCACCTGTATTGAGAGAGGTAGTATAATGGTAAGCTTTTCAAAATGGCTTTGAGTATTACGTGCCTACCTGCCCTATATAGGGTGTTCGCTTTCCAGTTCTGTAAGCAGTTTTGAAGCTTCTTGATAATGGGATCCTATACAGCTTTTCTTCCCATGTTTGATCCCAATGAGAAGCCGAGATATGTGATTGGTAACTCGGCTGCCCTGCATTGTAGTTCCAGTGCTCTTTGTCCAGTCCATTCTGCTTCTTTGCCCAGCACCACCAAACTGGATTTTTCATAACTTATAGCCAAACCTGAGAAAGCCTCAAAGGTCTGCAAAGCCCCTTTAATGTTCAGGAGTTGGTCTTCATTTGCTTGGCAAAATATTAGGGTGTCATCAACAAATTGTAGGTGGGTAATTCTCCCCCTGTCCCTCCTACGATAATGCTGCTCCAGTAGCCCTTTTCAGCTCCATTCTAGAGCAATATCTTCAATGATTCTGCCAGGATTCTTAAAAGGAATGGGGAGAGCGGGTCCCCCTATCTGAGTCCCCTCCCCATTTTGAATGGCTTGGTTGGAGTTTCGTTTATTAAAATGGAAATGCTTGTTGTTCGTATGCACCTCCTCACCCAGTTCAGCCACTTGTTCCAAATCCCATTTGGGTCATTACGAATTCAAGGGCATCCCAGTCCACCATGTTGGAGGCATTGTGCAAGTCTAGTTTGAAAAGCACCACTTCTTGCTTCTTCCTTTTTGCACAGCAAGCAATTTTATTTGCTTTCCCTCAATAAAAGCTGTTTGTGTTTCACCAATCAGCTTTGGCATGACCTTCTTTAATATGTTGCAGAGAATTTCGGAGGTCACTTTATATAGACTCCCAACCTTACTTATTGGTCGATTTTCCTTTATGTCTCTTGCACCCGATTTCTTGGGTATTAGTGTCACCTAAGTAGTGTTTATCATCGGTGGGAATCTTCTCTCATCAAAGAACTCCAGTACAAAGTCAGTGAACTTGTTTCCGATGATTGGACTATGCCTGTCATTTATCATGCATTATTGTTTCCTTTTCCGGGTAAGGAGGGGGGGGGGGTCTATACCATGATTCTCATATTAGTGAACTTTTGCTTGTCGATTTGGGAATTATGCCATGGATTGGTGGTACTCCACTATTATTGTCCTCTACGGAATTTTCCCTTTTTTTAAACTGTGTTTGGTGGGGGGGGGGGGGGGACATTTTTTTGGAAAATATTTTCCCAATTTTCTAGTGTTTGGTACAAAAAAAGTTTAGAAAATCATTTCCAAAGAAAATCATTTTCGTCTAAAGGAAGGAAATTGACTTCCTTTGTTCAACCTAGAAAAATCATTTTCCACCATTGATTGTTGGATCTATTTTCACTACTAACTCAAACTGAAATTTGAGGCCGAAATTTAACATTAACAGTTTTGCTCGAAATTTTGTAACATGATAGAATTGATTAAGAAAACCTCAAATATAAATTTTTTGCTCAAAATATTTTTATTTGATAACATTTATCACGATATATACCACATCAGAAGTTTTTGCCGCTAAAACTAACTGAAACTTTTAAAAATTCAAGCTGAACTGTTTGAATCGAAACTTTATGATTTGACAGTATGTACTAAGAAAAGCTCAAATATAAATTTTGAGCTCCAATATTTTCATTTGTAACATATGTCGCCACTTTTTTCGACATTTTTTTTGCGGTTAAATATGACTGAAACTTAAGAGCAAAATTCAATTTACTTAGTTTGTCACGAAACTTTACAATACGATATAAATGATTAAAAAAAGCTCAAATATGAATTTTGAGCTCCAAATATTTTCATTTGTAACATATATCGCCACTTTTGTCATCATTTTTTTACGGTTAAATAATGACTGAAACTTAAAAGCAAAATTCAATTTTATCGGTTTGTCACGAAACTTTACAACACGATAGAAATGATTAAGAAAAGCTCAAATATGAATTTGAGCTCCAAATATTTTCATTTGTAACATATATCGCTACTTATATCGACATATATGGTCATTTTCCGAAAAATAATTTGTCTCCTACCAAACAAGGGAAAATTTGGCATGGAAAACCATTTCTCATTGAAAACAATTTCCTCAGAAATCATTTTCCTCTCAACCAAGCACACCCTAAAAAAAATAATTATGTGGTCTTTCTGCTATTGATTTATTATGGCTTTTGAACTGTATCCACTGTGATACCTCTTTCTCGCTTTCATCCTTGTTTTAAGCAGGTTACAAGAGCTTACTTTAGGATCTACCAAGACACAGGAGAACCTAATGAGTCTGCAGATTAAGCTGGCCAAGAAAGAGCAAGAGATGGACATTCTGAGAAAGGCAACTGTCCTTGTTCTGCCTTAGATGGTTAACCTTATTGTAACTACTTTGAATTGTTAGTTTGCATTATGCATTTACATTTGTCCTGTGTATGTGATTATAGACCATGGATAAGTTCTACAACATCCGACAACATGCTGGCAGAGGAATTCAGGAAGAGGAAAGAGGCTGGCATCATGAAAATGACGATGTTGGCTGGGATGAGAAGTGTGCATTGCTTTCTACTGATCCTCCAGAAGTTTGGAGTTTCAATGCTCGTCAGGAAGCTTTTACTGTTGACTATGTAGTGAGTTGTTATTTTTGTTTTGTTTTATATTACTATCTGACACACCTGCCAAAAATATTACTGTTATTTAAAAAAATTTTACTTGTTTCTCAAAAAAAAAAAAAAAAAAAAGATTTGTCCCATAAGCACTATACAGAGAGTCAAAGCAGAACCCCTTTGACAGGATAAGTAGGTTACATGAGTAATCCTTTGGGTTTGTATGTTTATAGGACTAAACATCCTTCTTAGATGGGAAATTGATTAGGTGTGAGATTGATTGGGTCCTCAGTGGGAAAATTCTGGAGGATTCCATTGGATTAGATTCTTTATGGTTTAAACTTTATGTGGTGTTTGGTTGGATGTAATTGTAATGCGATGCGATGTAATGAAAAATGATTGCATTTCCATGTGTGGTTGCTTAAAATAATGCGTAATGTAATCACAAGTGTGTGATAAAATTGATCATTTCCCATGAATGTCTATGTATGTGTGTTTGAAAGGGAGCGGAGGAAAGAGATGGTGTGTATGTTTAAGAGAGATAAGAGAGAGAGAGAGTAGAAAGGGTGTGTGAGAGAGAGAATGGGTGTGTGTGTTGGGGGTGTGGGGGGATTGGGGGATGGGTGTACTTGTGAGAGAAAGAGAATAGATAAATGAGGTATTTTATCATTTGTAATCAAAATGACATATTAGTAGGTGTTATCATGATTGCATTTGTTGATGTTATTTTGTTTATAATGTAATTTTGTTTCCAAGGCATAGTTGTAATGCAAATAATATTGCGATACCATTGCATCGTTGATTGCATCCAATCAAAGAAGCCCTTAAGATTGACCAAGTATGTACTGTATGTGGTCTAGTTTATGTTACAGCCTTACAGGTGCTGATTGCTGAAGCATGTGTAGAGTCACTTGTGCACGGCCTTAGAATGAGTTTCACAGTGTTGGTCTAGTTCCTTTTATGGAAAAGAGTTCATGTTGGATGAGAAGTGAGTAACAAAATGCTAGCAAACATGGCGAGTTTCTAAAAGCATGAATTGAATTTTCATCCTGCCACAAGTTACTACAGAAATTGAAGCTATAAGTGGAATTTCTGCTGGAACGCCAGGATTTCCAGTACTAGAAAGGTGTTTGTGGCATGGGACAGTTTTCTATTTCTGAGAAAGATTCATGGATGTGGATCAATACTTTGGGCTTATGGATTAAAGCATGTCGTATGAAACACATTTGGGAGTTGGGACATTGGGAGGGAGCCTGATATATTTGTTGGTGGTTGTGGATGGAAAGAAATCGGAGAGTTTTTGATGGGCTCGGAGTGCATATTCAATGGGTGAACAATATATAGTACATACACTCAGAGCATATACTCCATATTGGATAAGTGGCCATGACTTTAATCCTTTGGAAGGGTGTTGGTTCCACTATTGATGTCATTAATTTTGTGGATAACCTATTCTGAGGTTTTAATTGGCTTTTGTGGGATGCATTTTCAACTTCTTTTCTTTTATTTATGACATATTCTCTTTTTTCTTGTAAAAAGAGAGAGATTTGTGTAAGGTCCATTTAAGTGGTATATGTCCATATTTATGATCTCCTCCTCAGACAGGCTGCATTGCACGAGCAGTTGGAGACCTTAAGATGCTCTGTTGGTGACTATCGAGACAAGCTACAAATGGTGAGAACCTATTTCTAACAAGTTTGAGTCCCTATCAGTTATTTTTGTGAATCTTATGGCTTTAATTATAGATGTGAGGTTGTTTTCTGTTAAGTTGTGTTTTAATACAGAATTTGCATTTCTGACCTCGTTTTCTTTATTTCTTTGCCTTCCCCCCCATGTTTAATTATTCCATTTACTCAGCATGTAAGATATTGGAATAAGTGCCCTTCCATTTCCAATTGAATTTTGTGTAAAGCTGTTGCACTTCAGAACTTGTCAAGCACTCAAACATATTGCTGTCATACAAGTCAAATGGCAGCAAAGAGAGGCAAACTGATGTTTAAAATGATTTGTTTAATTCGATAAGCCTTCCAGATGTATTTGCCCTTATAGTTGCCTTTGCTCTAAGCAGATTCTGTCGAACAAACTTTTCACAGATGGGGTATCATCATTACGTGAATACCACACTCAACAAAGGATTCAGATCATGGATCTACTAGATGATGAAAAATCCTATCTGCGGGCAGTCATTGTCAGTATTGAGGAAAAGCTTGAAGACTTGTCTGCAGATGTTGGCTCACCTGTAGTTACTGAGGTTTGTTTTCCCATGGATGCTCATGTTGTTGTGTCGATTATCCAAAATGATTCATTTTCCGTCAATGTACCTCCGTTTCTGCCAAAAGACCCCAACACAAACAAACTTATAAATGGCCACGTGTGCTTTCTTACAAAGGACATGACGTTATCCTACGTGTTCATTTTCTATGATATTGTTGATAACTTCTTTTGGGTTGTAGTTAGCTTTCGTAGGATCTGTGGAGTCTCTTTTATATTTATGTATATGAAATATTTCTTTTTTCTCACCCCATCTCCCACCCAGCAGACACAAAAGGTTTAGTTCTGCTTTCTGCTATACCCAAATTACTGAATCCTTGGTAGCGAATAAAAATTTTGGTATGATCATGCAAAACTCTCTTTTAGCCTTTTTGTTTCACTTTTATATTCCTTTCCACCCTTCCACCACATCTAATGAATGTAATGAATGCTGATTATTTTTCTTCAATAAGTACTCAACAATTGTATTAAGAGACTCCAAGGGATGTCCCTAACTTACAAAAGGAGGCAATCTCAAAATCAATTAAGCGTCAAGCTCTTAGCTCTCTACACAAAACTCTTATCAACAAAATCCAAAAAGGTGATCGTTGTACATGATCGAGAGCTTGACACCAACTATACAAGGTTCTTAAAGAACTGAGTTAGAATTCATAAATGGTTATAGGCTTCTGACCTTGCCCTCAAAATCCGGGAATTTCTCTCATTCCAAGTACACGACCAAACTGTCGAGGGTATCAACTTCTACACACTTAGAATTGAACTCTTCTTCAATCATCTTCTCAAAGCCATTGGATCATTTCTTAGCCCTTGAGATTGTATCCAACTAGCCCTCATTAATGAAAATTACAAAATGTTATAAAGCGGAAGCCCATCGGCAATGGATAATATGCTGAATGATAAGCTCTTCCTCCTCAAACCACAGTACATCTCCAGGGCAGCTTAATTTCTCCAATGAAGCATATCTTTGTTGGTAATCTTTCCTTCGATAGCCGCCCAAGCAAGAAATGATGCTTAGGTAGGAGCTTTAGACTTCCATATAGCATGATGTGGAACATCCATGGGGATACTCCTAAAACATTTCTTCTTCTTCGCGGCAACCCATCATAGTGAACTTGCCACTTGTGTGGGGAGGCCAAAGAATCTGATCATTGCCATCAAAAGCAACCTCAAAATTAGCACGCAACGCCAGCAGATTCCCAACATTTTGCTCTTCCTAGTCACTCAGGCTTCCTAACATGGTTATGTTCCAGTGGTGTTGGTCACCATTCCAAGGAACCACATCTTGGATATTTACCTCTTTCAGTCGAGCCATCCTAAAAGGATGAGGGAAATAAGACCTTAGGGGTTGATATATACCAAGCATCCTATCAAAACAAGACCCGATCCCATTTTCCACTTTAAAATGCACCATAGAACGTAACTTATCGAACCACCTACAATAGATTTCCAGCAACTTACCCATGGGAAAAAGAGTACTTCGTACTCCACTAGTCATACTACAGTCTCAATCACCTTTCTCCACAAAGCATCTCCTTAGCGAACTTCCGTAACCATTTTTCTTTAAGAGCTCCATTCATTTCGTGAAGATGTCCAATTCCAAGACCGTCCTGTTAGTCGAAAATGGACACAAATTACACATGCATGATAGAGTAGTACACTAGAACAGGGGTGCATACATTTCTGTTAGTCGAAAATGGACACACATGACACATGCCATATACTTTCTAAAACAAATTGCTACTGGCGAATGCCTGATGGTATTATGTAGTCTTCAAATCAAACATTTAAAGTCCACAATACTCAAGATAACTGACCAGACAGCCATAAACTTACTCTCAAAGTACAACAAGACTTGCCTATATTGATAATGCTTATTAGTAGACTAATTCGAGCATTGGTTAGCAGCACCCTTCCGTTACCAATAACTCATAATTCAGACTCCACTGGTTGGAAGTAAGGAATATTTGCACAAGCGACATTAGCATGAATGAGATGATGTTAAAAACTGAAAATCTGCTTCCCTATTAAAGTCTTCCTCTGAGATATTTTCTGTGTGCGCATTTGCAGGTTACTAGTAGTGTGCCAAATGCTGTTCAATCAGCTGACTCCTCCAAAACTATAACCCAGGCTCTGCAAGAGAAAGTAGTGATCTTTTAAACCTTTTCCTGTATTTTTAGTGTTTGGATCTTAGCATATGCTATTGACCTGAATATTAGGTTTCGGCTTTATTACTTCTATCACAGCAAGAAGAAAAGCATATTTTGGATGTCCGCGTGGCTTTGCGAGGAACTTTAGAAGAACTCCAGAGGAACCTAAAACAAGTAAAATGTTTTTCTTTCTTTATGATTGTGCTGATGTTAGAATCTCACTGACAATATCGATGCACTATGGCTTCGGCCATATAATTTCTTCCTGTTCTTCTTTCCCTTTTCTGGATATTGTACTTTGACACTCAGGATACTGACTCTAAAGAGCCTTGGGGAAGTGATTCCCGTGTTCCTCATGGATGGAAAACTAGCAATTGTGTTTGCCGTGCAGTTATTTATGATGCCTACAGTTTAAAAGCAGGACTTTCTATAACTTTGGGCGCTTGTTTTCTATCTTAGCTTTCTGTTTTTTGGTGGTGGTGGTTTTTTTTTGTGTGTGTGTGTGTGTGTTGGGGGGGGGGGGGGGGTTTGGAGGAGGAGCCCTCCGTACCACTAATTAGATTTGTCGTGCATGTCCTAGGTGGGCACTCTAATCACAAACTGGATTTTGATTGGATGTTTCTTCGGAGTACCTTGGAGAACCTATATAATGTTGCTTTGCTTGCTTGCTATCATCATCAGCTGTAATGTATAGTGTTTGTTACAACCTAATATCACTTCTTGGTACCTTTTCTGTGTACTATCATATTTGCAGGCAACAGAAGAAAAGGTAGATGCTCTTATGGAACTAGCAGAGGTGAAGCAGGAGTATCAGCTGTTACTCGAGTATGATTTCTTCAAATCTTATATCCCGGCTAGTCTGTATCCATATTTCCTTACTTCCAATTTGTTTAATGTTTTTGGTAGTTTGGTGTTAAGTTATGGATGAGTGGCGGGTAGGAGTAACATTGAGTTTGATGACAGTCTGCCATTCCCTTTTCGAGTCAGCGATCTCCAAGTATCTGCCACAAGTTTTGAGGAGAATAAGTTGTGGTCTTGTGGACAAAGAGTGTGTCTTACGTTTAGCCTTTATCTTTTCTACTTCCTTGGTAACAGTTGCATCCTTGAAGACTTCAACCAACTTCTGCTGGCTTAAATTATGGGATAAAAGTCAATTTGAACGTGTGCTCTTTTGTGACTGGTAAAACCACCAAACACCTAAGGAATCATCGTCTTATTCCCTGTCCATTTCCGTATATACTTTCACTTGGCTGCCCCTCCCCTGAAGTTTCTGTTGGAGCCTCTTTGTCATGGACTGTTCATATAGATTGACGTGGACTTTTTAAGGATGCTCCAAACGCCTACGGAATTTGTTAGGATTCATCCATCAGTAAAAAAAGTCTCACATCGGAAAAGTAAAGGGAAAGGATATGGAATATAAGTTAAGTGGGCTACTCCTCTTAACACCAATTGGTTTTAAGATGAAACGTCACTTAACTTGTTACCATGGGCCTTGATTGAAGTGGGCTCCCACCTTGAATCTCCCCAATAGAATTGATGTGGACTGTGAGATCCTGATTTGGATCATCCTTAAAAGGAAAATTGGATTCTAATAATCTCTACTTTTGGCATGGACAATGATAATCCCTATTTTTTTGTTGTATGCTAGTGGTTCAAAAAAATTAAAATTGTATTTTTTGGTATCAAATCTACAACCATATTTTCACTTTGAGGCTTTTTAAAAGTTTCAGATTTTTCTAAATTTTTTTTCAAAATCCTATCCTAAGAAATGTGATGAAGTGTGGTTACTAAAAGTTTTTAATTTTTTTTTGAGAATCCGAACAATGATTATGATCCTTTGAAAGAATACAAGGGGAAATATAAAATTTTAGAAAATATCGAAACACAATTTGAAACAAATGTTGTAAATTCACTAAAAATCATGGGGAACTGTTGTGCTAAGTTTTGAAGCAAAAGCAAGTCAAAATCTTCTATAGTCAGGGTATACACTTGCCGGTGGTCCAAAAAAATACTTCCATAATTTAACTTTGAGGTTTTAAAAATCTTTGGATTTTTCTAATTTTTTTTCATTCCTGTCCCCAGAAAGGTTATAAAGTGTAGTTACTAAAAGATGGTTTAAACTTTTTTTGTGAATCTGAACAATATATTATTATGATTTTTTTAAGAAAAGAAAAGGGGAAAATCATTAAAAATTAGAAAAAATGTAAAAAAAATTGGGGTAGACGTTGTAAATTCACTAAAAATCATGGTGAAGTATTGTGCTAAGTTTTGGAGCACACGTAAGTCAAAATCCACGATATATAGGGTATACACTCATTGGTGGTCCAAAAAAATACAATTTTATTTTTTTTGGGACCAATGGCTTACAAAAAAAAAAAGAAAAAAAAGGTAAGAATCCAATTTTCCTCCTTAAAAAGAGGAAGTGACTACTCCCTGTGCAAGCTATGTTCTGCCGACAGTCCATGTCAGTTCTTCAACTGTGTCAGCAGTGTTACATCTCTACCTCTTTGTAGTTTTTTGTTTTCATAGTTTGTTCCCATACCTGGAATCGCCTTTCAGTGCTTATGTTCTGAACTTGCAGGAAAACCATTGAAGAGAAGCAGCAAGGTCTAACTGGTTCCAGTGAAAGAAGAGAATTCACTGCTGAGAGAGATCGGAAGCTCAAAAAGCTGCTGAGGAGAAAAACTTCTTTGAAACGTTGGTTTAGTGCCAAAGAAAATCTTCCACCTGTAGTGGATCCAGCTGTGGGGCAGGAGAGATCTTTGACCAGCGGTGTGTCTATTCTCAGCACGGATGATGCAAGGTCTATAGCTTTTATTGGTTCGAATGAATTGGTTTGAGTCTTCTATCAGAACATGTTGTCGTTTAGTTATCTTGGCCAGCAGTTTAAACATTTAGCATGCAGGTTGCAGATTGAAAATGCGACCCTCAAGGACCACATGCGAAGTTTGAATTGCTTGACATCCAATATTCATAATCTCAGACTCTCTCTTATACAGGTGATTCTTTAAACATAATCCCTTATTAGTCCTGTCTGTAGAGCTACCGCTATTGATTCATAGTTCTTATGCTGGTCCTAGGTCGAGTTTGTCTGCAGCCACTTGATTGCATTGCCTCATTTACTGAGTTCTTATGTTTGCATTAAGCAGCCCTAGTTTTTAGTGCTTCACTGCTTTGCATCCTAATCAGGCTAACGACTGTGAACAGCACCGTACCCGACCTCTGAATCATTGGCCCTCTGTTCTTTTTGTGGGTAAGGTTGGGTAGGGTACCTAACATTTTTATACTTACTGAACCTTCCTGTATTTATGCATTTTATCCAATCTTTTACCAAAACTTATCCAACCAACCTTACTATAATTACCCAAATTTACTAAGCTTCCTATACTTGCCCAAATTTATCAACCATACCCGGCCCAACCGTAACCCCAGGGGAAAAAGAAACATGCGAACCTGTAACCATGGATTCTAGTATCTGAACATGTTTCCACAAGCAATTTTGTCTTTGAGGTTTAACAACTTGAGTAGCTACAATCAGAATATAGCTCATGCTTTAGGAGTTGCTCACTCTTTTCCTACTTAGAACTAACTTCATTCAAAAAATTTCTAGGCCAAAGAGAGACCTGTGTCTGACGACGCAAATAGTGACACAATAAAACTGCTCGAGAAGATCATTTGGGAAGCAGAGTTAGTAAAGAATGCACTTGGCAGCCCCATTTGGTCAGACGGAGACATAGCTTCATCGGGTGCTGTCATTGTCGAGGGGGATCCTCAAGGCTCTGACAAGAAATCAGATCCAGTTTTAGCCGCTGGGCTAGAGATGGCAGAGTTGCTGATATTAGCAGCTCGGATAACTAAAGAGAAGATAGGAAATGAAGAAAATGAAACCCCTACCACTTAACAGGGAACAGAGAAACCTTTAGGTGGTCCATAACATGTTTTTTATTCTTTATTCCTCAGAAGAATTGTCCTATGGAATAGTTTTTCCTTTCCCCCCCTTAAAAATAATTAATTGCAAGAAATTGTAACGGCTTCATTGTAGTGTGTCATCATGACTTATGAGAACTATCATCAAAGGACAGCTCAAGTGGGATTTCCCAAACTTTACAACAAAGTGAGGGTTCAATCCCATTAGAGGCACAGAGAGCTGACTCCATCACTTTCTCCACCTCTGCGTTTCTTTTTGGACTAGGATGTCCCCAAGAATTTGTGGATTATCGTATTGGCTTATGGGAGAGATACTAAGAGAACTACTTGGTTCATCTCTCATCAAGGGACCTTTGAGGCTGTCTATGAAATATTGTGTTTTGGACACCGGCCGATATACTATTCGATGAGTTCTATACACATTTAAAAATATATGAACTATGTGATATGAATTGGTTGTAGTCAAATTATTGTATGGTAAGTGTATAACTATTCTTTGCACATCATATTGAGATATGGAAAATGAGTAACTCGATGCTGAATTGAGTTGTTTGTGTCATTGTGTGTCATGTTATGCTTCGGTTGATAGAATTTTTCATGTCTTGTTGAGCTAGAATAATTTTTTTTCAAGTTTATATTCACCATTACTTTCATACAAAAAGAATTGTGTGAAATATACACAACATTTTAGGTTGGACACTTCACTTCAATGTAGGTTTGACTCAAAATGGGTAACCGAAAGGAACTTCCATTCAAACAGAAACATTGTCCTCTTACAAGTAGTGTGACATCCAATTAGGAGGACTCAAAGACCAAACACATTTGTTATCAGTAGCTAAACATCGATGTGGAATTCTGTATGCAACTTGATTTCTCATCCTTTCTTTCTGCTTGATTTCCTCGATGTCCGGGCTCTTCTTCAAACTTGAAAGTCATTCAATATGGCAGCTCCAGTTGCTTTACAATGCCCTGTGTCTTTCATGCTCTTGATTACTGCTAAACATTAACTTCAAGTGAGATGTCCCTTGAGCCAAGTTTAGCTGTTGTATCCGGTGCAAACACAACTCTCATCTCATCCATCTCCGCCATTCAGAAAGCCCTCTTATCCTTTCCATCTGCCCACAAGAACTGTCCCTCCGCATCCTACGCAATGCAATTGTGCGCTATCCTGCCATTGTCCACATCAGTAGCGGTGTCAAAATTTATGTCGATTCTAGTTCCTAGTTTGATCCTGTTCAAAAGTAAGGGTGTAGGATGGGAATTACTTGAATAGTCAAGAGAGTCGAAGGTGCACTTATTCCCATCTGATTTATATGCCAATTGTATATAATCGTAGGATAAAACTCTTGCCTCATAAAGAGGAGACTTATCAAACTCTCTAGCTTAAAATTCTGCAGACATATCCTAAGAAGGTTCTCTTGAATAGTGTCAGGCATAGTGTAGGGTTTTCTTAAGGTATCTTAATACCCTCCTAATGGCATGTCAATGGTACTTATTAGGATTACTAGTGTACCTATTTAATTTGACTATTGCATAAGCAATATTCGACCTCATACTAGTCATGGCATATATCAAGCTACCAATAACCTTGGCATATATCAAGTTCCTTACATCTGCAGTTCTCCAACACCTTTTCGATGTAATGGGATTGTGAAAGGCTAATACCATCATTATTCATAATGATCTTAATGCCCAAAATCACATTTGCTTCACCTGTGTCTTTCATAGAAAACTAGGATGAAATAAAACCCTTGGTTTTCTCAACTTGTTCCATGTCAGTGCCAAAGATCCACATATCAGCAACATATAAACATATAATGACACACTTTCCATTTTTAACATTATAGTACACACACTTATCATATTCATTGATGAAAAAACCAAAATAAAGCAATACTTCATCAAGCTTTTGATACCATTATTTAGGAGCTTGTTTTAGACCATATAAAGATCTAACTGATTTGCATGCTTCCCTTTCTCGACCCTTGAGAATAAAGCCTTCGAGTTGAAGGATATACACATCTTCCTCCAATTCACCATTCAGAAAAGCAGTTTTAACATCCATTTAGTGAATTACAAGTTTATAGATAGATGCTAACGCTATTAGAACTCATATAGTCATTATCCTTGCTACCGGTGCATAGGCATCAAAGTAGTCTATACCATGTCTTTGTGTTAAGCCCCTAACTACAAGTTGGGTCTTATACCTTTCTATGATACCATATACTTTTCTTTTCCTTTAAAAGATCCATTTAAAGGTAATGGTTTTACTACTTGATGGAGGATCAACAAGCATCCAAGTATTGTTCTCCCTAATTGGGTCCATCTCTTCTTGTATAACCTCCTTCCAAAAGCTGCATCTTGTGATTCCAAGGCCTCACTAAAGGTCCTCGGATCACACTCAATGCTATGAACGTAGGAGATTGGACTGAAAATCTTATCCCTAGTCCCCTCTACAAAGTAGAGATAGAAATTACCCCCAAATAGTTTCTCTTTTCTAACTCTTTTACTTCTTCTAGATTCAAACATTTTCATGTTGATCACTAGATTCTTGTTGACTTGGAACCATGTCATAAGAGACATCATTGGGTCTTGGTATTGAATAAAACCTTTGCTCATCAAAAGAGGCATCAATAGATTCTATAACTACATTCATTGTTACAAGCTCATTAGGTTCAATCACCATGAACCTAGATGCCTTACTATTTTGAATATAAACAAGGAATATACTTTAAATACCCATTTTCACCCAACTTTCTTTTCTTGGGTTTGGACACATTAACAATGGCCCAACGTCCCCAAACCCTTAAGTGACTTAAGTTTGGTTTATGTTTGTTCCGAAGTTCATAAGGACTTTCACAATTCCTCTAAGAGGAAATTCTATTCTGAATGTAGCAAGTGGTAAGCATTCCTTCTCCCCAAAACCCTTCACTTAAACCCTAGTTAGAAAGCATCGCTTTAGCCATTTCTTTTAGAGATCTATTATTGCTCTCAGCCACCTCATTTTGTTAAGGAGTATAGGGCGCTATCACTTGATGAACTATATCACTGTCTTGGAAATATTTAAGCTCATAATATCCTCACCTCTATCCAGTCTATTAGGCCTAATGCAACTTGTTTAGATGATTATGAGCCTAAATATTAGGATTCCCACCTAATCTAAACTAAAATAACCCGAAAATAAATAACATAATTGAAAAGATAGCAAGGGATTAGTATTACCTCGTGTCTCTAAATACGACAGTCTTAGCCGGCCTTGGACTCTTGAACGCCTCGGACTTCAAAAGGGACTCCAAGTAGAAGATTCCAAATAGGCACACACCCAGGCGCACGCCTGTGCACATTGCCAAAATGCAGTTTTATTGTTTTGATTAAGAAAAAATATTGGTTAATTATTCAGAAACTAGTCTAGGATTTTCATAGAAGCTTTTTCTCTCAACTTTAGAAGGATCTACTTGCTTTTGGATTGGAGATTATAACACTTTGGAATCAAATTAAGTTAATTTCAAGTTTTTGGTATCAATTTCTTCTTTCTCTCTTCCTTGTGTTTGTGATTTGTTCATTGTTCATTAATTTGCTTCTTGTTTCTCCATGAATATGAGTGGCTAAATTCTCCAACTTCGGTTGGGGATTTGCCACTAGTATTCCTTTTTAATTACAATTACACTTCCTCATTAATTCATGTTTAAACATCGAATTTCTATCAAGTTGTTAATTATTGTTGATGTGAGGCATGAGAGAGTCCAACCTTGTTCTAATTAGGATTTATGTTACCTTTGAGAAAAGGAATTTAGGCCTAATGCAACTTGTTTAGATGATTACAACTTAGATATGAGAATAATTTAGGTTGTAATTAAGGGAGAAATAAAATAACTTGTAATTCTTTTGCTTTGGTTTGTGTGAGAACAACAACTAATGTAATTGAGTTAGCTTAATGACCTTCGAGAGAAGGATTAGGTGGTCTAAAATGAATCGATTCCCTAATTCGATGTGTGCATGATTAGTGTAGGGTTTATGATTCATGATGTTTGGCATGCTAGTTAGTGATTTCCTTGCCTAAGGTTGTTCCCTTATTGTATTTTTCCTTCATGTTTGTTATTTTATTGAACCAAAATCATTCACCTGATTTTCTGCTTAAATCGAGAGGACACTGACCAAGACTTTTGTGAGTCCTAGCTCCCTGAGATCGACAACCGTACTCCTTGTAGTGCAACAAGTTTCCCGGAAAATCACCGCGAGACTCCTAAAACTGGGAAACCTTTCACTTTCAAAGGAAAGGTTTCGCGGTATCCCTTAAATCTCAAATAAGTGACTAGCCTTGACAATGGCCACTTGGGATGAAAAGATAAGGTTTTCCATCTCAAGGGGACCCCCTAATATAGGTGAAAGAAGAGGGGGGGAGGAGAGGGGAATGGCACAAGTCCCGATGTGGGACGCGCCTCCTGGGTAGTGCTGGCAAAAATCCGGGTCCGGGTAAATTCGGGTCGGGCAAATTCAGACGAGAAATTCATGTCCGGACCCGGTTTTATTTCGGGTCAAACCGGGTCGGACAATTTGGACGAAGCTAAAATCGGGTTCGGACAATAGAAAAAGAGAAATTTTATGTCTGAATATTCGGTCAATTCGGTCAATATAAAAATTCGGATGAAAAATCTATGTCCAGACCTGGTTTTTCCGGGTCGGACAATTCGGGTAATCCGGGTCGGACAAAATTTTGCCAGCTCTACTCCTGGGTATCACCACGGACCATGGTGAGCAGGAGATTCAGAATCTGCTTCCCAAGAGGGCACCACAGACCGTGGTGGCCCCTGTCATCCCCCGTGATGCCTTCTTTTCACCCCCTAGGGGTTTTCTGGCCTCCCCGGTTCAATACTCTATTGATCCGGCCCTCTTTTCAACATACACTTGCCTTTGGGCACTGGCTTATGTGACCCTGTGGGACCAACTGGCATGACTGTGATTGAACTGTTCAATCACTGATTAATAGATCTTCTAACAAAGACGTTAATCACCATGCCATATTGGCTTGAGTACTCGGTTGTATTTGAACATTGTCGGGGCACTCCCAACAATCTCCCACTTGTCCCACAAGTGTTCAAAATACAAATTCCCTTGTCACTTTAATGTCTCTAATTCGGATAAGGTAAGCGCAAGTCATCCTTATTTAGCCCGAATGTTTCTCGATCTTCGAGTTAGACTTGAAAACAGATGATCAACTATTGGTCCATCTAGGCTTGGCTATGCGCTTTCCAATCTAAGCTCATCGAGTGGCCTATGAGACATAAAACCCTCAAAGATGGTGGACAATGCCATCCTGTTCAACTACAAATCACTACATGATTGAAAATAACCCGGACACCGCCCACTTCACCTCCTTTTACGAAAGGTTTCGAACACGCTCCAAAGTCACAACGAACCATGTATGAAGTGTAAAGAACTCAAGATTTAGGAATTTCTTTGAGTTAGTGAGAATTCTTATGACGATTACAATAACTTAAAGAATTTCTCACCGCGGTTCAGTTTAATAAATGTTCTCTAACACTTTACCCATGTGATTGACTTTTGACATCCAATGTCCCTATGATCATGAAACTCAAAATCACATCAATCCCACATGCTAATTGCTTGCAATCATCATTGTCCCAACATGATGGTCCAATTAGGAACTCGGTCGACAGACAGTCGACCAGATTTAGCGTTTCCAATTTCACCAAATGGGGTTTGACAAGAACATACATCATCTGTTCTTCCCATTTTGGAACAAGCTAACCTTTTGAACGTTCGTTCAATTCTAAACCTCAATTGAACTGAACCGTTAAAGTTTTATTGATGAATAAAATGGGTTTACAACTTGTGAACCAATGTAAACATGAGAAGTAAGTTAACCGCATTCTCCAATAGGATTACAACTCATAGGCTGTTCATACAAGAGTATTAAATCTCGCGCATTCTCTAATACGTCTCATGACCTATTGCCTTAACATAACCATTATGTCAAGTTAAGCATTACCATTAAGCTTACCAAGCAATAGGGGTTTAGATTTTGTGACATTCACTTCAAAATGAACCTTGCACATATAATAATCACTTATCACGAATAACATTCGAGCTGTGTGACTTCCAAGGGACATTCGTGTCCGAACCGATTCTGCGCCCTAGGTTGCTTAGCTCGAGCAAAGGCCTTAAAAAGAAAACCAAGCTTCCACTGCGCAACACTAGGTGTCAAGTAGGAGTGGGCACCATAAACCTAAACCGCAAATTGAACCGCAAAACCGCATAAACCAAACCGCAAAATGCGGTTAACCGAATTGATTTTTGCATAAAAGCGGTTTAGGTTAACCAAAACGCTATAAGCGGTTTAGGTTTAGGTTTTGGATTTTAATGAAACAAGCGGTTTAGGTTTAGGTTTTGGATTTTAATGAAACGGTTAACCGCGGTTAACCGCTCTCAATTAAGTTGTAAAAAAATGAATTTATTAGTAATATGAATTTAATTTAACCGTGTATCGTCGTATCGGAATATGAATTTATTAGTAACATGATTGCATTTATTTGCATAAATGTTATTGTAAATTTCCAGGAAATCGGTCAATCATAAACCGTGTATCTTAATCGGGTAAATTTTCAGATTTTAAAAGCAGTTAACTGACACTGCTTCTAAATTGCGGTTTCGAGGTTTGGTTTAGGCTTCCAGATTTCAAAAGCGGTTAACCGCAAACCGCATATTGCGGTTGCGGTTTAGGTTTTCAAAATCCAAAAACCTCATAAGCGGTTAACCGCAAATGCGGTTAACCACCCCTAGTGTCAAGTCCTTTGATGAACTCCTTCATCCACACAGTCACCAATGTAGCTTCCCGAAGAAGCCGAGATGTACTCTGTTTAGGCTTGGTTTTGAGCCTAAATTCATCTTTTTCCCTTGGCATTTCCTCGTTCCCACGAATAATTATGGCTTTTTTATGCTACTTTTCTTTCCTTTTAGGTTTCTTCGGCAATAATGTGCTAATGGAGGAAAAGTGCGCAAAAAGAGGCAAAATCGAGATGAATTCAAGGATAGATGAGACTCGAATGTGAATCTCGAGGAAACCCGACCCAAGAAGGTCGAAGACTCAAGACACTAGAGTAGGGATGTTAATGGGGCCGGGAATCCCCGAACCCGTCAGGGCCCCGCCCCGCTCTGGGGATCGCCGCCCCCATTGGGGATGGGGACGGGGACGGGGACGGTTTTCCAAAATTCCCTCGGGGACGGCGCGGGGATGGGGACAAAATTTTCCCCATCCCCGTCCCCATTTTTCCCGCCGGGGTGAATTCCCCGTCCCCATCCCCGAATCCTCATCCCCGAAAATTAAAATTACCAAATAACCTTTATTCAAATTTAATATATATATTAATGGGAAGGACAAAGTAGTAATTTTCCAATTTATTCTCACTTGTTGATGTATTATTGTTTGATTTTGATGTATTATTACTTAAGCAAGTTAAATACGTTGTATTTTGAACATGTTAAAAACCGGGTTCGATTAAAAATCGGATCCGATTAAAATTTAGTTAAATTTAGGATAGTTTTAAAAAATCTCCGTTGGATCCCCGTTGGGGATGGGGAATCCGCGGGGATGGGGATGGGGCAAGAACCATTCCCCGAAGCGGGGATGGGGACAGGTTTGGGGATGAGTTTTGGGAGCGGGGATGGGGACGGGGGTATACTCCCCCATCCTCAATCCGCCCCGTTGCCATCCCTACAAGAGAGGCCTCATGGCCATGACACACTGAGTCACGGCCGTAACAGAGCCCTCCCAAGGCCAAGGAAAGGAAAGTCAATCAACCTCGGACAGAAGGGGTGTTACGGCCGTGACAGGCCCCCTAATGGCCATGACACATTAGAGAGGAGAATTATAGGTTTTAGACAAAATATACCTCATGGTCGTGACAGACCCTGTCACGGCCGTGACACCCTGTTTTCGCCGACTTATTTTCGGGGCCAAAACGACTGAGTTTTGACCCCTTCCCCCCATTTTATAAATAGAGAGACTCGTTGTTTTCTGTAGCAACTATTCATTATTAGGTTTTAGTCTCTAGTTCTAGGTTTTAGCTTATAGTTTAGAGTTTTAGGGTAGGATCTTAATTAGGGTTTACTCCTTTCTAATCTCTAGTGTAATTCATATTTGTTTCTTTGAAGAATCAAGATTTATCATTGCCTTTGGTTATCATTATTGTTTTCTTTACCTTTGGAGCATCAATTAGTACCAAGTTCTAGTAAATTCCTTCTTCTTCTTCTTCTTCTTCTTCTTCTTCTTCTTCTTCTTCTTTAATTTTAATTTTCAATTAGTTTGATTATCTTGCTTACGATTCTTAGTTGCTTTGATTAGTGTTGCCATGTTAGCTTTTGCTAGAATCCTATTGAATGTTGAGTTGATTGTTGAAGTAGTGTGAGTCTTAATTATGTGTTGCTAGTTCCCTTAGAGTTAGGAAGTAATTATGGCCCCTAATGGGGGATTAGGTATGGATTAGTTGATTAGTGTTGATTCTAAATTATGAACGCAAGCGCACGGTGTCCACTTGTAGCGTAGTCCGGCAAATACGGGTCGATCCCACGAAGACGGTAGTATCAAACTTTAACCAAAAATAATTAGCAAACTAATAATATTAATTAACAAGTAAACTAATTTAATTATAGAGAAAAAAATAATAAAAAATAATACTAGTTATATTAATTATCTAGTCTCCTTAATTTTCTTAAAACTTGATTAACTTGCTAATGAAGGACATAAAATGACGAAACATATGGAATTAGTGGACCCCATGACCCAACACTTTTGCCTGCTATATACAGTATGTGAGGAGCCATGTACTAGTGATAAAATAAAATAAAAAGAAGAGAAACATGATGACTTGAAGACAAGAAGATAAAGCAGAAGAAATGAAGAAAATAGGGGGGGGGGGGGAACGAAAAAAAAGAAGCAAAAGAATTGCAGAGTAAACTTAAAGATGGGTAGTAGTTAGAAACAGAGTATGAAAACAGAGATGAAACTGAAAAAAAAAACATGGAGCTTTTACTACC
Source organism: Portulaca oleracea (assembly GCA_029582165.1). Lineage (NCBI taxonomy): Eukaryota > Viridiplantae > Streptophyta > Magnoliopsida > Caryophyllales > Portulacaceae > Portulaca > Portulaca oleracea. Next base: position 43,129,729 of record CM055874.1, read on the forward strand.
AAAATTACAAGCGTGAAGAAGAAATTTACTGATGAATAACACCAAATGTGATAAGACCAGATGATTAATTGCAAAAATGAAAACCAGAACATGCTCTAATTGAGATTCACGACAGAAAAGTGAAAACTACAACTGGAGAACGATGCAATTGAAAAGCTGAAAAAGAACTTGAATGCTGAAGAAAACTTTGATTGATGAAGAAAATTGATACTACAAATAGAAAGCTAGAAAATAAAATTGATAGAAGGAAACTTGATTGATGAAAAAATTCATATCCCTACCCATCTATATATTTATACATGAGTTTAACCCAACCCTAACTACCCATAATCCAAAAAATCAGGATAGTTCCGATTTCTTCTGCTTAACGGCTGAACTTGTGGCACAAGATTTCATGATCCACCGTTGATCTTGACACAGTGAGGGGAATCTGAGAAAATCTCATATAGTTGCTGGAGTTGGGGAAAAAATCAGCTAAATTTGGAAACTCCAACGAGAAAGACGGGAGTTAGGATGATGCTCTAATGGTGTGATGAACTCCCCTGTTTTTCGATGATAAGGATAGTACTCTGATGATGATGATGGATGATGATGATAATATGGTGATTAATGATGGTGAAGATGGAGGGTGCTGATGAATTGGGGGAAAAAGAAATATGGGGTTGGGTTATGGGCATGTGAAGGCTCATTTGGACCACCCTTTTTATTTTTTTTTTCTTCTTTTCTTTTCAACCCAATTTAAATCTTGGTCGGTCTATGTCTGTCCAAATTAAGCCCTAAAACTTCATTTCCAGTTCATTTTTCCAACTTTTATCATCAACCTGCAAAATTTAAATAAACTACATAAAAATTCTAACTTAATGTTTATTTTGAGCTAAATTAAATATAAAAGTGCAGACAAAATACCGTAATTTTTTGCTTGAACAATTAGGATGATCTGTGAGGTAATTAAGTGGTCCTACCTAGATTTCCACTCAATGTTGGAGGATTTTGGTGTGGGGAGGATATGAATCCTTCCCCAAACGTTGAGTTGAGAATCTAGGGTGGAGTAATTGGTTCCTAATCCTAACTCTAGTGAGAGGGATTTTGGAACCGATTAGTTTGGATTGCGTTCCAATACTATCAAGGACCGTCATCATGGGAGTGATAATGGACTTTGGGAAGTATGCATCAATTTACCACTCAGGAGAGGGAAATTGATGCTAGTTTATCCATGCAATCCTCACACTTGATAGCCAAATATCGATCACTCCTAAAACCACAAAATTCGGGCTTAGGTTAGGCTGGGTGGTTTCGGATGATTCGATGAATTATTTAGCACTTCCTACCATGCCTCTCCATTAGATGTCAATACTCTTGTTGTCGAGAGGTGTAAGATTATCTCTCAACATAAAATTGGAGGGTTATGGATGGATTAATTGGACAATAATATACATTGGCGTGTGATTAGTGTTTGATTAAGAGAATTAGGCCATTATGCTATTTAGAAACCATCCCTATGGGAATAGTGGTGGAATTTAGAGTGTAAGCATCGAATGCTAACTCCGACGAAAGGGATTCAATGCTAATTCATCCGCCTAGTTCCTGTGTTGAATAACTTGTCTAGGAATCATTCCTAAACCTCTTCATCGATCCATTTTCTCTCGTTAAGAGGCCCGGTAATACCCCCGATATCTTTTCCCTTTTTAATTGTGGCTTTCCATTTGATCTTTATTCCAATAGTTTACCAAACTCAAAAACCTCGAACATCAAGCCTAGTTGGTGAGTTCTCGATAGACTCTTAGGTTTGGAAGCCCCAACTCCCTGTAGAAACGATAATTACACCCGCACTATGCTGTGATTGAACATACTCAGACTTAAAATAGATTCCCCGAGAGGAGTTCTACTTGGAACGTTTCCAAGTTACAACCTCTTCTTTTGGACGTGACCTGACTGATTCTTGTAACCATCATTATTTGTTATGTGTCAGGCACCAGTGTAACTCTTTACATATTTACCATTTGTCATCTCCACAAAACTAGTGACATCTCTTTAGTTTTTATTATGTTTTTGAGTTTGTTAAACACAATAGTCCAACATTTCAATCCAATTGAAATTTGACCACTACTCAAGATATTTTGTCTTGGACAACTTAAAACTCACAATGGCATTCATAACTAATTCTATTGCCAAAGAATAGATCAGATTTCACATCCACTCTTGGGATTCAGATGTCAACTATATCCTATTATACCAAGTGATGTATTGATGTCATTATGGATCAAATCCCGTTCTTGGTGTTCTGGTGAACTATTTCAGCAACTTATCATCATAAGTTGTTCATTCAAAATAATTACATACATGGATCTATCTCCATAGAACTTAGCTCCAAGATTGCATTGAGTATTATCCAGGTCCTTTCAAAATTGAACATCCTTATACCTTCAATCTCAAAACATTAGGTCAGGAAAGTCATTTTCAACTTGGAGTATGTCACCACATACGTGACCAACCAAGGCAAACATGCTCCCACTTATTTCATGCAACTACAAGAATATCTGGATTCTTCATAAGATCAAACTCTTTTGATCACTTAATCAACCATTGATTTCAAACTTCAACCTTTTTGCTAAAAATCACAACTAACTATCATCAGCTTAAGGACCTTCCCAACATTTTGGGAACCTCAAAACTTTTGCGACGTGTCACATACATTGTCTCTGGAATTCCTCAAGCTTTTGATCAACCAAACACTCTCTCAAACATTGACATGCTAAATTTACAAACAAGCAGGATTTATAACAGGAAATACAAAGTGAGCAAATAACTGCCAAAGGCTTAAAAGTAATGCAAGTAATTGGTAATTGGGGTTGTTTGCATTTTGGACCCCAAAGTATATGGTAATTTATTTTCTGGACCCTTGGTTTTCAACGTTAATTTTTTGGACCCTAAAGTTTATGGGGTGAATAAAAAAGGACCTTAAAGTTTGTTGGCTTAAAAAAAAGATCTGTGTCCAATTCTTTTTTCTTCTCATGTTTGAATTTCTCTCCCGATTGGTGCAAATCTTAAGGACTAAAATTAAAACTGATATTGAGGCTATAATATACCTCTCTTATTCATGTCGGAGCTACTTAGGCCGAGGGTACTTAGGGATCTAAGTAGCTCCAACATGAATAAGAGAGTTGTATTATAACCTGAATATCGGTTTTAACTTTAGTCCTTAAGTTTGGTGCCAAGCGGGAGAAAAATTCAAACATCGGAAGAAAAAGAAAAACTGTACATGAGCCTTTTTTTCAACCCATAATCTTTAAGGTTCTTTTTTATTCAGCCCACAAACGTGAGGGTCCAAAAAATCAACATTCAAAACCAGGGGTCCAAAAAATAAATTACTCTATACTTCGGGGTCCAAAATGTAAAAAGCCCCCAACTGTGTGTAGCATAAATGCAGAAGTGAGCAAATACAATGAATTTCCATAGTTACCATTTAACAAATATACTCCACAACTCGCTTAGTGAAAACAAGGAGATAATTTAGCAACAGTTTTTTGCTTCTTGGTTTTCCGAGAAATGAGAGCATCTCCGAGAAACACACAACAACCAGTGAGTGATCTGGCAGAGAATTTACACGCCCCCCAGTGAGCATCACAGTAGGCTCAAAGAGACAAGCCATGACCAGCAGGGTAAAACAAACCCATGTTGACAGTGCCCTTCAAGTAACGGAGGATATGAAAGGTTGCATCAAGGTGTGGCTGTCGTGGAGACTGCAAGAACTGACTGAGGTGTTGGGCAGTATAGGACACATCAGGATGTGTCAAGGCGAGGTAAAGAAGCCTGCCAATTAGCCTTCGATAAACCTCAGGATTTGTCAATAAATCACCATCATCAGTAGAAAGCTTGATTCCCTTAGGAAGGGGAAAAACACTTGGTTTAGCTCCTGTCATCTCGACATCCGTGAGAATGTCAAGGATGTACTTGCGTTGGTTCAATGAAGTCCCAGAAGACCTAGATATTTCAACTCCAAGGAAATACCTAGCCAAGCGGAGGTCCTTGATCGTGAAAGCCGAGTGCAGATCTGCCTTCAAACTCTGAATTCCAAGAGTGTCACTTCATGAAATAAACAAGTCATCAACATAGACAAAGACAAAGGTGAACAATCCAGCTGCCTCCCTAGTGAATATAGAATAATCACTTCTTGATTGGGTAAAACCCTAACTGAGCAAGAATTTGGTAAGCTCCAAATTCCATTGGCGAGAGGCTTTCTTGAGACCATATAAAGACCTCTATAATTTACAAACTTCCCCACGTTTGGCATCAAAGTATCCCTCGGGAGGGATCATATACACTTCCTCATCCAAATAACCATGAAAGAATGCATTATTATTGTCAAGTTGGTGCAAGGGTCATCCTTTGTCATTGGTCAAGGCAATAAAAATCCTCACATTAGTAAGCTTAGCCACAGAGGGAAAATGTGTGCTTATAGTCCTTGTCCTTGACTTGTTCAAAGCCATGAATAACCAACCGTGATTTGTGTCTCTCCACAGTACCATCGGGCTTGAATTTGGTTTTGTTGACCCATTTGAGGCTAAGAGCCTTCTTACCAGTCGGCAAAGTAGTAAGACACTAGGTTTGGTTCTGCTCAAGTGCAGATAATTCTTTGTCTATAGCCTCCACCCATTGTGGGTGTTGTTTAGCTTGATTGTAGGTACTTGGCTCTCGAGTGTGTAATACAGAAATGAGAGAAGCTAGATAGGAAGGTAAAAGATGTGTCAGGTGACCAAAGAAGAACAGAGAAGAAGACTGTGGAGAAGAATGAGCAGGCATGATAGAAGAAGAAGTGGTAACTATTGCAGGAGGAACAAGAGGGCAATGATAATCCTTCATCCAAACTGGAACTGACCTATGTCTAGTAGACTGTCTAAGAATAGCAGCAGGAGAAGAAGAAGAGGAGGAGGGATAATGTAATAGCAAATGTGATGAAGAAGCGGAAGTTGAAGTAGGAGAAGAACCAATGTTTGAAGAGGAAGGTAGTGAAGAAGCAAAAGGAGTAACATCATGAGTGAAAGGAGAAGACAAAGCAGGAGCATCATCAAAAAATGAAGAAGGTGTAATAAAAGGCACAAGGACCTGAGGAGATATTGTTAAAGGATTGAGGCAAAGTACTGGTGGGTGAGTGAAAAGGAAACATATTTTCTGAAAATAAGACATCTCTGCTGTGAAATATTTGAAGATTGGCTAAATCAAGAAGTTTGTAACCTTTGAACCCAAAAGTTAACCAATAAAACACATTGTCTAGCTCGTGGCTTAAATTTGTCAAAAATGGTATTTATTTTGGAAAAATATAAACACGCAATGACTCTGAGAGTGGTATAATCAGGTGGCTTGTTATAAAGAATTTCAAAGGGAGTTTTCCAACGGAAAGTTTGCATAGGAAGTAGATTGATCAGATGAGTGGCTGCAAGAATGCATTCACCCCCAAAAATATTTTGGAAAATTTGCATGAAATCGTATAGCTCTAGTCATTTCTAAAAGATGTATATGTTTCTTTCGGCCACCCCATTTGGTTGTGGTGTCTTGACTATAGACCGTTGGTGAAGAATGTCTTTTTCAACAAAAAAATGTTGACAATGTTGATTGATGAACTCGGTACCATTATCACTTCTAACCATTTTGATTTTAGTTTGAAATTGATTCTCAACCATATTATAAAATTGTATAATAGCATGTTTTGTTTGTGATTTATTTTGCAAAAGTTGTGTCCAAGTAATATGTGAAAAATCATCAACTAAAGTAAGAAAATAATAGGCACCAGATATGCTAGGAATTTTATTAGACCCCCAAAGGTTCATGTGCACAAGTTGAAAGGGATGAGTAGTTTTGATAGCACTTTTATTGAAAGGTAACCGATGCATTTTTTCCATTACACAAGTTGCACAGGAGAAATTAGAATGTCAGTGTTCTTTACATCAAGAAATGTGTTGCAAAGTGCTAATAGATGTATGCCCAAGACGAGCATGAATGATGCCCAAGAAAATGTGAGTGTTCTGTATCCTATGCACCCAGATTGCAAGGCAATTCAGGCTATTATTGAATTGGACCAAAGGCAAAAACTAATGCAATTCCTATTGCATCTTGATGATAGTTATGATATCATTAAGGGACAAATCCTGCTTATGGATCCATTGCCTAGTGTCACCAAAGCTTGCCAAATGATAGAAAGGATTGAGCAACAAAAGAAAATCACAGATAATATGATGGTAGGAAGAGAAATTGTTGCTGCTACCATTGGGAAGAACTACACCTTTCCTCCAGAAACTGATAGCTCAATTGGTTTGTTAGCCCAAGGACATGGAGGGCCAAACAACAACAGATTCAAGAAGGATTTCAAAAATCAAAGTCCGAAGCAGAATAAGTTTTGTTCTCACTGTCGCGGAAATGGCCATACTGTTGACCAATGCTTCTTAATTCATGGCTTTCCGAAATGGTATAAAGGCAAGAAAACTGTAGCAACTCAAGTTTCAGTCACGCAACATGATGAATCAGTTCAGAATGAACCTCTGGGGATAATTGAAGCTTGAAGAAATTCTACAAGTTCTTCAAGCTCTTTGGATTTACACGCAATTGCACAAGAGGTTCTGAGGTTGATGAAAGGCAAGCAGTCAGAACGACCAGGGAATTACAATGGATTTGCTCACTTTGCATGTGATTCTTCTCCAGTTTTTACTCATTTTGGTGTTTGTTGTGCCTTGAGTAGTAGTTACAAAGGTGCCTGGATTGTTGATACAGAAGCTACAGACCATATGACCTATGAACCTAATTTTTTCTGAAACCTTCACAACCTGCCTCCTCTGTTGTAAAAACCGGACCGGACTGGCCGATCCAATCGGTTCAACCTTTAACCGGCAAGTTGACTGGTCCGGTTCCATGTTTAACTCGGCTTACTGGTTCAACCGGGAAAAAAAACGCCATAACCGGTTCAACCAGGTGAACCGATTGAACCGCCTGGTTCACGATCAGACCGGAATTTTGATGATTTAATTTTTAAAAAATCCGATTTTTGACCGGTTTAATCCGATTTTGACCAATTCATGCCATGTTCATGCCAATTTAATTATTTTGGTAGCTTAATTATTCTTGAAGTATATGAAATTTTTTTAATTCGTGACCGATTCATGCCGGTTTTGACCGGTTCAACCGTCACCCAATTCAACTAATCTAATCAGGCCAAAATGGTCCGACCAGTTGAACCATTGACCCACAGGGTCCACCGGTTCGGTGGCTGGTCCGGTTCTGACAACATAGCCTGCCTCATCCTCTGACCATAACTTCACATGATGGATAGCTCTGATACTATGAAAACAGGGAGAGATATTTGGAAGAAATTTGTGATACTCTATATTATGATCATACATCTGTACAAGCTATTCTAGCCAACTATATATAAATACAGTAGCTAAGCTATGTAACAAACTATGTGTGACCTAGCAACCTCTAACCACTAACAATAACTGTAACAAACTATGAAAGGCTATGTTGTACATTTGCTATATTCTACACTTAGTTTAGAATGCAGATCACTACTTTTTTCATACAGTTAGCTTAACTTAGGCTCTGCATTGCTCGTTCCCGGAGTGCGGTCACGCGGGTATAGAGGGATCCAGATAACTATGCTTCAAGATGAAAGGTGCCTGATTGATGACATACAAATGCATCAGATTGCATATTACATACTCCTTTGAAGTTTTGTTTCCAACACAAAAAGTGCTGTATGCACCTCTACATATTAACACCTATGACACAGATGAGGTGCTAATTGATGCACAGCAAACACAAGAAAGAACATCAATCTCTAAATGAATAAGGCAGCACAGAGAAAGAAGATAGGATAATGGCACAACGAAGGCTCCGTATTTGGTCTAGTAACATGAATCCCACTTTGGGGGAGACAGGCCCCTAGTCAAACTCTCAGAATACACCAATCATCACCTATTTTGCTGTCTCTGGATAAAGAATATAGAAACAAAGAAAATGATGTTAGATCTCAACAGTCACAACCAAAGAGCAACCATTCAATAAAATCCTCAAAACAGTCAACTGAATCACCAAAACAGTCAAATAATGTTAGATCTCAACAGTCACAACCAAAGAGTTGGATCAGATTATCACAACAAACTGCACCAAGCAGATAAATCCAGCCATAAAATGCACAGATGCGAAGAAAGAAAAATATGTAAATTAAAAGGTAATCCACAGGAAAAAGTAACATGCAACCTGAGCTTGATGTCACGGGACAAAAAGAAGTCCCACATTAGAAGAGGAAATGGGGGAGGGTGGGGGTCCCCGGTTTATAAATGTGGGTGCACACCATATAAATATGTCTTTTGCAGAGAGGGTAATAGCCCCGTGACAATAATACACAACCAAAAAGCAACCAATCAACATATTAGGTTCAAAGAGTCGAAAGTTCGGTCCAAGATACACACAAACAGGCCGCCAGAAAGAAACAGATTTTAATAAATAAAGGCATCGGTTGAGGCGCCAATTCGCTGTACCAAGGACAGAATTCTAACAGGATCGCTAGGACCACGCAAACGAATTATTAAGAGTACACAGCAGCACAAGACGCAGGAAGACAACCACAGCAGGGCATTTGGTCTAGTGGTATGATTCTCGCTTTGGGTGCGAGAGGTCCCGAGTTCAATTCTCGGAATGCCCCAATCAAAATTTATTTTGCATATGCATCAAGAGATGCAAGTCCTAGAGAGGAAAGTGGCAATACATGGGGAGCAGCTTTGTTCTTTGTTTTGTTATTTATTTTTCTTTGGCTCTTGACAAACAAGCATGTCCTGACACATGGGCATATTTAATCCTATTCTATTTAGGGATTAGTCACCAATCACAACCTCCCTCAGAAAGTCAACTGTCATCAGGAAACATAGAATTAGGGCCAAAGGAAGACAGTTTTACAGGCACGCAAGGGCATTTGGTCTAGTGGTATGATTCTCGCTTTGGGTGCGAGAGGTCCCGAGTTCGATTCTCGGAATGCCCCAGTCTCAAGAATTTAGATCTCCCTTTTTCCAGAATGTCTCATTTGCAGAGTCGGAAACCATTATGAATATATGAGGAAGACATCAAAACACTTCCCGCATATAAGAATATACCATGGAATCTAAACACACCAGTCAAAAAAAATTTTAAATGAATAGAAAAGAAAGGAAACCAACACCCTAAAAAGTCAACTGAATCGCAGTAGTGATGCCAGATCAGATTATCCCAACAAACTGCACCAAGCAGATAAATTGAGCCATACAATGCACAGATGTGAAGAAAGAAACAAACATGATATTTAAAAGATAATCCACAGGAAAAAGTTAGCATGCAACCCGTGCCTGTCGTCAGGGGACAAAAAGAAGTCCCACATTAGAAGAGGAAATCGAGGAGGGTTGGGGGTCCTCGGTTTATAAATGTGGGCAGCGCACACCCTATAAAGACGTCATTTGCAGAGAGGGTAATAACCTCGTGACACTAGTACACAAACAAACAGCAACAATTCAACAAAATCAGTTCAAAGAGTCGAAATTCGGTCGGAGATACACAGAAGCATGTTGCCAGACAGAAACAGGTTCGGTCAAATAAAGGCAACCGTTGAGGTGCAAATTCATTGAAGCAAGGACAGAATTCAAGCAGGATCTTCTAGGACTTACAAACGAATTCATAGAGGACACAGCAGGGCATTTGGTCTAGTGGTATGATTCTCGCTTTGGGTGCGAGAGGTCCCGAGTTCGATTCTCGGAATGCCCCATAAAGTATTGTTTTTTGCTGTCTATGGATTGCAAGATGGTAAAATCCTAATAAAAAAAAAGTGAAAATATGAGAGATATGGCCTTCTTTCCTGCACGTCAACAACTCTCATGGTCCACATTCATGGTTTATAGGCTTTAACTATTCCTTTTTGGACAGTTCTAGTAAGGGGTCAACGTGCACAAAGCCTCCCACAAAATGCCACCACTCAAAATGCCAACTCTCATCAGGAAACATGGAATTAGAGCAAAAGTTAAACCCTTTGACCAAAAGAATGTTGGTCGCACAGGAACCAAAGACCACGAAACAATATCATGCACAGAAAATGACATGCATCACAACCAGTTTCTTCTTCATGTCATCATCATCCACCCAAG